>OY743143.1:10000000-11200000 GCA_963555695.1 Dasypolia templi | reverse complement strand
AGACAGGGTGTTGTGGCGCAGCCGGGAAGCCTATGGTCCAGCAGTGAAAAGCGATAGGCTGAATTTCGGCCGAGGCAACCTATTCCGTTATTACTACTTTTAATTCAAATTGCAATTATAGAAACTTCAACACAAAAGGTGAGAACAAAATTATTAAAGAAGTCACATATTAAAGAAATCACATTACCATCAAGCTGTTAAAAATGAGTTAATTCGGGGAAAAAACCGGAAAGCGAAAATCCAAGTCTTGGCAATAAGCCAGGATAATCCGAGGGAAAACAAGAATTATTATTGTTCCTACTACGATATAATTGCTTCCCTCATTAAAACGAAGTTATGATTTTCACAGAATTCCTAAAATCCAAATTCAGATTCAAATTTGTTATTGCAAATTCTTAATTTTTATAGAGTAATACGCCTTTTTAATCAGAAAGGTTTTTTATGTTAAAATTGCTGTTTTTTTTCTGTAAATAAAACCATAGGGTGCTGAATGGCGTTAGGTAAATCATATAAATAAATGAGAAATAGCAGTGGTCCTAGTATCGATCATTGAAGTACACCATATTTTATAAATCTTAGGCTTGATGCATGTGTAATTATCATGCAATTAACTTCTAACAGGTTTAGGCATATTCTTTATTTATTTAAAATTGAAAGCATTAATTGCTCTAAATTTCCTAAATTATTTCAAGGAATTTTACTAATAGGCAGACGTCTAAACTTTTAGTAATTAATCTGAAACTTACTTTTACTTTGGCGCAGAGTTACTATTTGTAATTTAATTATTTATATAAGATTTGTTTATTTCTCCCCGATTTAAGAATTAAAAAGAAACGATGCTATTTTTTAATCTTACTGATTGAGGTAGGCAGACGATGAGTGACTATTACCTTTTTTTGTCCGTTGGGATCCTTTGTTGGCCAAACAGCCCTTTTCTAAGTTTTCATTAATGTGTTCAGGAAAGGAGAACAATGTGAGAAATTTTGGATCGAAAGTCACTAACACGCAGTGTGCAAGCATGTCTGTTTGTTGTTGCGTCTTAACGCAACGAGCAATCACAAGCATTAATTATTGGATTGTTGAACATTAAACCATTGTATGTTTGTGCTTGACTGTTAAATAACGCATATATGACTTTATTACAAAATTGCTTTGGAATACATAATAAGATAATATAAGATACAAAGCCACTGAAAAGGCGATTACCCCATTTCACACTAACGATCTGGCAAACGAGTCTCTAATTATTGTTCAGAAAAGCGATCTCCCTACACACTTATAGCGAAAACAGATAACCAAGAGAAGTTTCACTGTTTGTAAACTTTGCAACTGTAGATATAAACTTTTCCAACACGAGTTAAGCCGTGTATTCATTGGAAACAAAGTTTGGGAGAAGTTGCGAAACATATACCCGCAACAAATGTTTCTGGCAGCAATGTTGCGCCTCATTATTATGAATACGCAACACTGCGTATGCTTCCGCCAAAATTGCGAAATTCTGTGTTGCCAGCAATATGTTGCACGCAACACGAACATGCTGCTGTAACAGTGTTGTGCAACTTGTTTCTCAATTAATAAAAATAATATAAATCCAAGCCAATCTCAATGGAGATTAACCAAGTACGCAGGAGGTATTTAATGCCCAAGCGTGTGCGCAAACACAGGTGCACTATCTCTGATAATCCGTCTAATAATCCTATGGAACGGCAATAAGACACGACCCGGGAGAGATTAAGCGCAGGAATAACAGCGCCTAGGGAGTTACTGGAGTCGCGCCGCTATGTCAACTTAATTGCGTTCGTGGTTTGCGTACCGAATTGTTATCTGGCCCTCGTCATGGTAGTAGACTTTTAGCCGCGGGACGTGGTGTTCCGTCCGGACAAGTACCACAAGACAGCATAAAGTCAAGCTAGTTCAAACTGAAGAACTACTAATCTGGTGGTCTTAAGCCTTAACAGAAGGGTGTTCGCTTAAATAATATTTATGTTTAGGTTAAGATATGTTTCTATGGGCCTGTGTCGCCTGAAATAAATGAATTAATTTATTTATTTACGTGTTATCCGAGGCTCGAGCACGAGGGTAGTTGGAAGTTGGTGGTGTGACACCCCATGGTCGACCTGTAAATTAAATCCAGGACCCCATGTTCAGCAATCGCGCTTGTTACCACGAGACCAACGGGACAGTTACCAATGCATACGAAGCTTAAAGCTGACGATGAACATTTTAAGAAACCGCCCGAAGGTTCGCCGCACACTATAAATATTTCATAAGGCTGTTTATTCGATTCCTACGTACCAAAGCGAACTCCACTTGAATCGAGATTTCCTCAAACCGTGACTGGAACAATATTCTTGATAGAAAACATCTTCCGAATTTATATTCGTTTGTGCATTAAGGAGGCGGAACACTTCTCCTATTTCAAGTTCTGGAAAATGAATAAAATATTGGTATTGATCGAGTTACTGGTCGATAGGACCTGGTTCAAATGATTTGAGAAAAGAATTTTAGTCCGGAGTTTGAAGCTCTTAATAATGGTCCTAAGTTTTCCCTTGTCACAGTGTTGGTCATTTGTGATGTTATGTGATTGACGTACTCTTTCTTGCTTTTTTTTTCTTCAATCATTACGTTTTGTTTTAAGCGTTGATTTTTGATTTTAGTGATCCCATTATAACTAATAATTACTACTAAAATAAAATCTATTATTCTCAGTTCTTATTATTTTTATTTATTTATTTGTGCACAATTACTACCTTATGTATACTGGTGACAATACAATATATAAGGCCGCCAGTAACAGTCACAATACCCCCGTACTAGTTGATACTGTATGAGTATTACAGTGAAATGTTAGTTTTATCTCTATACGTAATGTAAAGTCTAAGTCCAACTTTATGAAAGCTTTGTGTCAGACTTCATAATCTCTGACAAGGTACCTACCCTTTAAATTATTCATGCAAATTATAATTATTTAATTCAATTCCGACAAAATAAAATGTTCTGTCAAAAAGAAGCTTTGCAGTTAAAAGCGACATTTATCTCATTAGGTACCTACATTGATGACAAGGAAGAATATTTAAAAAATCTTTCAGTGTACTCCCATTTATCATATTTTTTTGTCAAATTCTCAAAACACCTGACGTGTTTAATGGGGTGTTTTTTTGTAATATAATTAATGATTCAAATTAATCCATGGGAAACCTCTTAAAATGGAAAAAGTATCCAATAATATGAAAAAAAATGAACTGACTTCTTATAAAACACTATAAAGCGAAAATAGCTTTAATTTCGGAAGTCTTCGGTATTGTATTCAGCCACCGACTTCCGAAATTAAAGTATAAATATATACATGTATATTATTATACTTTCACTTTGTAGTGTATAATAATATACATAAAACATAAACATAACATCATGCCTGTAATCCCAGAAGGGTTAGGCAGAGGTGTACCTATATAGTACACACATTTCGCCAGTTATGTTAAAGAAAGTAATATATGAGTATATACTCGTAATATAATCCTAAGTGGAAAAATAGGTAATAAACTAACTGAAAAACTACCCTAGCAAATTTAATACAATTTATATGGGACCAACCACAACAAACAGACGAATCGAGGACCTCTTTTTGGAAGTCGGTTTAAAATAAATAAAAGTCCCAGACATTCAAATTCATGTCAAGCATCATTCCTAATTATTTGAAGCTTATAGTTATTCGGCACAGCCCAGCACAGTAGCCTTTTGTAAATTAATTACATTCATTAAAACATTTTTGTCTAACAACCTACCAAAACTGAGAAATGTTATCCGGCATTTCCGACTCGAGGGGATTTACAACTTTCGAGCCAAAGGTCAGGTTCAAAGTACTTAATACGTTGGACCTGACAAGTGAAATGAAAGTTCCCACTCCATTATTTTAACGTACGGTTATAATGGGGGGTAAAGGCCCTCTTGAATAGCTAGATTTTGTATTGTATATTAAAATTAACTACGAAATTGTAAAATGTGTTCTCAACATTAAAATCACACGCATAACATGGTTTCATGATGGTATCTCTTCAAGGTACACGTTTTATATTTCGATTTGGTGTCATCATTAGGAGAAAAATTATCGAGCAAATTTTTACAATTCACTGTCTTCCCACAGCTCAACTCGAACTGGCGGTACTCGAACTCGAAGTGGCGGTACTTCGTGGAGGACTATGTCCAGCTATGGACGTCTTTCGGCTGAAATGATGATGATGATGAATACTAAGTGTACATATTTGACAGGCCACTTTGGTAAGTGGATTTTTGGCCGAATCCAATAACCAATTTTCAGTGCCAGTAAGATCGCTATTGATGATAGACGAAATAACTCTATCGGTAGGGACCGATATCCGACAGGGGTCATACAAATAGCTGTGAACCTAACAAAAAGCTGCCAACATTTATATACTTTGGCATTATTAAGACCCGATAACGTATCTATCACGAATTCTGGCATACTGGAGATAGAAAAAACCTGTCATAAAACTTGACAGGTTTTTTCTATCTCCAGTATGCCAGAATTTGTGATAGATACGTTATCGGGTTCTGCCTTTAACCAGTAATCGCCTTAAATCATCACGCATCGGATGGCTGGCGTAGGCAAAGGTGGCTTAATGTCTACTGTAAAGACTGACAGACGCAATAGGAGTAAGCTGCAGAACGACAAGACAAATGTGGATTAAGAGACATAAGCCAAGTAACCGTTCAATAAATTTTGAAAAAGATGGCGTGTGCTTTTAAACACGATAGAAGTGAGAACTTACGATTGGAGCCGAGTATACGCGATTCAGTGTCTCCGACCAACTGGAGCCGAGTATACCCGATTTACCGACCCGAGCGAGACGGATTAAATTCGTTCACTGTTCAGAAAAAGCGAAGTTCGCTTAGAGAAGTGTTCTCTTTAAAAATGTTAAACAAAAACTTTTTATAATCAGGAGAGGGAGTGGGCCGTAATCCACCACGCGGGTGACGGGCTGGTAGATGTCACATGTCTTCGAAATTTTGGTTCTAGGACATGCCGGTTTCCTCTCGCCGTTTTGAGAGCAGCGGTAATGAAATTATTTACACAGAATAAAGCGCCTGCCTGGGTTCGAACCCACGACCTACAACTCGTAAGTCAGGGCCGTTACCACTGGGCCACCACTGCTCTCGTGAAATAAAACCTAATTAATTCTAAAAACTACACACATATCGAAGCCCTCAAGGTTCACAGTAGTGTTTTCTACCACTAGAGCTAAATTGCGTTGACAGCTATTCCAATCCACTTATTTCCATAATATGCTTTTAACTCTCGTACAGAAGTCGTTGTTAATTTTAGTAAACATTGAGAGAACATCGGGTACAGATGCGTGTCTCAAGTAATTTTAAATTACTTGTGAGCCGATGTTTGTTCAACACGACAGTTAAGCTTTGCTCATTGGCAAAACATACAGGCGAATTTGACCCGTAATTTTAAACAGATTAAGTTGGTTTTTGGTTGAGGTTTTAGGCTTATTACAGTATATGTGTGGTTGACTGTAGAGGCGTATTGGATCGATAAATTAAAACGTAATCTGCCACGTATAAATACGCGGAATACGCTCCTAGCAATTTTATTCGTTTAACTTTTGCCCCCCGGTTTGCTGAGCAATGGAATTGGAGAAATGTGTCGGATGCTCTGTTGTATGTGAACTGCGCCGTGGTTCTGGATGTTACAGGGTTGTACTGATGTGGTGTACGGAAGCCGATTTAATTAAATTCCTTTTTTATGTGTTGGGCCTTTCGAAACATTTGAAACTTTTGTGTAGGATTTACCTCTTATAATTTGAAATACGTAGGTTCCTAATATAAAGTATATTATATTTTTTTACTGCCTGAACTAAAACTAGCTTCACATTATGAAATCAGTACGCAAAAACAAAAAAATGCATCAAGCCAATTATGTAATCAAAAATGAACATGTAGGTACCGTATACCAAAAATTACAACAAAAATGTAATATCATAAAACACTAAAACTGATTTGTATACGAGTATAATAAAGATTCACATCACGAAATAAATATTGCTTTCGAAGAATATGAGCGTTTTTAAAAAGTAATCAAGTTGGCAATCTTTGTTCATAATCGAAAAAAAAACTGTTTTATCAAAACCTTTTCTGCATACAAATTTTAGAAATGGACCTGATAAGAGTAGGTAAAAATATTACTTTTATTTATTTTATATATATTATTACTAAAAGTAACAATCTTCTATCTACTAAGATGTTTTATTAGCTACTAATCAAATAGCCATCGCATCACACTATTTCTTTCACCTAGATTACTTTATAAAGTTTGATATATAAAGTTTGCCCAGTGGTAACGGTCCCGACTTACGAGTTGTAGGTCGTGAGTTCGAACCCAAGCAGGCGCTTTACTTTGTGTAAATAATTTAAAACGGTGAAGGAAAACATCGTGACGAAACCGGCATGTCCAAGAACCAAAAATTCGAAGACATGTGACATCTACCAACCCGCACTGAGCCCGCATGGTGGATTACGGCTCACTATCTCTCATAGAGAAGAGGCCTGTGTCCCAGCAGTGGGAACGTTATAGGCTGATTATGATATACAGTCAGGAAAATTAATTGTTTCAAATCAAATCAAAATGACACACTACGTAGGCAAATTTGACATACTAAACACATTAAAACTGTCGCAGTGTGTCAGGTTTACGAAAAAAGTAGGAAGGTAAACAAGTAATTTCATTTTTGTACGAGTACCTCATAGTAAAGTTTACATTGTCATTCCTAGTTAAAGTTACTAGAAATAGAAACCATACAAAACTAGCTAAAACGCTTGGAAGCAAAACATTTTGTGTTTTTGCAAGGAAGTTATGATGCAATTGTACAAACTTGTCTGACCAAGATTGCACAATTGCATCGTTACTTCCTAATCCTAATCATACCTAATATTATAAATGCGATAGGAAGTTTGTTTGTTACGCGATCACGCTAAAACGATTGAACGGATTTGGCTGAAATTTGACACACAAATAGACCATGATATGATCTAGGTAAGGACATAGGCTTCTTTTCATCTTGGATCGTAAACGAAGTCGCGGGCAACAACTGATTAGTACATAAAAACCAATCACTTACCCCTATCATTCACAAAATATAACTTGCACAGGCAGTTTATGTGTAAATTAGTTTGCTAACCCTACAGACACCCAAAACGAGCCATTTATCCCTCGAAATTCTCGGGAGGAATACCCATCGGCCATTTTCAAGACTTCTCAAACCAGTGGCAACATCAGTTTCCTTTAATTCTATGCTCATGTTTTATTTGAATAAAATACACTGGCCTTCAAGCTGAGTACCACACTTTTAAATTTGCAATAGCTTTTAAAGTATAGATTGATTACAAAAAGATTTTTTTTTTAAACTTTGAAGTCGATAACATTATTTTAAGGAATGGCTGAAATAAACTTATGTATGTATTTAGGCAAAAACACTCCTTTTCGAATTTGCTTTCTTACTTTTGATTTTATTTTTCGCATTTATTTCTTGATATATAAATAAAAAAATTAAATTGAATTATTATCTCCTTTATTCATTTTTAAACTTGTCTGTTACATTTTCAAATATTTTCATTAAAAAAAACATTTAAAAATACAAGTAACAGAGCCGTGTCCAGAAGTACCGCTTTCTGAATCAAGCCCTTGATCCAGCTGCCCAACGAGAGCCTCCTCAGGTGTTTGTCGAGGCTCTTGGCTATTAAGCCATTGGCTGTCACGACTATCGGCACAATGGTTGCTGAGTCCACATCCCACATGTCGACAACCTCGCGAGCCAAGTCACGAGCTTACCGTAATGCGGGACTGTTATGTCGACAATCATTGTGCGCTTTTGTAACGCTTTCACTCTAAAACAGCTGAACGGATTTTGATAAAATTTAGCAAATGAGTAGACCATGATCTGGGTTAGGATATAAAATACTTTTTATCCCGATAATCTTACGGGTTCGAGACTCATGCAGGTGACACCGCGGGGCGCAGCTAGTTTCCGATAAAAATTCTACTTACATAGTTGGTAACCAATTTTCATTTTAACGTTAACTCTTCCTTGTAAAGTCGGCACACTTGAGTTCACTCGCCTCGGGATGTATTTAGAATTATGCAAAATGCCTGCAAAATTATTCATTGATTGTTATGTCTGTCAATGGTTCTGCGGAAGCTAGAAATGCAGTTTTTCTCTAATTATAGACGGAACTTTATATTTAGCTGCCTTATTGGTCTAGTGGTCGCAAGTGCTACTGAGCATGAGATCCTGGTTTCGATTCCCAGGTCGGGCAAAGTGTTATTGATTATTTCTCTTTAGAATTTCTCAGTAGTAGCCCGGAGTTTGGATTTGTGCCCGGTTGATGGCCTCGCCCTCTATGACATGGGACTTAAGCATAACCTGGAGAAATGTAGGTGCACACGTCTGCCTAACCCTTCTTGGATTACGGCGTGATGTTATGATGTTTATTTTTCTTTATATTTACTCTAGCTAGAAATGTTTTACTAAAACGTTTTTTCAAAAGTTTTTTTTTAAGTGTGTGTTAATAATTATATTCAGCAAAAAATAAATAGGTTGAACCTACTTACATAACATCATCGTAATCCGTATTACGTTTTGTGATAAATTGTATTTATTCCCAGAATTGAGCTATAGCTTTTCTAACTAAATATTTAAACTAAAAGGTGAAGTTAGTTTGTATTGATTTGGCATTGACAATGTTTTTCTGATGCTCTGTGTTAAAGAAAAGTAGAAAAATATCATATATTGCTAACTAACAAAACGATCAAATAAAGTTATTAAATTAAAACTCCTTATAAGTAAGGCTACACGCAAAACTAAACGAAGCGGGCACAGTAAAAAAGATAAATTTATGTGCTACGAGCGTAGCGGCGTAGCAATTTCGTAGCGGTGTCTACGGGCCTACAGCGTAGAAGTGCCAGTGTACTCGCGTCGGCGTCGCAAGAAGCACGCCCCGTCGCACTCTCCAAACGAACATTTAATACGAAAGTAAACAAATAAAATGTGAACTTTGTTATAACATGATAGTAAGTGAACTGACAACAGTGTTGAAGATACATCACATAGTCAAAGGTAAAGTTTACACAAGCTTTCACGTATTTACGATTACCTATATTTGTTGTGAGAAATTAAATTTCAAAGTTATCAACTTGAATTTTTTGACGGTCAAACCGGTGACAGGTGTGATGTTTAGAAGCTATGTTAAGGAACTAAAATCAATCAAGTTAATTAAAAACAATCAACGTGTTTCGTCTCGACACTTTGTTTCGAATAGATTGTTCACTTATTTCGAACTTGAATTATTACAGATAGAAGTATCGAAGCAAGGTAATATCAGAAAAGCTGGACGAATATAAATAATTATTCATTTATTTTATTAGTAAGGGCAGTTTGGTTTGTTTTTCAATATTGTTTTCTCATTATTGTTACGAACACATTTGTATAGAGGAATTATGTGTGTTTTAAATAAAAATTAAATATTATTTTAATTAGATAAACGGCAATGGCCATAGGCGTCCGCCTAATTAACTAAATTGTTTATTTATACATCTACTTTAATGATTATCTTATATAATATTATCTTTGCTTTGTTCAATTTTACACCTAGTTCAATAGAAAACTAAGAAAAAATTAATTATGAGAAATTTAATATACTTATGATTGAATGAGTATTTTTTTTTTTATTTAGAATAGAATTATATCTACACATTCCACTAAACGAAAAAAAAATCATAATCAATTTATTTACATCAAAGCTCCATCGCATTACCTCTTATTAAAATGTTATTCACAGCGCCACCAAGCTAATGCAATATTTTGTTTAACAATAAGGCTTAAAAATAATGTACACGTCATTAAGTGGCTTTATAATGCTAGTATCTAAAACAACACGATTTACTATTATTATGAATGTGTTATTTAAGGGTAACTTTTAATTTTAAACGCTTGATCCTTTATTTTTTCTTCTTTTCATGTCGATTTGACTCAAAGAATCATGGCAGGATTGTAAAAAACAATAAAGATTTTTTTTTGAATTAGGAATTCTAATTCTCATACTCTTAGGTGCCTAAAAAGTGTCTTCAGGCATTTACAAATTTTCTATAATGTAAAAAGTAAGTGGTTTAACGAGGGGCTTATTATTTTAGAACTAAACGACGGCTGTCAGTCTAAGACTCTCCTTTAGGGGTATTTCTTTATTTATTTATAGGCTCTATCGTCTTTCACGCAATCCACAAATCGTTTTATGGATAATGTCACAAATAATGATGCATTAATATACTTTTTCAACTCTGAGCGCAACTGTTAACAACGATTCACATCAGCCATCACTCTTTGTCTGTAAATTTTATATATTTGTCAATTATGGGCAACGAGATGTAACAAAAAACTTCTATTTTCATTTCGATATTTTTAACTATGCAGGGTTTTAAAATATGATACTAAGCTACTCTTAGTAATGTGTTCTCAACATTGGAAAATATTGTGAACACTGTTTTTTTTTTTTTTATTCGCACAAATGAATGTAAGGATCTCGCCATGATTATTTCCGATCGAAATGTAGCCACCTAAACAAATCTATCATTGGCTTTGTCTAAATCCTGTAAGGTGCGCTGAGTGTGATGGGCGCATAAGAAGGTGAGCTTGTGGAGCCATATGCAGCCCACACTGGCATTGTGTTAGGCATGGGTGGAGATGGAGAAATTATTATTCCCAAATTATTTCTGCAGCAGCCAACCATCTCTATGCGTTCGCCAAGTGTATTTATATGATGATTATCGCAAGTCTTTCTAAATATCATGTCTTTTAATAAACACAAAGTCGGCTTAGTTACACTATTTAACTCACGAACGGCTGGACCGATGTTTATGATTTTAATTTGTTGGATTTATCTCTGCCCCGTAGCAGAATAATTGTTAAAATATGTACACATATATTTATCTACATTTATAAACAATAATAAACACGAAACACGACCAAGGAAACTATATGTAATAATGTTTAAGGAGTGGCAGTGGACAGCGATTGAGCACGCCTTATCGACATGGGCAAGGCATTCCATAACAGTACTGATTGATCTGTAAAAGACTTGTCATAAAAAAACTGTTGGAATGCATCGGCATCTCTAGTCTTAAGTCTTCCGACGACCTCAGATATCTAAAGAAGATAATAGTTATAAAAATCGAAATCAATTGCTCTTTCATATAAGAACAAATCCTAAATTCATTCAGTTACTGCCAAACAAACAAATATCAAGCTGCCTAGTCTTACCCAACTATATTTGGTCAGTTTCTAGTCTAACTGGATGCAGCTGAATACCAGTATTTTACATGGAGTGACTGATTATCTAACCTCCACATAAGAAACATGATGTAATGGCTGTCATCCATCTACGAACCGACCGTGGCAAGCTTGGCTCAACCTTCGATCAACCCGTTCGGCTGTTATAACCACGATGCTAGAGGCTCGAGGAGTGTTTGGTGTATTCTTGGTTCTTAATAAAACTAGTGGTATAATGCAATAGTAAAAGGGCTGCGGTATAATATATAACTATGACCGTTCGCTACAGATTTTTGATGTGTAGTGACAAGTGACGCGCTGCCGGCGTCCGTCCGCTCCGATTGGCTCCCACCGCCTCGTCGTTCCGCGCGTCTCCCGCCCCCCGCGTTTCGTTTCCCGCGGCACGTGTCCGCGCGTGGACAAGGAGCATCGAGGTTATGGTGGTTTGAGGGCTCCATACAATTGTTATAAATGGATAGAAGCATTATATGTACTGTATTAAGAATGCCTTTTCCGTATAGGCCAAAAGTACCGTCAGAAATTAAACGAAGACAATTAGACGATGTTTTGATGATTATTAGGTGAGGTACACCACATTTCTCCAGTTATGTTTAAGTCCCATGTTATAGGGGGCTAGCCCATTGCCATAAATCACATTTTTTACCTATCATGGTATAGTAATTTTATTATTGGTGCATCGTCATCACATAAAAATTAATAATAAATGTAAAAGAAAAAAAAATCTAAAACATTTTAACAGAGTAACGGTGGAGTTTCTTGCCCATTCTTCTCCATACGACACTACATTTTAGAAGGCGTAAATAGAATCAATTCTAGTTTTTCGTAAATATTGACTTTCAAAAGTACCATTTAAGTGCCTATTTGAAATAAATAATTAGACTTTTTTTTTGACATCAACCGGGCATAAATCCACGGCCTCATAAACGGGGCAAAAGGAGCCTCCTTTTGCCCCGTTTAACTGAGACATTATTCAAGTTGCGTTATCAATGTCACAATAAAAAATTATAAACGTAACTGCACTTTTTTATTTGTACTTAAACTCAAGCCTTCTTTCCATCGGAGTACCTGACCTTTCTGAAGAACTTCACTAATAAGGTCACTATTATAATGTCCTGCTAGGGCGTTTCCTCCGGGCGTTTCCACTCACATTTGCCTTGTAAATACCTTTAGTTAGTCTATTATTCCAGATATTTCTACTGTGTTTTCTAATAAACTCTGAACAACATTCAACGACATACAAACAAGGGGCAGAATGAGTGACAAAACTCATTTCTTGCCAGAGGAAATGAGGACGAGTTAAGTATTCATGTAAATGCACTATGCCGTTTTTAATGGATTACAAAATAACTCTGGCTATATTAAGTATGTTTAAATATGTTTGAAGCAAATGGCTTTGACGTGTGACCAATATGGACCACTGTGTAAAGACTTCAATTACACACAATTCAACATCACCAGCGTTTGATGGTCCAGCATAGTACCTACCTACGTGATAATGGTAAAATTGGTGTAGGTATCTCTTTCACAAAAGCCAGTAATGAAGAGTTGAAATAGTATTCAGTAGGTTGTAGTTACATTTGCATTTATTTTAATTGGCATCTTTGATCTTTAAAATCCTTTTTTTCTGTCATCTTTTAAAATTAAATTAAACTATAGGAGCTTTTTGAACTATAAATTGAAAAAAAAAAATACGAGTATTTGCTGACAGCTTCTGATGAACTCCGACCGTCGTTCATAATGCCTAAACATAATTGATCCGTCTATCTGATTTTATACAGCGTGTATTAGAAATGTGTGGTCATATTTAAGAGCGTGGTGCAGACCATCAAACTTAAAAACTTTCTCCATGGGTCCAACATCGCAAAAACTCTTTTCTCTCTTACCTTCTCTTTTCTCTATCTTCTTATGGTCGAGTAGGTATTGAAGTTTGATAAGGGACAGCTTATTGTTTAATAAAATCTGAAAGAAAAATACAATATTTTATGCAGTTCCTTATCTAAGTATTCCCACAGCGAAGAAAAGGCACTGAGATACTCTGAATATTTCTGTCTTAAAATATCTGCTCATGTTATTGAAAAACGATAAATGAAAAATGATTTTTAGACGCCACGATCTCTCTTAAACTTCAGACATAATCATTCAGATTGGTTCATTCAGATCATGTGAAGACCATGTATATCGATGTCAGAAATGGTATTTTGAGGAAGCAACCACACAGATTGAGCGGACCTGTGCAGCAAACGAACGCATTTGTCAGTAATCGTTTAGCTCAACTCAGAGCTTATACATAAAAAAAACTCCGATTTATAACACAAATTGCTTCGGCATTTTTAAATATTTGAATGTTCGTATTCTTACAAAAAAAAATGCTTTCAAGACGTAACAATGGAGCTTTGTCCGGTACATGTTTTATTTGAAATATTATAATTGTAATTAATTGTTCACTTTGAAATGTAGAAGGAAAACGTGGCGTTTGAGGCTATCCATTCTTTCAAGACAAATGTTTTTTTTAATTTGAGTGTACGGATTTTATTGCTAAGATTTTTTTTTTTCTTGAACAGAATATAACATTGATTTAATCTCATAATTATACCTACCGCCTCCTTCATTGGTCTAGTGGTCGCAAGAGCTACTGCTGAGCATAGGGTCCTGGGTTCTATTGACATTTCGGGCAAAGTGTTGTTCGGTTTTTCCATCAGGAATTTCTCAGTAGAAGGCCTGGCTTGGTGCCCGGTTGATGGAAATAGGTTCTCCCCCTATTAAATGCGAAATGTGTACACCCACATGGGCACACCTCTGCCTAACCCCTCGTGAATTACAGGTGTTATGTTATGTTGTTTTATGTAACTTACCGTTTTTGAAATTTGAAAATTCTCACTTTGTTGCTAAGGAAGTAATATATGCCTCGGTGATATTTGCATAGGACTGCCTCGTTGATCTAGTGGTTGCAAGAGCTACTGCTGAGCATGAGGTACTGGGTTCGATTCCCAGGTCGGGCAAAGCGTTATTGGGTTTTCCTATCTAGAATATCTCAGTAGAAGCCCGTTTGATATCTAATAATAATTCATTCCATTTAATTGACACTAACAATTATGTTGGTAACCATTTATATTTGTCAAAAGATAGATTTTTCACAGATAAATACTATCTTTCTAAGTATTGTAAAAGACAGATAGCTGTGTCGCTATCATATTATTTTTCTATTACAGCCAAGAATTTGGCTAAACAAATTGCTTCTATTGAGCAATGCTATGACATTTCAAATAATTCAGCCAATAATTTGGTATCATATGTTGACATTCATCATAATAATTTAAATTTGAAATTCAGACAATAGAGGCAACCTCTGGCAATAACGTACAGAATTGCAATAATAAATCTAATAAAAGCTTAAAATCAGTTAATAGTATCAACCTGGTGCATCAAAATATTCAAGGATTTATGAACAAAGATTTAGAAGTAGAATTATTTATGAATTATAATAGTATTGATATTCTGTGTATAACAGAACATTGGCTTAAAAACCACCAGTTATTGATCAATTTTAATAATCACCAGGTTGGTAGTTTGTTCAGCAGAGTAAACGCAATACATGGGGGCTCATTAATTTTAGTAAGTAACCAGCTTAAATTTAAAGACCGTAAGGATATTGTGAGCCTATCTGTTGAGCTGACTGTTGAAATAGCTTATATAGAATTGGAGCAGTTTATTGTATTAAGTGTGTACAGGCCCCCTTCAGGATTGTATGACTGCTTCGAAAAGGTAATGGATGAAGTATTACACAAGATTTGTAACTCAAACAAATCCATTATCATTTGCGGTGATTTTAATGTTAATTTATTGGAAAACTCAGGTTCTTGTAGCAAGATAATAAGTTTGTTTCAGTCCTACAATCTTATAAATCTATTTTTGGAGCCAACAAGAATTACCCCTACTAGTGCCACATGCCTAGATAATATTTTTACAGATATTGTACCAAGCCACAAAGAAATTATTAATTTACTAGATTCTGATCATTGCGGACAAAGGATTACTATTCAAAACCAAAACAACAAAATAAGTAAAAAGGATATCACTGTCAACCCGAAAACTACAAGCCGCTTAGAGGCTTTTAAATTTAAACTAATAAATAATTTACCACTTTTGTATTCTCCTGTTCATGCTGATCCTAATCATCTATATGATGAGTTCTTTAATATTTACTGTAAACAATTTAATTCGATCTTTATTCCCAAAACTATATCGGTTAATAGTAATGCATCTTTCAGTGATTGGGCTACCAATGGTATTCATAAAAGTAGAACACGGCTTTATGAGCTGTATAATGCAAGGACTTATGTTAACACTGCTGAATTTAATTTATATGTTAGAAATTATTCAAAACTGTTTAAAAAAGTTTGTGATATGGCCAAGTCACGTTATTTGGGTTCGAAGATTAAAAGCAGTAGTAACGTAATTAAAACGACTTGGAAAATTATTAATAGTGAAACGGGAAGGTCTAGTAACAGAAGTACTGACTACAGCCTGTCTATTAATGACAACATAATAAAATCAGACTCACAAGTCGCCGCGGCCTTTGAAAAATTCTTTTCAGAAATTCCCGTTTCAAAAATCCCTTAACTCATCGCCTTCTGTTGCTGAGTCTTTGCTAAAGGAAAATGTAAAATTTTGCGATTCGGAATTTAATTTTGAACATATTACATGTAGGGATATAATTAAAGTTTTTCACACTTTAAATGTAAAAAAGACTGCAGATCTGTGGGGTAATTCTGTAGAAGTTGCTAAGTCTATTATAGACATTGTAGCACCTACTCTAGTTCTTATCTTTAATAATTGTATTGACTGTGGGGAGTTTCCTGACCTTATGAAAAAAAGTAAAATAATACCTTTGTTTAAATCAGGTAGTACATCAGACCCCACAAATTATAGACCTATTTCAGTACTACCTACATTTAGTAAAATTTTTGAGAAATTAATTTTAGACCAACTGCAAAGATTTTTTAACAGACACAAATTATTACATAGCAAACAATTCGGTTTTACAAGGGGTCGTTCAACTACTGATGCCGGTGTTGAACTTTTAGGACATATTTATAATGCTTGGGATGATAAATGCGATGCCTTGGGCATCTTTTGTGATTTGTCCAAGGCATTCGATTGCGTTCTTCATGAAACGTTAATCAGGAAACTCCTACTCACTACGGGATCCGAAACACCGCTCTGGATCTTCTTACTTCATACTTGAGTAAAAGGATTCAGAGCGTTGACGTTAATGGAGAAAGATCTCCAGGATCTATCTTAACAATGGGAGTTCCACAGGGCTCAATTCTTGGTCCTTTCTTGTTTCTTATTTATATTAATGACTTGCCTTACCTCATAAAGGATAATCATGATATAGTGTTGTTTGCGGATGATACTTCACTTTTGTTTAAACTTAAACGTCAGCAGCTGGTTACTGACGATGTAAATAACGCGGTTTCAAAAATAGTTCACTGGTTCAATGTTAATAATTTACTTCTTAATGAAAAGAAGACTAAATGCATTAAGTTTACGCTACCTCACGTTAGGCAGGTGAAAACGAATGTGTTGATAAAGGGCGAAGAATTGAAACTTGAAGACAGCACAGTATTCTTGGGCTTAACTTTGGATGCTAAGCTTCAGTGGGGCCCACATATTGATAAATTGTCAAAAAAGCTAAGCTCCGCAGCATACGCTATTAGAAAAATTCGAAATTTAACTGATTTAGAGACAGCCCGTTTAGTATACTTTAGTTATTTTCATAGTGTGATGTCGTACGGTATTCTTTTGTGGGGAAATGCCGCCGACATGCAGACTATATTTGTTTTGCAGAAAAGAGCTGTTAGATCAATTTATAAATTAAGTCCTAGACACTCTCTCAGAGAGAAATTTAAGGAAATTAATGTAATGACTGTGCCTTCTCAGTATATTTATGAAAATCTTTTATATGCCCACAAAAACATAAAATTGTTTAAAAAATACAGTGATATCCATAATATAAATACTAGGAACAAACACAAATTTGTTGTACATACAACAAGGCTCAAGAAAATAGGTGGCTCGTTCAGATGTCAATGTATACGCTTTTATAATAAACTTCCAAGCCATGTTCAAGATCTAAGCCTTAATAAATTCAAATCATTTATTAAACGTAAGTTGTGCCAGAAAGCTTTTTATACAGTCAAAGACTATATTGAGGACAAAAAGGCTTGGGACTGACGTGCTCCAATTTTTGCATACTGAGTGTGTGTTTTTTTTTTTTGTTTGTTTGGTACGTAACTTTTGTTTTATTTTATATACACTTTGAAATTTCATGATTTGACATGAATATTTACTTTGTATAATATTATTATTATTTTAATTTCGTGTGAGGACTTAGTGGGTATTATTTCTATATATTTTGTCTATCTCAGTTATTTCATAAATTTTTTTATATCTGGCAGTTTGAGTACTTAAAGCGGCCTACCCAAATGTCCTTTCTTTGGTATTGTTCGTCGAATCGTTGAGCTCCTTACGTTTTGAGTAGAGCTGCACGATTAATGACAAATGCGTGCACTGACTGGACAGGCCCACTCAAATCTGTATGGTTCTTTCCTCAAAAGACCATTTCAGACACCTACCTACATGGTCCTCATATGATCTGTAAAATAAACATTGACATGAATACTTACCTAGGTATTATTTTATTGTTATTATTGTGAATGTTAAGACTATGTGGGTCATTTTATTTTTTACTTTTGTTTTTTTATATTTTATTATCTCAGTTAATTTTAATCGTAACTTGGTCTGGCGGTTTGAGTAATTATGCGGTCTATCCAATGTCCTTTCTTTGGTATTGTTCGTCGAATCGTTGAGCTCCTTATGTTTTGAGTTGAGCTGTACGATTACTGACAAATGCGTGCACTGACTGGACAGGTCCACTCAATCTGTATGGTTCTTTCCTCAAAAGACCATTTCAGACATCAATCCACATGGTCTTAACATGATCTGACCAAGATTATTTCTGGAATTTAAAAGAGACTGTGACCTCTGAGTTTGTTTCGGCTTTTCTTCTCAGAGTAGTCAGATAGGAAACGCCGACCTCATCTAGTTTAAAAAAAAATGTTTGACGTGTAAAAGTGTTTTTACAAACCCACTTACAGAAATAAAAATCATTTATCATTTATCATTTATCATTGAAGTCTGGGTTTGTGCCCGGTTGATGGCAAAAGGCTCGCCCCCTATCAAGTGATATTACAATTTATCTGTCGAAATGTGGGTTGAATAAAGGTACACCTATGCCTTACCCTTCCAGAATTACAGGCGTGATGTTATGTATGTATTTATGAAATAATGTATTTGTTGCTAGGGTCTGGTTGTTTATAGAACGGTCTTACCGAGACTTCTAATTAATTATAACCAGTCTTATCAACATTATTATCGTTGTTCTAAATCATAAACAATTTGCACAATTCAGAAAGGTCGTTGTTCATCAAGGACCGTCTTGTATTTGCAAAGTACCTTAGACCTCATTACAAAGCAATTTATTCTATTCTGGGCCATCTCTTACAAATTCCAACAAGTTAGAGCCTAATTTATTTACTCAAAACACTAATTGCTTACAAATACGTTGGTATACAGGCAAAATGTCATTGAATTGCAAATAATGTAACCGATGTTAAAATAATTCAGTACGCATCATTCAAATTCACGTGAAACACACGTGGATGTGAGTGCTGAAGCGAAAAATGTTCATTAAAAATTTTTTGTTTCGTTTTTAAAAGAAATTACGACATATTAGCTCTAGAGCTTACATTGACTGTTTACCGAAATAGGATATGCCTGCGTATGGATACTTTTTAATTAAAAAAACACAAAACAAAGGACAATGCCCACATATTAGAACGACCGTGGCCTGCAGTTAACACGATAAATAGTTTATGGAATTATAGTTTAAGTTGTAATGAACACCTTCTAGTACTTCTCAGTTAAGAAAATAAGTCGCCATTTCGAAATTAAATAGTTTTTGTTTTTGTTACAACAATTATTTTTTCATAAGCACAGACTTGTTTTAAACACTTACAATCACTTTTGAATGGTAAGTAAGTACATAGTTTTTATCACTGTAATTATTCATGTCAAAGTTGTTTACTAATTTTAACCTTTCGAATAAATAGTCACCTTTTAATTTTAAACGGCTATGGTTCCATTTAATTCAGTAAAAATTGATACAGTTATATCATAAATATAGCTCAAAATATTTCGGAGTTATTGTATTTTTATTTTTTTATTAATGAATGCATATAATTTGTCCCGAACACCACCACGGACCCTAAAAATACCACTATCAATATAAAAAGCTATCTGATGAAATGATGCTGATGTCAGTGACGGCAATAGCCAAACGGTGAAGGCGAGAGGTCGTGAGTTCGAATGGCTGGAGTTACACTATTCTTTATATATTTGTCAATAGTGCAATCCCACCCGTTCCCTCCCAACAAAAGTATATTGAGCTTAGCTGGTGAGATCAACAAGAATCTGACACGTAATCACACAATGACAGTAATCTTTTAAAAAAAGAAAGAAAAATATACTTATTTAGTTTAGTTGGAGAGGCCAACAAGACTATTACTGATAATTATACATTGGTAGTAATCTTTTAGAAAAAATAAAACATTTTTATTTAGCTTAGCTGGAGAGGTCAAAAACGTGTAACGACTTTTTATAATAATATCTGTCCAGGGAGGGAGTGAAGTTGTACATCTAAGGGCTGATTTTTCAACAGCAATTAATTATTGAATAATTTTATAAATATAAATATTTCACTTCACACCTTACACTGAAAATATAAGAATTATTTATTTGAAACCTCACTTGACATGTAGCAATAATTATGTCAAGTAATAGGGATAAAAAGTACTCTATGTGTTAATCCAGGTTATAAACTATCTGTGTGCCAAAGTTCATCCAAATCCGTTCAGTAGTTTTTGCGTGAATGAGTAACAAACACCCATCCATACTCAGAAACTTTCGCGTTTATATTATTAGTAGGATTCATTACAAAGTAAACGATGAGAAATAATTAAATGGGTAGCATTATTTGTGCTACCCATTTAATTATTTCTCATCGTACATATTTATGCCGTAAGATTTTAAAAGTTTCTCATTAAAATATTTAAAAATATTTTCTACTCTGAAAATGTTTCATACTTAGTGAAATTACTAAAAGCTTGCAGTTGTTGCTTGCTGGCTATTGTTATCATATTGTTGTTAAGGTATTTGTAGCTGAATAATATAAGGCTTACCTGTTGTGGAATAATCCGGTGCTGTACAATTGATTGTACTTCCTCAATTTCTAATTAATGAGTAAATATAGAGATTTGCGTAAATAATTTTATCACCAATGCTCTCAAAACGGTCAAAGAAAACATCGTGAGGAAACCGACATGTCCTAGAACCAAAAATTCGAAGACATGTGACATCTACCAAACGTACTGAGCCCGCGTGGTGTATTATGGCTCACTACCTCTCATAGAGAGGAGGCATGTGTCCCAGCAGTGGGAACGTTGTATGCGTTACACTCTTCAATTTGCACAGTGAACCTTGCTTTCGCCGGTTAATCCCTGTGATGACTTGGTCGGGACACCAGAGGTGAACAGGTCGGTATTCACGACGGAGTATTCATTAGTAAAAGCGGGGTGAGAGTCCAAATGCGTGCGAGGGTCGTCACTAATTTCGGGGCAGCAGTTTCTATATTCACATCCACGGTCACAGTTCGCTCGAGGATCGCCATTCGGATGAGGTTGATCGGAGTCCACTGTCGTAAAAAAGGTCTCAAAAGAGCTCAAACAAATAGCAATAGCCATGTACACACAAATCACGATAGCGAGTGATGGCAGTGATAGCGAGTGCCGAGATATTACAGCTTACTGTCAAACTCAAATCCATCATCTCATCTGTCAAAGGATAATGTTGCCATATTTAAATATAATGTTAGTTTAATGTGTTAAGCGACCTCTTGGTTTCATTCCTAATATATCTACCAAAGAAACCCGCTTGCCACAAGTTGCATCGATTGTTGGGTTGATCAATTTAATTTATATCTCAACTACGACTAAGCCATAAAGAAGGCAGTGATTTTACTTAAATTATATTGATGTATGTGTCGACTATAGGATCTGATCTAAGATGTTTATGATCATAATTGTTTTGTCTTAAGGTCAAATAGGATTCGTTCAAAGAAACTAGAATGAAGAAAATAAATAATGTTTGTGCTGTTAGGTCTCATCATCTGCCTAACCTTTTCCTAACCATGTTGTGGTATTCTTCCAGCCTAACCGGATGCAGCTAAATAACAGTATTTTACATGAAGCGACTGCCTATCTGACCACCACGACCCAGTAACTAAATAGGTAATACTATACCGCTTGGTAAGACTGGTCGTAACCGTAACGGCCCGTCAAAGATCCACGCTTAGCGTGCTGTCCGAGGTGGAGGGTTTTTGGTACGAAAATATGGTCACCCATCCACGGACCAACCGCGGCAAGCGTAGCTTTACCTGATCGATAAACCCGTGAGTCTGTTTATTACTTAGCCACAAGCCCCAAATAAAATCTGTTTATAAACTGAGACCTGACTACCCGAAGTGAAAGCATAAATGTGTCGACTACTAATTAAATTAATACTTAAGTCTTAATTTAATTAGTAGTTGACAACTTGTTTCGATTTATTTTTGCTGTCGGGGTTTAGTTTTTAGGTATTTCTATCTAATTTTAATCAACAGAAATATTATATTATCATATTTTATTCTTTATACTTTGTCAGCGAAGTCAACAGTTAACAAGATGCAAGTGTAAAGTGTCATGAAATAGGACTAAAAATGTTTAGTCCTATTTCATGACACTTTCATGTTTCGTGTGTACACACACTGGTTCATCATCAACCTATAGGACTTCACTGTTGGAAATCAGTTTCTCCCTTCAATTGCACGCCACTTAGCATACAAGTTGTTTTTTTTTTTTTTTTAATCCGTCATCGGTAAGATTGATTAAATATATGAATCGAAACTAAATTGACCATAAAATGGCAACCCTAAAATTCGCCTGAAAGTGAACCTTGCATTTATAACAAATTGAATTACTTACATATTTGTTAAGAGCAAGGCATGTTTTGACATGTCAAAAGCCTTTGACTTTGTATCCCACGAGCTACTACTTACAAAATGTGATAAATGTGGAATACGCGGTAAGGCAAATGCATGGTTAAAAAGCTACATTACAAACAGATTGCAATTTATAGAAATAGCTGTGGATTAACCTGAAATTTAAATCTTAATTATGTTACAATTGCACAGGCGTTCCACAGGGCAGTATTTTAGGCCCCCAACTTTTTCTGCTGTATATCAATGACCTGACAGTAGTAACTGATCATCCCTGCATACTTTTTGCAGACGATGTGTCCGTAATTATCCCTAAAACCACAGAAAACTATAAAGAAGAAATAAATAGTACCATAAGCAAAGTAATAACTTGGATGGAAAAGCATAACTTTAAACCAAACATAAATAAAACCAAATGTGTACAATTTCGTAACAAAAACTGGAATAAAATCGATTATAACATAATTTATAAACAATCAGATAGTATGAATTTCCTTAGGATAGTAGAGAGGTGTTCCTGGATTGGTCATATTGATATGATATATGGAAATTTCAGTAAGTTTGCCTATGTTGTATGGCGTATCTAACCTAATAAGTTCAACAAACAAGCCAGATTACAGGCTTATCATGCATATGTCGGATCAATACTGCGTTATGGTTTATTATTATGGGGAAAATCGGTGCATCTCGGAAGAGTTTTCGTCGCACAAAATCGCACGTTTATACGTGCGATTTGCAATGTAGACCCACTTACATCCTGTAAACCACTGTTCAAAAAACTTAGAATACTTACATTAACAGGTATTTATATTGAGGAAATATATAAATTGATCAAATCTCACCCTGTCATGTTGAAAAACTTGGAAATAAATGTATGTTCAAAACTAGATATCGATTTTTTATGCCTGGAACGAGAACGGAGCTATATAGGTGAAGTTGCTACCCTATGTGTATTCAGATATATAGCATGATTCCTAACCAAATTAAAGAACTTCCAGAGGTCCGCTTCAGAAGGGCTTTACACAGGTGGCTAATTGAGATTCCTTAAGTTTAAATCTAAATGACTTAATTGTACCTGTGCCAAAAATTTGCTTGCCATTGTAAGAACTTTTGTAACCATATTTATCTGCAAATAAATCTTTGACTTTGAAAAAAAAGGCGTCATTGTTATAGATAGAACATAATTATATGGATAATTCCTAATTCCAAAACTCAAATTTGGTAATATAATTTTACTAGAGTAGAGAATACGACATCAAAATAATGTAAAGGTATGCTTACATAAGCAATTGCTCTTCAGGCATGCAATATACTAGTTCTCAACCCTCGTTGTGTCTCTTTCACAAAAGTCACTTGAACTTGAAGACTTGAATTAGTATTCAGCGGTTACATTTGGATGTATTTTCATTGGCATCTTTGATCTATTAAATCCTTTTTTTCTGTCATCTTTTAAAATTAAATTAAATTTTTACCTTTTAATTTGATGATACAGTTTTTTGAACTCGCGATTTAATTAATATTACGAATCGAGTATTTGCTGACAGCTTCTTATGATCTCCGACCGTCATTCGTAATGCATACACACATAATTGGTCTGCATATCTGAAATTAAACAGCGTGTATGAGATATGTGTGGTCATATTTAAGTGCGTGGTACAGACCATCAAACAGAAAAACTTTCTCCATGGGTCCAACATCATAAAAAACTCTTCTGTCTTTTCTCTTCTCCCTCTTTTCTTCTCTCTCCTCTTCTATTCACGAAACAAATAACTGCTGTCCCGGACATTTGGATCGAGTAGGTATTGAAGTTTTGTTGGGGACAGCAGATTATTTGTTCATAAAATCTGAAAAAACTAAAACTATGGTTATTTTATCCTGTTTAATATTTTATTATTACTATCACATCGAAGAAAAGGGCCTCAGATACTCTGAATATTTCTGTCTTAAAATATCTACTCATCTTATTGCTAAACGATAAATGTTTTGATTTCTATAAGTAGCCACAAACACTTTTACACGTCAATCACATTTTTAAAATGGGTGAGGTCGGCGTTTCCTTTTTAACTACTGTGAGAAGAAAGACCAAAACCCACAGACCGACTTTCCGACCTCGCCGCCGAGGTTCCTCGCGAAGATCCCGACGTAATTGTCCTCCCCGACCCTTGCTCGATGAAGTGCCAGCCCGCGCCGTAGCTGAGCCTGTAGCTAAATTCCCCGAATAATAATAATCAACAAAACCTGATCCAGCCTGTCCCATCTTGCTGTCCTCCCGTCAGCGACGCCCTAAGCCGAGGTCCGTACCCCACAGGGGGTGCCCTTAGCGAGCGTTCGCTTAGTAATGTAAGTAGTTTTACGCCCCTGGCTGAAGGCTTTGAGTCCGCTTAAGGCAGCCACAGGATAGTCCGGTTAAGTAGTCACGACCTCTCAAGGTCAACTACGAGATGCCATACCAAAAAAATAAAAATAAAAGACCAAAACAAACTCTTCTCAATCTCTTTTAAAGTCCAGACATAGTCTTGGTCAGATCTTGTGAAGACCATTGTATATCACTGTCTGAAATGGCCTTTTGTAAAAAGAACCACACATATTGAGTGGACCTCTCCAGTCAGTGCACGCATTTCTCAGTAATCGTGCAGCTGAACTCAGAACTTAAGGACTCAACTCAGAACTTATTCATCAAAAATTCTCAGATTATTCTGAGAATTTTTGCTGAATAATTATTAAAAACGAAACACTTCGTGTTATAATTAACACGAAGTGTTTCGTTTTTAATAATTTTAATGATGTCATTCTTACAAAAAAAATAGGCTTTCAAGTCGTAACAATTTGAAAGCTTTGTCTGGTACATGTTTTATTTGAAAAATTGTAATTGTAATTAATTATTCTTTTTGAAATGTTGAAAGAAAACGTGGCGTTTCAGGCTATTCATTATTTCTCAACAATTTTTTTAATTTGAGCTTAGTACGAATTTTATTACTAAGATTAGTTTTGCTGAACAGATTATAACATTAATTTAATCTCATAATTGTACCTACCGCCTCCTTCGTTGGGCTTGTGGTCGCAAGAGCTACTGCTGAGCACAGGGTCCTGGGTTCTATTGACATTTTGGGCAAAGTGTCATTAGGCTTTTCCATCAGGAGTTTCTCAGTAGCTGCCTGGAGTCTGGCTTTGTGCCCGGCTGATGGAAATAGGCTCGCCCCCTGTCACATGGGACGCAAAATGTGTGTCCAGGCACACCTCTGCCTAACCCTTTGGGGATTACAGGCATCATTTTATGTTATGTTTAAAATTGAGATTTGAAAGTGCCCACTTTGTGCAAAATAAATAATGTATTTGTTGATAGTGTCGGGTTGTTTATAGAACTGTCTTACCGAGAATTCCTGTTAATTATAAACAGTCTAATCAACATTATTATCATTTTTCTCAATCATAAACAATTTGCACAATACAGTAAGGTTGTTGTTCACCAAGAACTTCGTCTTGTAATTGCAAAGTACCAAATAAATTATTATAAAGCAATTTATTCAATTCTGGGCGATGTCTAACAAATTTCAACAAGCTGGAGCCTAATTTATGTATTCAAAACACTAATTGCTTACAAATACGTAGGTATAGAGGGACCTTGTTATTGAATTGCAAGTAATGTACACGTAAAACTCACGTGGATGTGATTGCTGGGACGAAAACTGTTCACTCATACGTTCACATTTTTAAGATACAAATTACCTTCAGAGCTGACACTGACTGTATGCCGAAATAGGATATACCCGCGTACGGATACTTCGATCTTCGATATTTTTTTTAAATTATATAAATATACACAAATAAAAATTTAAGCTTCTTTAATTATAGCAACGAAGTGCTGCAAGATTTTCAAATAAAACAGATGATCATTGCAGTTTTTCTATTTTTATAATTTTACTAGAGAGAGATACGTCATCATTATATTGTAAAGGTTAGCTTACATGGGCCATTTCGCTTCAGGCATACAAAGTACTAGTTCCTAAAATACATACACCACCTCACGACCTCTAAGAAACCACACAACGCCACCGCTTTCTGGTGTCTGTGCTTCCGCCGTGGGAAGAAGTCCTGTTTGCTAGGATACTTCTATACTCTTTTTGCCTCGTTTACGTTCATACATCTGGTTATATACCGGCGCCGGTTGCGAGTACTACGCACCTGACCTTTTTGATTGAAGAACATCACCAATAAGGTCATTATATGTCCTCCTAAGGAGGACATATAGCGAACGTGGGAGTATATTTGTATACTTTTGACAGCATTTGCAATATGGAATGTTGTTAATTTATGCATTGATGTGTTGAGTGTGTCTGTGTGTGTGAACATTAAAGCGCAATTTCTGAAAATTGTTTTAGTGAATACTGCAGTGATATTTAAATTAAAACGGCTCTTAACTAAACCCAAAAATACCTTGATTTCTCTAAAATTATCTTCAGCACACCTCATTTGAAAATTATTTTGAGATAAGAGAAACAGTTATGAAAAAAACGGGTGCCTTCATTTGACAAAGAGATCTCTGTAACTTCAGTTAAAGTCGTTTCATCTGTGTTATCTTGTAATAGGACAAGCTTACAAATATAAACTACCGAATTCCAGTGCTTTTGGGCTTTATTTTGAGAAAAAAGATAGGAGTTCTTCTACTTTTTTTTAGAAGTTGCCCTTCTTTGGAAACATACCGTACCATTGGAGTAGAAGGCTGAAGATCCATGGATTATTATTTGCGCGAATATTTGTATCCACATCTGGAGACAGCTTCTTCAGGTCTGTACCTTAAGAGGCTGCCCTAGATGATGAAAATGAAAATTAATTAAATCGCACCGTGACCATCAGGCTTATGGTCAGGTTCAGAATCATGTACTGAGTCCACCGGTTGTGAGTCGATGTCCCTTCCACCCCGTATATCAAACACCCCTTCGGGGCTCGGAAAAGCACGTGAAGCCGTTCAACCCGGATTGTCATTCGTAGATCTTTGGTAGTCGTTACGGGTCGTCAAAAGCCCGAAAGTTTGACAGCCACTCTCGAATCACCGAGGGGTATCGTATTACCCAGCAACAGCAACTGCTGGGCTGTGGAGATCCGAAAGGCAGTCGTTTCATATACGCTGAGACTGGAAGCTGACCCCAACACAGTTGTGAATATGCTAGGCAAACGATGATGATCGTATGTCACAAGCAAGAAACTTGCATTGTGTAAATGAGGATGTAGTGTTGGAATGTTGGAAGCGTATTCAAAATGTATTTGTTTATTTATTTATTTATTAAAACTTTATGCACAAGTAAAAAATACTGTACAAAGGCGGACTTAATGCCTGAGGCTTTTTATACCATTCAAGGTGCTACAAAAGGGATACAAAACACGAAAAAGAATGAAATACTAATACATAGATACGTGGGACACTCAGAGAGTTTTGCGAAAAAAAAATTTTCTTTATGTACATTTTTTTTTATGAAATCTTTTGAAAGTACTCTCTACTAGCCTCTATTCAAAGTTTCATGCGACTGAACCAGTTTTCGAAACACTTTTTCCAGACACTTCGTTTACAGCCTGCTCGAACGCTGACAGCGTATCTTCGAACAACGAAATTTGTATTCCTATGAGCGGATTTTTTTTCGGGTTCTTTTTTCTTTATTTAAGCAACCAACTGTGTTTCATACAGCATTTTACAGAATTTGTGTATTACAATATTGTATGGCGTTGGTCTAGTGGTCGCAATCGCTACTGCTGAGCATGAGGTCCTGGGTTCGATTCCCAGGTCGGGCAACGTGTTATTGGGTTTTACTATCTGGAATTTCCCAGTAGCAGCCCGAAGTCTGGATTTGTGCCCGGTAGATGGCAATAGGCTCGCCCCCTATTACATGAGACTTAAACATAACTGGCGAAATGTGGGTGTACTATAGGTCCACCTCTGCCCAACCCTTCGGGGAAACAAGGCGTGATGTTATGTTATGTTATGTAATAATCCCTTGTTATCTAGGATGAGTATAAAACATGCGGACGGACTACAGATTAAAATATATTTACGTACAAAAGTATTTTTTTTAGATATCTAACTTATACATAAGTTAAAATTTTATATTTCAGAGTTTATAAAGTTTCATTATTAAGAGAGAAAAAAAAAAGGTTGGCATTAAGACATTCATTTGCCTTCCATGATGGTTTTCATTACTTGTTTTTTTAATGCTTTACTATAGTTAAATATATCCACTTGAAAGAAATGCGTTATAAATTCGAGCAATACGGGTCAATACACAATTTTTTGTGTAATTTGTCGAGTGCTGAGGCACGTGTAACATTGTCGAGTGACGGGTGCGCGTTATGGGAGTATTAAAAGTTACTTGTGCGACCAACTCCGGGCAATCGAGGCGTCCAGTGAGTTTGTCAAATAACAAACACTATATCCATAACTTTGCGCCTTTCATCGAGTGTTAGCAGACCATGTGTTCGACGACTTTTCTCATAGATTATCGAACACAGTCATGGTCTACGGAGGTTTACGGACGCGTTAGTTAAGGTGGTTGATAAATTTTCTTTGATCCCTTTGAGCCGATTATTAATTTTAGGGAATAAAAAAAGAAGTCACACGGTGCTAGGTCAGGGCTGTAAGGAGGGTGACCCAGGAGTTTCTTCTGAGCATCGGTGAGGTTGTGCGGCACCCAGCGTGAAACTGTCCTCCTCATGCGAAGATGCACGTGTAGAATTTCGTGAAGGCTTCCCAATCCAACCTACAGTATGTGCTGAAGCTCTTGATACGTAACTCACCTATTGTGTTGGATTAAAATTTTCACTGCTAGCACGTTTTCTTGCGTAGCAGCGGTCAAAGGGCGACCGCTTCTTTTTTCATCCCCCAAAGTTAGTCGACCGCACTTGAATTCGTTATACCATAGATACACGGTTGCGTTGGAAGGGCCTTCATCTATGAATGCCATTTGAAGTATATCGTACTATTCGTCTGATTTCAGGCGACACTTGAAATCTTAAAAAATCATATCGCGAAAATGTTCCCGGCGCAGGTCTATTTTTTAATGAGACACGATAATTTAAATTAGCTCGCAATCAATGTGGAGGGAAATTTTGAAATTGGAAAGTAACTATTTTTACTTACAAATAATCATATTTTCAAAATGGCCAGTCTATCATATTTTTTAATTTATTTTTTTATTTTTTTAATCGACTGAAAAGTTTTCAACAAATAGGTAAGTTAGTCTGCGTTGACCCTAAGATTTCCTATAACTTAATTAATCAAATGATCAGCTCTCTCAACGTTGTCAGATAGAAACAGTCCTATTACGAACGGCAACATTGCATTATTACTCGTACTACTGCACCGGCAAGCAAAAATATATTTAATGGCAAAGGTTTTCTAGTTGAATATTCAAAGCTGCATAGATATTTCCCAGGTTGGACCAAATATATTGAAATCAAGAGTATTTCGATATTTTTGTTCCGAAGAGTAGTCAGATATTTATATTCAGAAGGTGTTTTTGACTGCACTACCGTAACATACTTAAGAACAGTTTTTAAGATAACATTTTCTTGATGCCTATGTCTGTATAGAACTATTTGATCATTTTAACGCTTACAATATTTTGAATCATTGTCACTGCCAATATATTAGTAAACTCGACTGTACATAAATTCATACATATAAACAAAAAAATATATGTTATTACCTAATATTATTTAACATTTATATTATTATTCAAATTATTGTCACTTCTTCCTTAAAAGATCAATGGAGCATGGCAATCCTATTTCAATGCCTACCTAGTACCTATTAATTCAAGCGCGCCCCCAATTCTCTACATTCTCAACCCTATGTAGAACATTAACGTTGTCAAATAAAATAAGATCACAGTCGCCATTTTGGATGTCTGTCGCCGCGTGCTACGATGCTCTGCGGAACCATACGAATATAACGACACGTCATTTGAGTAAATAGGTGAATCGTTTAGGCTTAAAGGATGTTATACTCCCATACATACCTTATAATGATGTGATAAGAGAACGGTGTGGCTTAAGAGATGTAGTGACAAATATTGAATATAGTATACTTAGATTGTTTGGTCAATTTGAGAGGATGAATGAAAGGCGACTAACAAAAGGTATTTACAAGGCAAATGCGAGTGAAAACGTCGGGAAAGGACGCCATAGGATAGATAGTGACCTTATTGGCGATGTTCTTCAGAAAAGTCAGGAGCATCGTACTCGCAACCCGCGTGCGTATATGAATGTAAATACGTTGATTTGCGATAAACATGACGCAAACAAAGAATACAAATACAAAAAAGCACAAGTTGGGGGGAAATATGCGTTATATCCACGCAAAACGGCCATCGCTCAGCATTATGCTACGACCCTATACGAGGCAGAGCCCCAGCAATGGTTGTTTTCAGGGTCGCGGGAAATTCGAAAAAGAAACCATGGCCCTGGTACAGGCAACTGAAGGAACACGGGTGGGTTATAGTCAGTAAAAGTTTAACACGCTCTCCCGCTCCACCCAGAGCGGGAGAAGTCATTTGATGATTTCCCAGCTAAAAAAAAGCACTGTTTGTATGACCAGATGCATGAACGTAAACGAAGCAAAAAGAGTATGTAAGGATCGTAGCAGGTGGCGTAGAAAGCGATAGAAAGAAGGCGAGAGTTAATGTATGTGTGTATTTATCAAGTTATATTATTATTTTAAAGGATTTTGTTTTAAAACTTTCAGATTACAGAGTAAGTGCTTAGACTGTGTTCGTCCATTTGAGAATGTTCACGTTGAAATGTAGCTACAACCGGTATCACTTTATGAAGAATGTTATTCATGCTCACATTTCGTTTCTAATGGACGCAAATTTATGGCATCATAAAACATAAATACTCCTCAGTATGTGATCAAAGATTCAGATACCTACGTCAACCAAGACACGTAAAATATTTATCCTGAATTTATTATTCAACGAAAGGCCTGTGACACACATCAATAATGATATAAGTACTTATATTCCTAACTATCCCCTCCCAGGATAAAGCGTGAACTTAACATATGAAAGCCTCAAAGGCTCTAAGTTGGCGCGCTTTCAGCAAAAACGTATCAAACGAAGGAAAAAAAAAACGAAATAAAAAACGGATTTGTGCGGCTTTGCCCGTATGTGATGTCCTAACCCAGGTGCGTCTGCGTCTTAAATTTTTCCTCAGCTGCCAAGTTAGCTCGTGTGTTGGGTGAACGTAGGTACAGTCGAGTTCCCTTAATATCTGAGCATGTTCATGAATCAAAAATATAAAGGCAATGGTAAGTTTCATAAAACTCTAAACAGCTTTGCCTTACAATAAATTGTAAACAATCTGTGACATCATTGATATGTGATTACATTATATCAATAGTATTGCTACAGACAATGACTCTAAAATTTTTGCGCAATCACATATATCTATTCATTTCAATTTGTCAAGCAATTTTTCTCTGAAAAACATCTTGACAGTATGAAATGTTTCGAAGTTTTAAACGAATAGTTAGGTATATTCGTAGTCTTCATTCGCGAGTTTGCGGACGGCGAGCAATGGGTAGCTCGCCGTATTATAGTAAACAGTATTTAGATATTTATGTCCCGCAGAGAAGTAAGATATTTTTGACTGCACTACCGGAACATACTTATGAACAGTTTATATGATAACATTTTATTGATGTCTATGTTTGTATAGAACTTTATGATCATTATAACGCTTACAATATTTTGAAACATTGTCACTGCCAATATATTAGTGAATTTGACTGTATACAACTGAATAGTTTTCATAATTACAGTATTACTAGGTGTTGCCCGCGACTTCGTCGGCAGTCCAAGATAAAACAGTGTCCTTATTCACGTCATGGTCTATATTTATTATTCGTTCAGCCGTTTTGGCGTAAAAGCGTTACAAAAAACAAATAAACTTAATTTCGCATTTATATTATTATGTTAGGATAGGAGGGCTAATACAGGGTATCGCTAATATTTCCAACACTACCCGAATATTGGGATTATACTCATTTTCCGTGCTCACACAAATGAAAGATTATCACAATATTATGACTTCAAGGTAATAGTAATTTACTATTTTCACACAGTCTACAGTGGCCAACACAGAAGTACATTCTGTCAAATAAGTTTCGGGAATTGGGATTTGTTTATGGTTAATTTTTAGTTTTGTTTGTTAGATTGATTGGCACTACTGTTTTCTATTTTGATGCAGAATTTTAGTTTCATATGTTATTTAGATTAAACACAGTGCTGTTTTAGTTAGGTCTTATCTAGTGTTTATTGCAAATTTTGCAATGGACGAAAACATCGAAAACATCGAACGAGTTTGTCTTAAATTTTGCATCGCCAATGGAATTTCGTGTTCGGAATCACTAAAAATGTTACAGAGGATTTACGGTGAATCGACTTTTTTCAAAAACACGTAGTTATCAGTAGTATAAAGCGTTCAAAGGTGTCTTCAACTGTGTGTAACAAGTTAACATCGCAAAAATGAAGGAAATAGTGACTGAAAAGTCTCATTAAAGTTTGAGAGAGAGAGAGAACTAGTCAATTCAGACCAAACATTCATAAACGCAATGTTCAAACTAGTCAACAAGCTTCGGAGTGGCCACCGAAACCGAAAAAATCACGCCAAAGTCGATCAATCGCGGTGTTATGCACTCGGAATTCTCGCTGGAAGATCAAAAGATAAATAAAGAATAATAGTTTAGCGCTATGCGGCCTATACGAGACCAAATTCGACGAATAGGGCCAGATTTGAGGAAAGAAAATTCTTCAATTTTGCATCACGATATTGCGCCTCCGCACATTAATAATTAATGTAAACGATAAACTTACGCCAACGAATTATCCAATTATTGGATTTTTCGTTGGCGTTAGTGTATCGTTTCTGCAGGAACATACTTTGAAGGCGATAAAATAAATTTGAATGAATAACTAACATTTTGTGTATTATTGATCTTATCCCGGTACTTTCTTGACGTTTTTTTATTTTTAAACACGCTCAAAATCCAGTTAGCTAACTTTCAACGGGCCTTTTATAAGGGAAATAAAGAAAATATACACAGTCTGGTTACCAAAACAAAGGTTTTGAGCCTCTACAGGTAGAGCTATAACACAAAAGGAAGCAAACATTTTGCTAAGAAAAACTTACGTTGTTTTAGTTCTCAATTGATTTATAGATCAGTCAAGTGTGAGTCGAGATGGTATACATTTATTTTTATCTACATTTATGTAGCGCGATGTTTGGTATAAACAACATGAGAGAGATATAGGACTGATCTCATCTCATCAGCATGACTGAAGGCTCGATTACCTACACGGATTAGCGTCTTTAAAATTCTCAAAGGTGTATTAAATCAATACCACTAAGTAGGTTTAAAAATAATATAGATAATAATTTACAAAGACTCGAATTACGTACGAGTTGCCGAAATTGAGTTCAAAAGGAATCTGTCGGAGTACGGTATTCCGGATCTGAGGCTAATTAAACTAGAGTTATGCCTTTTGCAAAATGCAGCAAAAGCGAAACAAGACGAAAAAGTTGTGAACGTAACCATATTTTTGAATGACGCGTCACATGCAGCACGCGAACGTAAATTCCGAATGAAAAACAAAAGAAGTTAGAAATAATTTGTCTTTTAGTATTACATGCCGGTTTCTGTTGTTTTCACTTTCCTTGAAGTGTGCTTAAGCGCTTATGGACCTTTATCGGGTGTCAAATAAAATAAAAATAGCTGAAGGCTACTGAACAAAATTGATTTCTATCGGAATTCTGTCTTTCCTCGTTTATTCGTCGCATTCTGTTCCGGGTTTTATAGATATTATTATGTCAAATGATTCAACGTTCCGGCTGATTTTTTTTTATTCACGTGATTAGACTATCGCAGTGCAGACTGGTCGCGATTTGTGGTTTGACTACCAAATGACAATAGTGATATTTGATTTGACTATCAATGACAATAGTGATATTTAAAAAAGACCTTACAAACTGTTTTTAAATAAATCCTGTAGTTTTTTTTTAAATACCTTGGCATGTCTTTTTTACTGTCTTTTCAACATAATGGCACTTATTATTTTCAAAGAGAAATTTCTTAGGTGGTGATTCGATAATTGTTCGAAAACTGAGAGTGAAATTTCAAGGACGCGTCACGTTTAGGCACAATTAGTTACATGAAAGAGAAGTACGATATAGTTATAGACACACACACACACTAAATCTCTCTTATTATTTCCTGTTTAAGCAGTATTACTTCTATCAAGTGTACGGTGCAGCACGCACATTTTTTTTTAATTGTTGCTTTTTTTATCAATTAAGAAAAAAATACAAACATCTATAGTTACATGTAAGATACCTTCATCTAAACTATGTAATTCTAAAGTTGCCTTAATAACGTTCCTCCTAGAACGTTTTTCTTAAACTCGTCCTCTTAAGCTTCGCCAAACAATCAATTTATCTAGTGAGGCCGTTTTCGAATCGCTTTCCGTTTCGGTTTCGCCCTTTCCAGTTATTTCATTTTACGGTGCGTACCTACGTGGGTGATTGTTTAATTATAACTTAGAATAAGAACTCTTAAGAGAGAAGCGCCAAGTTGCCCACGAAATTCAACATTACAACCCTTTTAGTTCATACAACCCTTTTGATTGATATTTTATGAAATTCGGAATATATGAACTGACAGGGCTGTATTGAAAGAAAAGAAAGAAAGAAAAATTGTTTATTCTGCACAAACAAAACGCACATTACAAAAAGTTGACATAAATTACACACATACACAGTAGCAGTAGTAGTAGTAGTGATGATTTTAATGATTAAAATTCTGTAAATACATACTTGTTACTGAGAAGAAAGGCCGAAACAAACTCAAAGGTCACAGTCTCTTTTAAAGTCCAGACATAATCTTGGTCAGATCATGTGAAGACCATGTAGATCGGTGTCTGAAATGCTCGTTTGAGTGAAGAACCAAACATATTGATTTGATCGACAATCAACACAAGATTGACAATTGCCGAAATATCGACTTGAGCGAGGAAATTGGTGACAGCGACTAGCTGTTATTATAATAAGGAAAGTTTCTGCTTATTCATGTAATATTTAAGTCACTTCATATAAAGGTTAATTATAGAAAATAAAACTTAAACTATGAGTACAGTGTTAGGAAAATTCTACATAAGTTCGAAAATAGAAACTTCCCTTTGGTCGTTAATTAAAACGTGCGAATTATATATGTTCTCTATAATTGTTCTCTTATTGGACATTTGTCCTGAAACATGATATTATAATCATAAAACGTCTGTTATCGCCCGTAGACTGCCCATTGTACATTTAATATTTTGATTTTGGTTCTCAAGTATATTATAAAGTATTTTGTATTATATTAAATGTGGTATTGTATTGATTGAGGTATTGTGCTGTTGTCAATAGATGAAAGCGTGGAGTGCACACGAGCAGGACACATCGCTGTCATGCTGTCGGCCGCTGCACGTCAAACACGCTGCCTACGCTAGTGCCCTCTATACCCTGGTGAGTACGCTATTCAATCTACTTTAATCTTCAATAATTAAGCCTCGTGCGGACTTAGGCAAAACTGTCACTAACTGTGACTATGGCCGCAAAAAAACAGCCATGTAATATTCCAATATTACTAACGCGAAATTAACTCGTGTCTGTATGTCTCTTACCTTTTCATGCCTTACCGGCTGAATGGGTTTCGATAATAGCTAGGAAATAGTTAGAACATGACCTGGGTTTTGTCTGTATGTCTCTTACCTTTTCATGCCTTACCGGCTGAATGGGTTTCGATAAAAGCTAGGAAATAGTTAGAACATGACCTGGGTTGTGTCTGTATGTCTCTTACCTTTTCATGCCTTACCGGCTGAATGGGTTTCGATAATAGCTAGGAAATAGTTAGAACATGACCTGGGTTGTGTCTGTATGTCTCTTACCTTTTCACGCCTTACCAGCTGAATGGGTTTCGACAAAAGCTAGGAAATAGTTAGAACATGACCTGGGTTGTGTCTGTATGTCTCTTACCTTTTCATGCCTTACCGGCTGAATGGGTTTCGATAAAAGCTAGGAAATAGTTAGAACATGACCTGGGTTGTGTCTGTATGTCTCTTACCTTTTCATGCCTTACCGGCTGAATGGGTTTCGATAAAAGCTAGGAAATAGTTAGAACATGACCTGGGTTGTGTCTGTATGTCTCTTACCTTTTCACGCCTTACCAGCTGAATGGGTTTCGACAAAAGCTAGGAAATAGTTAGAACATGACCTGGGTTGTGTCTGTATGTCTCTTACCTTTTCATGCCTTACCGGCTGAATGGGTTTCGATAAAAGCTAGGAAATAGTTAGAACATGACCTGGGTTGTGTCTGTATGTCTCTTACCTTTTCATGCCTTACCGGCTGAATGGGTTTCGATAAAAGCTAGGAACTAGTTAGAACATGACCTGGGTTGTGTCTGTATGTCTCTTACCTTTTCACGCCTTACCAGCTGAATGGGTTTCGACAAAAGCTAGGAAATAGTTAGAACATGACCTGGGTTGTGTCTGTATGTCTCTTACCTTTTCATGCCTTACCGGCTGAATGGGTTTCGATAAAAGCTAGGAAATAGTTAGAACATGACCTGGGTTGTGTCTGTATGTCTCTTACCTTTTCACGCCTTACCAGCTGAATGGGTTTCGACAAAAGCTAGGAAATAGTTAGAACATGACCTGGGTTGTGTCTGTATGTCTCTTACCTTTTCATGCCTTACCGGCTGAATGGGTTTCGATAAAAGCTAGGAAATAGTTAGAACATGACCTGGGTTGTGTCTGTATGTCTCTTACCTTTTCATGCCTTACCGGCTGAATGGGTTTCGATAAAAGCTAGGAACTAGTTAGAACATGACCTGGGTTGTGTCTGTATGTCTCTTACCTTTTCACGCCTTACCAGCTGAATGGGTTTCGACAAAAGCTAGGAAATAGTTAGAACATGACCTGGGTTGTGTCTGTATGTCTCTTACCTTTTCATGCCTTACCGGCTGAATGGGTTTCGATAAAAGCTAGGAAATAGTTAGAACATGACCTGGGTTGTGTCTGTATGTCTCTTACCTTTTCACGCCTTACCAGCTGAATGGGTTTCGACAAAAGCTAGGAAATAGTTAGAACATGACCTGGGTTGTGTCTGTATGTCTCTTACCTTTTCATGCCTTACCGGCTGAATGGGTTTCGATAAAAGCTAGGAAATAGTTAGAACATGACCTGGGTTGTGTCTGTATGTCTCTTACCTTTTCACGCCTTACCAGCTGAATGGGTTTCGACAAAAGCTAGGAAATAGTTAGAACATGACCTGGGTTGTGTCTGTATGTCTCTTACCTTTTCATGCCTTACCGGCTGAATGGGTTTCGATAATAGCTAGGAAATAGTTAGAACATGACCTGGGTTGTGTCTGTATGTCTCTTACCTTTTCACGCCTTACCAGCTGAATGGGTTTCGACAAAAGCTAGGAAATAGTTAGAACATGACCTGGGTTGTGTCTGTATGTCTCTTACCTTTTCATGCCTTACCGGCTGAATGGGTTTCGATAAAAGCTAGGAAATAGTTAGAACATGACCTGGGTTGTGTCTGTATGTCTCTTACCTTTTCACGCCTTACCAGCTGAATGGGTTTCGACAAAAGCTAGGAAATAGTTAGAACATGACCTGGGTTGTGTCTGTATGTCTCTTACCTTTTCATGCCTTACCGGCTGAATGGGTTTCGATAAAAGCTAGGAAATAGTTAGAACATGACCTGGGTTGTGTCTGTATGTCTCTTACCTTTTCATGCCTTACCGGCTGAATGGGTTTCGATAAAAGCTAGGAAATAGTTAGAACATGACCTGGGTTGTGTATGTATGTCTCTTACCTTTTCATGCCTTACCGGCTGAATGGGTTTCGATAAAAGCTAGGAAATAGTTAGAACATGACCTGGGTTGTGTCTGAATGTCTCTTACCTTTTCACGCCTTACCGGCTGAATGGGTTTCGATAAAAGCTAGGAAATAGTTAGAACATGACCTGGGTTCAGACATAAGATACTTGATTTCGGTAGTACTTACCCGTGGGATAATTTCCGACCTTCACACGGGCGAAGCCGTGGGAAAAAGGTTTATGTCTACATGTACTGATAAACCTTGATAACGACCGACTAACTGTTTTGAGGCTGCTTGGACTAGATCCTAGGTCCATAGATAGTTTTGTTCGTTATTTATTTCGAGCCCAATTATGCTAAGCACTTTTTATTAGATGTCGATTCACGTCTAAAGGAACGACTTTATACGAGTTTTTTCGACGGAAGAATATACAAAATGACAGATGAATAAAAGAAAGGACAATGCCAGAAACTCCCTCCTTGCCCCAATTGAATCAAAAAGTCATTTACATACCTGCATTATGCAGCATCTTAAAGCTTATTTATAACTGTTAACTAAACATTTGTCCTAATGCCTGTAGAACTTGCGGTTTCTGTTAAAATCTTAAAACAATATTGACATTGATTATAGGTTAGGTGCAGTTTATAAATGTTAAAAAGCAAAACATATACTTTACGCATTATCATAATTCTTATAATCGTAATATGAGTTTTTGTTTTACCGGTATTTGAAACTTTTTTTTGTTGTTTATCATGCTCATTAAGTAACGCAATAGGAAATTCAGGGTTTGAATTCCTTTCATCATTAATTTGTAATCGGCAAGTTCTACTGAAAAACAATGTATTATGAAAAGGTCCTTAAATCATTACAAGTATTTTCATTAATTGACATTTCCTGTAAACCTGGGGCAAGATCTAGCATTGTCATTTTGAGCATTGGTGGCCCAGCGGTAACAGCAGCGACTAACGATTTATAGGTCGTAAAACACAAAGTGACAGCGAAGTAGTAAACAAAGTAAATCGCCTGTCTGGGTTCGAACCAGGCGAGACAGGCGATTTTTTTTTTTCATCACCCCTGCTCTCAAAATGGTGAAGGAAAACATCGCGAAGAAACCGGCATGTCTTAGAACCAAAAATTCAAAGACATGTGACATCTACCAACCCGCATTGGGCCCGCGTGGTGGATTACGGCCCACTCCCTCTCGCAGAGATTCTTCCTTCGACAAAATGGCAGTTAGAACAGACAAAATGATAGATTTCTTTAATTCATCTGACATTTTGTCTATTCTGGCGTTGACAAAACTCGTTTCTATGGTAATTATGCTACGAGGGCTGGTGGTCTAAATCCTTATTTTAGGTCAAAGTTACGGGTTTTTACCTACGGTCATGAGAAAAGTACGGAGCACGAACTGTGAATAAATGACAACACGCTTTGACAGATGTTTCTACTCGCGGTGTGTTTTTACCAGTTCTATAAATTGAATTAGTTACATGTTTTGATGGATCAACTACTTTCGGTCGGGCTCGCATCTTTATTGACGGACTTAGAGGGTAGACCCCCTGAGCCTTTAAGTCTTCAGTCTCTTTGATTTGGTAATTCAAAGACGACGAAAGACGGATTTTGTTACTTACCTGTACGAAAACATGAAAGCTCGTTTTCCTATCGGCATGCTTGTCAATGAATATTATTCACACCTTATCTAACAATTTCAACAAAAAACTAACAAGTAGTACTAAAATCACAAGTTGTTGTTTTATATCTTGTTTACTTAAAACGTGTCTTTAGTTATGTTAACAGGTGAACGTTGTCTGCCATCCATTTACCATTTGTTACAATGAACGAAACTTATGACCCTCGAGGGACAAGATCCTCTTAACCGGAGTACAAAACTTGGCTAAATGTATTACGCACCACAAGGGGATAAACACAGAGATGTTCATTATCCGATGGATTACAAAAAACTACTTAAATATCTTTTGGAAGTCTATGTTCGAAGGTCTGAGAAGTAAAATCCCGGTCCATCATTATCTCTTTTGTTTCAAGAAAACACATTGAAATGTCCTTTTTATTTATTAGAATATAAAAAATTGTATGCTTAGAATATTAACATTAAGACATTGGTTTATTATCCAGCCACAACTCCACAAGATATTTTTTCTCTAGATGAAAGATTACTTTAGATAAAAACGAAATAAGAATTGAGACTAACACTATTTAGTTTCGTGCTCGAACAAGAGCGCACGCGATATTCAACGCGTTATTATTTTTCGCATTTAGCACATTGCGGAGCTTGCGTGGAAATGATGCTATTAAATTGTGTGTTGATTTAGTGTAATCATGTTAGTTCACACTGCCTCATTGGTATTTTGGTCACAAGCACCACTGATAAGCATGAGAATCTGGGCCAAGTTCCCAGGTGCCACGTGTTATTGAGTTTTTTCAATGGGCGTTTTTCAGTAGCAGCCCGAAGCCTTGGTTTTGTGCATGGGACTTAATTGTAATTGCTGAAATGTGGGTTTACTTTAGGTACACCACTTTTTTTGGTTGGGAAATCATCAAATGTCTTCTCCTGCTCTGGGTGGAGCAGGAGGGCGTGTCAGACTTTTACTGACTAAAACCCATCGGTGTTCCATCAGTTGCCAGTTGCAGGGCCAAGGTATCTCTTTCGAACAATCTGCAACCCTGCCAGGTTAGGTACACCTCTGCCTTACTGGTGTCATGTTATATTAATTCACGCAAGCAGAGTCGTGGTATAAAAATACTTCGATCTAACATAAAATGTGCCCACGTGTGCCTTGCCTTGGTAAGACGAAAATGTATAAGACAAAGTACGATCATGATACTTCCTTAGTATAACTCCGTGTAATTTTTTAATTTCTTTTTTCCCAACTATATATCCGGTTTTGTGTTATCGTGTTACTATGCAAACGGGATTTGAAAATTGTCAGCGATTTCTCTTCATTTGATCGATGACTTTAGTATGTTAAGGTTTTATAATTGAGTTGGAGCTATCCGTCAAATGTTTTTTTTAATGAATGTTGCTACGGGACTCCACGATTTTAGTGGAAGTAAACTACCGAAACATGAAAAATTAAAAAAAAAATTGTCATGTATTTGCACAAAGCTAAACTGACGTCTCCCAGGCAGCGCCACAACACCCCGCCTGCCACATACAGTCTACCCCAGCCACCTTTTTAAGGTCGTTGGTACATCTAGCTGCCAACACTACAGCTGCCAATACTGTCTACACTCCAGGACTCGTCAAAATCAAAGTCAAAGTCAAATCATTTATTTCAAATAGGCACGTAAAAAGCACTTTTGAACGTCAACATTTACAAAAACATTTATTTCACATGACATGTTTCCTTTGCCATTACAGATAATAATAAATCTAATGAGACAAAGTAATAATCTAATGAGTAAGTGTGAATGAAATATAATTAACTATACCTTACATGCTACTCAGTACGTGGCCCTTGTAAACTTACCCAGTGTACAAGTTAATAGGTCTATGGCATCCGCCACCGTGTTGAGAGTGCGCAGCGCACGAGTCACCGGTGCGCGCACTCGTCACCACTAGCAGCTGCTGCTTGCGCCACCGCGCTACGTACTTGTTCGGTAAATAAGTAATAATATGTTTAATATACTACCTCTCCAAACATTGAAAAAATACGTTGCCAGTGCCACTTCATTCCTATTTTCTAATTTGTCTCTCCCATATGTATGCAACTTTAAATAAATAAACCTGACGAATTTGTTCTGTATCCGTTGGAGCATATTTTTGTATTTTATTTCACTCGGGCTCCAGACGGCCGCATCACAATCCAGATGACTCCTCCTCACAAGAGCCTCATACAAAGGTCTCAGTGCACTGATATTTGTGAAGTCATTTGCCAGACGCAGCTCGAATCCCAGATTCCTGTACGCCTTTTTACAAACGTTTACCACGTGTCTATGAAACTGCAGATCACTGTCGAAATGAATGTCTAAATACTTAACTTCCGGTGGTGGTGGTGTTGTGTGATTCGTGTCCGTGTGAATGAAAGCACCGAGCACGTTGATACATTAAAGTATAGCTTATTGTAGTAGCTCCATTCAGTGACCCTATCCAAGTCGTGATGCAGCATGTCACGATCCACAGTGTCTTTTATGACTGCAGACAACTTACGGTCGTCAGCAAACACCATGCAAATTGACCTGACTACCTTTGGTCAATCATTTACCATAATAATAAATAATAATGGTCCCAAATTAGTACCCTGACTGACGCCCGATCTGGTGTAGTAGGGCTCTGAGAAGTGTCCGCCAAAGTCCACATACTGACGTCTATCTTGAAGATAACTTTACAGTATGAAACGTGCCAATACCCGCCAGCCTTGGTAAGAGTATGTCATGGTCGATTGTGTCGAACGCCTTCTTAAAGTCCAGATAGGCTTCGTCAACCTGAAGCCCAGCGTCAACAGCTGTTACCAACTGTGTCATCAGGCGAAGAAAGTTCCCCATTGTTTTGCGCTCAGGACGTAAGTCGTGCTGCGTATGAGAGAAATGAGGGCCTATCTTTACATACAAAAGGTAGTTTCGTATGAAGAAGAATGGGCAAGAAACTCCACGGTTACACTTTTAATACGTTCAAAATGATTTTAGCGCAAGAAAAATTTGAGAATGTTTTCGCTAATTTTTTTTTACTTTAACTGGGAATCTGGCAAATTTCTGTATCCCCCGAAATAGATACTAAGCCAACACGAAAGCACATACTTTCCTTAGTCGTATAAATATAACAGAAAATTGTAACAAAATGAAAATTCTACAATCAAAATGCTGGTTCTAGCCCCTAAATACGCTTCAAAAATGCCTACACACATTCAAAACAGACCGCCAAATAGCTTTAATATTATAAGCCGCAAAGTAAAGCAAGTCTCATCCCAATTGCGACGTGTGACGATGTAATCAGTCTGTTGCTTTAACATTGGTTTACGCGCGAACGTGCCTGTTTTTTTTATGAACATAGAAAGACATAAGTGAGATGAGGATTTGACGTACTCGTACAGTCAAGTATATTTAAGTAATCAATTTTCAAATTCTTTTCTCTATCACTGATCGCACTTTTGCATAGAAAACCTTATTTGGTTACTTGATAACAAAGATCAAAATTGCATACACCTTTGATAAAAAAATCGAGTAAACACTCGACATTGATCAAAGGTGTATGCCATTATCTAAAACGTTTTTAATGGCCTAGCCATTTTTGTGGTTTTCTTTTTCATCAACCTCCATCTCTCACAAATAAGAAAGTAAATAAATGATAAATGATAAATGATTTTATTTCTGTAAATAGGTTTGTACAAACACTTTTACACGTCAATCATATTTTAAAAACTAGGTGAGATTGGCATTTCCTATCTGACTACTCTGAGAAGAAACGCCGAAACAAACTCAGAGGTCACAGTGTCTTTTAAAGTCCAGACATAATCTTGGTCAGGTCATGTGAAGACCATGTGGATTGATATCTGAAATGGACTTTCGAGGAAAGAACCACACAGAATGAGTGGACCTGTCCAGTCAGTGCACGCATTTGTCAGTTGTCATGCAGCTCAACACAGAACTAAAGGAGCTAAAGCTAAAGTATTCATGTGACGTTTAATAAATAATTTATGTGTGCTATAGTGGGGGTTCCGCGAAAGGGAGTGTGCGGGGCGATGCGCCGCATTTGGAGTCTTGTTGTAGCAGTCGTAGCGATAGCAGTGTTTTATTTGATATACTTTACCTAACCTATACCAAGACACCACAATTTAAATACTGAAACCAGTTTAGAATCGATAAAATTAAAATAATTTTCAATTTTTTCGAGCATAAACTAATAACAACTTTCTTTCTACCATTTAAAATACATAGAGTATTTGAAATCAGGCTTTCTTATACAATAACCAAACAAGATTTCACAATCCCAGGCTTACTTAGTATTTATTCTTCAGAAGTAAGAAATATTCCGATTGCCACATAAGCAGGCGTAATCAGCCTGTTGCTTTCCTAAGGCCGGTGAACGTGCCTGCTATTTATAAACAAGAATATAGAATCGTACGTGAGATGAGTTACTTAACGGTTAACCTTTTGATATATGTCATGGCAGCTTTTATGGATGTTCGGGGTGTGACGATACCAGTAATTGTTAGGGGATGTTTTGTATGTTTAGGGTTTTGTATTGTAACAGACATTGGAATATATTGGTTATATTGGTTGGTTCGGTTGTTGCGTACGTATTGGTGTGAAAGAATAATGTTTAGTTGAACACAGTTCATAAAACACAAAATACAATACAAAAAAATATAAAAAATTACAACAACAACAATGTATGGCTGCGAAAATGATATAGAGTAACGTGTGTCAGAGTTTTTCCAAAATCACGGGGTGAAAAGGTGTAGTCAATTTTACGGGGGAGGATTCTCCTGCGTGACTTGATTAACTCGAAAATTGGTATAAATAATCTTTGAGTCAAGTTATGGAAACATCGCAAACGATTTTCCTAAAATTCTACCCGTGTACAGTGCCTTCGTTTAACAGAGGGAATCCAATTTATTTGAGTTATCTTATTCATTCGGTTGTACAACACTACAACTTCCCGACAACAATCATCGGGCAATTGCCCCCCCCCCCCCCCCCAGATACATCCACCTGGTCGGAGGATCCTCCCTTTTCTAAAGAGTATAAGTGAACTTTACACCCTGTTCCTCATCATATCCCTTCACTGGTGATCCCGAGTATGAACGTCAGCGCAGCGTTCGTGCAACTACTTCAACGTGACGTCATCGTCATCACTCCCGCAAGTCACACAGCCAGCCAGCAACCACGGCTTGAACGGTTGTCCTGACCATCAGCACGCAGCGCAAGCGCATTCCTGGTCTACACTGTGTACCTTCAACCTCATCAGCAACCATGGCATAGCACACTGCACATTCGGCCTGTCCACAAACAGAACGCTTAATCCCTCTCCCAGTCGACACCAGCAGTCAGCCACCCCGTTCCGTCTCACCGCGAACTCCGCGACACCCGGTTCCAACCCATTGGGACCCAACTGGCATTGGCAAGCAACGCAAGATACAAAACTTAGTCCACTATCGACCTCCGGTCTCCGGAGGGGAGTAATGTGTACGGCATCTATACTGCCACATGCGAACACCGCATCACACTGACGTCACACAAATCCTGGATCGCGCAATCAGAGTTTACCGCGCAGCTATCATATATACAACTTCCCGACAACAATCATCGGGCAGTTGCCCACCAGATACGACATCCATCTGGTCGGAGGATCCTCCCTTTTCTAAAGAGTATGAGTGAACTTTACACCCTGTTCCTCATATCCCTTCAGGTTAAAAGGGGTGGAGGGGGAATACGTAAGGATGATGGGAAGATACGTACCCACCATCCACCAGATTTGAAATAAGTATCATTTGAAGCGTCTAGTAGGGTAGATAATTTTTTACTCTGGCGACGTCCTTCTAATACCCCACGTATTTATTTTATTGTTTAGGTTTTATAATATGAGGAATAAAGCAAGCAGTCCTGCACCCCGGCTAAAGGTAACAGCAGAACACCGTGTGGTTTTACTGAGTAAGAGTCTGACAGACCCGTCCATCTACCCAAGGGTGGAGGACATTCATGAGAATACACGTAAAAAAAACAAAAAGTTTTCGTACATTTTTTTCTTTTTTACTAACACATTTACTTACGCACGCAGTATTAATCAGAAATTAAGGACGCGTTTGCAAAATTGTTAGGTATAGAACCAAACTACTACATTGCCACGGGTCACACACACAAGTGTACGCACGGTTAGATGCGGGAAACGCAGTCAAGTGAAAACATTTTGATACTTTGTTTTTTTTTCCTACAAAAATATTTTCACATTTCACTAAATGATACTAAGATACAAATACCAAACTCCAGCTACAGAGACTGCTAAGCACTGGAAGCCCTCTACTAGTAGTGGTACTAGTAGAGGTATGTGGGCTGTAGACTTTGGGCTGGTTTTGTTAGTTATGATGAGTTCTTACCTCCGGACTTGATGGAGTGACTTGAAGGTGTACTTCGTGACTGCTACTGGAACTCCTCGACGAGAAGAATTAGGTGTGCCGAGTTTGGGCTTGTTTTATTAGTTATGATGACACCTTACCTCCGGGCTTGATAAAAATAAAATAAAAATAGTTTTATTTGCACCTTAAAGTCAAATACATGGTTTACAATCGAAAATGGCCTGAGGTGAGTATAGTTGTATGTTAGAGTTGCAGCCAATACCTAAGCTAAGATAACTAAATATCTTGTAATTATAGGTATCAGCGTCCACCCTCGTTATCACTATCAGATGGTCATAAAATATTTATTATTATTGACAAGAATAAATTTATATCTATATATATAATGGGTTTAAGTTCTAATTAGTTATACTAAGTTGAGTTTGAGATTGTCTAAGAATTAGGGACTATTTAGGTGCAGAATAAGGATTAAAATGAGCAAAGAAACAAAAAAGTTAATAAAAGAACAGGTAAGCGGTGTGTGCTGGAGAGTTTAGGGGTGTGTGCGAGTGTGTGTGTGTATGTGGGTGTGAGTGTTGGGGTGTAAGTGTGTGTGTGATAGTCTGTGTATATGTTTTGTGTATGTGCCAGAGGAATACTTAGGATGTAGAATTTTAAAACAATAGCGTAGGTACTATGAACTATTTTTAAAATTAACAGTTTTATCAAATGGAGCGACCTGAAGATGTACTTCGGTGTCTGCTTCAGTTCCAGTAGCAGTCACCGAAGTACACCTTCAGGTCACCCCATCAAGTTCGGAGGTAAGGTCTCATCATAACTAACAAAACGAGCCCAAACTCGGTACACCTAGTTCTACTCGTCGAGGAGTTCCAGTAGCAGTCACCGAAGAACATTAAGCTTCGATCTTTAATTTCCAAAATAAGTCATTTTAATAATTGGTTATATAGGGCAGTTTGTTTACATTAAGTACTTCACATTTTATTTGGTTTTAGTGATTAAAGATTACATATTGAGCATAGCTTAAGTAGTCATTTTCTCTAAGAAAAGTGGATTGAAACTAAACCTCAATTTTTTATAATTTAATAATCACGGATGTAGCGCAATATACACGATAAACCATTCCGAAACTTAAACGTTATTGTTTGCTGGGCTTTGGTAATACATCCTTTATAGCGTGGAGTACACGGCGAACTGTTTTTAATGACGTGTTGAATAATTCAGCAAAATGTCCGGTTGGTATGAAATCATTTGTTTAATATTCATTCACCACATGAAGTCTTGTTTATTTAAGTTTTCGACTTCATAATCAAGCGCTACGACTGGCAAGGATTACCTCTTCCACACATCTCTGAACCCACAGACTCACAGTACTTCTTTAGAACAAAGAATGTAATACTATTAGAAATCTCTAAGAAAAATACTATAAACTATAAAAAATATAACCACAATACCGAATTAAACATAACCGCTCGGCTGAAAATGGCGGCAAAAAAAAAGTTGACTGCCGCCGAGATTATGTCATCACCGCGGCTGGCGGCCGGCCAGCACATGTTTGTAAACAAGGGATGATTTACGACTTAGTTTCTTCGAATGGTGCTTACACTCGAACGTGTATGAATTTTTATAATTATAAGAAACAGACCTTTAAAATACCCACTGCCTACTAAAAGCAAAATCGTCTGTAGTAAAAAGTGTGGATATGACCACAATAAAATTATGATTTAATGTTTCATTAAAGCCATCCAATCTATCGAAAATCTCTCTGTTTAATGTCTTCTGCCATTAGACATGGATATTAAAAAGTCTGTAGAAAATACGTTATGTGCACCTGTACCGGGTTAGAAGGCTATTTATAGGCTAGCAGTGGACGTGGGTTACGTAGCTATCGTTAACTTTAATCTGCAGCATATGGGACGCTATTCATTATGCGCCGACGTCGGGCTAATGACGACCAAGTTCTATCGGTACGCAATGGATTGCAAACATAAATCAGTAATCGCAAACGATTTAACAGACGGAAATTAGGTTACAATCGAACTGTGACCTCAATTTGAGGCAGAGATTCTGTCTGATTTGGTGTGGTGTGTATGTATGTGTTTGGGAGTAGGTTACTACTATATTTTTTAAAGGTATTGCACTAGCTGAAGTTTCAAACGTACACAAGTAAAATTACCAGTAAAGCGTTATTTTCCTACAGGAGTTTTATCAGTTATACCTACTTGTAAAATATCAAAATAATTGTTCGGCTAGAGAAACTTTTATGGACTTACTGTTTTCACTCGTATCTCGATATTTTTCCAGAGTTAAGTTGGCAGCGTGTTTCACACTGGTAGTTTCACGGTAATGACGTGTGGGCAATCCTATCGACCACGCAATCTTCCACCTTATCTTTTGACCCTACCCTAGAATATTCTACATTTTGTTGCCTCATCCAACTTGTTGAATATTCTACACTATTTCGTTTGATAAGTTTGTAGCCCTTTCTTTCATGCAGGGGTTAACCAATTTAAACACACGTAAACAGACTTGTCATAAAATTGCATCACATGATGACGTATTAAAAAAAACACTTTGTAATATTAAAACTAACCGACAAAAAAATATGAACGATTCAAAAATTTCACGATTTTGATAAAACGTTCGTGTTTGTTTTAATTAGTCAGTCACTATGTAAACATACACTCACCATTAGAGATCGCATGTGTTGACGCGAACTTGTAATTATTTTTCGTTATATTAACGCTGATGTAGACTGTATTACTGGAAGTAGTAATAATAATAAACAAATGACAGTCTGGTTATTTGATAAAAAAAACATAGAAAGGTTACAACGCATATGTAAAGTCAGGGTTTTTTTTTATTTTTTAACTTAAATTGGCCGTATATTTAATCAGAACTGTGGTTCTTTCACAGGAGTATGAAATGGCTTTAACATGGCAAATTGACGCAGTGCGTCAATTTGATTAACAATTATTTTCCCACACTGTACATACATAACATGTATTATTGTGTATGAAAAATAACGAAAGTACAATCATAAACGAAGATAATCCAATTAATAAAGTTTTAAATGATTTTACAATAACGCTACTGTTTTTTTTAAATAAATCTGAAAAGAGTATTTAAGAAATTACATTTATTTATTTTTTAATTAAAACTTTATGCACAAGTAGAAAATACTGTACAAAGGCGAACTTAATGCCTTAGGCATTTTCTACCAGTCACCTTAGGGTGATGCAGAGACACAATATGGCAGGTGCAACAAAAAGGATAGATAACTCGAAAAATAATAATTTACTAATACATAGATACATAAATATCAACAGATTAAACTTTGTCATGAGAAATAACCGTTTTGAGAGCATTAGTGAGGAAACAATTTACACAAAGTAAAGTGCCAAATGGCGCAAAGCGTCTCAAAACGGTGAAGGAAAACATCGTGAGGAAAATGTCTAAGAACAAAAAAAAAAAAAAAATGTAACATCTACCAACTCGCACTGGGCCCGCGTGGTGGATTACGGCCCACTCCCTCTCACAGAGAGGAGGCCTGTGTCCCAGCAGTGGGAACATAATATATTAATTAATGTTAGGAAAGGAATCCAGCAAATCAGCGCTGAGATGATTTTACAAACTTCTCACGAATATGTTCACGAACCTTCACTTTGAAAGATAACCGACTGGTTGCCATCCTGATGTTTAGAGGGAGCGCATTCCAAAGAAACACCACCTGGACAAAGAAAGAACAGTGAATAAAACCAAAGCGGTGAGAAGGACATCGTAGAAGATTGTTGTTGGTGTTACGAAGACTTTTAATATGGGCAGATAATAAGTACTGAACATGGGGAGTCAGGTAAGAAGGAGAATTAGGTTTGTCGAGTGTAGAATACAACATAGACAGAGCCCTCAACTGTCTACGCTGACATATAGGTAACCAATTTAAAAGCATTCGGTGCACAGACACATGATCATACTAACGTAGAAGACCAATCGAATGCAGTTATTTAGAAGGCGGTCAAGTTTACCAACAAAGTAAAGAATTTTAAATCTACTCGTGACATAATTATGATAAAAAAAGTATTGGGAACTTTGATTAAAATATTTTTTGCGTTTTATAATAGAAGGCGCCGAGAAATTCATAATATTATACGACGTGCAGATTCGTGAGAATGTTTTCTTCCGCAATACGGCAAGAGGTGCTCACATGCCACCTTAGGTGAGACCTGCCGAAGAGGTTTGAATTCATCGAGTGCCGAATAAATATACAATACTTGCAGAATATCTGGTACTTATTTTACTACATTTTTAAACAGATGCCTAACTTATTTCTATGTCAACTATAGTTTTTTTTACATAACCTATTTCCATAAGTTTGTTAAGAGAGTCGCTAAATACAGTGTCGATTTTAAGACACTGTATTTAGCGAGTCTCGTTGCTTTCAATCGTTCTTGAAGTCCTTTGCTTAAAACTGCACCTCCGGTAAGCAATGTTTATGTAAAAAAAAACAGTTCATTTCTTTACCTAATTTTTTGTACTTTAATATCTTTTTTTATTATTATGTATGTACGATACATTTAATTACATAGGGATACGACATAATTATAATTTGAGTTCAAAGGTACTGCTTATTTTTAAGAAATTTCTTCCAGCAGACCTGCGAAAGGAGAATTTAAAAAGAAATATAGAAATAGTATGTGAAAACAAGAAGAGAAAAATACGAATAATGTGAAGTCTAAAACTAAAATAACGCAAATAGATATTGCATGCAATATATAAATAAACATATAGCTTTATATATGTTAATATATAAGTACTCACAGTTAAGAGGAAAGGTAGTGATCTTTTAATCGACATTTCAATAGGGAAATACTTTTTAAATCACCAATGCTAGGTGGAAGTGAGTACTTTATTTTAAAAAATCGTAGAAAAACACTCCGAAACGACCTTATCCACATAAAAAAATCACAAATAATTAATTACTGAAAAAGCCATTAGTAAATTTAACACAAAAAATTAATACTCACTGGAAACATATTACGCAGCGTAAACACACAAAATATCGACAATTTTTTATTGGACGTGGACGAGGACTGTCGGTTTTCCCGCTTCACATTACTCGATGTTGACAGTACCAGTAAATTCAATTTGATACAAAATATTCGTAGCAGTAAAGCACATCATGTCGATTCTGTAAAAATCTCACAGTGAAGACTTGCGTGAAGGAGCTGTCAGTGTCATCCCGTCTTGGTCAATCCCTAGCATCATTGGCACTGACAGCTCACTCCACGCTCTCTTCACCTAAGTTTTCATGGTGACATGATTACAGAATAGCACTACAGGTCACAGAGTGACCAAAGCTAACCAAGCTCAGTTAAGATTAGTTTAGAAAATCCCTGGCTGGAGGTCTTTACTCATTAAGGTATATTAAGGATAGCCCGATTAGGGAGACGAAAACCTCATGGGTTGACCTGCGAGATGCCATACAGTAAAAAAAAACGTATTTTCCCATTTCAGTCGAAGAACTCAAGTGGTAAGTTAAGCGAGCTGGCTTTCACTTCAGGCACAGATATTATAATACTACGTACAGATACCCAATCCCATACAAAGAAATGACACCTCCCTAAGTCTGGCAATTGAGCTGGCAATTTTTCGTCATCAAAATGTTCAACAGATGGCAGCATCAGCGATTCACTAATTGTCAGAGACAGTAGTTTTACAACGCCATCTAGGAGTCGACCTACTTTTAAATCTTTTCGTGCCATCCTTTTAAAATAAAGTTTTATACTTCCGGTTTCAGAAAAACATGTTAATAGATTTATTTAATGTTTCTATGTAAAGAAATAGTTTTTAAATAACTTGTTTGATTTAAATTTGTGACTATAAAGGTTATTTTGAAGACAGGACAAATTGAGTTAAAACGCCATCTATTGCAAAGAGCTGTAAACAAAATGATTAACAGATGGCTACTTTTATCATTGTATGGGTTCGAATTGAAGGTAAAAGCTTATTTTATGTTTGTTTCTTGAAAAACGAGTGTGAATAGATAAATCAGCATTTAACAAGGAAGTCTTGATTTTTACTAATAATACTTTAGCCAAAATTCTGCCGTTTATCGCTTTCTAATGATTGTTAATTTCATAACGGTTACCTATGCTGCCATCTTTGACTTTTTTTGAAGACTAATTATAAAATGTTCTAGTTGAGACCCCATGCTTCAGGAATAATGTGACTAAACGTCTCGTTAATTTATGAATTCCGATATTTACATCGCAAAACTGGTTTCAAGCTAAACAATGTGCAGTCGGGAAAGTTCGGAAAAAATATAAAAAATGTTATTTTTATTTTTAATGATTAACGTGACGTAAATTAGAATACTTTTAATGGCATTTAAAGAGAAAACGGACGGTGAATATGCGAGTACCATGCGGGCTAGATTGAATACATAACTTTATAACTGTATAATGGTTTTGAGTATTTTGTATATGGCCTACGCAAATGTCTGCAGATCTGGTAGCGTCGTGTGACGGGTTGTTGAGCTCTCTAAAATTGGGTTGAGCTAGACAATGACATGCTGTCTCTTGGGACAGGTCAACTCGAAGCTGCAATGACTCTTTCTTCAAAAGGCCGGGCCACCTAGTTTTTAAATATTGGCCAACAAATTATTGTCGTGTCGTCTACTAACAGAAATTAATATTTCATTTAATTTCATAAACATTTAAATTTTTTTCGCGGTTGGTTTTCAAACTAATTACTAGGACCATAAGTGTGAAAAGTGGCACGTAAGCCCACTTTTTTAGTGAAAAGTCCAGGCAATCAATTTTAAGGAATATAGCTTTCGTACATTTAAATCACGACAGTCACGTTTGACAGTGGTATAAAATGGCTAAAACACGGCAAATCGGCATAGAAGTTCTATTTCTTAGACAATGAATTTCACTGTCTGTATGTGAGGACAGCTTAGTACACCGTGATCCGCTGTCAAATCAGCTAGGAATTGCTGCCCGTGAACCCGGGATTGGTGGTCGACAGCCGTTGGGACTTCGGCCCCCACTTTCGGGGGCTGGCGCCCATGTTGTGGGCGCGACTGGCGCTGTCAACGATGCTTCCCAAGTTGGGGAAATAAAGCACCGCCTGCAGGCAGTTGAACGTAGGGATCGTGCGATCCATAGCCCTGTATGGGGTTCTGGTGTGGGCCGGACCAGGTGGCCCGCAGTATCGCAGTGTTTCGAGTACCGCAGAAAGCGATGGCTGTCAGAGTCATATGAAGATTTTGCACAATCTTCTACGAGGCGGCCTGCGCACGGGTTTGATCACCGACTTAGGACCTGGAAGCGAGAGCCCTCTCGTCATTGGATCGGTGGCGTGAGGAGGCACGGATGCGGAGCGTGAAACTGGTGCAGCGGCAGTTCACACTGCGCTTTCCGAGCTCTCCGAGGCGGCCGGTGCTCAAGGACTGACTCGGGAGAAGGCACAGCTCCCTATTATTTAGGGTGACGCTGGTGCTCTCGGGGCACGGCTGCTTCGGGAAGTATCTGAGTCGCAAAGGCAGGGATCCAGACGCTCGGTGTCATCACTGCATTCATTGTCGGGAAGACACGGCGTAGCATTCACGTGCAGAATGTGCAGCTTTGGAGGAGCTATATCCCTGTCCTTCTATAGAAGACGATTTCCAATGGTGGCGAATTGTGTGGGATTCGTTCAGTAATAAAATTGCTTTTCCTGGAAAAAGGTAAAATCGGGTATTCGTCGTAGATTGTTAATTTGTTCGGGCAGAATAGGAAAAAGTCGATTCAATGGTAGTCTTTGCTTCCAAAATGCTTTTGGGCACTAACTTGGCTTCTTCAGCGGCAATAGTTACCTATAGTTTTGGTGCATTTGCGTAGTGCGAACAGGGATATTTATCAATTGGAGCCTCATTTTATTATAAACGTCTAACAGGATTCTGGAAGTTGGCTTCAGACCCTTGTGACTCCTTCGGTCAAAAAAAAAAATATATATATTTTGATATCCTCGACACTTTGATTGGTGGCTGTGGTTTCATCGTTTCAATAAAAATACAAAATAATTAATTTGAATTTGATAAACAGTTTTTGGGCAGCAATAATTATTTGTGAAACGTGTTCAAAGCAAAATTTCGTTGGAACCTAGCCAAAAGTGGGTGAATTTTAATTGGCTCTGTCGAATGCAACGTTAGATATTAAGGTCGGATCGTGTAATTTGGTGGCGTAACGATAACAATTGTTTTAAGTTATAAACACGTTGTTCGGGACTAAAATGTTTGCGGCATGTGATGCCATTGTGGTTAGCGGGATAGCTCTATGAATAATAGATAAGTTGTCATCAGAGAAATCTTGTTAGCTATATACGAGTATGTATGTGGGATAAGCTCAATAAATGTTCAATAAAACTGATGATTGCTTCTTAACTTTTGTTTTTATAATTTTCCGTCTTTTCATCTCGTACTCTAACGTCTTACTCCTGCTTTCTGTCCATTTATTCTACATTTTAAACATTAATTCCCTATCTCTTTTACTCCTTGACTATTTCGTACATTCATCACTGTCACTCTTTTATGCTTCACATCTGTCATTCGTCTTCACGTCTCATTTCACCATCATCCATAACGTTCCGTTCCTGCGGCTCGGCCATTATGTTATCTGACTGTCCCCAGTCAGATTTAAACTAAAAGCACATCCTAAATTCTTACATTAAATAAAACTACAAACTTAAGGCAAACAATTCTAAAACTCCTGTTCAACACATATTTTACATTACCTAGTAGATATCACTTATCAACAATAAATTGCACAAAGCAACATAACTCAAAAACCCACATAACAATGTAGCATGTCTTAATACTGTCATAGTAAAATATTAGGTCAAGAACAAACCCTAAAGGTATCCCCTAACCTAATAGATGACAATCAACAAGAATCACTCACCTAACACAACAGTATTTCCAAAAACTGGCCATGGCTTTATATGATCTGCAGAGGAAGTTGTCACTCGAGAACCATCTGCCATGTGGTCCATCTTCTCAACATCATATCGATCATTTCTTTTACTTTAGTGACCCTGTATGGTCCTAGATACTTCGGCTTGATCTTCAATCCAGTTCCGAACTGTGTTCGTTTGATGGCTACAACGCCTCCTACTACATATTTTCGACTTTCTTTAATCTTCTTTTATTATATGTCTTACAATTTTCATCTTGAACTTTTCGTATTTGTTCTTTTGCCTTCATCTTTAAGTCTTCTCTATTCTGCAAGAAATTACTTATATGCTCTTGCTGAAGCAAATCATAAATTTCGACGTCTTCTTTTGTTTTCATCTTTGTACCCAACATGAGTTCAAAGGGAGTGGTGTCAATGCTTCTTAGGTTTGTGCTATTTAGTGCTTTTTGCACTTGGCTGACCTGCTTGTACCATTGAGATGGCTCTTCAATACATAGCTTTGCTAGAACTGCTATAATTATTCTGTGAATGCGTTCCACTTGACCATTCCCTCTGGGCACCCCTGTTGTTATGGTTATATGTTGAATACTCTCCTTCTCACAATACTCCTTAAAGTCATTGCTGGTAAACGCACTACCACGATCTGAAATCAAACGTATAGGATTTCCAAATGTTTGTTGATGAATCTTTAACTTGTCAATAGTTTCTCTACTGGTAGTCCCTTTCACTGGAAACAACCCCACAAACTTTGTAAATCCGTCTACCACAGTTAATATATAATTATACATCTTTCTCGTCTCTTAAAGAGGTCCAATATCACGATGAATTGTGTGTAAAGGAATGCTTTCCTTGTCAATGCAATTTAAAAATCCCTCCTGTTTGCCTTCTTTTTTGGTTGCTAGCAGACATGGTATGCACGACAATAAAAATTCTTCAATATTCCTGTTAATATTTTTGATGTAATATTCTTGTTCTAGAAGTTGTAAAATTTTCCTTTTTCCAAAATGACCCTTCTGATGTATTCTTCTTAAAATCTCAAATTCCAAATTTCTTGGTATAATTAATTTTCTTTCTAGTCATTTGTAAATGATAAATGATTTTATTTCTGTAAATAGGTTTGTACAAACACTTTTACACGTCAATCCTATTTTAAAAACTAGGTGAGATCGGAATTTCCTATCTGACTACTCTGAGAAGAAACGCCGAAACAAACTCAGAGGTCACAGTCTCTTTTAAAGTCCAGACATAATCTTGGTCAGGTCATGTGAAGACCATGTGGATTGATATCTGAAATGGTCTTTCGAGGAAAGAACCACACAGAATGAGTGGACCTGTCCAGTCAGTGCACGCATTTGTCAGTTGTCATGCAGCTCAACACAGAACTAAAGGAGCTAAACGATTCGACGAACATTACCAAAGAAAGGACATTTAGGCAGGCCGCATAAATTACTCAAACTGCCAGACCATGATTAAAACTAATAATTTAAAAAAAATGCATTAAAAAAACAACAAATCCACAATGTCTTCACATTCACAATAATTAAAATAGTATAATCCTTTACAAAGTAAATGTCATTGCATATATAAAGTGCATCAATGTCAAAGTGTAAATAAAATATGAAAATAATCTTGGTCATTTCATATGAGGACTATGTAGACTGGTGTCTGAAATGGTCTTTTGAGGAAAGAACCACACGGATTTGAGTGGACCTGTCCAGTCAGTGCACGCATTTGTCAATCATCGTGCAGCTCAACTCAGAACTAAGGAGCTCAACGATCCGACGAACAATACAAAAGAAAGGACATTTGGGGAGGCCGCGTAAAGTAAAAATGCAATGACCCACATAGTCCGCACATTCACAAAAATTAAAACAATATTATACTTTATACAGTAAATATATACATGTCATTGTTTAGATAAAAGGTACGTATATAAAAAAAAACATTAAAAGAAAAAAAGTAAAAATAGCAAATTACACATCAATTATGTCTGTGTAAACTTATTGGAGCAGCTCAATCCCAAGCCTTCTTGTCCTCAATATAGTCCTTAACAGTATAATAGGCTTTCTGGCATAATTTCCGCTTTATAAAAGTTTTAAATTTATTAAAGCTTAGTTCTTGAATGTGGCTAGGAAGTTTATTATAAAAACGTATTGTCATTTAAACGAGCCACCTATTTTCTTGAGCCTGGTAGTGGGAAAAACAAATTTGTGTTTATTCCAATAAACCATTGCTTTTGATGTAGTCTTTGTATGGCTGAAGTTTTAGAATTTCTACAATCGCCTTAATACCTTCATCCAACATCTGTGCTTGCTTAACTTGATCATGTAGGCTTAACTCAACAGCTCCAACAAATAGATTTCTGCTCAAACCGTCTGCATGTTGCATTTTACTTCCTGGTCGATGTTCAATTACATAATCATACTCTTCAAGCAATAATACCCATCTGGGTACTCTAGTTGTTAGGTCCTTTTTATTCAAATTCTTCTAAAAAGCTTGACAGTCTGTAACAATTTTAAAGTGTTTTCCGTACAAGTAATGCCTAAACTTCTTTACCCCTTCAATAATAGCCAAAGCTTCCAACTCATAGCTACTATACTTCTTCTCAGCATCACTGGTCTTCTTACTGTAGTAGTGTACAGTAAACTAAGAAGTTGCTTTAAAGTCTTTGGTTCGGGGTACCTGGTAACAACTTCTGTTTTGTCCAGCGAGGTTTGAACTTTTCCATCCTCTATGATGTGTCCAAAGTACTCTATTCTTCGACATAGTAATTGCGCCTTCTTCGAATTAATCTGCAAGCCATATTGTGATGCGACAGCTAACACTTCTATATACCGCTGCAATGCCTGATATTCATCAATAGCAGGAATTAATAAATCATCGATGAATTAATCCAATATTCCTTTTGCTATAAGTTCCTAAAACACCATAGTCACAAAACGCATAAAATACTCTGGGCAAACCGACAAACCAAACGGAGCCCTCAAAAACTCATACTGTCCATTGTGTGTTACAAAGGCAGTGTACTTTATACTTTCTTTACTGACTCTCAAATGGAAGAAACCATTCTTTAAATCTAATACACTAAAAACACGTGCACCTTTAAGTTTATCAATCAAATCATCATTAATAGGCAGAGGAAATTTATATTTTATCATCTTTTTGTTTATAGGTCTATAGTCTACACATACTCTAGTACTGCCACATTTTTTCTTTACTAACACCAAAGGTGAGGAATACTCTGAAAAACTTACAAGAATTATTCCATCTTTAAGCCACTCTGATACTTGCTTTTCAACAATCTGTTGTTCAGTTAAAGATATACGTCTTGGTCGCTGAGCCACTGGTATGTCATCCTTGAGCAAAATGCAGCTACTTGTCATATGTAATATTACCTAGAGCAAACTCATCCTGACTTACCACATACGCAAGCCTTGATAACCAACTGTTTACGCCTTCGACATAATTGTAAAAACATCTTTAAGGAATTCTTGACCCAATATTAAACTACACGGCATAGTACGCATAGGAACAACATGAAATGCAATATCGTCAGTAAACTTTTGCGTCGACACTACATTGCCGCCTAATCCCACAAGATTCGTGACAGTATTTACAGACTCAGGAGCCCCAAGATGATTATAAAGTTCGGTACACACCAAATTTATCTCACTACCAGAGTCAATCAACGCATGTACTTCGCACTTATTCACCATAATAGTTTTGTATGCATTCTCAACCTTTTGTGCCGGCATTTTCTCTTCGACGTAAACATCAGTGAAGTTAGCGTCAGTTCCCACTGGCATCGCCATCTTGTCGCCGTCACTGACGTTGGTACTCCTGTCAATGTCGTCAGTTGCGCCAACCGCAGCCGCGCGAATGTTTGGAATTAAGTCGGTCACACACATCGTTCATCTATCCTCGGGCAAGTTCGGTTTCCGATCATGGGTTTTTTCGTTTGTCGACCGAATCGACCGAATGCATTTCGTAGAAATGTGTCGAAATTCGTTGCACTTAAAACACTTAAGACCTTTTTCTTTACTTGGACACTGGGACGATTGATGATCTTTTTCACCACAGCTGTAACACCTTTTGATTCCTGCGCCTTTTCATGATTTTCAGGCTTCCTGTATCGACTGTTATCCATCCTCATCTTTTCTTTGATCGTCTCGTATATTTTTATTTTTTCTTGCTCTGAGTACGTCGTAACTCTGTACAACAACATTTTGTTTACTTCTGAATCTATTATGCCGTCAATGATATATTTAATGGCGACATAATTGGGCATCTTGCCGCGTTTTCCCATCTCCTTCATGACTAGCATGTAGTGTAAACACCTTTCATCCTTCTTTTTCTTTCTGGCGGCCATGATCTCGTGTTTTACTATCCACTGAATCCGGAAATTCTTTAATTAACCCAGCCTTCAAATCCTCCCAGCTTTTAAAAAGTTTTTCAGATCTGAGCCATAGCGTAGCAGTTCCGACCAAAGCCCTTCTGGCTACAATCAGAGTTTGTAGGGGCGACCACTGAAAAATCACCACCATTTGGCTACCGCAAACGTCTTGTCTTGCCCACTAAAGTTTGGGACAAGGCTCTCTTGGAAAATAGTCTGATCACGGTGAAACGCTTGCCTAGCCGATGTGGATACGTCATGTTCGTCTTCGTCGTAGTCGGCTTGGCAGCGATTTTTCCCTTGTCGCGGCGTCCTTTCCATATTTCGTCTTTATTGTAACAATTGTTACCGTCTTCAATCAGCACCGTCTTTTCTCGTTATGCCGTCTTAACCGAAAGTGCCGTGACGAGAGTGCCGTCTTCTGTTTTTTTTTCTTTTAGCTCCTTTGGGTCCGAAAATTTAAAAGATTGAGCTATCCCGAACGAGCCCCCAAAAAGTTGTGGGATAAGCTCAATAAATGTTCAATAAAACTGCTGATTGCTTCTTAACTTTTGTATTTATAAATTTCTTTACATCTCGTATTCTAACGTCTTACTCCTGCTTTCTGTCCACTTATTCTACATTTAAAAAAAATATTCCATATCTCTTTTACTCCTTGACTATTTCGTACATTCATCACTGTCACTCGTTTATGATTCACATCTGTCATTCGTCTTCACGTCTCATTTCACTATCATCCATAACGTTCCGTTCCTACATGTATTGATGCAGATCTATGAAAAATGCTAATTGCTTTTTCTTAGCAAAAAGTCGATGATGTATAAATACGTGGTTTGGGACATCATGTGTGCGTCTTGGGTGATGCCATTGTGGTTGGCGAGTTAGCGGTGAATGATTAATATGTTGGCGTCAGAAAAATCCTATGTGCCTGTCCCAGTTGGCTATATTTATGATTCTATACATGGTAAATCTTCAACCACAAAACCCACATGCAGGGTCAGATAGAGGGAAGATTTACCAGTTTGGTTGCTTATTCTTACTTAGACGTATATTATATTATTATTTAGACAAAGATTTGTTTCCAGACTTGCGGAGCTGACATTGTATAGAAACCAAGAATTCTTAGCAAAAAGTCGATAGGGTATCAATGTAACGTAGGTTATGATTCAAAGGCAACTTTGTCCTAAACGCAAGATAGCGCTAACATAAGCATAATCAGCCTAGTGTTCCCACTGCTGAGACACAGGCCCCATCTCTGTGAGAGGGAGTGGGCCTTTATCCACTCGAGGGCCCAGTGCGGGTTGGTGCATGTCACTTGCCTTTAAATTTTGTGTTAAAAAGTTCTAGGGCATGCTGGTTTCCTCACGATGTTTTCCTTGATCGTTTTTAGAGCAGCGATGATTTATTAATTTACACAAAGTAAACTGCCTTCCTGACGACCTACAACTCGTGCAAGATAATATTACAAAACCGGCCAAGTGCGAACACATATTCAAAAGCAATCATTTAGCGTTAGGCAGGTAAGAATTAAACTATGTTTTATTTTACTACTTTATCGGAGTGACTATTATGAATATTCATGCCAAAGTACAGCTTTCTTGTACTAAGAGTCTGAGCTTAGCTTTGGACAGACGGACGGTTGGACGAATGGACGCACATGGCTAAACCATAAGGGTTTCTTCTTGACTACGGACCCTGAAAACCCGCACAACTTAAGAAACAATAAACACAACATCTAAGGCCTCACACACACTGCACGGTTAAAGGGCGCGGGCAACCACAGAAGACGTTACAGTTTCCCGAGCAGAATTTCGGTTAGCCGCACAACTATGAGTACGGTGTGAGTTCTTATTTTCAAACACAATTTAAAGGTATGTAAGTAGGTAGTAGTAATAGTTAGTGGTAAGTTACTACTTAAACACTTCATGGAAATGAAGATTTTCACTTCATGGAAATGGAAATTAAGATTTTTAGTTGCTGTAGATCTGATGCTTATGTTAGGAAAACGTTTGTAATTTTTTATTTTGAACTTAATTAATATTGATTATTAACTGTTAGGTATGTATTGTTTATTTAATATTTGATTTCGTCATTAATTATTGATTTACGTCTATTTATTTATTGAGATTTATTAAACTTAGTTGACATTATCGATAGTTTTAAATTGTGTAACACTATTTGCATACCCATGTGATGGTAAAATATGGAGAACTTTATTATAAGGAAAAATATCTATGTATCTCTGACCCATGTTTGCAAATAAATAAATGATCGTGATTATGGTTACGTTTGAGTTCTGTCTGGGGTAGCACTAACTTATGATATGGAGTAGATAATTATCTAATAATAGGGCAATAATCTACCTTTAAATATAAATACAAATTATATGCTGTTCGTTGGTAAGTGCAGCACTTGAGAACGGGTGGCCCGATTTTTCAATTTCTTTTCGTTTAAAGATGTGCGTAATAGTTCAAATTAGGTTCTTAGGGAAAGAAAAGTTAGGATTTTTGATGAATTATTTGATTTTTAACAGGACAACGTATGTCAAGTCATCTAGTCAATTAATATTTATTTATTTAATCATTTATGTACACACATCTAAACAGACAAGAAGAAACGAATAGAAAAATACGTACAAAGGTGATGCATTTTTCTAAAGAGATTTCTTCCAGTATACCTGTGATCTTCTTCTTCTTCTTTGTCGATTCCACAGCTGAGGATCGCGACCACATACGACGCGTCTCCAAGTGATGAGGTCTTCTGAAGTGTGGACCGCACGGTAGGTGCTGCCTCCAACAGCCTTCTTAATTGCGTCTGACCATCTTGCCGGTGCTCTGCCTTGTGCAGGTTTTCCTTCCACCAGGACCAGTATCATAAGCCTTTCCAGACCATGCTTAGGTGAACGCATAATATGTCTGGAAAATCTGAGGACATGCTCATGGCAAATTGTAGATAGCCGCTAGGTGATGTTGTGTTCCTACAGTATGGATACATTCGTTACCATGGCGGTCCATGTTATACGAAGTAGCCTCCGCCAACAACACATCTCGAAAGCATCAATGTTATTGCTTTCGCGGCATTTGATGCATCACGTTTCCGCACCATATAAAAAGATGGCAAAAAACCAGAGCATGGATTAGTCATATTTTGGAAATCCGTCGGATGCCGCAGTTCTTCCAAATTTCCCCTAGGCTGGTCATTGCACTTTTGGCCATACGGCGGCGGATTTCCTCAAGGCATTTCATTTTTTTCCATACTTATCAATTATATATTCGTCGTAGATATATACTTCTACATTATATAGTTGTCATCTCAGTAGACACCCTCTTTCTAGCCATATCTATACATTTTACTTATATTACCTGGCTGCTGACTGCCTCGTTGGTCTAGTGGTCGCAAGCGCTAGTGCTGAGCATAAGGCCCTGGGTTCCATTCCCGGGTCGGGCAAAGTGTTTTTTCCATCTGGAATTTCTCAATAGCAGCCCGGTTGAAGGCAACAGGTTCGCCGCCTATTACATTGGACTTAAACATAACTGGCAAAATGCGGGTGTACTATAGGTTGGTTTGCGGCACGGTTGGCGCAGTGGTTGAGCGATCGGTTGCTTCGCTGCGTGTCGCGGGTTCGATTCCCGCACGGAACAAATATTTGTACGACCTACAAATAGTTATTCCGGGTCTGGGTGTCTTGTGTATGTGAGTTTTAATATTTGTGAACGCACCCACGATACAGGAGTAATTCCTAGTGTGGCGAAACGTATAAAAAAAAAAAACCTCTGTCGAACCCTTCAGGGATTACAGGCGTGATGTTATGTTAATTATATTAAAAATAAAATTACTTACAGTATTTATGTTACTCATATGTAACATTACTATAAACAACAAGTTAATTACATTATGTTTAGATGAATTGATTTATTTGGAAGAACATTCGATTATTGTTACCATAGAAATCTTATCGACCGATGCCATGTATGAGCCTACCTAGTATGTACCTAAAAACTTTGTTAGACTCCAAGACACAGGTAATCCTAGTGTAGAGGCTAGTGCTATTTGAATAATGTAATGTTTTCTTGAACAGAAAGGTTAAAGTTCGTTGATTTTTCTCTGATCAAAATTCAATCTTGTCTGCTAATATCTATAGTATTAATTTAACCTACAAAATTAATCTAATTACCTAATATAACGTTGCCCTTTTCTCCAGCACCACCACATTATAAATAATAAGGTTAAGCGTGTTGTTCGTACAGGTTAATGTTCCTCTCCTCGCAGTTACACGGCACTCTCGGGAAATGTCAAGGTGGATTATTGATACCTCACCCCAGTGAAACGATAAATATAAATAAGATTTATTTATAATATTAACAGGTATATTATGTATCTGGTCAAACCGAGGCAAATCGCATGGCATTGTCTCAATGATTAGGAAGTCACGCAGTCAGAGGGTCGTCTGAGGAGTTGTAGTATACGATTAGGGACACTTTGAGCAGATAATGCTACAATGTGCCCCTAATCGTATACTACAACTCAAAAAAACAAACAAAAAATTTTAAAAAATGGGACATTTTTTTTCGGAAATCTTTATTTTTTTTGCAGTATTGGATTAACCTTGACCATAAAAAACATTTATATACTGAGATGCATGGCCCTACGCTACAACGCACCGTTTCCGAGAAAAAGGTTTTCGAATGTTTTTGTTAAACTTACTTAGGATTAAGACAGAATTTTTAAATGCAAAAAAGTGTTGTCTTCGCAAATCGGTCATTTCTTGATTTTATCGTAAATACCACCTCCTGTGTCGACAAGTCATGCGCCCCTAAGGTTACACTCCAACCGTTCACGAGACTGTTCGCGCCAGTTTTAACATTTCCATTAAAGTTTGTTGCTACAGTTGGCGAGAGCAAATCTCCCCCCTCATCTCGCGCGGGATTCGCTTCAGTTTAGTTAGAGCTTTATTCATTGCCTCTCATCAGGAGTTTTTAAATCTTGTATTATGTAAGTCAGACACGGTTAACTTACTGCATACAGACATCAAATCTGACTAAAGTAATGTATACCCATATTCTAAGACAAAACCTCATGTATGTTTGGCATCTCGCAGGTCAACCTATGCGGTTGTCGTCTGCTTAAGCGGACTTGCCTGTGGATTCCCTAATAAATTAAGGCCTCCAGCCAGGACTTAAACTTATATACTAACTAAAACTAAGCGACAACGCTAAGGGCACCCCCTGTGGGGTACGAACCTCGGCTTAGGGCGTCGCTGGAAGAGGGCAGCAAATGACTAGCTGGATCAGGATTGGTATTAATTAGGGACGAATTTAAAGCTACAGGCTCAGCGGCGCGGGCTGGCTCGAGCAAGGGTCGGGAGGGGCGTCGATTTGGGCGTCGCGGCGGGCCTCGGCGGCGAGGGCGGTAGGACGGCGATCGGGTTTTGGGCTTATGTAGCGTGCTAGTGGCCTTACTACTCTCCTGGAGGAGGGTAGTGGCGTCGTCGGGGTCGATTAAAGTATGCCTTGGTCGGCGAATACTGCTAATGCGAGAGGGAGTGTAGCGGGCGGCCGCTGTAATCAGGGGGTTAGAATGTTTGATGCCGCAGTCGAAGAAACGCTTTGATAAGCGTTTCATGAACTGTTTTATGGTTGGCATTTTGAGGTCGACGTGAAGATCGATATTCCGGACATAGAAGGGGGCACCCGTGACCCTTCTGAGGAAACGGTTTTGGAGGGTCTGCATCTTATGGAGATGACGTGGGTGAGCGTGCGCAAATACAACGCAGGCATAGGTCATGATGGGACGGATGACTGCGGTATAGATGCGGAGCTTGCATTTGAGGGACAGTTTACTACGGGCTGTCAGTACGAATTGCAGCCTGCTAAGAGCGAAGGAGGCGCGCGCGCGAACCGCCTTAATATGAGCCTTAAAGGTAAGGTTCTCATCGAGGATCACGCCTAGGTATTTGGTTTGCTTCTCCCAAGGGATTGGCTTGCCGTACATAGTGATCGGGATTCAGCCTCACTTAGGTGCTTTGATATTCATAGTTGCAATTGTACTCCTCATATATTGACGTATTCGTGACGGATCACCACGGCTCACACTCATTCGAGGGACCTCATAATTTCAAACACTAAGCCTAATAGCAAACTTAATGGCGTCGAAAAATTCCTCCGCATCGCTGTCTATTGGTAATGTGTCCAAGAGACTGGCGGAATTGCCACTTAGTATGGCAGGCTTTACACAAATTACTGAAATCGTAAGTTCCAAAGTAGAGTAGATTTCGACATTTGTCGTGCGGCGACAGGTCGCATGCGGCGGGTGACTAAATTGACCGTGTAAATACTCAGTCGCAGGCAATCGCCCGCCACATGGATGTCGACAATTTGATGCAAATGAACTAGTCAGTCGATTTTGTCACCCTGTGTAAATAAGGTTCGATTCGGCTTGTGGGGCGATTTGTTAGCGCACGGCGAAAATCGACCTAGTGTAAATCACCCATTAGCCTCTGGCCTAGATAAAAGCCAAGCCTTGTGTCACAAGAAGTTTCAAATAACCTTTTAAAGATTTCTTTAAGGAGAATATGAGAATATGTTTCAACCCCAAACGGCTCGAAAATATTATTTCCGCCAAGGATACCATGTTGACACTCATTGAGATACATGAAATTCCCTTATTTCAAGGCCACCTATCATCTATAAGTATGAAAGATTCATACACTTGCTTAACAGTCTGTCCAGTCTCTTCACCCACCCATGGACAAATCTTGGTAAACGTTGCTTAACCTCCCATTGACCTGCTGTTATTTCTTAGCACCTTGATAAGAGTTGTTTACGTAGAATAAACTAACACTTATGAACATTATTTAGTGCAAATACCGTTGAGCATATGCATTGGCATCAGCCTATAATGTTCCCACTGCTGGGACATAGGCCTCCTCTCGGTGAGACATGTGACATGGGCCCGTGTGGTACCCAGGGAGTGGGTACCACACGGGCCCATGTCACATGTCACAGGTCTTCGTATTTTTGGTTCTTGAACATGCCGGTTTTCTCACAATGTTTTCCTTTACTGTTTTGAGAGCAGTGGTATTTAAATAATTTATACAAAGTGGTGCGCCTGTCCAGCCCGATCACTATGTACGGTAAGCCGATCCCCTGGGAGAAGCAAGCCAAATACCTAGGCGTGATCCTCGATGAAAACCTTACCTTTAAGGCTCATATTAAGGCGGTTCGCGCGCGCGCCTCCTTCGCTCTTAGCAGGCTCCACTTTGTACTGACAGCCCGTAGTAAACTGTCACTTAAATGCAAGCTGCGCATCTACACCGCAGTCATCCGTCCCATCATGACCTATGTCTGCGTTGTATGTGCGCACGCTCACCCATGTCATCTCCATAAGATGCAGACCCTACAGAACCGTTTCCTAAGAAAGGTCACGGGTGCCCCCTTCTATGTCCGTAATATAAATCTCCACATCGATCTTAAAATGCCTACCATAAACCAGTTCATGAAACGCTTATCGAAGCGCTTCTTTGACTGTGGCATTAAACACTCCAACCCCTTGATCTCAGCGGCCGCCCGATACACTCCCTCCAGCATTAGCAGTATTCGCCTACCAAGGCATACTTTAATCGCCCAAGACGACGCCACTACCCTCCTCCAGGAGAGTAGTAAGGCCACCAGCACACTACATAAGCCCAAAACCCGATCGCCGTCCTACCGTCCTCGCCGCCGAGGCCCGCCGCGACGCCCAAATCCACGCCCCTCCCGACCCTTGCTCGAGCCCGCCCGCGCCGCTGAGCCTGTAGCTTTAAATTCGTCCCTAAATCACTCAAATCCTGATCCAGCTAGTCCCTTCCTGCCCTCTTCCAGCGACGCCCTAAGCCGAGGTTCGTACCCCACAGGGGGTGCCCTTAGCGTTGTCGCTTAGTTTTTAAGTTAGTACATAAGTTTAAGTCCTGGCTGGAGGCCTTAATTTATTAGGGCAACCACAGGCAAGTCCGTCTAAGCAGACGACAACCTCATAGGGTGACCTGCGAGATGCCATTCCCAAAAAAAAAAAAAATGTGGTGCGCCTGTCTGGGTTCGAACCTACTACCTACAACTCGTAAGTCGTCCATAATAATACCACAACTCCACTTTTGATAGGTAGGTTTATCTGTCTGTGTAATTATAAGTGCGTGGGAGCATTAATTAACCACTTGCTAAATCTTTAATAGCTCCCTATCAAATCAAAGCTATCGCTATGTTCCAAAACGCTATTTCCATACTCCTAAGAAGTTACGGCTGTTTTCGTGGACGGCTGCAGAGGCACACAAAAATAATTGGCGTTACACAACCAAATCAAATTCCTCTAAAGATGTACAAAAACCACAGTAAACATGTACGAGTATGTACCTCAGAATCAGAAACAGAATCATTTATTTGTAAAACATGGGCCAAGATACAAACATAGGCATAGGATTCTGCCCTACAAAACTAATCCTCAAACATAATTTGAAATGTAAACAAACCACAGCCAACTTTGTTTCGTATAAAGTAACAGCGTGAAAGGTTTAATACTATGGAATGACCAGACCTAACTCGTGATAAAGTTACACGATATTTGGGAATACTGTGCGCCAGCTGGCGTGTAGGGACGGTCCCGTCTATACACAACTATTATAAACGAAACGATACATTGAAATTGGGTCAGAGTTTTTGGACAAAGTACCAAAAAGTGTTTTGTAAAGGGTGGTGTTGTATGTAAATTAATATTTTTTGTAATGGTTCATTAATTACTTTTAACTTAAAAGTTAGTCAAGCGATGTAGAGTGGGCAACATGTTGTCCTAGATTTGTTTCAGTGTTTAGATCAGTTTCAGTCGTACCTAGATAGAAACTACGATGTTGCCTCCATCAGTTTCTACCATTTTCAACAAGAGTTTTTCAATAGCTTAAATAATGTGTCATAACTCATGTCATACTAAATGATGACCATTTGAGATACTTTTGCAGTGGTTCAAGCCTAACTACATAGTGGATCATTCAAAGATTCCACTTCTATTCATCTAATTCTATAATGGTAATTAAGTTTTTCTTTTCAAAAATCAAAATCAAAAAATCTAAATCATTTATTTGCCTAAATAAGGAACACAAGGTTAGTAAGGTAAAGTACAAAATTTTTCTCTTATTCTGCCTTTAGCAGAATAAGAGAACAATTTTGTACTTTTTATAATACGTGAAATAATTTCGGCGTGCAAATTAAAATAGAGTTCAAACTCAAACTCAAATCATTTATTTCAATTAAACCATTTACAGGCACTTTTGAATTGTCAAGGAGTCGGTCAGTCAGAAATATGAAGCTAGTTGCCCATTCCAAAGCGTAGTAGGTACCTATGGAGAAGAACGGGCAAGAAACTCCATGGACACTCTTTTAAATAATAATGTTTTTACATATATCTTAGTTACATCGATTAATGTTGACACTATAAGTGAGAACGATGGACAAAAAACCGTACACGTTAAAAGCGTCCAGAGTGCATCAAAAGATAATTAAAAACAATCTAGCTAATTAATTAATAAAATAAGCCGTGGCAGCTAAGAGATGACCAGTCCCAACTGACGGCGCCCGTTCACGAACATGACGCATGGATCAGCACCATTCAGCTCAACCATTTTGAAGGGAGCTAAATGATCCGACACACGCGCCACCGTCAGCGAGACATTTGAGTGAGCATGACATACTATCAGCCGCCAAGGCACATTCAAGTCAATCTATGACATTACCCGGTAAATGGTAGCTCTATAGTACTAAGTACTCACATCTGTGCAATGCATCTATATAATAAAAAGGAGATTGAGTTTATATAATGCAAATAAATTCTTACTATCTTCAGCAGCTTCAACAGTGTTTCAAATGTCAATTAATTAGTTGTGGTGGGTCTGCAACCTATAATATGCCTGCCTGAATAGTGTGCGTTTGAAAAAGGATTTGAATTTTGTGTCATTCAGTTGAAGTATGTGGGGAGGTATTTTATTATAACATTTTAGACAGTACCCCATGAAAGATGAGTCTAATTTAGCCAGTCCGAAACCTGGTTGAACTAATAGGTCCCGATTTCTAGTACTATAATTATGTCTTTCACCTCTTTTACTGTAAAGATGTAAATTTTTTCTTACGTACATGATGTTTTCATAGATGTATTGTCAAGGTACAGTCATGATGTTAATTTCCTTAAACAATTCCCTTAGAGAATCGCGCCTGCGGAGATTATATATGGCTCTGATGGCTCTTTTCTGCAGAATAAAATTGACTCGTTGTCTGCAGCCCGTCCCCAAAGTAAAATACCGTAAGACATGATACTATGAAAGTAACTAAAATAGACCAGCCTCGCGATATCTACATCAGTAAATTGACGGATTTTTCTGACAGCGTAAGCTGCTGAACTTAGCCGTCCTGCTAGAGATGTTAAATGAGGACCCCATTGTAGCCTTGAGTCGAGCGTGATCCCCAAGAAATCCGTTTTATCGACGAATTCTAGCTTCTCTTGATTCAATACTTACTCACAATCACTACTCTTGACGTTTGGTAAAGAAAATCTTATACACTTAGTTTTATTTCCATTTAGTACTAAATTATTAGCCGTGAACCAATTTTGGACCAGCAGTAGGGCGTTATTTACGTCGTCAAAATTTGAAGCACGTCTATCTACCTTAAAAATTAAGGAAGTATCGTCAGCAAATAACACCATTTGTGGTTGATTTATTAATAAATGGAGTAGGTCATTAATATATACTAAAAAGAGGAAAGGACCCAATATCGAGCCTTGTGGAACACCTTTATACCAGGTTCAAAAATATATTTAGATTAATTATTTTTCCCATACATGCAGTCATTAAACAGATAATCCATTAAAATTGGATTATTGAACTAAATAGATGTCAATATACTCGTAACAATGTAACAATAATAATCATACATTTCAATAATAATCATGTCAATAATGGGAGAGATTCGCCACACAATAATAATATTACTAACAGATGTCAATATAACAATGCAACAATAATAATCATACATTTAAATAATAATCATGACAATAATACGAGAGATTCGCCACACAATAATAAAATAACAATAATCATTTTAAATGTTCGTGCAATTTACAAAACTTACAATTTATAATCCAAAAACTCATGCACACTATTAAAGCATTTTTCAATTAGAAACCCCGTCAAATTACTTTTAAATCTTGAAAATGGTACTGTTTTTATGGAATTTGATATATTGTTGTACAACTTTATGCACATAATATAACTGTTGTTACTTGTGAATGTTAGATTCGACCTCAGTTGAAATAACTTATTAGTATAAATAGATCGTGGAGCATAGTAGCTTGATCCTGAAAATGTCTCATGTGTTTAAAAACAAATATAAAGGATTCTAATATACAGCATGTAACGAAAACACTGTCCGATCCTGAAGGGTATTGTTTGGTATCGTAGCGGAAACGAGATAATTATTTTTCCCCAATGAAAACAATTAATTTAAAAAAATTAAAATAATCATATCAAAGGCAACACTGATCGTTCGACAGGGTTCACCAGAGTTCACCTACAGTTTCGTGTCAAAGAAGCCGCCTGAGCGCGGCGGTCTTTTGTCGCTTGCCGCCAAAGAAACGTAGGACTAAAGACATCTACGTTTTGCCTACGCGTAGGTATCAGCTGATATTTTATTGTAGGCTTACGCACAATGACCCCGATTTCTGACCTTCTGTTTATCAAGAAACAATTATTTTTGAGTTAATGTGATGTGCTTTTGGCAATGTACCCACTGTAGGTATCAGTTTATTAAAACATTTACGTGTTACACACCTCTATCTATCTAGAACATTGGTACACATTTGACACCTTTTTTTAAATTTGCACGTACTCTACGCAGCGCACATGTGTACGATTTGAGTGACTCGAAAGCTTCCACAAACCGAGCTGTTACTTCGATTTCCGAATCACACATTAACTCACAAATAAAAATTAACATATTCAAATATTCCTGATTGGTATACGACATTGTTCGCGATACGATAGCGGCACGTGATACGTACGGACATCCGATCGCAAGCTATCTCCACGTGAGACTGGCGAAGTGTCCAAACAAGTAGCGACCAGTCGGCTACATCAAAGGGTCGAGGACTCGTTATGAGTACTTACAATGCGGCTAGAGCACGGCGGTGTCCTTTGAAATAAAAATAGGCAAAAAATAAAAGATTTCACCGGCCGGTGGAAGTGTTGTCAACTTATGAAAATTTACCATAATTAGTGTTACATTTCGCATGGTAACTAAAAATAAAAAAAACAATAACTTTTGGTTTTTATGAGTTACTTTTTTTTACTATTTTTTCTAGTACGTATGTTAAACCAGGAATACGCCTTTTTTGGATCGGACAGGGTTTTTGTTACATATTGTATAAATACATGGTAGTGTTAGTATTTTATATTTCCTAAAGAATGGACGACATGATCATTCATCTTCGTTTAGCGAAGATGAAAAGAAATTTTTTATTGCCGATACAAAGTTGCTGATGGACAAATTAAATGAACTTTTGTCAACTCTTATTGTTTTTTTAATGGCTTAATGATTTTAATATTCAAAATAAAATTTAGTTAGTAGTCCTATTCTGAGTCTTAAGATTAACTTTAGTGTTTTGTTTTCAATTTGAAACAAAAAAAATAATCGTTTACTGGGTTAGCCTGTTAAAAATCCTTTCACTGGGTTAGCCTGTAAAAAACCCTTTGGTAAAAAAACATTTTTAAAGGTGGTTTTTCGTTGGAAGGTGTATTTCCAGATCAAAAATTGAATACACCAGATAATGCTGGGATGTGCTCAAAAAGTAAGAAAAAATTCGAATTTGGGTTATCCTTTCAGCAATGAAGAAAACATGTCTCCTACATTACTTCTTATGAAAGAAATAGGTTGAACAAATAATTTATACCAATTTCAAGTAAAAGCGAACACAAAGTTGTGAATCTTCCGATCGTGAGTACTCACGTCCAACTTAGTTCTTAACTAACTTCGTAGGTTGTACAGGTCGTGGGTATTGGCCTAATTTTTAATAACATCGAACCAACAGATGTCATCTCTGAACTTCGTGCTGGTGACGTTAGAATTGCACTCCAAACTAGTAGTTACGAACTCTTGGACGCAATTAATAAATCAGAGTTCAAGTATTATTCATGTGTGTTGTATGAACCATGGAACTGAATTTCCTAGTGGCTAAGGATGGGACACTTTATAACTTTGTGAGACTCCTCCATGCCTCGGAAGCCACGTGAAGCCATTAATCCCGGCTGTCATTCGTAGATCTTTGACAGCCGTTACGGGTAGTGAGAAGCCCAAAAAGTTTGACAACCAGTCTTACTAAGAGGTGTCAAGTTACCCAGTGGGTGCAGGGGAGAAGAGATCAGGTAGGCAGTCGCTCTATGTTAAATACTGGTATTCAGTTGCATTCGGTTAGATTGGAAACTGACCTTAACATAGTTGGAAAAGGGCTAGGCGATCTTTTCGCGCACTGGATCTACAACTCACTGCTTATCGCCGAGAGTTTTAAACCCAACAGTGTGTTTTTCGACGCGCTGCGATGTACTCTGTTGGATTCTCAACGCTCGGTTCAACAACGAGAGCTAAAAATCCAGTGCGCGATAAAATCCCGACGCAATATTTCTTTCACATCCGTGAGAACTTGGTCTACAACCACCGAATATCGATTTGCTACTGTTAATTAACAAAAGGATAGGCCAAATGCCATTAATAACATATCAATGGAGTAAACCTACATTCGTTGACAGGCTGATAACAATCATTCCATTGAATACTTTAATTTTGTTAAAAACATATTAATAGCATAACAAGCATTTAAGACACCCCCGCGTTGTATTTATTGTGTGTTATTATGGATATAAAGCCCGTTGCGCAACATGTTTTTTTGTTACTAAGACAAGTTTTTAGGCAACACTGCATTCAGAGGTTGGCACGGCTTAGTCCACACATCAGTGGTTACAAAACCATAATAAAATGGCCTCTTATTCTATTGAAACTCCGTGCAGTCAGGCCAACGGAATAACTGCGTAGGAAACAGACTTACAATTGCCTTTAATTTTGACAACTCGACAACATTGATTGCGTTATTTACGTTGTCGAGCAGACGAACTTTTCACCCGTATGAAGCAAAGGATTAGGAATTTCCTTCAAAATCTTTTGTAAAAGATTCCGAAGGAAATTCTAATCCAATCATTGTAAAAGAAAGTATGTTATGCAATTGGGCTCAGCTCAGGGTAAAACTGACCTATTACACGTATAAAAAATGTATCTAGTAACACAAAAACACGTTGCTGTAACAATTGTCCGAAACTTTAGTTTACTTTATATTGCTTATACTGTTCCCAATGCTGGGAGAGGGAATGGGCCGTCATCCACCACGCGGGCCTAGTGCAGGTTGGTAGATGTCACAAGTCTTCGAATTTTTGGTTCTAAGACATGCCGGTTTCCTCACGATATTTGTAACTTTTGTTTAAAACTCAGCATATAATGTAGATGAATCAGCTGATTTAGTACTTATATACAAAGCAATCATAAATTATGACTTATCGTTACTCTGAACGTTATTTATGTTCGTTATTGAGGGAATAATCGTATTAATTTGGACGACATCTCATGGAGCGTTAACTATGCAAGTAAAAGTAAGAATCGTCATTTAGGGTCGTGAACGTTATAGCTGGCGTCGTTATGACCATTACCTACTAATGAATGGTGAATGGGAAATTGGGGTAATGATAATGTTTGTTAGACGGATTGTTATTTTGATGATAGGTAAGTTCCCTCAGGTTTATTATACCTGGGATCAGAGAGAGAAGTACTGGTTCTTTGTGATTCTGGGAGAAAATCGTGACGGTTGGATGCTCCAAAATTTGGGTCATTCTAGTAGTTTTGGAAGACTAGATGATAATTAGTTGGCAGTTTTCTCTTGGGCATCGTTTTAATTTTAATTTTAGTAATATTAATTTATGCCACAAACCCAATAACAAATCTCCGAGGTTTGATATGATTTTTTGACCTAATTCTTGGCAGCGACTATGGAAACTCAATAATTATAAAATAACTAGATTTTTCTCGCAGTTTGGCCCGCGTGGATCTCGGAAAATATTCCACGGGATCGTACTACCGAGATTAAAAGTAATTCTATGCTAAGCCAGGTTATAAACTACCTGAGTGTTTTTCATGTAAATCCTTTCAGCCGCTTTGCGCCCATCCGGAACATACATCAGATAAACGCACAATAAATATTCGTTACTATTTTATTACATGTATAAATAAGATTATGTACATTCTGGCTATAGATTGCATTATTAACGTAATAAAATCTATAACCACAAACCATAGCACGGGACTAGGTAATAACGGGGTTTTAGTCGTGAGCTGTCTATTTGGGTACTAAAATAGATAGCTTACTACTAAAACTCCGTTATTACCTACTCCCTCCTCAAATGGGGAGATAAAATAATGTACCTACTTGCCTACTATCTACTGCTTTATTACCTCCTTCCATTTAAGAGGAATGGAAGCTATATTTCTTCAGTTATTTTCAGCTATATTTCTTCAGTTTTAACAGAAGGAGATTTCTGCTAACTTTGTAGTAGAGAATGGGGATCATGTTCGACTCAAGGCTAAAATGGGGTCCTCATTAAACATCTTGTGCTGGACGGCTAACTTCAGCATCTTATGCTGTCAGAACAATCCGTCAGTTTATTGATGTAGATACCGTGAGGCTGGTCTATTTTAGTTACTTTTATAGTATCATGTCTTACGGAATTTTACTTTGGGACGAGTGGCAGATATCGAGTCTATTTTTATTCTGCAGAAATCAGTCATCAGATCATCACTGGCTGCATGTGCATGAGAACTACACCCACTGCTGCCCTCATGCAATGCTTGGGCTGCCACCCCTACTCCTCATCTTGCGGGAGGAGGCGGCCCTGGTTGCCTTCAGGTTCCATATATCGGGAACCCTAAGCAAAGACTCTAAGGTCAGGCACATATGCATATAGGAGGATGCGGTCAAACGACAACCAATGTTGGCATCACCCTGCGACAAAAACCCGAAACGACACTACTTTCAAAAGCACTACAACATCGTACTCTCAGAAGAATAGTGTGACTACTCAGGCCCAAATGAGCTGAGGGTATGTACCGACGGCTCAAAGACCGGATCTGGGAGCGGAGTCGGAGTCTTCTCAAATGAGCGCAACATAAACACATCAAGTCCGCTGGGAATGTTCAACAGCGTCTATCTGGCGGAGTGTGTGGGCATTATACAAGCGGCGTATGCCATAGAAACCAGCCAACCAATGACGTAGCTGACGAAATAACCAGGAGAGCATCCAGCACTTCGGCCTGCGGGCCTGAGCCCCTCAGACCCAGCCCCTTCAACCAGATACACTGGAACCTTCATGGGGTACCGTTTACTCCCCACATAATTCAGTTGAATGAGACGAAATTTAAATCTTTGATAAAACGCACACTATGCAGGCAGGCATAATATAAGTTGGGGGATTACATAGCTGATAATAATGACTGGCTATATGCTGGTACTGCTCCACAACCAACAACTAATTGATTTACATTTGAGAATAATGTTGGAGCTGCTGAACTCAATCTCATTTGTATTATATAATTGCATAGCACAGGATGTGCAACAAGTACTATGTACTATAGAGCTACTATTTTCGGGAAGTATGTCTTTTATTGACTAGAATGTGCCCTGGCGTCTGATAGTATGTCATGCTCACTCAAATGTTTCGCTGACGGTGACGCGTGTGTTGGATCATTTGGCTCCCTTCAAACTGCTTGAGCTGAATGATGCAGATCCATGCGTCATGTTCGTGAACGGGCGCGATCAGTTGGGACTGGCTATCTCTTATCTGCCACGTCTTACTTAATTATTAACGTTTTGTATTGTTTTTTTTTTTGTTTCTATTTGCTGTACCCTGGACACTTTTACTTTTACTGCTCACATATAATTGTAAGTTCAAAATTAATGGTGTACCTAACTAAAATATTTGTAACAATTTTATTTAAAATAGTGGCCTTGGAGTTTCTTGCCCATACTTCTCCATAGGTACCTACTAGGCTTTGGAATGGGCAACTAGCTTCATATTTCTGACAGACCGACTCCATGACTGTTCAAAAGTAAGTGAATTTTGAGTTTGAGTTTGAAGGATTTTATGCCAATTGTGGGATGGAATAATACCTCGTTGCTTATTTAAATTAAGTAGGAATATACATAAATGTTTAACAATACGCTACATAATTACCGTGTAAGAGTTCTAGTATTATTTTGAATGGTCTTTGTTATACTGAAACTAATAACATCTTAGTTAAAAACGTCTAATTATGAGTCTCTGCCATGGTGTTCAATTTTATTTTCGGCCTTGTTTAGAGGAAATCCCACGGAACAAAACAATTGATGGAGCTTATCAGCCCCTGCCCCCTATAAATTACTGTAATGTATGTTAATCAAAATATGATTAGCCACCTTAAAAGTACATTTAATGAATAAAACCATCAATAGGTACAACTCTCTAACTTTACATAATCCGATTAAATGACTATTCCATGAAATCATGACATTTGAAGCCAATTATCCAAATTGTATTACTCATAATTTAGGGCAATAAGAAGTAAATACTGTAAAATATTTGATATTAGCAGATTGAATAATTAACTCTGTGTTCTTCCTTGTTGCAGAATATATCAATACTTGTAGTGCTGTTGTACAGTTGGAGAATTGGCGTCAATGCCAAGAGGTATAAGGAACTGGACGACGTTTATTATGGTAAGTACACACCATTATCTATACAGTACAGAACGACAAACATATTTTAGGAAGAACATACTATTACCCGCTCATGGCCATTGTTTCATATGGCTACGCGCCATTTCCGATTCCTTTACTGTGACCAATGATGTCTATAGCTGTTGACCGATGCCAAAGCAACCAATCAAAAAATAACACAAATGAGAACCGTTTTTTCTATGCGTTTATGTCCTTTTATCGGAAAAAATGCATCATTTACAGGGTCTCCCGTAAGTCGACGTCAAGCCGGAATTAGGTAATATGTCAATTATAAAATATATAAAAACTGTTTTAAAAATTACGGGGATTTATTAAAAAAAACGAATATCTTCTGGCTGACTGACGGTCTTATAACTCCTGTTATTACAAATTTTAACTGTATCTTCTTTTCTTACTATTATGACCCGACCTATCACCCGACTCCAGCGCGACGTCGACTTACGGGACACCCTGTCTATCAATAATGACCCAGATCGTAAAGTACAGTAAGCGTTCAAAAGTGGATAGGCACGTTAAGAGTCGTATTGCTATGAACTCGCGGTACGACTGTATGTGTTTAAACGACACACACCACAAAAATCGCACGGCACACACTGACGTATCGTCGCGTACTTGCACAGCACTGCACGAAACAAAAACATATTTCCGTCGCTTTTGTTAGACACGCCGGCTTAGGTTCTGATCTCATAAGATGCAGCGCAGTTTTATTGTATATTTTTTAATTTTGTCTTGAAATAATAATAACATTTAAAAAAAATGTTGCTATTTATTTTTGTTGTTATTGCAGTTAAGAATTTACTCGTAGAATAATAAAATGCGTTACAACTGATAGCAAAACTGAAAAAAATATTTATATTAAAATTTTACAAAAAGAAAACCGCTACTATTATATAAAATAACTTCTTCAGCCAAATAGGTTATGCAATATTATGTCAAGGAACTTAGAAGCAAATTGTTTTATTTTAACATGTAAGAGCTTCAAAAACATTGAGAAGTAGGTTTATTTCACCATAAACATTAAGCTTCGGTCATGAATTTCCAAAATAAGTGATTTTAATAAGTGGATATGTAGGGCAGTTTGTTTACATAAAGTATTTCACATTTTATTTGGATTTAGTTAATATAGGTTACATATTGAGGATAGCTTAAGTATTCATTTTCTTTAAGAAAAGAAGATTGAAACTAAATCTAATTTTTTTTAAATTAAATATACAGGATAAACTATTCCGGAACTTAATCGTTCTTGTTTATTACATTAATGTTTGCTGGGCTTCGGTGATGCAACCTTTTTAGCGTGGAGTACACGGCGAACAGTTTTTATTGACGCTTTTAATTAATTCATCATAATGTCCGGTTGGTAGGAAACTATTTGTTTGATTTTCATTCACCATGTGATATTTAAATAAGCCTTCCACCTCAAACATAATTGCTTCGACTAGCAAGGATTCCCTCTTCCTCACATCTCTTAACCCAAAGACTCACAGTATTTCTCCAGAACAAATAATGTAATATTATTAAACATCTCACAATACACTCACACTTAGTCCAGTTTCAATATATATTTGTGTTATCACATCATCTACATCCACTTTTACGCAGCGCAATAATATTTGACAATGCTTTAATATTTCCATTTCACTGCATTTTGGAAATTTTAACCACAACACCGCTAATTAACAGATTTAAACATTCTTCACTAACCAACAACGTTCAATTTGGTGAATATTCGTAACGAATTGCATCTACCTCTCAGAAATCGAAATAACTTACTCAGTTTTCTGTGGTTACCTACAAACTTTTACTATTTATGTAAACAAGATGATCGAGACAAGTATCCAATGATTATCGAAACACTTCAAGCAATTTCATTTAAAAAACCAAAAATATTCATTTTTGGTATAATATTATTACTTATCAAAAACTATAAATACTTATTTATAGTTTTTGATAAGTATTATTTGAAAATAACATCAAGCTTAACATGCAGGTGCAGGTGAGATCACCTCCTTCTGCGAAGCAGTAATGCTCGCGAAGGAGGAGGTGGAGCGCGTGAGGGAGAGAGCCTTGCGCCCTCACGCCCCTAGTCGCCGCAGGAGACGCCCTGGGCGTCGGGAATCGCAAGCAGATTCCCGGCCACCGTAGGCGCGGGCTTGCGGACGGCGAGCCATGGGTAGCTCGCTGTCCTGTAAGGACCAGGCCCGGGTCGACGGCGCGTTGTGTTCCACGCGCGCCTCAAAGAGATGTCAGCACAAAATGACGGGGTCCGATAGGGCCGACGCCTCAGGGTCACGGGTTATTCTAAAGAGAAAACCGTGGCCCTGGCACAGGCAACTGAAGGAACACGGGTGGGTTTTAGTCAGTAAAAGTCTGACACGCCCTCCCGCTCCACCCTGAGCGGGAGAAGTCATTTGATGGTTTCCCACCCAAAAAAAATAAAGGTGCAGGTGAGATTCGAACTCAGGGCTCACTATAATCGCTCCTACCCAAGCACGGTAATAACTAAGCTAGCATGTCATATGTTAATTTAGTGAAAATTATGAACTACTATCAATTACAGACAAAGTGAGTGTGGGTGCGTGTTTATAGTATAGAAACAACTTCTAGAAGATGGTCGTAAGTGAAACCGAAACGTCAATCTATAGCTTTGTGAGATTGCTTATGGACTTATGAGAGCTACTGTACACGTTATATTGCGATTTTTACTGTAAACGAGGTTCAATATCATTATTTTATAATAAAATCGCATTTTTGTAAAAACGTCGCTAATGATAAGTCGGTCGGCAGTCAAGGCTCGATTATACACCATGGATTTGATTTTTTCACGGGTCGTCAGTAACCTTAACCGCTGTTACAGAAAAACGGATCCGAGTGGCCGTTCACAGATTAACAAAAAAATACAGTCAGCAAGAAAACGAGAAATTTTCACAAAACAGAAAAATGCATCCTGTATTTATGTAGGTATAGTAACTTTAGTTTTGAAATACGATTTTATTATTTACATGACAACAAAAAATAAACAAATCATCAAACGAACCTATGAACCCAACAAAACCGAAACTTTGTTATTTTGAACCAACAACGCTGATGCTCTAAAAATTTACTCGGGCACTCCTCTCGGAAATCTGTCCGAGGTGATCGTATCGATTAATCGTGATCTAGCCCGAATATGACTTATGGTTAACTCCATTAAGACGCTGGTTGTGGCAGTAGGCAGTTCAAGGACGGTCTCAAGCATCGACTGGACGACTATTCCTCAAGTTTAATTTGAAAACTCAGTTGTTCCCTTTAGTGAGAAAGTTAAAAACTTATGGATATTCATTGATAAGAACTTCTCTTGGACTGCCCAGCTACAGGAAGTTAGCCGCAAGCTATTTGCATCCGCTTCATCTTTGAAGAGATTGCGTAATTTTCTACCGACTGCCACCAAGATTTCGCTTGCACAAGCGCTTCTTTTACCCATACTCGACTATGTTGATACCAGCTATCTTGACCTTACCCAAGACCAACTCGATAAACTTGAGCGGCTTCAAAATGTTTGTTTATGGTTAATATTTGGTTTGAACAAATATGTTTCCGAAATTTTAAAATTTCTTATGAAGCTCAAGTGGTTACTAATTCGCCTTCGCCGTAATGCTCACATTCTTTCCCTGTTGTATAATGTGCTCTTTTCCCCTTCCACTCCTCTCTATCTCAAGAAACGTTTCCAGTTTCTTTGCGACTCCCAAACGAAATTTTTAAGATCATCGGATAACTTAAAGCTTAAAATGGCTAAGCACTCCACAACTTTCCTTGACAAATCTTTTACTGTCCAGGCCGTTCGTTTGTGGAATGCACTGCCTGTCGAAATAAAACGCGCGCAGTCGTTATTTGTGTTCAAAAGACTCGTGAAAGATCATTACTTGTCGTTGTGATCTTGCTCTCGTAATTTGTAATTATCTACAGTCTTCATTTATTTTCGTTTTTATAAATTTCGTATGTATGTATTTATGTATCTATTCCTTAGGATATGTTTATTTGCACATATCTGTGTATATATTTTAGTTTAATGCATAGTTATTTCATGCACCACTGACAGCGTCACTTTATGTCTAGACAAATCACTGTCCATTCTAAGGTTGCCTGAAAAAAAACGGTCTAACTATCAAAGAAAACCTATTAGATAAGTGAAATATAAAGCGGGGCATAAGTTTCTTTATGAACAAACAAACACTATTGATGTGGACGTTAATTACTTTCATTTTACCTCTTGTTACTTCTGAGTTCGTTATGTAGGTACTCAATTTGACCCTATTTCATAATGAAAGTACGTATTTTGTTCTTAACACTTTTGGCAGTCAACCTTGCTATGACAACTTTTATTTTGGAAATATTTAACTGGTCTTCTAAAAACTTATTGTTCTAGTGATGAACGCTTCAAAAAAAAGTACCTTCCGCTTTTAAACTTTTTCTTTTTCTTTCTTTGATCACAGTTGGTCGCAGTAACTAAGCGAGGGTTCGCCAATTAAATGGGTTAAGTTATGTTAGGTAAGAACTAAGACCAAATGCGCGAGTCAAACAGAAACAAACAGTCAGCAGCGGTATGCGAGCTCCAGAGCAAAGTGGGTCGCAGTTACTTGACTATTAAGTATTTTTAGGACCCCAGAATTATTTGAGGTTCACAAGAAGAGGCAAATTAATAATATTGGACTGTTCAATAACGTTAGGAAAGCGAAATGGAATTTATTTGAGGTTAGATGAAACCCTTTTACTTTTAAATTAACTTATGCCTCGCTTTTTTTTCACTTATGTGATAGGTTTTTTTGATAGTTAGACCGTTTTTTTTCAGGCAACCTTAGATTGGACAGTGATTTGTCTGGACATAAAATGAGGCTGTCAGTATTCATCTACAGCTTGCTGTATTATAGTAAGCAACCTTCAGTTTATGAATGAATCAATTTGGTAGTCTACTCTGTCACCGTTTCAGTACAAAAACAAAAAGAATATATAACATGTGAAATTGTAAAGTAAACCGATAATCGATGGCTTAACAAATACGAAAACTGTTATATTTCATCGCCAGATTATTATATTTTATCGCGAAAACATAATTCATAAAAATAAAAAGCTCTCTAAAAACAAAACACGGTATAGTTGTTATCAACAAGGTCCAATTATTATTTACCGAACAAAATGATTGATTGCCTAAAGAACTCAATAAATATTGTTATCAGGTTTAATAACTCTTTTATTTTTAGGAACAGTTAATAAGAAAAAAAAAACTGTTCAAACGGTGGGTTAGCGTAATATACGTAAATGTGCTATATGTAAATATTTTACTATTTAATCTTTTCAAAGTACTTTTAACTAGACACTGTAATTAATTTCATGCGTCTAAACCAGTTTTCGAAACACTTTTTCCAGTCCGCCGTAGACACGTCGTTTACAGCCTTCTCGAACGCTGACAGTGCATCGTCCGGTGACGATAATTGTATCTCTTTGAGCTGATTTTTATTTTCGGCAGTAAATACAAGTCACACGGTGCTAGCTCAGGGCTGTAAGGAGAGTGACCCAGGAGTTAGACCGGCGTGCTGTCCAGGAAGTCCCTCGTTTTGAGCGCGGTGTGCGAAGGCGCGTTGCCGTGGTGGAGCAGTAGCCCGCGGAGCCATGTGTTTTGTCGCTTGTTGCTCACAACAGAGAAAACTTCGGCCAAGCATTTGGTAGTATACCATTCAGCGTTGATGATTCTTTGGTTCCGTAAAGGAATTGACACCAAGCAGCCAGTCGAAATGAAAAAAACTCGCGATCATAATCTTCCCCCGCTTCTAGATCGCTTCACTTTGATAGGCGTTGATTCGTTTTGAAACACCCAAACCGTCGACTGGCGCTTCGTTTCTGGATCGTATTGATAAATTCAAGACTCATCACCTGTAATGATGTCGTAAACACACCGAGACGAGCCTGCTTCAAATTTGTTTATCATATCACGGCACCATTCCACCCGGGCCTGCTTCTGGGCATCGGTGAGGTTGTGCGGCACCCAGCGTGAAACCATCCTCCTCACGCGAAGATGCACATGTACAATTCGTGAAGACTTCCCGATCCAACCTGCAGTATGTGCTGAATCTCATAATACGTAACTCGTCTATTGTTTTGGATTAAATTGTTCACTGCTAGCACGTTTTCTTCCGTAACAGCCGTCAAAGTCGACCGCGCTTGTATTCGTTATACCAACGATACACGGTTGCCTTAGAAGGGCCTTCATCCATGAATGTCATTTCAAGTCTATCGTTCGATTCGTCCGGTTTCAGGCGACACTTGAAATCGTAAAAATCATAGCCCGAAAATGATCCCGACGCAGGTAAATTTTTTAATGAGTCACGGTAATTTAAATTAACTCGCAAACAATGTGGAGCGATATTTTGAAATTGGAGCGTACCTATTTTTACTTACAAATAATCATATTTTCAAAATAGAATATAACTGGCCAGTCTCTCATACAAAAAAACTTTTTTTCGCAATACTTTCTAGGTCAAATAATAACGAATACGTAAGTTGTTTATCGATCGTTCATTTTCAATTAGGTAAATTTCGGAAGTTGGATTGTATCTCTCATTTCTTTCATCTCATCTTGCCCTTATCCCAATTTATGTGGATAAGGGCGGTCAACGCAGCGTGTCTTCCTCCATTCTTCTCAACGTCAACTCTTTCTAGCCATATCATCTTTCACACAGTCCATCCATCGCTTCTTTGGTCTTTCCCTACTCTTTCATCTCTCCAAATTCGTACTTTCTATAATACCTATGTCTCTCACTTCTATAAAGGCCGTAAAAAGACATTTAACGAAGCCGAGAGCCACTTGTACTCCCCGTCATTGTAATATTTTTTGTATAGGACCATACCTTCTGGTTACGGAGATTTAGGTCAAAATTCTAACTTTATCTAACGTTTTATTAAGAAAACAAGTTTTTAATGTTATGACACAATTTTTTATACTTCCACGTCCCCGTACTGTTGCATCCATAAGTACAATATTCTGCGAAAATAAAACTCGTTTCACTGGTACACTCTGTATACGCCTTATAAACAATGATCGAAAAAAAGACAAACAGAAAATTAAAAGGGTTGCCTCCCTATAGATAATTAAGTATCACATTCGTATGACTCGTTACAAAAACAAAGTAATTAGTTGGGTATCAAAATATTATTCTGGTTTTCGCTCTAATACAGCTAAAGGGAAAATGATACTCTCATGTTGATATAAAAATAACGAAGGATAAATTGGGTTCGGATTATCTTTTTCCACAAACTTTTCCCAATGTTATTCGAAAAACATTAGGATGGGTTTATTTTTGGCATAGAAATTATGATGCCTCTTTCTAATTTAGTAATAATGTGTGAAACTCTCTGTCTTTACAATTTGTATCTTTTGAGTAAGAGGCTTTTGACCGAACCACATAAGTCTTGTATGGCTTTTTGGCGTTGCACTTTAGGTAAAACTTAGGGTAAAAAGTTTAGATGAAGCTGTAAACTAGCCATGTGCTAAAAATAGTAACAAAATGCAGTAACTACCCACATTCAAACGCAATTAATATGAAAACCTGACGTAAAATTCAAATCTTGTAGCTCCTTTGGGAACCCAACTTAAACACGTGCTTCAAAATTGATTTAATCGTCTATTGTACTTATATTTTAGGTTCCAAATACCACTTGTCTTATGTAACAATAGTCTAGACATCTTTTTGTGTTCAAAGTGACTGATAAGGAATGGGCTTAAAGTAAAGTTTTTGATTAATTTGGATAAATGTAATTAATTAATTCAGTTACTTAGTATAAGATCTATTCAGTTACTTCTATTGTATTACTCCTGGACAATGAGATCGTTCTGAACTTTAATGTGGTTGTCAAAAAACACACAAACACATGCACACTCACGCACACACTCTTTGTTGTTGAAACTAACGCTAAAGAAACCAAACTTTTAGCAAACACAATGCACTCTGTACGAGATTAGTCGTATAGTATCTGTAACATTTTTAAAATTTATATAAAGATCTGTTATTTGAACGCGCTGTGATCATTGTATGTCGAACAGTTAAAATATATGTGCCTAATCATAACTAGGTTTATAAGGCAAATATATTTGTGCTGTTGTACCGCGGAAACTTAAAGGTTAAAATTGTATTTATTTGTTCGTCGAATCGTTGAGTTCTGAGTTGAGTTGTTCTGCACGAAATTATCAAATGCTGACTGACTGGTCTGGTCACTGAAATCTAAGTGGTTTTTTCTTCAAAAGCCCATTTCAGTCACCAATCCACATGGTCCTCAAATGATGTGAACAAGATTATTTCCGATTTTTATATACATATTGACATTAACAAATTTTAAATTTACAATGACATAAATATTTGCTGTGTTAAGTATTATATTATTTTTAATTATTGTGAATGTGAAGACTATTTTTGTTTTGTTGCTTTTCTCAGTTATTGTTAATCATGGTCTGGCAGTTTGAGTAATTTTTGCGGCCTACCGAAATGTCCTTTCTTTGGTATTGTTCGTCGAATCGTTGAGCACCTTTAGTTCTGAGTTGATCTGCATGCATTACAGACAAATTTGTGCACTATGTGAGGATGGGTCCACTCAATCTATATGGTTCTTTCCAGAAAAGTCCATCTACATGATCTTCACAGGCTCGACCAAGATTATGTCTGTACTTTAAAAGAGACTGTGACCTTTGAGTTTGTTTCGGCCTTTCTTCTCAGAGTAGTTAGATAGAAAACGCCGATCTCATCCAGTTTTTATAATATGATTGAAGTGTTAAAGTGTTTGTACAAACCTTCTCACGGAAGTAAAATCATTCATCACTTAACTGTTGAAACTATGAATGAACAAGCCGTTTTCTTGTGAAGCATTACCGGAGTTACGGAGTTCAAACGATGTGGATAAATTATTATCAGCTTCTTTGATAAAATGAGACCTTTAGTTGCTTGAGGATAAAAGACAAATAACAAAGAAGAAAAGACAGTTATTACCAGTCTTGTATTCTTCTGTTCATGCTGATCCTAATCATCTATACGAGTTCTATAATATTTACTGTAAACAATTTAATTCTATCTTTATACCCAAGACCATTTCGGTAAATAGTAACGCAACTTTCAGTGATTGGGCTACCATTGGTATTCATAAAAGTAGAACACGGCTTTATGCGCTATACAATGAAAGGACTTATATTAACACTGCTGAATTTAATTTGTATGTTAGAAATTATTCAAAACTGTTTAAAGAAGTTTGTGTTATGGCCAAGTGGCGTTATTTGGGTTCGAAGATTAAAAGCAGTAGTAACGTAATTAAAACGACTTGGAAAATTATTAATAGTGAAACGGGAAGGTCTAGTAACAGAAGTACTGACTACAGCCTGTCTATTAATGACAGCATAATAAAATCAGACTCACAAGTCGCCGCGACCTTTGAAAACTTCTTTTCAGATATTTCCGTTTCAACTACTAAATCCCTTAACTCATCACCTGAGTCTTGGCTAAAGGAAAATGTAAATTTTTGCGATTCGGATTTTCATTTTGAACATATTACATATACGGATATAATTAAAGTTTTTCACACTTTAAATGTAAAAAAGTCTGCAGATCTTTCGGGTAATTCTGTAGAAGTTGCTAAGTCTATTATAGACATTGTACTCGTAGCACCTACTCTAGTTCTTAACTTTAATAATTGTATCGACTGTGGGGAGTTTCCTGACCTTATGAAAACAAGTAAAATAATGCCTTTGTTTAAATCAGGTAGTACATCAGACCCCACAAATTATAGACCTATTTCAGTACTACCTACTTTAAGTAAAATTTTTGAGAAAAGGTTTTTTTTAACCGACATAAATTATTAAATAGCAAACAGTTCGGTTTTACAAGCGGTGCCGGTGTTGAACTTTTAGGACATATTTATAATGCTTGGGAAGATTAATGCGATGCCTTGGGCATCTTTTGTGATTTGTCCAAGGCGTTCGATTGCGTTCTTCATGAAACGTTAATCAGGAAACTCCGCCACTACGGGATCCGAAACACCGCTCTCGATCTTCTTACTTCATACTTGAGTAAAAGGATTCAGAGTTTCCTTACCTCATAAAGGATAATCATGATATAGTGTTGTTTGCGGATGATACTTCACTTTTGTTTAAACTTAAACGTCAGCAGCTGGTTACTGACGATGTAAATAACGCGGTCTCAAAAATAATTCACTGGTTCAATGTTAATAATTTACTTCTTAATGAAAAGAAGACCAAATGCATTAAGTTTACGCTACCTCACGTTAGGCAGGTGAAAACGAATGTGTTGATAAAGGGCGAAGAATTGAAACTTGAAGACAGTACAGTAATCTTGGGCTTAACTTTGGATGCTAAGCTTCTGTTGGGGGCCCACATATTGATTAATTGTCAAAAAAGCTAAGCTCCGCTGCATACGCTGTTAGGAAAATTCGTAATTTTACTGATTTAGAGACAGCCCGTTTTTATACTTTAGTTATTTTCATAGTGTGATGTCGTACGGTATTCTTTTGTGGGGAAATGTCGCCGACATTCAGACTATATTTCTTTTACAGAAAAGAGCTGTTAGATCAATTTATAAATTAAGCCCGTAAGAGAAATTTAAGGAAATTAATGTAATGACTGTGCCTTCTCAGTATATTTATGAAAATCTTTGTATGGCCTCAAAAATATAAAATTGTTAAAAAAAATACTGTGATATCCATAATATAAATACTAGGAACAAACAAAAAACTTTTGTACCTACAACAAGGCTCAAGAAAATAGGTGGCTCGGTGTCTCTTACTGACTAAAAACCACCCCGGTGTTCCATCTCACACCCGCTTGCGCGGGCCCCGTCTCGGGCGGGGGGAGTGAGGTGTACTCCCCCCGCAACGTCTGTGAGCGGCGCACGCGGAACAGTACGCGCGCCGCCTTCTCGAGTCCTGATGTTGGGGGGCGACGGATGTCCCCGAATCCGTCGCCCCTGGACCCATTTAGGGGGTCCCAGTACGTCTGCTGCGGGCCGGGTCGAGAGTCGAAATCTCTCTCTCCCTTTCCGCAGCCTCCTTCTGCGAGATGACCGTTTCGCAAAAGGAGACCACTGCGTCCCAGGACTCTGCGCCGCCGACCATCGCATTCACGACGGTCGGCAGCGACAGGTCGTTGCCTACTTCGGTGATGAGGGCACGGCACACAGCCAGCGTGTGCCACGCCGTGTCCTCCCGGCAGTCGACGCAGTGGTGACACCGGGCGTCCGGCTCCCTGTTTATGCGACACAGGTACTTCCCGAAGCAACCATGCCCCGAGAGCACCTGCGTCGCCCGAAATGTCAGGGAGCCGTGCCTTCTCCCGAGCCAGCGGTCGAGCACTAGCCGGATCGCCTCGATGGTGCTGAGGCCGGCGGTAGCACGTGACAGCCGCACCCGCCATTCCGCCACCAGGACCTCGCGGAGCTGCAACCGACGCTGCTCAATATGTTGCTGCATCGGTCGCTCGCCCCGCTCCCGCGCTGCCTCGCGCCACCGGTACAGTGACGCGAGCACCTTCGCCTCCAGGTCCCAGGGCGGTGATCCGGCCAGTGCACAACCCGCCTCGAAGGAGACCATGCGGTACCCCCGTATGACTCTGACGGCCATCGCCCGCTGCGGCTTGCGCAGGACAGCTATGTTGCCGGCCGTCAGGTCAGACGCCCAGATCGGCGCTCCGTAGAGCGCCATGGATCGCACGATCCCCATATAGAGCCGCCTACAGGCGGCGCTCGGGACCCCCAGATTGGGAAGCAGCGTTGCCAGCGCCCCGGCCGCGCCCAACAACTTGGGCGCCAGCCGCCGGAAGTGGGGTCCGAAGTCCCACCGGCTGTCGAGCACCAATCCCAGATATTTCATGGTGGGCTCGACAGCGATCCGGACCCCCCCGACCACAATGTGTGATCCGGCCGGCGGTGCCCGCCGGGGCCATGAAACACCATGGCCTCCGACTTGTTGAGGGCCACCTCCAGGCCGAGACGCCGTATGCAGCTCACCGTGAGTGAGACCGCCGCCGTCGCGAGCAACGCTCACTCCCTTGGGCCGTGACCAGCGTGTCGTCCGCGTAACACGTTAAGTCCGCGCCCAGCGGGAGCTCGCCCCTCAGCACCCAGTCGTACTCGATGTTCCACAGGAGCGGTCCCACGACCGATCCCTGTGGAACATCGAACACCGCACGACACTTGGCGCTGGTTTCCGCCATCATGTCCCATCTAGGTGACACACCTCCCCGCTAGATAAGCCCCAACGATGCGGCGGAGGTAGAGAGGCACCCGATGATAACGCAGTGCCTCCCGTATGCAGCTCCAGGGCAGGGTGTTGAAGGCGTTGGAGATTTCCAGGGACACCGCCACCACCACCCCGCCCGGGACACTGTTTCCTCCGCCAGGACTCTCACCCTCGACACAGCGTGGATGGTAGAGCGCCCATGCCGAAAGCCGAACTGGCTCTCGTCCAGGTCCGGCCCCTCTCTGCACAAGTGGCCGACGAGGCGGGCTGCGAGTATGCGCTCGAACAGCTTGCCCACCTCGTCGAGCAGCACTATGGGCCGGTACGCAGACGGCGAGTCGACAGGGCGCCCCGCCTTCCTGAGACCTAGATGGGAATTAAAACAAATTATAAAAGCGACATTGTTCAACACTTACCCAATATGGGGGTTACGAAAACACAGATTTTAAACAAGTTGACTAATATGAGTCAATAAAACTATTACGGCGACAACCGTGGCTGTGGGGACGGACACACGCGTAAAGTCGCGCCACTGCTGAGAGCAGAGACGCGAACGTGTGCCCGTTATGCCAGCATAGGACGGTGTGCCGGGCCGTGTAGGGCTCCAGCCTCTCGGGTCTGCCGCGAAAGGCGACAGGGACGAGGTCGCTACACAAACTGGTTAGACCGGTGCGACTGAAGGTCACGCGCATTGCGTTAATAGTAGGCGTCGGCAATTTGGCTTTGGTAAACAAATGATAATAATGCCTATAAATGAGGCTGAATTTAAACTTAAAAATCAATATTTAATGTTTATATGTATGTATAAAAATACGTAACGTTACAACATTACAGAGTAATTATGCGGCCCACCCAATGTCCTTCCTTTGGTATTGTTCGTTGAATCGTTGAGCTCCTTATGTTTTGAGTTGAGCTGTACGATTACTGACAAATGCGTGCACTGACTGGACAGGTCCACGCAATCTGTGTGGTTCTTTCCTCAAAAGACCATTTCAGACATCAATCCACATGGTCTTAACATGATCTGACCAAGATTATGTCTGGACTTTAAAAGATACTGTGACCTCTGAGTTTGTTTCGGCCTTTCTTCTCAGAGTAGTCAGATAGGAAATGCCGATAACATCTAATTAAAAAAAAAAAAAAGTTTGACTTGTAAAAGTGTTTTTACAAACCCGCTTACAGAAATAAAAATAATTTATCATCATTTATCATTAAAATAAATAGGCCAAATTCCTCGTAAATTATTAACACCAGTAACGTAGACATTTCTCTGAATCCATTTAATCAATCAATCATTGAAGAATTGAGACGATTGTCTCGAATCGAAAAATCGAGACTTTCTTTCGATTGGATTGGAACACGGTTTTTATTGCATTACGTTTTTCCTTAAAAAAATTACTCTAAAAGGAAAATACAACATTCCTTTCCGGTCTGTAGACAATAAGGAAAACTTCGAAGAATTCATATTTTATTGGACATATTTGTTTTGTACATTTCGCCAACCTAGGAGGTTGGCGGCTGCTTAACCTGGCTTGCCTGTGGTTGCCTTAGTAAATTAAGGCCTGCAGCTAGGGCTTAAAAACTTATAAACTAAGCGACTACATGGGCCTCGGCTTAGGGCGTCGCTGGGGGAGGACAGCAAGGGACAGACTGGATCAGAATGATTAGCCGAATTTAAAGCTACGGGCACGAGCCTTTTGCTCGAGCCAGCCTGCAGCTCGTACATCTCTCGGTATTCGGGACGGAAGTGTTTTTTTTAATTAACTTTTTAATTTGTCCGTATAAGACATAAAACAAAGTCAATCTGCATGGCTGCCTGTGTGACCGTATGTGACTTCATAACTACACAATGTATTTTGATGCGGTTTTCATAATAATTTCAAATTTAAATTAAATTATTCGTACACATAGAGCACACATCCACACTGGGCCCGCGTGGTGGATTACGGCCCACTCTCTCTCATAGAGAGGACGCCTGTGTCCCAGCAGTGGGAACATAATAGGCTGATTATGTATTTATGTATGTATGTATGTACACATATGCATAATGTTGTGGTACATGAGGGCATAAATTTAAAAAAAATATGAGTCACTGTGTGCTTCCTTGCAAGGCGTACAAATATTGTTTATAAATACAAGTAATATCCTAATAATACAAATAATGCCAAGTAACCGTCTTGAATCTTAAAAAACAATACAATACAATATTACAAAACAAGGTAATAAATATTATGAATTAAACTTATCAATTAAAGTATTATAGGTATTACATTGTTTTTTTTTTCTTCAAAATATTAATTTATACTCTATATTAATACACTAAACATGTACAAGTGCAAGTCAAAATCAGTTTGTGCAGCTGGCACCTGAACTAAGTAAAAATATACTTGTCCATTTAAGTTTTTGATAACAGATGAGACTTATAATATGCACGTTTTATTATAGACGTGCCAGCTCAGGCGTCTTGTTAAGCTGTCTTTAGGGTTAGACGAACACACATCTGCAAATAATAGTAACTTCGCCTACAATTTAGCCTTTTCATAATGCGCTGCCTAGTCTTAATCATGCATGCATGATTAAGACTAGGCAGCGCGTACGTATTTCTAGAAGTTCGTAATTGTCTTTCCAAGAAAAGTTACTTCTCAAAATGAAAAGCTGTCTTATACCTACAAAGATAAAGGAACTGCGATTTATCGACACCTCTCACAAAGAGCTCTATACTTAGAATCACTTAAAACCCCAATATGCACATTTAGCAGCCCAATAAAGTCACCTTTACTTTAAAAGATCTTCAAAAAACCGTCCCGATCACACACGAAATGAACCTTTAACGATATCGATTCATTAATATTTAAATCACGAGAAGTGCCGAAAGAATCTTTCGGCAATATTCGGGAAACCCGAAGTAGGTACCTATCATCGTTGAACAAAAGAGGAAACAATTTCTATCGTATAAAATTGAGTGAATGAAAGCGAAATTACTGAACGAGTCAATTATGAAAGATTCTCTTCAGTCCTTCGAGGATATTAATTGTTCGGAATTATTCATTAACGTTTCTGAGTTTGGGTTCGTGGGAATATTGAGTGCTATTTACTTTTATGATTGTTCTTCACTTAAGAGTTGAGAAAGTGCAAGGCATATGGTGCGGCGGCATCGCCTACGTTTTACTCTCATTTAGTTATTCTTCATATAGGTACCTACAATTCTAATTTCAACTCTTTATTGGTCCGGAGTGTAGTTTAATGGCAGACACTTACCATATCCTGATGGAATGCGTCCGGAACGAAACCGAAAGAGTCATATTGTTACACAAGACACTGGATGTTGGAAGGTGTAACAGCACTCTTGCGTCCCCGTTATCAAAAGGTGCATGACGTTTGTATAAGTTAGTAAAAATAGGATTTACATTATGAGGAATTACTGTTTGTACCGATGAGGGTGGCATAATCAGTTCATGATTCAAACCTCCATAAATAAGATAAATAGGTATAATTTACAAATCCCGTCGAAATAGCATCGTCTTTCAATTGCCAATACATACATTTGGCACACAAAACAACACTAAAATTGGCCGTAGTAAAAACTCAACGCAAGATTCGATGTTTCTTAGATCGGTATACGAAAATGAGGTCAGAACAGAAATAATATCGCTAGCTAACACAAATTTTCAAGTATACGATAAATTAATAACAAAATTATTAACTTATGCATTAATGAAGTAGGTAGTATTCATTCTCACAAATTTAATCAATTTATCAAATTTTCTTCTGGAGCTTTACCAGACATATTAAAACTATCGATTATTAAACCTCTTTTTAAGAAGGGAGTAAAAGATTGTAAAAATAATTATCGGCCAATAACCCTAATAAAACAAATAAAACTCTTTATTTGTGGCTTTTGTGAACAGCTTTGCCGTAGTTGAAATGGCAAACATGTCATTTGGTTTAAATAGGTCTTTTATTTTATTATTTTATTAATCTTTTATTAGATTCTTTTATATTTTGTGAACGTTAGAACGTTGTAGGTCTTGTAGACTGTAGATTTCTAGACCATTATCTATTTGTTAAGCACCTGGTACTTGTTGACACGTCTATACTGTCCTCCCATACCTATTACTCGTCACATTTATATGAAATCATTGTAAAAGCCAATTATTTTTTAAAGATTGACCTCCGTTAGTAGCTCCAGTTTCTTGCCGGCTCTTCTCCATAGGAAACGACAAATTTCAAAGGTGGACCTGGCTTTTGACGTTTCATAAGTAGGTACCCATGTTAGCATATGTGAAATAAAATATTTTTATTTGATTTGATTATTTTTTAAAGTTCAGATTTTGATGTCAAACCGTAAGCGTCTTACATTAATGTGGACAGTGGCATACGAAACTATAATATTCAATCGTAACGGAATTACGCCATAGGATAATAATTGTATATGTACCAGTATAATGATACTCTCATTTTGCTGCGTAAGACTCAACACTGACGACATAACTTAACTGATCAAACTTCAAACCAAAGACTCCAAAATACAGCTTCTAGACTTTTTCATGGTGAGAAAGGGTCAGCTAAAACATCCTTTCCATAATTAGTTTTTAAACCCTAACTAAGATATCAGAAGTTATTTTAATTAAAACTGACGACAGTAATTCTTACACGAAAGACGAATAAAGGACCACTATACACCACCACCACCAACTAAGTTCACATGGAATGTTTATAATATACAGTATTGAGTATTTTAAGGACACAAACACTGACCCCAAAAGTAAAAAGCGTGTTTTCCAATAAAACCTAGAGCACGTAAAAATACCACTTGAGAAAAGTAATCGCACGTTTTTATTAGAAAAAAGCAACCCCGGCTTTCTCATATATCAATACCCACGTCGACCATAATGTAAACATTGATACCAAGGTCGTTATTACCAAGAAATATCGCCGCATTGCTACAATTGGGTACGATATAAGTAGATTGATACAAACGTGTGTTTCTGTTGCCCCTTATTGCGATCCGAATGAGCAATGTATGCTAACCGGATGATAAATGTCGTATTTCTTTGCGATAGGTACCTGGCTAAGGAAGTGCGGTGTAGTTTTATTTTGACATTATTTCGTTCGGAATTTCGCCGTCGACGTGACTTGGAATAACTGGGATAAATTTGTATGTGTTGTGGATAAAATAATAAATGTGTATGCTTTCAGGTGGGATAGTAGTTAAAACTTAAGCATCGAATTGGCGCGATCTTTATAGTTTAGTTCTGGCAGTTTATTAGTTCAGTGTGGCAGGTACTGTCTTACGAATATTGTTGTTCCGTTTACATGTGTAAAGATAAGGGGTAATGTACCTTGCTCTTCATAATAATAATAGCAGCCTGCAAACGGTCTAGTAACTGAAAGGCCTTATCTCGCACAGGCATAGAACGAGCATTTGTCGCAATTCCTTGTTAATTTTGTGCAAGCTATTTCGTACCATTTTAAATCCAGTTAGTTCACAGTAGGCGCAAATAAATTAATTTTCTTACCTTCTATATTTTCCTCACCAATAGTGTCAAAGAGTGTAAAAAATTGTACGAAGTTTTTGTTATTAAATGTTGGCTTGTTGCGTGCTTTGGTGTTAACTGTGGGTGCAGCAAGCAATTCTTATATTATATATATGACGGAAGAATCGAGCGGCTGGGACACCACGTGTCGCTGCGGATCCGTCATCTGTTGGTCTTCCATTGCGCGCGTGTACGTGCAGGTGTTTAACAATTAATATTCGCAAAGTAACGCACTTAATTTAATTTAAAATACAGTAACAAAACTCAAGCATAAAAAATAAGGATTATGATGATAATCACTGATTAAATTAACACACAATAATAATTCAATTTGATTTTTAGAGCCAATGGATTTGTGCGTGTGCACCGCGTGACGATCTCATCAAAAGTGATCGCCACCGCTGCCATGACACTCACAACCCCATTCGGTGTTACCCGCTCTAAATTTAAAAACACCACTAAAGAAACAATAATTCTAAACTACAGAGTAAAATTAAACGATTACAAGTTTCAAAAAGTGTCACAATAAATCGACTAAATCATCACGCGCCGTCACGGCCGTCCTGCATCTTCACACGTCCTCGTGTGTGTTTACTTGATTATCTGTGGACAAATGAACAACGAGTTGTACAAACACTTCAAAACTCGGTCATTCTGACCAAACCACAATGAACATAGAATTTATGAAAACACACAACTTAAACAGAATGGATACTAAAACAGTGCTACACAGGCTACGCTTGCCACACAAGCTACGCGTGCCACACAGGCTACGCGTGCCACTCAGGCTACGCATGCCACACAGGCTCCGGGTGCCACACAGGCTCCGGGTGCCACACAGGCTCCGGGTGCCACACAGGCTCCGGGTGCCACACAGGCTCCGGGTGCCACACAGGCTCCGGGTGCCACACAGGCTCCGGGTGCCACACAGGCTCCGGGTGCCACACAGGCTCCGGGTGCCACACAGGCTCCGGGTGCCACACAGGCTCTGGGTGCCACACAGGCTAGGGTGCCACACAGGCTAATTATTAAGCTACTCACCAGCAATTTCACCGCCATCGGAACATTCTGACTCTATGGTGTTATTTGGCGTTTCCAGCCCAGCATTCAACTCCAAAGGAACGTAGCACTTAGGCATGGGCCGTATACGGTCATGTGCATACTTATACGTTCGCTTAGAGTTTAACGCTTTTAGCAAATATCTGTCACCATCAAGCAGCTCAGCCACTTGATAAGGCCCTTTATATTTTGGCTCTAACTTTGTTTTATTGCGTTCATGTTTTTCTAGCAGTACATAATCACCTAACTTGAAATTATTTACTTTAGTTATTTTTTATCAAACCTAGCCTTTTCTATAGAAGCACTTGCTTCTATTGCCCGAGCTGCTTGCTCTCTGATCTCGTCTAGTTCAACTTCTACCTCGTCTGTATTAAGGGTCATTAACTGAAGAGCAACCTTCCCTATTAGAAGTTCTAGAGGACTTGCCTTAGTTGTACGGTTGACGGTGCAATTGATGGCTAGTTGGACTTCAGGCAACGCGGCTTGCCATGACTTAAGGTTCCCTGTTTCGACTGCGGTTAGCATGTTCTTTAAAGTGGACATAAATCGCTGTACTTGCCCGTTAGCACGACTGGAACCTGTTGCTATTAAATGTAAACTAATGTTGTGGGTTGTACAAAAATCCCTAAACTCTTTCCCCGCAAAACACCTACCCTGGTCCGCTATTACACGCGTAGGTGCACCAAAGAGGGACACACTCGATTGCAAAGCTTTTATAGCACTGTTAGCATCAATGTTCATAGTATGATGCAATAGAACGTATTTTGTAAAAGCATCGATATAAACAAACACATACTCTTTGGTATCTCGTTTACCGCTTAGTTTTCCCGTAGCATCCATATGAATGGTATGCCATGGGATTGTAACTTTTGGAATAGGATGAAGCTCGGCTTGAACCTTGCCCGAATGTGACTTAGACACCTTACATGTGATACAGTTATCTACAAACTTCCTAACGTATTTATTCATATTAGGAAACCAGTAATGACAAAAGGTCTTTTCTAGGGTTTTCTCCCACCCTAAGTGCATCACACTCTCATGAACATTATTAATAATAGCCCATTGAAACGCCCTCGGCAAAACCGGTAACCACACACTTCTTTTATTACGCTCTATCTGACGATGCAACACACCTCTTCTCATTTCATAAGTTTTAACCGTCTCATCAGTAAGTTCACTAGACCGGAGTTTTACAATAATCGAATTAGTCTCTTCATCTTTTTGTTGTTCTGCTTGTAACCAATTATCTGATATTTCTGTCAAATAGACTTTTTTCTGCTCAATTTTGTTACTAGCTAACGTTGGGTTTTCAGGTAGAGGGTTTCGTGATAAAAAGTCTACATGTCCCATATTTTTACCCTGGCGATACTCAATGTCAAATTCAATAGATTGAAGAAAACACCACCATCTGTGGACACGAGGGGTAAGGTCTACTTTTGATTTAGATGCCTTGACTGCATTGCAATCAGTGACTACTACGAACTTACGTCCTTGCAAGTAATGGCGAAAATGTCTTATGCTATTCACTACTGCGAGCGTCTCTAGTTCATATGAATGATATCTTGACTCAGCGCTGGAAGTTCGGCGACTATAATATTCGATAACATGTAATTTAGCATCAAACTTTTGCATTAGTATGGCGCCATAACCTTCAGCACTGGCATCGGTATGTAACTCTATCGGCTGGTTGGGGTCAAAAATAGTTAGAACGGGTTTGCTGGTAAGTGCATCAATGATTTCTTTTCTAATTGTTTCAAAAGCTGGTGTCCACTGTATTTTGCCTTTACCCGAAGTTAATCTATAAAGAGGGGCGGTCTTTTGAGAGAAACATTGTACAAATTGTCTAAAGTACGAAGCTAAGCCTATAAATTGTCGAAGATGAGTAACCGTTTGTGGAGGTTCAAGTTCCGTCAAAGCTTTAATTTTTCGCGGATTTGGTCGTATTTCGCCAGAGGCTACGTGATACCCTAAGAACTACTTCAGTCTTGCGAAAAGCACATTTTTTTAAGTTGAAAGCGAAACCGGCGTCAGTTAATGCTTTCAAAACCTGACGCAAGCGATCAATACCATCATCTACACTACGAGAGGGGACAATGACGTCATCTATATAGACAACAGCAAACGACTCTGTCAAAACTCCAAGAGCTTTGTTTATCGCACGCTGATATACCGAAGGGGCATTTCGAAGACCAAATGGCATTGCCAAATATTCAAACTGCCCATCCGGCGTCACAAAAGCAGTACGCTCTACTAACTTTTCCTCTACAGGTATTTGATGATATCCACTAACCATATCAAGAGAAGTAAAATAGTTTGCTCCTACCAAACGTTGTATTTGATCAGCTATCATAGGCAATGGGTAACGATCAGGGACTGTGTTGCTATTAAGCTCACGGTAGTCCAAGCAAAGACGGTCAGTCCCATCTTTCTTTTTGACCAGCAGGATTGGGCTAGCAAAAGGCGAACAACTTTCACGAATGACACCGGCATTTATAAGTTCCTTGATCTTAGAGCGCACTACTTGTCTTTCATCAGAACCAAGCCGATATGGTTGGCGTTGTACAGTGCGGTTGGGATCAACTAATCTAATCTCTAATTTTCCTGTACTAACTCTACCCGATGGAGTGCCTTCTACGAAGTAATTACCGTAATGTTCAAGTAAAGATGTTAATTGTTCTCCATGTTCATTGGAACATCACTATCAATATCACCGAAGTTATTTACTTTAGAGCCTACATCACAAGCAGAGACAACTTTAATCTTATTCAATAAAAAAGATGTTTCCGAAATTTCAATTGAGAATCCCAATGAAAGTATGTCCCGCCCAATCACAATTGCAGTAGAAATACAATAGTCAGGGACGACATGCAATAATAATTGCAACGAGTGTCCCTGTATCGTAACCGTGGATAGTATTAGAAAATTGCACTGGAATCTAGATTTGGCTATACCTAACAATGTAACCGTATTCTGCTGTCGTTTACCAGAGAATCCACTAGCTAAACTTTCTCGGATCAGCGAGCACTCAGCACCGGAGTCAAAACAAAATGAAAACGACTCACCAGATTCGGTAGAAAGTAGATCTGTAGCTGGCTTAACGGTGCAGATATCCACTCGCTTCTCAACACGGCTGTTGCTTGAGTCAGTCTTCCTCTTTGGACAGCGTGTGGCTATGTGGCCCGGCACCCCACAGAAGAAACAAGTCACTGACGTCGATGCTTTCTTTGAAACGCTGTCTTTGGCTGATTGCGATCCATTATTTGCTGAAAACTTAGACTGAGAATTAGCAAAATTATCGCGAGGACTGTTTGTCAAGCATGAATTTGCCATATGGCCCAGTTTGCCACAGTTGTAGCAACGCCTTGGTTGGTCTAATTTTGGTTTCTTGGCATCACCAGGTGCGTTTAATTTATCTTGCATTGAAGGTCCTCTTTTGCGGTACGTAAAAGCCATTAATTCCTGTTGTAATCTAACTCGAGTATCAATTTCCTTAGTGAAAGCCAATCGCTGTAGTCGTGGTTCAATTTTTGCTGCATGCGCCATAGTTACAGCTATTGCTATCTTTTCAGTAGAATAGTTGGTCCATTGAGTCAGCAGCGTGCTCAGAAATTGATTTGCATTTAGACAAACATTCTCCTTCCTTAGGACTCTCATTAAGTAGCCTACACAGCATAGCAGCAGGAGTTTCCACCGAATCGTATCGAGAGAGAAATAGGTCTTTCAACCGAGGCCAAGTTATTCCAGGAAAAGTATTCTGAGCTAGCCAAGAGGCCGCCGACCCCTTTAGGGCTTTACTCATCGTAATATTTAGTCTACTGCCAGATGAACATTTTTAATGCATGCATAAATCGACGGTATTACACCAAGCTCGGGCATCACCATCTCGAGACTCGGGATTAAATTCAGGTAGGGTCAGGTTATTGTCTTCTGAACTAGGTTCTTTAATCGCGCGAATCAACTCCATCATTTGGCGTTGCTGCATTTCAAATAACAACTTCCAACGGTTATTTTCACTTGATAACAAATCAACACTCTGACCTGAAGGCTGTTCCTGCGCCGTTCCGTCGTATCCCACTTCTGATGACGGAAGATCGAGCGGCTGGGACACCACGTGTCGCTGCGGATCCGTCATCTGTTGGTCTTCCATTGCGGGCGTGTACGTGCAGGTGTTTAACAATTAATATTCGCAAAGTAACGCACTTAATTTACTTTAAAATACAGTAACAAAACTCAATCATAAAAAAATAAGGATTATGATGATAATCACTGATTAAATTAACACACAATAATTATTCAATTTGATTTTTAGAGCCAATGGATTTGTGCGTATGCACCGCGTGACGATCTCATCAAAAGTGATCGCCACCGCCGCCATGACACTCACAACCCCATTCGGTGTTACCCGCTCTAAATTTAAAAACACCACTAAAGAAACAATAATTCTAAACTACAGAGTAAAATTAATCGATTACAAGTTTCAAAAAGTGTCACAATAAATCGACTAAATCATCACGCGCCGTCATATAAATAAATAAAATCACAATTCTACAACTTTAACAAATTCTGTTATCTTCGACGTCCGTAAAAGGATGGAAATACGTGTTCGTTATAACATTATCGTAGACGAAAAAAAGCCTCTTCATAAATTTCCTTAAACACACTTCAACAAAATCTAGGGATATTTTATATTTAATCAAATATCTATTAATCTGTGAAGAATTTTCTGATATAGTGAATGGAAGAATGATAAGTTATTTTAAGGTCTTTAATAAAAAAAAACTATTTCGTGATTCTTTTGTTTTGATTAAAAATGTATATTTTTAAAATCGCCGTAGAAAATTAGTATGATAAAAACTTCTTTTCGTCATTTAAAACTATTAACTTTAATTAAAATTGAAAAACTCTTATAAAATCTAATTATTAATAATCAGTGTTCCCACCTCTTACATTAATTACACATTGACATCGATTGTTCATACTTAAAATTAAATTGTCAATGTCTTGCTGCGTTATGAGGTCCCATGTTCTTTGCAAGTGTTCGTAAAGTTGTTGTTCCGTCGTCAAATTTGGCGGGAAATCTCTCAAAGCTTTTCGTTGTAACATGTCCCAGGCATGCTCGATAGGATTTAAGTCGGGCGACTGTGCAGGCCAATCTAAAACTTGAATATTGTGGTCTAGGAGAGCGGCCGACACGAGACGCACCGTATGGGAAGGAGCAGTATCGTGCATGAGTAGAAATTCCTGGCCCATTTGTATTCTGTGTGGGACAATAACAGGCTCTATTCCTCATGGTATTTTTGTGCAGTCATGTTGCCTTGGATCCAAACGAGCTGGGTTCGCCAAAACTAAATCCTGCCCACACCATGATTGTCCCGCCTTGGTATGAGTGGACCTCCTGAGGGTGCCGTAGACGGCTAACTCTCCCTGGAGATCTCCAAACGTGTGTTCTTCGTGAATCCGGATGAAACCCAACCCGGGACTCATCGGTGAACAGCACCATAGACCATTGTTCGTCACTCCATGGTAAATGCTCCCGAGCCCACGAAAGCCGCCGACCGCGATTGCCACGTCGCAATGCTGGAACACGGAGCGGTCTTCGAGCAAGAAGACCAACTTCATGCAAGCTCCTTCGCACGGTTTGGTCGCTTAACTGCTGATGGTCCTCCTGGAGCCTTTGTACTAGTTGCATCGCTGTGATGTTGGGTTGTCTTCTGGCGGTCATTTGGAGATATCGATTCTGTCTCTGCGTAGTAACGCGATATCTACCAGTATGCCGTTCAATCACATCCCCAGAACTGCGATAACGTGACCACAACCTTGATATCACGTTTTGGCTGGTCTATAGGACCTCAGCAACGATGCGTTGAATTGCACCATTTTCTAACATGCCCACGGCTCGTAAAATTTCATCTCTACTCAAATGACGAAGTGACATGACTCTTAAAGCGCACACGACACGTTGAATTAAAAAAGAAAATCAATCTAATCCCTTTTCATAAATTAATATTAATAAAACAATTTTAACTTTTCTTAGCGTAACGAATTACTAACAATTTTGCCGCCGTAATTTGTTGTTTCTTTTGTTTTTTTTTATTTCCATTTGTAAATTTAGAGAATAAAATAAATGAGGTTTCAAACTGTATATCAACTTTTTATAGAAACTAAACAGATTTTAAACTACAGATTCGTAAATAATTTAGGATAAAGGTATCCCTAGATTCTGTTGATGTGTGTATTTTACTTCTCTTTGTTATCGTGGCGCAGTGACGTGGATGTATATGCATAAGATGATATTTATAAGCGCACAATAGATATAAATAAATTAAAAATAGATCTATTAATCAAATATTATCACATGCCTAGCCTTTACCGAACTATGTTGGGGTTGGATTCCAGTCTAACCGGTTGCAGCCGAGTACCAGTATTTTACATAGAGCGGCTGCCTATCTGACCTCCACAACCCAGTTACTATGTAATACGATACCCCTGGCATGGGGTCTCAACTCGAACAAATTATAATTTGTCTTGAAAAAAATCATAGATGGCAGCATAGGTAACCGTTATGAAATTAACAATCATTTAAAAGCGATAAACGGCAGAATTTTGGCTGAAGTAAGATTAGTAAAAATCAAAACTTCCTTTTTTAATGCTGATTTATCTATTTACACTCATAAGGCACGTATTTTAAACAAACATCATAAATTAAGTCTTTAAGTTCAATTCGAACCCTTAGAATGAAGTTCAATTCGAACCCTTAGAATGATATAAATAGCCATTTGTTAATCATTTTGTTTTTGAGCTCTTTGCAATAGATGGCCTTTTACTCAATTTGTCCTGTCATCACAGTACCGAGTATCGTTAATAATTTAAATGAAACAACTTTTTTCTATATTACTTTACATAGAAATATAAAAGAAATCCATTAACATATTTTTTCTGAGCCCGGAACTATTAAACTTTAAAAAAGGATACCACGAAACGTTTTAAAAGTAGGTAGACTCATAGATGGCGTTGTGAAACTACAGTATCTGGCAATTAGTGAGTCGCTTATGCTGCTATCTGTTGAACATTTTGACAAAGAAAAATAACCAGCGCAATAGCCAGACTTAGGGAGGGATTGTATGGGATTGAGTATCTGTACGTAGCACTATATTATCTGTGCCCTTGGTAAGACAGGTTGTTAGACTTTCGGGCTTCTGACGACCCCTAACAACTGTCAAAAATCCACGAATGACAGCCGTGACCAACGGCTTAACTTGCATTCCGAGGCATGGAAGGTTCTTGGTACGTAAAGATTGTCAACCATCCACGGACTAACCGCGGCAAGCTTAGCTTAACCCGTTATTACTTAGCCACAAACTCCATCTACAAATAAATACATCCGTTTGAAATGTAACATTTTGTAAGACTGAAACAACGGACTTTGAACCCGGAAAGTACGAAGAACATTGATAAATATAGCGATAAATTATAAAAAATAAAATTATTGCTGTCCCAGACATACATCTTTAATAATTATGGAGGAAACTTTTCTACATTTTCTTGCACTTGAGTGCGGTAAAGTGGGACACAGCGCTCTGTAGAGGCGTTGGGGTTAACGAAGTTGAAGCTGTTATGAAGATATTGAGCAACCGGCTCTATTAATGCTCTTCTGGGTTTCCTTACTATGTATTACATGTTAGGGTTAAAGAGTGACACCAAAGGAAAAGCAGTTCTAAGGAATGCATTTAGTACGTTTACTATATACATTAAACATTGACTTACTTTTAAATATATAAAGGAAGGTGTGTTTTTACTAATATGTATTACTATACAATGTGGAGCTGACATTTCGTCAATAAATATTAGACTAATAAAACTTGGGCGTTAGCGTATTTTGAAACTATATTTTTTTTGTTGTCGCACTGCTGGCAAAGGTCTCGGGACCATAAATATTATTATGGAATTTAAAACATGCAAAACAAACAAAACTAAATAGTATTGATGGAGCTGCCTTTTTGTTTTGCCGATCTTTGAATAGCTATTTATGTCACTAAACAATTGGATATGTATTTGAATGAATATAAGTATATAGACTAGGAACGTCAATCGACACACGAAATTTAAATTATTGTCCTATAACTATATGACCTCACATGTAAGCATGTATACTTTATGTATGATTTCTGTCATGCTGATTTACGATTACTGACGGTGACGTCAAAATGTTCATCCCGTTTTCCAATGAAATGTGGGTGTAAGTAAGTATGAAGCACCTCTGTCTACTGCTGTACGAATACAGAAGTGTTTTTTTTTTAATTATGGTTGGGCTTTTTACACAGATTTATTGCAATACGGTTGCCTATCCCTAATCTTACTTAATTTTACAAATGTGGAGGTTTGTATATTTGCATGTTTGTTATCCAATCAGACATAATCGGCCTAACGGTTTTAGATGAAATTTATGGAACACAAGTAGACCATGACCGTGACAGGACACATGATACTTTACGCAGAACTCCACGCGGGCGAAAACGTGTGCAAAACCTCAAATACATTTTCTTATCAAAACCGGCACCCTAATTGCGTAACACATTTTCGTAAACGATTACGACTAATCTGTTTGATTTTGACGGTTCAAGAACATTCATTGCGTTCTATATATTGTTGAGCAGAATTTTTATCGAACTTAGGAAGCAATGGATTAACAATCTGTTTCAAAACGATTCAGATTCCGATTGATTGTGTATTACGCAATTAGGGTGCGGGTCGACTTACGGCTAGTGTTACCTCTATCGAGAACCTTTAAACATATTCTTCTTGTATTCAAAAGTTACTTTATTCATCCACGTATTTACAATATAAATTTATGTTCTCGAATATTTTATTAATCTTATAATCAATTAGGTACATTCGGTTGAAAACCGCATTCGGCAGATAATCGAATACGAACTCCACAAACATGGCGTAATTGCATAAATAATAATGTAGAATATCAACACCGCAAACATTACATATTTACTGTACCTTAACGAAAACTAATTGGACGCATTAATTTAATTTACTTTACTAATTAAACATTTCAAAATGCATATTACGTGGTTACATATTTTGGTAACCATATTCATTATTTTTCGAATACTAGTATAGCCCCTCAAACTAATAAATGCTGACCGAAGAGTACTGAAAATAAAATTAATAACAATGATGTGTCTTAGGCTTAAACCAGAAAGGGTCAAAAGACTGAAATCATGTGCTTGCTTGGTAAATATTATGTCATAAAGAAAGAATGTTCCAGATAAAAAAAAGAGCAAGAGGGAACAACATAATATACCGATATACCTACCAGAGCAAATGATCAGTGGCCCTGCTTCACTTTTCGTTAGTTTTTGCCTTTCATTAGGCATCTTTTACTTGAAGTGAAACGCCTGAATACTGAATGGATCAAAGTGAAAAATGAATGCATTATTGAACCGATACAACGATATTACATTTCGGCACTCGGCATCTTTCGCTCGCCTAATTAACTATTGAAAAATTTAATAAAAAGGACTGGATGAACGTTCATCCTATTTAATTCATGCGGCATCTGATATCGGCTAACTACCAGCACGCACACTCACTAATATGTCGTTATACGGAGCTGTGATGGATCTATTGATTCGTGTTGTATAGGTACAAAATATACCCTAAATAATGTTGTACCAGAAGCGGTGTTCTGGCAACAAAACACGTTAACCGATCATATTTACGACTTTACGTTTTTTTATTGCTTATATTTACTATTCATACATGCTCAATATTTACCTATAATTAACCATTTCTTAATGATAAAGCGATACTTCAATATTATTCGATAAATGATAGATCGTTCTAGCTTAAACTTCTGTAGAACGTGCATACCTACCAACGATATTGTAATGGTTAGCAATTGGATGCGGTTATAGGTACGAGTTTGGTAACAGGTGTCTTAAATAATCTTGTAGAAATAATTGTAGCCAAATGAGAAATATGAGTCCAAAGAAGAAAGCACTTAGTGAAATATAGGTGATAGTGGACTGAAAAGGCCTCGTAGCTTTCTCCTCCGTCCTTTTGTTTCTTGTGTAAACATACAATTTTTTCTTTATTTTTATAAACACCACTATATTATTATGTTTTTTTTTTTGAAACCATCTATTCTGTTTTATGATTACTTATTACACCTAACTACCGTTATTTTATTTAAATATTTAACACACGTTAAAACTGATTTACATCCGTAAGACGTCCTCGTTGGGTCTAGTTGAAAACCAGCGTCAGGCACTTAGTTGTCTCTGTTTCGCATAAGTCATTTGATGATTTCCCACCCAAAAAAAAAAAAAAGAGGCACTTCGTTGTCTGGCATTTATGCTGAAGGCCTATTTGGCGCAGCTGTGAGGCACACAATACTATTTTCTTCTGTTTTGTTTTGTTTGGTGTGAATATTGTGTGCCTTAACTTGGGTCAAATTAATTTATTTTCTTTCTTTCTTTCTTTCATTCTATAAAGAACTTCGCCAACAGCTCATGCATAAATAAACGAAGTTTTTATGCTAGTTTCTGACAAGAAATGATCGCTCACAATTAACGTGAAATGTGACAATACCTTGCCTCTAATCTAAAAAAAAAAATTAAGACACAGTGATACAATATTTCAGTCTGTAAATAATAGTTGTTTTTTTCTGTAACACTTAAGTAGATTTTGCCATTTGAGTCTAGTATTATTAGAGGGACTTGTGGCTAAGTACCTTATAACAGCCGTTTAGCTACGCTTGCCGCGGTAAGTCCGTGGATGATGAACATCTTTATTTACCGTGACCCGTCTCTCGGAAAGCACGATACGCTGTTGGTCCCAGCTGCCATTCGTGGATCTTTGATCGTCAGAACCCCGAAAACTGGGTGAGGGTCAGATTGGCAGTCGCTCCATTTAAAGTACTGGTACTTAGATGCATCTGGTTGGACTGGAAGCTGACCCCAATATACACTCAGCGTCACAAAAATCACACTTCTAAAAGATTCCGCATTAAATAACTTTTAACCCTATTTAACGGTAAGGGTAAGGGTAACCCTGTTGTGCAAAGTTTTAACGATGCCACGCCGAGGTAAAGTCAACAAGACACACATCACACGCACACACTCACAAAAACACAGTCACACACAAACACACACATCACACACACACCACATTACATTATCCAGTTTTACACATTCAGCCATCTTTTAGCTGTTACCAGGATAAAAAATAGCGCGGACACTCCAAACCTTGAGCGCAACAGGTAAAAAAATATTTGCGTTAGAATGGGAATGTGACCGTCGTTACGCCTGGCCATATTTATTTCGTGTAGACAATGAGCCTTTTTGATTAGATTCATTCCCTGTAATATTCACAACCTTTTCAGTGTTGTAATTCAAAAGATGTTTTGTTGTCCAAAAATGAAAGAAATGGCACACATTTTTTTGTGAAAAGGTATAAAACGTTCGTAAAGTATAAGTGTTTTACAAAATAATTGTGAACCAGTGGTAGATAAATTTTCTCTGTACTCCTGAGAATACACAGCTTAATTGAAGAGAATGTTCTCGGAAGGTGGTCATTTAAGAAAGGTTCCGTATCAAGTTATTCGAGTTGAAATAAATTTAAAAATAATACGGCATCAGTTGACTACGATATTCAAATCAACCAACACGACCTTAAAACTAAAAACGAAAATTAAAGGCTACTTTTGTTTTAAAGATCAACAAACTTTGCACACATATTTATCTAGTTCATTAGCCAGGAAAACTACAGTAGTATTTTCTACGCGAATTTTCTCCACATCTGCTCAACTTTTAAGGGGATTAAGGCAAGCTATGATTAATAAAAAGAAAATTTTCCGCCCGAGTTCAGCTAGCTTTTACAACAGGTGCTTCAAATATTTTTGCTCATAACCTAACGTTATGCACGAAAGTGCAATACAAGTACGTACAAACCAGGCCAGGCGAATACCGGTTTCTAATATTACTGTAAAGGGAATTCTAAATAAATAACGCTTCTCTCATTCTTGAAGGAATGGAACTTTATTTATTTAAAACTGGGGAAGCTTGAATATCAAGAATTGCGCGCTTGAGTGCATGTGTGATTCAACGTAGGTAAGTAAAGTGTGGATATGTGTGTGTGCATTTATGTAATATTACATTGTAAGTTTCTTCGTATAATTGGTCAACTTTGATAATTATTACGAAAAGATTCTTAAATAATGAAAGAACATGTTACTATCGACTTATGAATATCATGTTCAGGTAAAGAGTGACGTTGCTGATTTCTGTAAGGCAATTCTTAGTTGGAACACAAGGTTTGCATCTTTGACCAATAGTGGAATTATGTGACAATAGTATTCGACGCTGAAAAAATATTGTCGCGTGCTATTACAGTATACTTCTGCCTTCAAACAGGAACACATGCGTGATATTGTTTAAGATCTATAATCTTTATTTTTTTCCTCAAACGGGCAGTCATATCCGCCTCGGACCACAGTAAGACAGTAGTAGTACGGAAGAAATGAGAGAGATTAATGTCCCGTACATTAATCTCTCTCATGTCTTCCGAATACGGTGACACGCTTACTCAGTGAAATTAGTCACGATCACGGAATAAATAAAACAAAAGCATAATAATAATAAAAGCAAGTATAATTTAGAAGCATTTTTCCATTTTAGAAATGTTAGTACCATGGATCCGTTTATTATGATGTTGACTTGAATAAGCATGGCAGTTGAGAGTATGTCATGCTCACTTACGAGGGCACAGCAAGACAGAAAAACAAACAAGGTTTAACCGCGCTTCTTTGCCTACACCTCTCATCAAACACGATGAAAACAAAACACAATCCCTTAACGTCAGCCAACAAAAACTTTTCGCCCGGCGTATATCGGAAGGTATGTATGTTAAATTGAATCTTCTATATTAAGTATTTGCAAAATAATCACATGAAACCGCGCTACTCTATCTAAGTACATATGATCGCTGTTTATAAAATGTCTATATTATTCAATTATAATTGTACATATTTCCGTGAATCTGTTACATAAGCTGGTGGTTTGTTAGATTGGAGAGTAGACCGACTTTAATGAAATAAAGACTAAATGCTGGTTCAAGAAACAGCCAATAAATGTTCGATTGTTGAAGGACAAACTTAACGTTGTAGTTGAGAAAATATTGAACCATACATGATGTAATAACATATAAAAACTACAAATTAACGATTTTTGGTAATTTTCCCGTACCTATTTGTAATGTGAGACCTTGCTTCTTGGGCACGCCACAATAGCGGCGGTAAGTCCCCTCTTTGAGGAGTGGTTGGAGAGGCGCCACGGCGTCCTCACCAGTTTTTGTCGCCTTGTTTTATACAAATAATTTTACTTTTTTTCGATTAGTCATTAACATATTAAGTGCAAATCGAAAATACGTGAAAATTAGAAGTAACTTCGTGATGTTTGTTTATCGAGCAAAATAATATTTTGTATTTCTGTTTCACAAAAGTTTGGAAATGTCATGTAATTACTCATATTACTTTTATTTTATACCTAAGTCTTATCTATTTCATGAAAAATCAAATTGAAGATAGGCAATTTTGGTTTAGCTCTTAATATGTCTCACTGATGGTGGAGCGTGTGTTGGATTATACGGTTCTCTACAAAATTAAGGTGCTGATCCACGCGTCATGTTCGCGAACGGGCGCCGTCAGTTGATGCTAGTCATCTCTTAACTGCCACCACGGTATATTTATTTAATTTTAATGGCACATTTTAAATTGTTTTTTTTTTCACATTGTTCTTACATATAAGGTGTATCTATTCATACACGAAATATTTCAAGAGGGACATCTAAAGGTCGAACAGAAGCTATAGAAATGAAAAAGATTTTGTTAGCTAAACATCTAATTAAAAAAATATATATATATATTACTTGACACACATAATAAATTCTGGCTCTTTCTTATTTTGTAACATCCGTTACGCTAGTTTCTACGAAAATACTACGTAGAAACTACTTTCATTGAAGCGGGCGAGGTCATGGCTGCGCGCTTAGATGTCGCGTGGCTTTTATGAATGATCAAAAGAGACCCGAGCCGCGGCACCGGAGCCGCGCACGTGTGTTGCTTTAGTTGCCTCGCCTCCCGCCCGCCGCACCACTCGCCGCCGTGATTTTTAGTGACGCGCGAACCGCATGTTTCACCGCACGTGGCTTAACTAACGTGGAACGCATCGCGCTTCGCGTAACAAACGCAACAATGCCGAAATATTGGTATTCCAACCAGGAGTACCAGAACATGGTGGAGTGCTACAATGAGGGTGGACTTATTTTGCTCAAGCCCGCTTCCTACGGTTCCTAGGAGCTGTACAGCGGCAACTGGACAATGGGATTTACATGCAGCCTCCAACTGCAGACGGAGGCAGGCCTGATCTTACACCGTTGGACTTCCATGTGATAGATGTGTAGGGATGGACCTGATTTATGGTAATGACGGCCAGACCATTTTTAGTGCGGAACAATAAAACTAGTGATAGAGACATTATTAAAAATGCAAGGATACATTATTAAACGTGCGACTGCAGGGCGAATATGTACAAAAATTTGTGTAAAAAGTGTAAATAAAAACAACGTCGTTATGAGGTATGTACATTTTAAATTTTTGTAATAAGTTGATTCTAATTTTTAAACACGCTTGCAAACACGGTATGCAACGTAGCATACCGTATCCAGTGGGATAACTGATTTTCGCGTAAAATAGTCATGTTTCTACTAACAATGTTGTTTACCTACAAAAAGATTGGTCAATAAAACGTATAATCTAGCCGTAGTGCAGTTATTTTATAGTTACAAAGGTATTTGTGGTTATTTTACGAAAAACATAGCCAGCTATTTATCCCGTAAACCACTGTGATTCGAGAAACAGCGTGTACCTACAACAGTCCAGTCCACATCTGCCAATTTGGTACGATTTTTGATAAAATAAATTCGCGCTATGCACTTCTTACAGTTTACAAATGTACAAATAGGTAGGTACATAACCTATCAATCAGCTGTCAGATACGACTCGACGCACAGTTCGTAACCTAACAGAAGTCATTACCTTATGCGAATTCGCGTTGCGTCAGCGTTTTATTAGTTCTCACCTAGTTTACATCTAGTAGATTGATGGAGAGTGTAACACTGTAGCATATGAATATATTTTAATCGCATCTAGGATCCTTTTCGTAAAAAAAAAGAAATGATTGAAACGTCTCGCTCTTAAAAGTCATGACCTCACAGATTAATAGCGAAAGAGCGATTTGGATCACCCTCAGCCTCATCAGCAACCTTGGCACAACGCACTGCACATTCGGCCGGTCCACAAGCAGAGCGCTTAATCCCTCTCCTGGTCGACACCAGCAGTCAGCCACCCCGACTCACTGGGGCATCTTCGCAGACAGTTCCGACTCACTGCGAATTATGCGACACCCGGTTCCAACCCACTGGTACCCAACTGGCATTGTCAAGCATCGCAAGATACCAGACTTATACCACTATCGACCTCCGGTCTCCGGAGGGGAGTTCTCGAGTTCCCGAACACAATTTCCGCATCGCGCATTCAGAGTTTACCGCGCAGCTAGCATATATCCAACTTCCCGACAACAATCATCGGGCAGTTACCCACCAGATACGACATCCATCTGGTCGGAGGACCCTCCCTTTTCCAAGAGTATGAGTAAACTTTACACCCAGTTCCTCATATCTCTTCAACATCATCACGCCTACATTCCTCGTAGAGATAGGCAGAGGTGTATTGTCGAATGTTCATTACAGTTCACCAATGATATGTTAAGTCGCATGTACCTAAAGGGAGGTGCGGTAACCGTCGCGCGCGGGCGACATATGACAGACGCCACTCGGGCACAGATGGACGGGCACCGCGCCTGCGCCTCTGCCCCGCCGCGTCTGTCGTTCATAGAGTAGGCCGTAAAGGTTTTATGGAAAATCTCTCAAGCAGTTTTAAATTATGATAATTACGTAAAATATTAAAAACATTTAGTTAAAAAAATATTTTTCGTTTCTATAGCTTCTGTTCGACCTATAGATGTCCTTCTTCAAATATTTCGCGTATGAATAGATACACCTTTTATAGAAGCAACAAGAATAATGTACCCAGGATTTTGTAATATCTTAATTTAAAAGAGAGAGTTTTATATTAGTTTTAAAGAGAGTCGACATCGTCATCGTGTAAGGGATTAACACGATGACGATGTCGACTCTCTTTAAAACTGAGATCTTTGAATTGAGTGACGAAGATTTTAGATATAAGTATAGGTTTACAAGACGTTTTGGGGAAAAAAATTAGCATGTTCTACGTGAGGAATTATCCCACGACCCTCGAGGATGCCCAATATTTGCTTTGAAAATTATTATGATGCCATAATAATTTTCAAAGTCACAATCGTGTAAATCTTGAACGATTTGAAAAAAACTCAAGTTCCATCCGTATAGCATGAAACTTGAGTTTTTTTCGCATTATAACCTGTAAAGTTGATTTCGTAATTCCCAATATCGATGAACGTACACGAAGTGAGAAACGGGGATTTTCAGTGACAGAAACCATAACACGTTCAACATTTACGTCCGTGGCTACCGTTGGTATAGGTCCTGGTCTGGGTCTATTTAATGTTGACCCTGTAGCTCTGAACTTTGCTACCCATGACTGAATGAGGTTGATCGATGGTTCATCACGTAATCGACGAATACCGTACTGATTATTAAACCGAAGGCGTGCTTGAGAAAGCGAAAAACGACGACAAAAGCGCGGTGCTCTCCACTCCACTGTTCCATGGCTACAAAAAAATCCGCAGCGCTTGTGACTTCAACGAAGCCCCCCGCGCCCCTCTCACATGTTGCGTTCAGAAACTATGTTTGTTCTAACTTTGAAATCTGCCACTGGATAAAATAAGAACCACTAGTTCGACTCATTAGTTCGACGATCGAACTAATGAGTCGAACAAGTGGGAACAAACGCATTTATTTATTATGAAGGACGCAGCGTCAACGTTCGTTTCAAATAACGCGCTCTCGCCTACCTAATTCAATCCACTTCACGCTAGAGGTGTTATTAAATATGACAACCTGATTATAAAAGCGAGTCAAAAGTACAAGTTGTGCTTGGTCAATATATTTTAACCTAAACAAATAACAATTATTTACTTAATTTTGTATTGATACATAATTATTAAATCATTTCAAATGTTAATATAATATCAATAGTTAGAGAAACGGAACGTTGCGTTGCATCAAATAAAACCTGTGTGAACGAATGAAAGAATGCCATTTTTGCTTCTTATCTGTGGATATTATTTAAATCATGGACCTTCTTTGGTACTAACTGATCCTCAGAAAGTCTTTGTTTTGTAATCGAAACACATTTTGAACCTGTTACTAACGTTATTACCGTAACAATCTTAGACCTTTTAGTCGTGGTTTAAACCAGTACTCAAGCATTTTTTTGGAATAAGACTGAGCAAGTTTAGCGAAAATAAAAATAAATGTTCTATAGGTTTTTTTTTTATCTTTTCAAAGTACTCTCCACTAGCCTCTATACCAACTTTCACGCGTCTGAACCAGTTATCGAAACACTTTTCCCAGTTCGCCGTAGACACCTCGTTTACAGCCTGCTCGAACGCTGGCAGCGCATCTTCCGGCAACGAATATTGTATCCCTTTAAGCAGATTTTAATATTCTGGAATAAAAGGGAGTCACACGGTGCTAGCTCAGGGCTGTAAGGAGGGTGACCCTGGAGTTTGACCGGAATGCTGTCCAGGAAGTCCCTCGTTTTGAGCGTGGTGTGCGAAGGTGCGTTGTCGTGGTGGTGCATTAGCCCGCGACTTTTGAAGTCTATCGTACGATTCGTCCGGTTTCAGGCGACACTTGAATTCGTAAAAAATCATGGCGCGTAAATGTGCCCGGCGCAGATCCATTTTTATTGAGATACGATAATTTAAAATAGTTCGCAAATATAACTGGCCAGTCTCTCATACATAAAACTTTTTTCAGCAAAACCTTCTGAATAGCCTGGTATGAGTATGAGGAACAGGGTGTAAAATTCACATCATCAGGCACCAGCTAGCACCCAAGGCTTCAAAGGATATGAAACCGTGGGTGCTAGCTGGATGTGTGACTCGCCGCTCGAAAGCTTGAGAAGGTGATGATGACGACGTTACGCTGAAATAGTTGCACGAAGGCTGCGCTACATCTATGTTCAAGGTCACCAGTATAGAGGTATGAGAAACAGCTTGTATAGTTCCAATGAGTGAACTTTCCATAGAAAAGGAAATATCCTCTAACCAGACGGGTATTGTGTCTGCTGCGCTACTGCCCGAGTAATGTTGTTGGAACGTTGTATACAAGCCAATCGCGCGGTAAACTGCCGTCTCCATGCCTGATTTTGCGTGACGTCAGTGAGATGCATAGTTCGTATTCATGGTGATTTAGATGGCGCCACAAATTGATGGAGAAAACCGTTTTAAAATGTATGTAATAAGAAAGATCAAGAGCGGTCACAGAGACATACACACAGAGCAACTTTGTTTTATAAAGATATAAATCTATAAGTCATACAAATAATCAAAGCATAAACGATTTAAACCAACGGTTCTGAGCGCAGATAGCCAATCACTGAGTCCCTTCCTGCTCATAACCCCACCTCTTTGCAATCCAATACATATCCTCGCTTCAAAGCTTCAAACTACTGAAATAGCTCAATTCAAGCCGGAAATTCGATTATTGAGAATCGCATTAGAATTCGTAGTGGTTCAAAACCATAAATTCAAATGCGATTAAGCGTAGTGCGACGTAATTATTATTCTATGCGTTTCTGATGGAGCATGAACAATTTGCATTTATGTCACTGCATTTCACGGTGTTTGATAGATGAATTAGAATAGTTTGTCTTTTGTTTTTTTGTATGAGTTTTTATGTGATAGAGAAATAATAACCCAAATCGTGAATCTTTCCAGTTCAAAGTCAAGGTGAAATCATTTACTTCAAATAGGCACAAAAATACACTTTTGAACGACATAATTTTACAAAATTATATAATTGATTCTAGTCGCCAAAATATAGTTTCGTATGTAGGAGATTGGGCAAGAAACTCCACCGTTATTTTTTATAATGTTAATAATACTTTGGACCTTATTGTAGGAAATAAAAAGAAGATGTTTAGCCACATAACGTATAATTTTGTAATTTAAAAAAAATGCAACGAAAATTTATAAAGTAAAAGGTGAAAAAGACAAGAAAAACTTTACAGAAAAAAAATGCAGTTATGAACCATTTCTAGATAAACCAAGTAAAAAATAGCAGATTGTTTTTGTCGTAAGTTATAGTCGTAAGTTTGTCGTAAGGTAAAACAATTGCAATCGTTTGAATAGGCAGGCAAAATACTGTCCCTTTACGATATGACTCACCAAGTTGAACCAGCGCATTGTAAAATTTAAGAACGATATTAACCTTAAAAACTATTGATATCTAGAGACACAATAAGAAAAAGGTAGACTGTGAGAATACGAGAATCCGGTGTTGTCGAATTCGGTGTTTCGGTGTCGTGCGCGTACAAGTGCATCTTGGGCTTGTAGGTTGCCACACGCTGTATGAGCGTAAGCCGAGAGAGACCAGCACTACTAAAAAGGCTTTGAAATGGGTCACGAGCTGTCTACGACGTTGCAGCCTGTCGGGTGAGCCGATATTCGGCTTGGATTAACAGACGCCTTTAATCTATCAATAAAATATTACCAAAGAATTAGACGAAACATACAATTAGAATCTTAGATAGAGCTGGTAACACAAGTACAAAAAAAACATTACAGTCAATCTGCCCAAACAATATAAATAAGGGTTGATTGAAGCGGACAACGCTACACAATGCATAAATTATTTTATTATATGTGAAGACAATGCTCGTAAAATAAAATACGATAATAGGTAAAAAGAATTAAATTCAAAGCAACGACAGGTAAATTAATTATGTGATAGTAACACGGTGCTCACATATTTACAAATATTATCAAAGAAGATATTATCCAAAAAAAATAAAAAGTATAGCTACTATACATTTTTTTATTATTTCCCTTAAAATAATAAAAAATGTTCCCTAGTAATAATTAATAGTTTATATTATTGTTGCCTTGATATACACCACATATACACCTAAATTACCCTTGCCTGATTCGTTTTTCTTGTGTTAAGGTTGGTCAAAAAGTAGGCGAGAAATATCTGTTTATTTTTAGTCAGAGCAGAACAATAATTTACTAACAAAGAAAAAGTGTTATACACTGTTCATTTTGAAACATAAATGTCTGTTTGCAAGTCTACTGATATTAAAATCCTCTGTTTAACTAGATACAAGGAAAAATCCAAGTTTAAAAATCATCTTTTTACACGTGACTTCTTACGGCGGAGACTGACTTGCAACGTTTGTTTGTAGTTTTTGTAACGCGTTACAGTAGTCAGTGCGGTTAGCCGTGCCGCTCGATGCAAGCACCAGATCCTATACTCGATTGTCGGCTTTTTCGTGAATACCTTTTGAACGCGTTAAAGTAGTCAGTGCAGCGAGCCGAGCCGCTGCACTTGAGAGAATTAAAGTCTTGAGCAATGGAGCGCGTTTGAGACATGTGCTCGAAGCGAGCGTTCGCCACGTAACCAAGCTCGCCTCGAATGATACATTACAAACAAACGTTGAAAGTCAGTCTCCGCCTCTATTACACATCACTGTCATAAATCATCTCAGCGCACGTGAATCCTATGAATATAAAACGATACAACACTGAACATAATACCTTACGTAAGTTATCCGTTTCAGTGGCGGTACGTACGTACCGCCGCCGGCAGACATCTTTTATTAAAGTGAACGAAACCTCTTTTGTTGGAGGCAACCGAGTGTCGTTTTACAGCCAGATTTAATAATTTTTCGGATCATCTTTTAATTGACTTCAAAGAATTGAAATTGAAAATGTTTTATTTCATAAAGGCGCGATATTCCCAATATGTTATGTGCTGTAACTGTAAAACTTTCAAATTCTGAACTAAAGTACAAGAGCGAAAAACCATAAGTAACAAAGTTTCTGCATATCATTATTTAACCAGGTTTCCAAAACCAAACAGAACGCCAGCTACTCCCTCTCATTGCAAAACCTTCAGTGTCGAAGTTGTCTGGATGTCCCATTATAACTTTGTCAAGCTCCATCGGCGAGCTTCCAGCGCTGTTAAACAAACAAATTAATCTCGCTAAAGGGCTGATTTCACCACTTAAATTAAACGCGATAAACTCATAAACTTGGTTTAAGAGCTGTCAGTGTCATTATTTTCTGTGGAATATTGACACTGACAGCTCTTGAACCTAGTTTGTGTGTTGTTCGCGTTTTTGATTCAGCTTCATTGGTGAAATCCACCCTAAAGCAGCAAATGCAAAGACTACAGCAGAAATTGAATATACGTTCTTCAAGATATTACTCAAACAAACAACGACTATAATTTATTAAACGACAAGCTTTGCCCGCGACTTCGTTCGTGTGCATGTCGGAACACGAAAATGTGTCGCTTCGAGAAGGTGGATATATAGCTATTATCAATATTGTTGTGATTTCTATTGTATCTGTGTATCCTTTGTTGGAGATCCCAAATCCAGACTATTGAACTCGAGAACAGCATATACCTACAAAACTACTTTATTTCTGACAATGTTATTACATCAATTTCAATTTAGTTAAAAAACTTACTACTCTCGGAGCTATATCGCGGCGCCCCCGTAAGGGGGCGTTGCGTGCGGTGCCGGGGCTTCACCCCCTGACCGCGGAGGCTATACGGCGACCCGTAAATACGGGCCTCTCATTTGGCCTGCTTCGATGGCAGTGGATTTTCGGGCGCGCGCGGGCAACGCGCGCCCGTGTGAGTGATTGCTATTTTGTTTCTGTAGGAGCGCCGCGACGCTTATAGTGAAGCGCCGCTTTCTTCACGACATCTCGGCGGTCTGTCGCCGCCAGGTGAGACCCCTAGTTACCTAGGGGAGGCCCGGCGACAACGACCAGCGACGAAGATGCCGACTCGACGCGCCTACAGAGTAGGTGAGTGGTCCCCGCCCGTCCAGATCACAGAGCTAGCCGTTACTGTCCGGGCTAAGGGGCCGACATGTGGGTGTGAACGGTATTGTAATTGTGTAACACCGTTCAATGTTTGCGTGACTCGCGGCCCGCGCCGCGCGTACACGCGTGAGTTTGAGTGCCTGTATAGACATGTATGTCTGTCTGCATCTACGTAACGTGCCTATATTAACCTAGAACACGTTACGCAGTGGGTGTGTGTGTTGTGAGTGTGGAGTCTTTTTGTCACAGATAAGTCGCGTGTAACTTGGCTGCGGCTTATCTGGAGGTCGATCCGGATTTTTTTTGTGACGTCTTCCGTGTCCCGAAGGAGGTGGCGGAGGGGGGGCGGCCTTATGCCAGAAGGCCGCCGGCGTCCCATTTTGGGCCGCCCTGGGTGACCTAGCCGCGGTACAGAGTCAGTAGTGCGGCCAAGCCATCCAGGATGACCAACTCGACATCCTGTCCCTGCCTGATGGCCTTTATCAGGTCCATCAGTAGTTTGATGGCACAGGTTGTGAAATCCGACTTTTTGGTGGCTGTTTTGGCGTCGGTGGCGCCGCCACTGGATTCTTTTAGGAACTCCTTCTTGGGTAGTTCCTTTGTTGTCCGCAGCGCCGTGGCGGCGCTAGCGGTAGTTTGCTGCTTAATCACAACCTGTGCCTCGTTGAAGGCAGGGGTGGCAATTGGGTTTTCTTGGGTCGCCTGGGGTGGGTCGGGTTTCTTCCCCTTGCCCTTTCCCCCGCGTCTCTTGTTTTTCCTCCGCCCAGAGGAGGTAGCTTCTTTGTTTGAGGGCCCGTTGGCCGCCGCCATTAGCGTCGTGCCTTGGGCCTCTTCTGGCATCTCTTGTGGCCTCTCAAAGGACACTTTGGGACGGCGTGATGTGGCCGTTATGGCGGCGGTGCCCGCCCTCTTGTTCCGGGTCTCTCTCTGGAACACCGGACACTTGATGTTGCACGCCGGGTGCGGGCCACCGCAGTTCACGCAGGTGGCCGGCTCTTCCCTCGGGCGCGGGCAGTCTCTCGCCGCGTGCTCCCCTCCACAGCGCACGCAGGCGAGCGGGCGGTGACACTGATGCGAGCTGTGTCTGAACAGTTGGCATCGGTGGCACTGGGCGGGTCCTCGTTTTCCGCGCCAGGCCTCTATCTTGACACCACGCATCAACATGAACGTCGTGGTGTCATAAATGGCCCGGACGTCCGGAGTCTTTTTTAAGATTGCGTGGAATACGCAACCGGGTCGTCCTTGTGCGGCCTTGATATGGCGCACATACTCCGGCTCGTATCCCAGCGTTTGGAGCTCCTCCTCTATCTCCTTCGGGTCCGTATCCGCCGGTAGTCCCCGTATGGCGATCTTCAGGCTCTTCTCTGCTGGCAGTGAGTAAGCGAACCAGCTGACGCCGCTATCCTTCTCTAGGCCAGTCAGGTATCGCTGGACCAGCCTGTACTCCTCCTCGCTGTCTGGGGTGAAGCGAACTCCACCTCCGTATGGACGAGCGTTAGGAGGCCGGCCCAGTTTCTCCCTGATGGCCCGGAAATGGGCGGCCCAGTTTGGCAGCTTCTCAACCACCAGCGGCGGGTACCTGGGCTTCTTTTGCCCCGGCTTATGTTGCCACGTTCTTGTCGCGACGCCGGGGGGTGCATCGGGGGTGTTGGCAGCGGTAGCGGGGGCGGGGGTTGGCCTAACCCCCGCGGACGGTGACGGTGGCGGCGATGGTGACGCAGGTGGCGGGGGGGGTGAGCGGCGCGCCGCGTCGGCAAAAGTAGGCGACGCTGGCGGGTCCGGACTCCGCGGCGCGCTTTCGCGCGGTGGCCGCGGCGAGTCGGGGCAGAGCCGCTTCCCCTCCTCCGCTGCGGTCTCACTCGAGCTCCTGCGTCGACGTGTTCTTTGGCCTCTGGGTTCGAGCCGGGACTCGAAACAGGCACGCGCACAGCCATTTCCGGTCGAGCCCGCGGATGCCAGCGACATGTTCGATCCTATGGACGAACACGGCGACATAACCGCGGGCGAGTCGTAAGCTGATGCACGAGGAGGCGCCGGTGAGTCGGGCGTGTATGTGGCACTAGTCACTGACCTTGTCTTGGTGGTGTCGGAATTTAGTGCTGGCCGCTCTCGCTCAGCCATTGCCGGTCCCGCCAGCGAGAAACGGGCGCCGGTCACGGCGGTGCGCGGAGCTGGCGCAGCTTTGGTAATAGGTTGCGCTGTCACAGTAGTCGCTGCGGCGGGAGCGGGCGGAGTCGCGAATCGCGGCGGCGCGTCGATGCGTGCAGGGGGCGCGCGGGGGGGCGCGGGCGGTGTGCGGGGGCGCGCGGGGTAGTCGCGCGGCGTGGCGGGGCGCGCGGCGTAAGCGGCGGCGTACGCGGCGGCATAAGCAGCGCAGCGCGCGGGCGCGGGTGCGGGAGCACGCGCGGGCGGTGCCGCGGCGCGCGCGTGCGGCGCGCGACTTGGGTTACCGGCAGGCCCCGGGGCCTGAATGGGCACCGGGCGGAACGCGGCGGGACGGATCACTACCGCGTGCGGTCGGCTCGACGACGGCGAAGGCGCAGCGCGCGCAGGCGCCAGTGACGTCGGTGGGCCGGCAGCAGCAGCGGCGCTCGATCCCCCTCCTCTTCTTTCTTCCTTCTTCTTCTTGGAAGTCTTCTTCTTCTTCTCCTCGCTTCTTGTGGAGCCGGCCGGCGGAGCACAGGACGACGCAACACCGATGATCGGCATCGACGACGTCCTATCCAGCGCCGGGCGGGACTCCGGTGAGCCGGCATCGCAGCCCAACGAGCCGCGCGTGCCGGGCTTCGGCATCCCGGGGGTATGGTCTCCGCGACCGCGTCGTTACAAAAAAACCGGGTAGTCAGAAAATTTTTTGAAAAAAAATTTTTAACGGTCCGCGCGGAACAAACTCAACGGAATGGAAAATTCCGTAGGACGAGCTTGCGTGACGACCACAAGCCAATCCACTTACTACTAATCAACGAATGAGTAGTATCACTCTTCAGCGGAAAATCTTAACATCGCGATTTAGAAAATGACGACATTTGCTCAACGCCATCTATCGATTACTTACACCACTGTAAGACTCGAGCTGCACATAATTAACTTTTTAAATCAAAGTGAACCCAAAGCAATTTAAAAAAAAGTTGTTATTATTTAAACAAAAAAAATATGTTATCTTACATTGCATTCTATAATATTTAGAAGTTCAGAACAACACAAAAACTATTATTATCTTACATTATTACCACTTTTTATTTTAAATTCTTTTAGCGCCACCAATGTAAAGCGATTTAATAACATCATAATCACTAACATTACTTTTGTAAATAACACAGTTACCTTTATGACGTGTTGAACACTTGTTGGCGATTTGGCGTAATGACATCACGAGTATGTGTAATGCAAAGTTATTCGTGAACACTTATTTATAGACCGAAGCGATTGCTATGAAACAACTAATAATTACTCCTAGTCGTACACAATATTTAAATATAATAGTAAAGTAAATTGGTTTCGTGCTTTTTACGTGATGCTTGATCAAATTAACCTCTCACATCCAAACAGACATACGGACACAAAAATTCTAAAAATGATGGAAATTGCATCTGTTGGGGAACCTTTAACACCCCAATTTTTTTTCAATGCACAGAACCGCCTCGTCTGCAGATTTATTTTAAGTATAGAAGATATAGATACATATATATATATATATATGGAAATATAATAGATATAGATTACAGTCCGGCCGTCGAGAGCATGCGTTCCTGTCAATGCGACAATTGTAGTAGCTATTAAATAAAAACACTGAAGAGGCTGACAACAGCGTAAGCGCGGTCACTGTCAAACTGCATAGAAATGAAAGAGAAGCGCGATGACGCTACGCTGGTTATTAATTTGCAAAATGTGAAGCAATTATCTATTTACATTTATAAAAAATAAATTGACAGGACTAAAAAATTAAACACTATTACGTTATTATGTTGCTTTTAGATTAATTAGCCGTCCTGCAAGAGATGTTACACGAATACCACATTTCAGCCTTGAGTGGTTAGTGCGTGATCCACAAAGAAAACAGTTCTATCGACGAATTTTTGTTTCTCTTTATTCAACACCATATGTCACGTCACAATCACTACTTTTAACATTCGGTAAGGTAAGTAAGTAAGTAAAGATTTTATTCGTTAAAACATGGTGTACATGATACATAGCATGCAAGATAATGTTCAGCCGCCTATCGTGGCGTACGAATTGGTAGGAAGAGATGGTGCATAAACCGTGATAATATTCATCAAAATTCATTTCATTTCATTCAAAGTAGGCATTCAATATATTTGTCAATAGAAATATGAATTACTGTCATTAAAAATTAAATTCCAAATTAAACACTCAAAAAAAAAACAATTGATTACAATAACATATCAAAAATACAACATCGTCAACTCCAAAACGAATAAAATCGTCCTCTTTCATTAACTCTTCTGTACTGTAATATGCTCTCTCAATTAATAAACTCTTTAAATTACTTCTAAGAGCAGATATATTTAATTTTTTCCATGATTTGGGCAATTTATTAAATATGCTCGGAGCCATGCAAAAGATGCTCTTGCACATATGAGTTGTTTTAGGGGCGTGAACACATAGTTTGAAATTATCATTAGGGACAGCATCAGACATACTCGTACGTTGAAATAAATGAGAATTGGATTGTTTCCAGGATACATATATAATGAGGGCACTGTCAATTTCTTATAAAATAATATTTACAGCTGTCCGTTGTTTGCAGTCTAAACATCGATCTATTGCACCTTTTCTGTGCCCGAAACGCTATTTCATTGTCCGTGCTATTCCCCCAAAAGATAACTCCATATCTAAGAATCGATTCGGCGAATCCATAGTAAGCAGTAATTAGCGCATCTGTGTTGAGAACCACGGCAAGCTGATTCAGAGCGTAGACTGCACTACTCAACTTTTTACCAAACGCAAACCTCTTGCATTTAGTTTTTCAGCATTGCGTTTTTTTTCTATCTAAAGATCAAACTTGCAAAACACGTATTCGTTTGTATAACTGTCGGGTGTCAGTAACGCATTCTCTTAGCGAACAAACTATAAGTACCTACTGTATTTAATTCCACATAAATACAATCTTACCAAAGGGTATCCTATTACCCAATCTGAAGTCGCTCCATGTTAAATACTGATTTTCAGCTGCATCTTTCTTCATAATCATCACCGTGTCGATTCTGTAAAAATCTGACCGTGAAGACTTGCGTGGAGTGAACTGTCAGTGTCATCCCGTCTTGGTCAATCTCTAACATCAGTGACGCTCACTTCACCTGAGTTTTCACGGTCAGATGGTTACAGAATAGCACTACTGGTAAGACTGGATGCCGATCCTAACTAGTTGAGAAAAGGCTCGGCATATGATGATAAATACAATTAATAGATGATTTTTAGAATGAATAAATATTCATTTAGACGAGGCTTTCAAACAAAAAATACTGACAGTACACGTGTACTCCACATAATAATTATCACTCCAAATTGAGGAGTGCTTTGGAGTGTGCGATTCGGGAATATCGGTTCATGTCGCCCGAACTTAGACCACGCTTACCTCGTTTGCCCTTGCATAACAAAAATAGGGCGCTGGTGGCCGTCCTGGATTCGCAGTTATCAAACTATTTTGATGACTGCGAAGACCTCACCGATACTCATTCGATTCTGTACTGCGCGGCTGTAGCGGCATGTCGTGTAGCTCACGTCAAATTTCCCAATGACTCTAGAGCTACGCGACCGAAACCAACCGTACCACCTTGGCAGTGCAGAATTGAACACCGTATTGGTGGGGCCAGAGCGCTCATCGGCAAACTAATCTGCTTCAGAGACGGCAATACTCGTCCAAGAGTGATGCGCTTTGTGAGGCGGGCGTTCTCAGGGACAGATATTAGCCCTCAGAACTATCTGTCCTGCGTCACAGAGCGCATCGACTTCCTGAAGCAGAAAGTGTATGCATGGGCTAACCGTATTCGTAGGTATAAGCGGCGAGTAGAGCGATACACTCAGAATCGCACCTTCCAGAGCGATGAAAAGTGGGTTTATAGGGGTTGGGAGCGACCAAACCAAGGTGTGGCTGACACGTGCCTGCCAGATGATGATGCCATGTGTTCTTTCTGGCGCAGCATCTGGTCGGTGCCTGTCAGTCACACCGAAGGTGACTGGACTCGGGAAGTCGAGCGAACCTGCAATCGAATACCAGAAATGGGGGCTATTACCATCTGCCCCCAAGATGTAGCTCGTGCAGTCCGTCCGTTGCCTAACTGGAAGTCTCCAGGGCCGGACGGGCTGCAGAACTTTTGGATCAAATGGTTCACAGGATCGCACGCTCGCTTGGCAGCTCAGTACCAGACGGCTTTGAACTGTGGTTCACTACCCCAGTTCCTAACAACAGGAGTTACCCACCTGCTCCATAAATCAGGTAGCACCGCGGAACCCAAAAATTATAGGCCGATCACGTGTTTACCGACGGTCTATAAAGTGCTTACATCCATTTTGAGAGCTAAAATTAACAAACATATAGACACCAAATTCATCATGTCTGCCTCTCAAAATGGATGTGGGAACAGGTCCCGCGGTACTAAGGAGCTACTCCTCATTGATATGGCCATTAGCCAACAGGTTCGTCGTTCCCGAAAGGATCTGTTGACATGTTGGATAGATTACAAGAAGGCCTATGACTCGGTGCCACATACGTGGCTCATGAGGGTGCTGGAGTTGTATAAAGTAGATGCAACTCTGCGCACCTTCTTGATGTCATGTATGGGGCGATGGAGGACGGTCCTTCGCTATCCAGGATGTCGGAATAACCTAAGGAATAGCGAGCCGATAGGGATCGAGCGAGGCATATTTCAGGGTGATAGTTTGAGCCCGCTTTGGTTCTGCTTAGCCTTGAATCCCCTAAGCACACTGCTGGAGGATTCAGGTCTAGGCTATCGGCTGAGGAGAGGTGGTCAGGTTATATCTCACCTTCTGTACATGGATGATCTAAAACTCTTTACCCCCAACAATTTGCAACTAATGGAGCTACTGAAAGTAACTGAAACTTTCAGTAGCGCTTAATATAATTCTTTTATATATGCTAAAAACAATATCGGGGCTAGCACAGTCCCTTGTGGTACGCCATAGTGATTCGTTAAGTATGGGGACCTATAGGTTACCTGAGTGTTAGTCTCTGGATGCATTTTTACAATCTCTGTGCATTGTTTTCGACCCCGTAAATAACTTTCAAACCAATTGTAGGCAGGGCCTCTGATACCGCACCGCGTATCAGAGGCGTACGCCCACGTGGAGGCGTACGCGCGTGTTTTAAATGACAAATTTAAAACAAAAGTTTGCCCCGTGTTGTGATCAGACAGTCCTAATTCGTGTACTTCCCCCTTCGCATCCTTTATATCACTAAGTATATTGTCAATACATGTTTTTTGTCGAGTTGGTTCATTTATATGAGTGTAAATGAACATTTAAATTAACATTAACATTACAACCTTTGTAACATCTTTTTACAATATGGAATGCAATAAATAAATGATTATGATTATGATTATGATTAAATTATAATTGTATAGAATATTAATCAATTCATTTTTATTTTTGCTGTCAATTAAAATGTCAATATTAAAGTCACCGCATTATTATATTTATTATCATTGTCATGTATTATTCGATACACGTAAAATACTGCGTGTTTCACGTGTGTCGCATATATTTCAACATTATGAAACCCGAAACCAAAACTCAGCCCATTTTTTAAAGCTCAGACTTCCTCACATATAAATTCAAGCACCACACTAAAATACAACATGAACCTTAAAGCCCGATTAGACAAGACTGTTGGTACAAAAAGACTTTGACCGTAATTATACAGTACGGTGTATTTATGTACCCACAAATGAATTTTAAAAAGGAACCTTTTCAGAGGGAATTCCTTAATCATCATGTCTTACATTAACGCGTAAGCTTCGTGTATGGATGATATTAGAGTGGTACATAAAAATGAGGTGTATCCGGGCCTTTATACGTACTAATCTCGTAAATCACTGGTCTGAGTTTGTTAAGGTTTTTGTAATGTTACCTTCCATGCCCAGGCTTTTGGGGATTTATAAACATGAATTTGTACGTTGTGACTTAACAGTGAAAAAATTACAGTAGGAGAATTTGAGAAACTCGGTATTGATCTTAAATTCTAGACATTAAGTCCGAAGACAAATCCACCTGGATTAGGAGAGAAGAGTAAGCAATAAAAAGCCTCTTATTTCACGCTAGTAAAATTGCGGACAGAAATCGTAAAAGGAAAAGCTCTCCACTAACTTGGAGAGCTCAGTGGCACATTCACATAATTCCAAAATTGCATCCATAAAAAGCGAAGAGGATGTTAATATCCTCTATATTCGCTTTAAATAATAGTGGACATTCGCGAAACAATCTTTGAACACGTATAAACGTGGTACTGCCACCACGCGATCACGGAATAGTTTTAAAGTGTCAGTGACACCGAAGAAAACAGTTTCTTCGATGTAAGAATAGACTAAATGACAGATGAATGAAATAAATCTGTAATTTTGTCTATTTAATCTGTCAGTTTGACTATTCTTCGGTTGACAAAAGTTTTATTCACTACGCGTGCTGCGAATCAAACCCAGGACCGCTTAGCAATAACACTTGCGACCACTAGACCAACGCTTTCACTCATTGTATGGGGCCGACAGTTTTTTACTATTACACTGTTGCACAATGTTGGGCCATTCATCTCCGGTCGTAACTCCGTCCGTCTCGCGACACGGACCTTAGCAAAACTTCAGAGTTTCTGCAGTGAAAGTCTTTTCTGTACGACTGTACTGAAAATATTTAACACAAAAATTTTCAAAGAAATCTTGTTATTTATGTATTGTGCACTCAGCTAGCTTGTTGTGTATGAAAGAAAAATATATTCGCTGGTGTTGTTATTTCATGGAGAACTTAAAATTTCGTCCATAAAGTTATTTTTATGAAGATGTCGTTCTCAAGAGTCACGTGCGGAAAGCAATATAGAAAAATAAAATGCAGAAATATTTATTTTAAATTAGCAGTGCCTGCAGATAATTACTGGCGAGTGCAGAATACAGTCATAAATAGTTTGGGTGTTCGGGCTCATTATTTTTTATCAAGGAACTTTCACATGGACTGAAAAATTGCGATAGTAGCCACACCTCCAGCCAACAACACTATACATAAAATATATATTCTACGCAACAATAATACTGTTGAAAAAATATCACCAAAGCTAGGCAAGACTACAAACATGTGAAATAACACTATAACACTTGTAAGGATACCGTTATAAATAACTTCTCCTTTTACCACTAAAACTCCTGAAAACCTGAAACCAATACAAATTAATTTAAATTCAGCGAACAGCAATGAAAATACAAATAGAAAGTACCTCGACCTTACCTGTGAAGAATGAAAGGTGAAGAATTCTCATTATGAAGCCAGGCTGGGAGAAATGCGAACAACTGTTGTAATGGAAAACGCGTGTCACATACCTCTCACGTTGTTTAAGGATGAGTGTAGGGTTAACGCGTTTTCGATACGGACTGTTAACGGGCTTTACTGTTTTTTGAGTTAAGGGTATAAAGTTGCAGATTGTGGCTGGAGTTCACGAGGTGAGGGTTATATGTATTGCAATTGGAGATTGTCAGTTAAAATCCCAGTGCCCGGACCGAAGTTATGCAATTATGGTAATAGTTAAAAAGTTATAAACAAATGAATTACTAATCATAATCTGTATTTGATTTTATAGATAAGAAAAATTGGAACGACCATAAGATCAATATTTTTACGTACGAGAAGAACAAATTGCAATCAATAGTTTTCAAAGACTAGGCTCGGAGAAATGTGAATAACTGTTTATGAAGGACGCGTGTCACAAAGCTCTCGAGTTGTTTAAGGACGAGTGGGATTAACGCGGTCTCGATAGAGCCAGTTTACGGGTTTACTTTTGAGTTTAAGTGTTATAATGAAGCAGATTGTGGCTTGGGTTGGCGAGTTGAGGGTTAAATTGCAATATGGACTTTTTAATAATGGGCTTCGGAGAAATCGAATAAATTAAAGAGTGATAGAAGACTTGGCTGTGCGGACATCGCATCGTTTTGAATTAGGGATGCCCGATTTTTTGTTTTGAATCGATCTTCTGGATAGTAATGGATCCTCGTGAATCGATTCACGATCTTAATCGTATTGCATTGAATCGTTCCTACTCGATCTCGAAAGAACGTATCGTGATTTTATAAAAAAAGAATGAAAAGCACAATACGCTGTAGTATATGCTATACTTACACCATTAAAGTCAAAGTCAAAGCATTTATTTCAAATAGACCCATAAAAAGGCACTTTTGAACGTCAAATTTTACATTAAAAATAGAACTGATTCTAGGCGTCATTAGTCATTATTCATCCATTCATGTCCCGTATCATATTCTTTTATTTGTTAGCATTTTACGAATCGTTCTAAAACGATTTCTTTTATAATGTCTTTAGTAAAACATTCATATATTTTCTTACATTTTCCATTGTTGAGATACCTAAGTCAAATTATCAAACTGTCATTGTTTTTCTTTTTCTGTTTTAGTCTATGAAGATTACTTTTTGGTTTATATAACTTGAATTGAGCTGAAATATTGTATTTTCTATATAATTACCGATTGTTAACTGAATTTCGACATCTAAAATAATTAATAAGGACACGCTCAGACTCGATAGTGGAGGTTTTTATACATCTTGGCTGAACACACAGGCTGGTTTTATGACTGGCAGATGAGATGTCAGAATGAAGGAAAACATAATTTTGAAACTTCAAAAATCGTCTAAAATTAATTCTGGGAAAGGTATATTTTGCATATAAAGGAAAAGGCTGAAGCATCTGATGAGATTTCATCACCGCAACCCGAACATTGCCAACTACAAACTAGTTCGCAATGACAGGTCTCGATGCCACAAGGGTGGCACCCTGATCTACTTTAGGAAAACTTTGTACTGCATCCCCTTAGACCCGCCTCCTCTCTTCTCCCATCTGGAGACCTCTATCTGTCGGCTCGGCATGACCGGTCACCAACCGATCACCATCATCTCTGCTTATATTCCACCAGACAATGGTCCGGAGGATCCCATCTCTCTCCAAAAGGACTTCACCGCCCTCTTCGGTATGAGTGACTCCGTCATATTGGCGGGGGATCTTAATGCCAAACACCCGGCGTGGAATAGTAGCACGACTTCTACCAGAGGTCGGATCATTTTCAAGTTAGGCGAATCCCTTAACTTTGACGTCATCGCTCCAATGAGCCCGACTCATTTCCCAGGTAATGCTAATCACCTTCCTGATGTTCTCGATGTAGCGCTGCTCAAGAATGTGAACCTTCGTTTGCATTCGATAGAGACGTTCCACGAGCTTAACTCTGACCACCGCCCAGTAGTCATGCATCTTGCACCCTACTCGGGCCCAATCGACCCCAACCGCCCCCCTCAGACCCAGATGATAACCAACTGGAGGAAAGTAAGCGAAAGACTGAAATCCACCACGTCGCCTCACTTGGACACCATCCCCGATCACTTAGTGTCAGTCGCTGACACGACGGCCGCAATTGACTCGTTTACAGAGCACGTACAATCCGTATTGACGGATTGTTCACGGGAAGTTCCGGTGATGGAAGACCATCGCTGGAAACTACCTACTGACGTACGTGACCTGATAACCGAGAAGAACGCGGCCATTCGTGCCTACGACTCCTTCCCTTGTGACGCGAACAAAGCCCACATGCGCCATTTACAGCGTGCTGTAAAGAAACGCATAGGGGAGGTTCGCTCCGAGGGCTGGAACAAGATGCTCAGTGAACTCGAGCCCACTCATCAAGCCTTCTGGCAATTACAGAGGAAATTGCGTTCCTCAGAAGAGGTCTCTATGCCTCCTCTCACTCGCCCCGACAATAGTATCGCTTTCGACAGCACCGACAAGGCCGAATGCCTTGCTGACAGCCTAGAGTCCCAGTGTTCTCCCAGCTCTCAACCGGTTGACCAAGCTCACCTGAACAAGGTCGACGCTGAAGTCGAACGGAGAGCCGCCCTACCACCCGTCGAAGACCCCGACGATCCTCTGCCTCCCGTCACACCAGACGAAGTGCACGGAATCATTAAAGGGCTCCAAGCTCGGAAAGCCCCCGGTTCGGACGGTATTACCAATAAGGTGTACAAACTCCTACCTGCCCCTCTAATAATGCTTATGACCGCCATCTTCAATGGCGCATTGAGCAACAACATCTTCCCACAAGCGTGGAAAGAAGCAACCGTCATCGGTATCCCAAAGCCAGGCAAGCCAAAGTCCGAGCCCTCCAGCTACCTTCCCATTAGCTTACTCAATGTTCTCGGCAAAATCTACGAGAGACTTATTTATAAGCGTCTCAAAGACTACGCCGAAGCAAAGAGCCTCATTCCCAAGGAGCAGTTCGGCTTCCGACCCCAACACTCTAGTATCCATCAGGTCCACCGTATCGTAGAGCACTTGAGCCTTGGTCTGCAGCGTAACGCGACGACGGGAGTGCTATTATTCGACATAGCGAAGGCCTTCGACAAAGTCTGGCACAACGGCTTGTTATACAAGCTTTACCAACTAGGAGTGCCAGATCGTCTCGTGCTCATCTTACGAGACTTTTTGTCGAATCGCACCTTCCGCTATCGCATCGAGGGTGCACTCTCGTCCCCTCACCCTATTCACGCCGGTGTCCCTCAGGGTTCCGTCATATCTCCTCTAGCCTTCACGCTATTCACCAGCGATATTCCAAAAAGTAAAAAGGCTCAGTTGGCTCTCTTCGCCGACGACAGTGCCGTTTACTATACCGGTCACTGTCCCATCGCTATAGCTCGTACTCTCCAAACCGCCGCAAACGTCTTAGGCGCTTGGTTCCGGAAATGGAGAATCGAGGTCAACCCCGATAAGAGTCAGGCGGTTCTCTTCTCGAGACGTCGCCGAGTCCCACCCCCCCTTCCCAGCCCGATCACTATGTACGGCAGGTCAATCCCTTGGGAGAAGCAAGCCAAATACCTAGGCGTGATCCTTGATCAAAACCTTACGTTTAAACAGCATATTAAGGGGATTCGCGCGCGCGCCGCGTTCGCTCTTGGTAGACTCCACTTTATTCTGACAGCCCGTTGCAAACTGTCACTTAAATGCAAGCTGCGCATCTACACCGCAGTCATCCGTCCCATCATGACTTAGGCCTGCGTTGTATTCGCACACGCTCACCCACGTCATCTCCATAAGATGCAGACCCTCCAGAACCGTTTCCTTAGGAAGGTCACGGGTGCCCCCTACTATGTCCGTAATATAGATCTCCACGTAGACCTTAAAATGCCTACCATAAACCAGTTCATGAAACGCTTATCGAAGCGTTTCTTTGACTGTAGCATAAAACACCCAAACCCCTTGATCTCAGCGGCCGCCCGCTACACTCCCTCCCGCATTAGCCGTATTCGCCGACCGAGGCATACTTTAATCGCCCCCGACGACGCCACTACCCTCCTCCAGGAGAGTAGTAAGGCCATTAGCACGCTACATAAGCCCAAAACCCGATCGCCGTCCTACCGTCCTCGCCGCCGAGGCCCGCCGCGACGCCCAAATCCACGCCCCTCCCGACCCTTGCTCGAGCCAGCCCGCGCCGCTGAGCCTGTAGCTATAAATTCGTCCCAAAATCTAATAAATCCTGATCCAGCTAGTCTCTTGCTGCCCTCTTCCAGCGACGCCCTAAGCCGAGGTCCGTACCCCACAGGGGGTGCCCTTAGCGTTGTCGCTTAGTTTTAGTTAGTATTTAAGTTTAAGTCCTGGCTGGAGGCCTTAATTTATTAGGGCACCACAGGCAAGTCCGCTTAAGCAGACGACAACCTTATAGGTTGACCTGCGAGAGGCCATACATAAAAAAAAAAGCATCTGATGAGGATTCGGCGTCCAGGTTTTGTCAACAAACCATCTGTTCATTCATCAATTCTACGTCTGCATTCTGCTATATAACCTTCTGCCTGGAGACTCGTCGAGCTTTGTCGAAGGATACTGGCACTCTAAAGTGTCCCTTCGACACCTGAAGACCCTTTTCCTCCACCTCCTCTCAAGAAGAGTTCTTTCCTTCACGAAGCCAATCTACGAAGATCCTTCATCCTCCTATCAGAAAACATTAACTGTATCTATTACAAAGTGTGCAATGGACGCCGTCGGCCGTGAGTTCAAATCCCTTAAATCAAATAATTTGACATAAAGCGGTATAAGGCCATGCAGTGAGTTTCCAAATTGTAATTTTTTCCGGCGGTCTACATTTAAACGTTTCAAAAATATGATTTATGCAGACACACTGGATGCCTATAACGGCCATCTGTCAAAGTATTTCCAGCTAGAGAAACAGCTCAGGGCAGACAGGGCCACTAGGACTACTATCTGGCCCATTCGGCTATTAGATCCATTTGCAAGCAGTGCATCTCTCAGGTACTGTTTTAAAATTTCAACAAGTCCTTCTTTTGGAATCTTTTGATTAAATTGTGAAACTAGCTATGAAATTTTAAATGTTTTTATCTTCGTCGGGCAAAACCGGTTACCTATCATAAATTCTAAAAATATTTGACCGAATTTTATTATCGTTTCGTTTTTTTTTACTTCATCGAAGTCACGTCTGCCACTATATGAGTTGAACTATTATCAATTCGATTTTTTTCGTTATTCCTACTTATGTTTCATTCGGTCGAAAAAACTTTTTACCGAAGTTACACTGAGCCGAAATAACATTTGTTCAAAGTTTTTTTGTTTCTGAACACATAATTTAAATGTAATGGCAGTTAATAATATAGTTGATTATGAACAAAAGAGGTTTTAAGTGGTCCCAGTAAGAAGCATGCAAACAACGATGCTTGCTTCAAGCGTGCAGAATGCAAGCCGGCATGCAACATGCAAGCTAGCATTGTTTCTGTCACGTCTCCGACGGGTTTGGGCGGCCCTATGCGAGCTTATCGTCGCAGGTGGTTTTAACGCTCATCACCTGCTCCTTAGCTCGCGGGCCGCTCCACCCCACCGCGCCTACGCGGGCTTAAATTATACTCTAGGGATAGGGCAGACAGCACTGCTTAATTATTTTTTTCAGGTTTTGCAGCGATTCGTTTCTGTCACAAATTTTAATTTTACATTTAAAATGCTACCAATTAACCGGCTATAATTATATTTGAGACCAATGCTCCGTAAAATTTTGTTTCGGTGTGGTGAAAATATGAAAAATATATCATTTGGAAAATTAAAAAGTTCAAAAGAGGTTTCGGCCAATAGCAAAGCGTTATTTTTTTATCGGCGAAATTTAGTTCGGTAAAATAATACCTATGACACATGATACTTCGATGAGCTACAAATATGTCAATTATTGCTTTAGCAAAAAAAGACGTCGGTCAATAGTTTTCGGTACAATTAAATTCGAACAAAAAAAAAACGAAAAAGTGATCGGTTCCCGGCAAACATCTTGCGCAGTCGTGAATCCTTATCGCATTCCAATTATTTAAGTGAATCGGTGATGTCATTTAATTATTTTGCACATGATTGAGCGTCAGTGTAATATATATTTTTGAAATCGAAAAATAATAATAAAATCGTTTTATTATATCAAAAGGGACACATCTACAACAAATACCATAACAATTAAAAAGAGCACAGTTGCTAATTTGCCTAAACTAGGTTGAACCTGTGTTTCAGGTTATAAAGTGCATAAATACTTATTATAATAAATTAACAATAAGTCTATAGTAAAAACTACATTTCACGTCCCGGATAAAAGTAAATTAGCATGTTGGTGGATCTATGTGCAGACAACAAGTAGATCTTCTGTGTGTGCATAATCAACGGTTGGTAAATATTTAAGTATAATTTGTTTACAGCTATAGTTGACATAATAAAACAATATATAGATACTTAGTTTTCTATTTAATTAATTGTACAAAAATGGGCTTATGAATGTAAAAATCTTTGAACAAAGACATGTTTCGAGGTTGCATTAGATAAGCATATTATATCAGTCTGTCTCTAGTATTGCAGGTAACCATAGTGTGATGTGTGTGTATACTCAGTACATAATGAAAAGCTGGCAATACGTCAGTACCTTGCAGGATTTATAGAACAGATCTGTGGTAAAGAAAAAGGGAAGGAAGTTTGCTACCTTTAAAATAGCTCTCTGAGCTCATTCAAGAGGTAGCAAATTAGTTTTTGTTGCACCACCCCAAGAAGTGATACTGTATTGAATTATAGATTGACATAGGGCTAAATAAACTTGTGTTATTGATTTTGGATCTGTGATTGTTCGCAATTTTTTTAAACATATATTAGTTTGCGCACTCTATTAGCTAGGCTTTCAGTATGTTTTTTAAAAGAGAGTTTGTTGTCCATTATTACCCGCAGGTATTTTATGTTGCTAGTTTTAAGGATAAAGGAAGAGTTACACTTGTTGAATGAGGGTTAGTAATAAAGTGAGGCTTGCTCATGGAGAATTGAATATATTGGTCTTGTCGGTATTTAATGATAGTAAATTGTTTTGCAACCAATTAGTCACAGTATTAATATTTTAATATATATCATAGTTGAGTGATTTCGAACAGTTCGCTACTGGTTTTAGCAGTAAATATTTACGCCGTATCGTCGGCATTTGATATAATTTTGCCATCTTTAATATTTAGATTACACAGGTCGTTATTATAAAAAGGAAATAACATGGGGCCCAGAATACTCCCCTGCGGAACACCGAAACCAGTTTTTTCTGCTCATCGCTCGTAATATTATCTATTGGAACACATTGGTACCGCACGTGTAAATAATCAGTAAAAAGTTTCAGCGGCGTTCCCCATAATCCTATTGTCTCTAATTTGTTCAGAAGGACAGAAACATACACCGTGTCTTGGCTAAATCGAGAAAGACACCCAGGGCCTGGTTTCCTTTGCCTAGTTTTTCTGAAATATAATCAGTCTGGCTATGCACCGGATCAGCTGTCGATAGTTTGGCTCTAAAATCAAATTGCGAAGGGGATAAGATGTTGTTTTTTTTCTAGGTAATTAAGTAGTCTACTGTTTATACTTTTCTCAAGTATTTTGAAATTGAGGGAAGTAAGAATATGGGCCTATAATTATTAACTACGCCATTATTTCCCGATTTGAAAATAGGGATTACAACTGCCATTTTAGAAAACTATGGTAAATCCCTTTGGAAAGACAGATTCGAAATACACACATCAAAAAAGTCTAAAACACGTTGTAAAATTGAAATTTGTGTGTGTTGCACATACGAATTTAAAATTTTACAATGTACTTCTTATTTATGTTATTTTTTCATGCTTTTTTGAAATGAAACAACAATTTTTTTTTTTTTTTATAGTCTTAATTAACAATAATTACGAGTATGTACTGTTAGTACGTAGTACAAAGTAAGGTGCCTAATCAACTAAACTAAAATTAAATGGTAGTACACAAATTGCATAAATTAATACAAAGTGTGGCCTCATCTGTTATTGAGAACTTGCTAGCACCGATTATTCATAGAATCGATGAGACTGTTAATGTTATCCTGCGGCAATTGCTCCCAATGAAATTTTAGTAAGTCCATCAGTTGTTGGGTGGTTTTCACTCCATCCAAGTCCTTTAAAACACGTCTCTGGAGCATGTCCCATGCATGCTCGATGGGGTTGAGGTCTGGCGATTGTGCAGGTTAAGGCAATACCAGGATGTTATCCCTTGCCAAGTACTCCCGTGTGTACAAAGCTGTATGCGAACGCGCATTGGCATGCAACAACGTGAAATCGGAGCCAAGCGGTTGTGCGAATGGGCGGCGATGTTACCATTTACAAAAACGACCTCAGTTCCCCTGTTCTTCATAATACCCGCCCATACAATAACTGTTGAGCCGTTGTATGGATGCACTTCCTGAATGCACCTCAGTCTTTCAGTATTTCCAGGACGACGGTACACTCTTACCCTTCTAGTATCAGGCTTGAACCCAAATCGAGACTCATTGCAAAATAAAATTTTATCCCATTGTTCCCGCGTTCATGTAATGTGTTCCCTACACCATTCATTTCGACGAGCGCGATTTCCGTGACGTATCTGTGGGCACCTAATTGGCCGTCGTGCTCGTAGGCCATACTCATGCAGTCAATTTCGCACAGTTTGGCAGCTAACAACAACACCACTTGAATTTTGTAGCATTGCAACATCCCTACAGCTCTTTGCATTTCATCTGCGTTCAAATGAAGTTGCTCCATGACGTAAAAAATGTCTCAAAATCCAAATTTGTTGAAAACTTTTTTCAACTGATTGTTTAATTCATAAAATTGATACAGAATACTAAGTTATAATAAGCAAAGAAAACGCTATAGAATTCGTACAACTGCGTTCGCTTTTGAATTTTTAAAAAAAATAACAAATGAAACTCGTTTTTTTTTTACAACCAGCCAGTATGTCCTCTAGATCAAAAAAGTTTACATATGTATTACCTACTTGGTACGAAATGATTTAATAATTGATTAATAATATGAAATAGTATGTGTTGCTTAGACTTTTTTGATGTGTGTACATGCGTTATGGGAGGTACCAAAATCTGCTTAAAGACTGAGGATCTTATTGCTTATATTATCCCATCCAACTGCTCAGTCATCTTTTAGCCCAAAAATAATTCGGGATATTTTATCTTCATCCGTGTCTAACATAGCAAAAGATTTCGTGTTACGGCTATTGTGTGATTTATTTAAATGTAAATAAATTTCGGAAACTGTTCGGCAAGAGTTTTCCTAACATTTACAAAAAAGTTATTTACATTGTTAGCTGATAAGGAGTGGTGAAGGATTAGTAAGCAGTGAACTCGAATTTGATTATTTTTTAAATTCCTTAGGAGACTGCTGCAATAATTCCCGTATCTTTAATAGGCTGTTCGGATTATTAGATTACTAGGGTATCTCTAAGTTCTCAGATGAGGTTTATTTCTGTGTCTTATACACCGAATTAGTCCAGGACTAATCCATGGCTTAAAATCAGCCTATAACGTTCCCACTGCTGGGACACAGGCCTCCTCTCTATGAGAGGTAGTGAGCCGTAATCCACCACGCGGGCTCAGTGCGGGTTGGTAGATGTCACATGTCTTCGAATTTTTGATTCTAGGACATGCCGGTTTCCTCACGATGTTTTCCTTCACCGTTTTGAGAGCAGTGGTGATTAAATTATTTACACAAAGTAAAGCGCCTGCTTGGGTTCGAACTCACGACCTACAACTCGTAAGTCGGGACCGTTACCACTGGGCCACCACTGCTCCTCAAATCAATCCATGGCTTAATATTTTAAAAATATCTTATATACTGTAGAAACTGTCGTGTTACGTAATATTGCTTGTTAGACATGTTTTGTTATGTACGATAAAGCCAAATTAGCGTCAGCAGTATTGTAAACTAGGCTAAAATCAAGCTTGCATAAACCGCATTCGAGTTTGTTTGTGTTTAGTTTGCTAATAGTTTGAGGACGATTTAGCTTAGGCAGCGTAAAATTTACGTTTAGTAGGACAGCGTGATGGTCGGTAATTGTTGAGTTTGTAACAAGCGTAATATGTGACAGGCTGGTTTTGATCATCATAATATGATCGAGGCAGGAACCGCTCTGATGGGTAGGCAATGTGTAAGCGGGTTTAAAACCATGGTATAAGCAGATATTAAGGTAATCTTAGGTCCCTGCATCGCAGGTTTCAGAGCTAATAGTTATATTGAAATAACCTGTTATTATAACATTCTAAAATGGGCTTAGTGCTTTAAAAATATGGTTAAAGGAATTGTTAAAAAGATCTAAGTTTTTAGCGGAAGGAGATCTATAAATAGCGATTATCGCTGTGGTTGTACCGATTTAGATGACCAAACAATTACTAATACAGTCTTGTAGAGTATGTTCCTCGACTGTGACCTTTAATGATAATCTAGCGAAAACACATACTCACATACTCATTTTTGTGGTGGTTTTTTGTTGTATGCAATAAGTTGTACCCCGGTATTACTGGAATTATCTTAGCGATTTGACAGCCAGCACTCGTTAGGAACCATTAAATCACAAAGTTAGGTCTATGAAGAAAAATGTTTAAGCTATCTAAGTTCTTATAAATACTACAAATGTTTTGTGTCAGTACGGTTAATGAATTGATAGTCGGAAAGACATTTTATGCAGTCCTCAACGTAACATGTCTTTGCCACAGTAAAAAACGTGTATCGGTAATTAAGTTATCATCCATACTAAACTAAAAAATATACATACATACATAATCAGCCTATTATGTTCCCACTGCTGGGACACAGGCCTCCTCTCTTTCAGAGGGAGTGGGCCGTAATCCACCACGCCGGCCCAGTGCGGGTTGGTAGATGACACACACTCTAAAATAGCAATAAAAAATTAATTCTAAATACCTTAGTATGTGGCGCTCTTAGGCGCTTTCATAATCTATATAAGTAATGTAACTGTATTCAGCAGCCTTCTTAGCAGGGCAATCTGTGTCTTCCGTTTTGTGATTGGCTTGTGTTTGAAAGCGCGAACATTTAGCACATTTTGGCGGATTGCGCAGTCTTGCATTGCGTACCCCACTTCACCGCAGTGTCCACATGTGAGGGCAGCAACTTTACATGTCTTGGCTGCATGAACGTACTGCAGGCACTTGTAACATCTAGTTACCAGGGTGAAGTCTCGTACCGATCAGAACGTCCAACTTATGAATAATCTGTCCTGTGTGATGATGGCCTTACGATTGATACGGGCCTTGGTATTGGACAGCCATTTGAGAAAATTCATGTCCAACTTTTCGGCAAAGAGTGCTTATTTTTTAACTTCTGCTTAGCTTTTAGCTTTCCTTCAGAAGTAATAGCACAGACCCCATTGAGGCACTGCTCAATAGATCCCATCCAGTTCTGGATCTCCGTAGTGGACACTACTTCTACTGTTTCATCTTGGTCTGGTCTTGGTTGTCGGGGTGGTGTCGGTGCCGGGGTTGGTACCGGGGTCGGTGTCGGTGGAGGGCTGCGCCTCATCATCGTGCTCCGATTAAAGGGGCTGCCTTCCATAAAAAATAATATTTTATTATTTCACTCAAATCGCCAAAATTGAAATCTTCCTATTGCAGTAATACAAAGAATGAATGAAAACAAATCAGAGACCACTAACAGACACGGCACTGAAATAAAAAAAATATTATCCCGGTATCACTTATCTTCATACTTATGAAGTATGAAGATAAGTGATACCGGGATAATATTTTTTTTATTTAACGCTTTTTGATGTAATTCGTAAATACTCTCATTCAATGTGTATGTTATCTTACTTTTATGTATTTCGCACGGTACGTTTCGGTTGGCCTTTAGGTTTTAGTTTATTCGATTTTTTCATACAATATCATAGGCAAACGATTCGATATGAGCGATGATCGCATCCTGTTGAATCGATAAAAAAATCGGTATATCGCATTGGCCATGAATCGATCTTCTGGATTCAGATCGGGTATCCCCTACTTTGAATCTAACTAAACATTAATTGGATGACTGCAAACATAAAACTTTTTTAAAAAGAGGAAGCAAGTCAGAACAGTTTGGGGAGCACTAATTCCTGGGTATTGATTTGCAATTCCATCATAACATTGACGATTTGTACATAATTAAAATGCCTTTAAATGGTTTTCTAATTCTTAATGTGCTCGTGATTATGCAGCTGCTGCCAATCTTCTTACATCAGTTCTTAAAAATCGGTTTGAAAAGAATGAATCAATTTTTATTTTCGGAATCTGAAATAGAGTTTGAATAGCAGTTTTCATACATATTTAACATCCACGAATGTCTCCAAAAGCGTCTATTAATTATCTATCGCCTACTACAACTTTACAGTACAATTGTAAGTTATAGTGTTCAACCTATATCAACCCTTGTTACTGTTTGTCACTTTTAATTACGAAGGATAAACTTGAAAACAGCAGGAATAAGTATTCGTGACTTCGTCAGTTCATTATTTAATCAAGATGTTACGTTAAATAATTTGACTTACCTTCGAGTTAAAGTGTAAAGTTTTGAAAAACATCTTGTTAGGAAAAAGTAATTGCTTTACATTTGAAAATAATGGAGGTTTAAATCAATAAAACAAATAGTTATTTAATAGAATATCTGTCGCCCTCTATTACAAAGTGCTTAAACATAATTGGAGAAATGTAATGTACTATAGGTAGACCTCGGAAAATTACAAGGGCGGTGTTATGTTATGTTTTCTGTAAAATCTGCTAGATTTATCTTTCTTATGCCAATATTTTAACGTCCAGAGAATTCTTCCCTCTGCCATCAGGGTGTCTACTTTTAGATTTTTATATTCCGAGACTCTGTTGGGTATTACGTAAAGGAGACGGATACGCTTTCATTCAATCTTGAGCCCAGATATAAAAAAAGAAATAAGTGTCAATTGATATCTACAATATTATCAAACCATCACTGAAAATTTGGCTGATGTGGGCAATCTGAGAGCTGAGGAGATGTTGTAAAAGTGAGGCTACGTAACAATCTATACGTAACTGACTGATTTTTTAAGTGCAATGTACATTTGTTATTTTTATAGTATGTTAATTATATTTGTAGAGTGGGAGGAAGACTAACACAAAGATTAAAAAATTATAGGTAAGGATATGATGTTTTAAAAATAAAGGTCGTTTTTAATTGCCATTTTTTATTATTCTTCGATTATAATAAGAATGTCATCTAGAAATTGTGCAGGTGGTACTATATTATCTTGGTACCTAGCCCATCTAAGGACCATATTATTGACATTACATGGGCGCAGCGGCCTACAGTCCGTTTGCCTACGATGTCGATGATATTATTATGATAGTATTGCTTCCCGACCTCTGCGAGAGCTGTCTACTAAAATCATCTAAAACTCGATGACCTAGTGTACGACAGCGACTAGTCGTTATGCTACAATTTACACAACGATCCATGCTGTTAATGTCCAATCGGTAGACCGGTCGTAGAATCCAAAATAACAATTCCCAGAACGTATAAGCGGGGTTTTCCGTTTCCGGTATGGTAGCAAGGGTCATACAAGAAGCAATGTCAGAAGTCCGTAAAAAAAAGCAGTTGTCGAGGAAAATGTCAATAAAACTTGGGAGGAAACACACTCAACGCACACGCACTAAACGATACGAAACGAGTGAGTGAGTGTCACTGTCAGTGTCATAGAAGTCATTGTTAAATTTAAATCACCGGCAAAATGCTTGCTCTACAGCAAGCATTTTGCGAACCTCACCTTATTCATATCAGCACAGTCTAAAACAACAATAATCGATTAACAAACGTGAATCGATTTTAAGATCTAGCTTTAATATCTAGATATTTTAATTTGTTGGGACTGTATACGTTAATTCTAATAGATTTATTTATTGTAGTTGAATTAATCATCTGTTAAAAGCATTTTTTTTAATCATAAGGACTCTAGTCTCGTAAATCGTAATCGTAAATAACAAAGGAAAATGTCGGCTATATAACTTGGAAGTACCTACATTCGGGACGATTTAACTTAATGTAGGAATATTTAAATATCTTGGAAAAAAGCAAAGGGAAATAAGGGACAAGTGGGCCTCTATGAAACACACGGTTATTTTTCAAGTTACTCACGATGTTAAGTCCTAAGAGCCTATAGTAGCTTTTTCTAAGCTTAAGCTTAACAATTTATTTTTAACAGTCCCTAGTTAAAATCTGCCTTGAAAAAACATTTTGTTTAACTGAAGACCCTGTCGACTTGTGATCTTAAGATCTTGATGTTTGTAACATTTCGTTTATCCGTAAATTGCTTTGGGGCTCGTACTATATTATTTATTTATTTATAGGAGAACCAACAACTATTACAAAAGTATAACAAAAAAGTGTATGAGACAGCCGATTACAATTGATGAGAGAGCCGATTACAATTATATGAAACTTATGACCTCAAAGTAAAAATCAAAGACAGTTTGTATTTGTACTTTTTTATCGAGTCGGGGCATTATAAAACGGGGTTCAATGAAACAGTGTTCTACGCTCACTTCACGGTGAGATGAACAGTGAAATGACCATGAAAACTTAGGTGAAGTGAGCATCGAACAGCTGTCAGTACCACAGTGATGCTAGGGATTGACCAAGACGGCATGACACTGACAGATCACTCCACGCAAGTCTTCACGGTGAGATTCTTACAGAATCGTCGAAAATTAGTTTATGGAAGTACTAACATTACGATGAGTTAATTAACATATATTCGACACCTTTTCTTCATTTTTGGTTTTCTCATTTTCCAGATTGTAAATTGGGCAAATTTTTCGCATTTTTTAATATAAAATGTAACCCTATTTTTAAACCATACCTTAACTTATTACAATCATGCGCAGGAATCCCCGCCTCATTTCGTGTTTTTTTTTATATCTTCCAGGAAAACTAACATTAATAAACGTTTTATGTCATAACTTTACGCTCGTTTTGTCGTAAGGAGTAAGTGGATAAAATCTTCGTGTAAAAGACCGCAGGGCAGTAAAGTTTTTTGTTCCGACTGAACAATGAGAGGATTAATAGGTGGTTGATAAAAATTGGCTTGGCACTCATCTTCTACAGCTAAGAAAACAACTGCCAACAGTTGAGTTCTGAAAGCTTGCTCTTGTTGAAAACAACCATTTCTTTCTTTTGTTAAAGATTGCCGGATAGCATTCTTTTGGGAGACATTAACATTCTTTAATGAAATAATGCGTTTTCTATTTCCATTTCACAAAAGTCAGCCAGCCAGTCAGCTTTGTATCGGGACAATACATCGCATCTCCTCACTTGACATGAACCCATTATTCTTATTGAGTTATAGTAAAAAAAAATTGGATTCCGATTCACGGTGATGTTTTCATTCGAGTAGTAAATTTGCAATCAATTACAATATAATTTATTTGGTAAATGTTGGGTGTACGTTAATTATGACGTTTTGAAATGTTGCCACTACATAAAACGTAAAACAAATTTTGAGAATGAAATTCTCGTAGCTTGCATGTTTGTATTCTTATTTTATTTTTTATTTTAAGTTTGTTTAGTATATTATATCATGTTAAATGATAAATGATTTTATTTCTGTAAATAGGTTTGTACAAACACTTTTACACGTCAATCATATTTTAAAAACTAGGTGAGATCGGAATTTCCTATCTGACTACTCTGAGAAGAAACGCCGAAACAAACTCAGAGGTCACAGTCTCTTTTAAAGTCCAGACATAATCTTGGTCAGGTCATCTGAAGACCATGTGGATTGATATCTGAAATGGTCTTTCGAGGAAAGAACCACACAGAATGAGTGGACCTGTCCAGTCAGTGCACGCATTTGTCAGTTGTCATGCAGGTCAACACAGAACTAAAGGAGCTAAACGATTCGACGAACATTACCAAAGAAAGGACATTTGGGTAGGCCGCATAAATTACTCAAACTGCCAGACCATGATTAAAACTAATAATTTAAAAAAAAATGCATTAAAAAAAACAACAAATCCACAATGTCTTCACATTCACAATCATTAAAATTGTATAATCCTTTACAAAGTAAATGTCATTGCATCTACAAAGTGCATCAATGTCAAAGTGTAAATAAAATATGAAAATAATCTTGGTCATATCATATGAGGACTATGTAGACTGGTGTCTGAAATGGTCTTTTGAGGAAAGAACCACACGGATTTGAGTGGACCTGTCCAGTCAGTGCACGCATTTGTCAATCATCGTGCAGCTCAACTCAGAACTAAGGAGCTCAACGATCCGACGAACAATACAAAAGAAAGGACATTTGGGGAGGCCGCGTAAAGTACTCAAACAGCCAGACCATCATCATTAAAAGAAGAAAAAAAAATGCAATAACCCACATAGTCCTCACATTCACAAAAATTAAAACAATATTATACTTTATACAGTAAATATATGTATGTATTATTGTATTTTTTTAAGTAGGAACGCTATACCGGTGCAGCGTCTTAATAATTGTTTGCTGCATCGGTCGACGTCATAACGTCAGCGCCGGCTGGCGCTAAAATCCAGCGCTGGGGCTCTGTCTTGCATAGGGTCGCAGCATTATGTTGACCATTTTTTTTTGTATTTGTTCTTTTGTTTGTATTTGTTCTTTTGTTTGTGCCATGTTTATCGCAAATAAACGTTTTTTTTTCGTTCTGTCTTACTATTTGAAAATCCAATGCGCTATAAAATCCGTGATCCAATTCTTACATATGTCACTGTTATAAGGCACACGACAATCAATCGTTTTAAAACTGCTTTGTTCTCGGCTTATTGAAAAATCATGTTTTAAAGATTTCAATTTACATTATCCTATTTGATATGTGTTTTCTTCCCGTCTTAACCGATGGTGCTCAGATTTGGTCTTTGACTAAAATCCAGAAGACCAAACTCAAAGTCTGCCAACGAGCAATGGAGCGCAGTATCCTTTGCGTAAAATTAACGGATAGTGTTCAAAACCCAATACTGCGCACCAAAACAAAGATAGCTGACGTGGCTCAAAAGGCTGCCCAACTTAAATGGGACCGGGCAGGACATGTTTGCCGCATGCCGGACAGAATGTGGGCCCAAATAACACAGAACTGGTGCCCTGAGACAGTGAGACAGTGAGTGAGTGGTGGGGTCGTAGTAGACCACGTAGGAGATGACGGGACAAGCTAGACAGGTTACGTGTAAACTGGTAGATGGACGCGTGGGCTCGCGAAAGATGGAAGGAGTGGAAGGAGGCCTTTTCCCAGGAGTGGGACAGTGTAGGCTAGTAAAAATTAAATAAAAACTTGACATTACAACATATTAATTATGATTTAAGTACCAATTTTATTAACTTTACTTATTTAATTAATGTAATTAATAATTTTGCATTCTAGTTTTAGCGAATTACTTTTTAAACTGTAAAGCAAATCGATCATCTGTAATATTTAATTCTAGCATTTAATTCAATTTCATTTCATACGTTGCAATGACTATCACACGTTCATAAAATGTAACAACTGTATCAAATGGGATTTCGATGTAATCGATTTTGACCATATCTGTTTGTTCACATCAATCGATTACGTGACTATTGTGGCCGACGCGATTGCTTCGAGCTCTAGGGGCTCTTTCGAGGCTAAAGTCTTTAAGTGTCTGTTTCTAGGACGGCTATTAGGATTTATTTTGCACGTTTTGATGATCGGGGCGTTTAGGGAACCGTTTGGAAGGGACACTGAACAAAATAATGTCAGTGTTAAATTTTTAAGTAAGGGGTTTTTGATGTTTTAACTCTCGTTTTGAATTGTGTTTCCGAAGTCCTGTTACCGATACCTACTAGTATTACCAAGCAAGTCTAGTTAACACGTTATCACAGCAAAATTATGGATGGATTTTCATAACATTTTGTTTGCGGCTCCAAGAAAAGGATTAATTGTTATTTGCATATCTGCACATTTGGACTAAAACCTTGGCATAGCAATAGGTACTTTATAACTAGGTATATAAATTAAAATAAAAACCGTAAACATATATTTTAATGAAGTCTGGTGCAATTCTTGAAACGCGTCCAAGGCATTTGCCGACTCAGCGAAGCATTCGCCAGCTGATGGCGAGCAAACAACTCTGATTATGCAAATAATCCTGCATGAAATGCACCAGATATTTCTGGAAAACTAACCAAGCAATATGTTTTTCAGGGACGGACAGATTTTGTATCGCAATTTCACTTTTACGACCAATGATATTTCCAATGTTAAAATCAGAGGAGATTTCCGACGTTTTTGTAAAAACTAACCTCACCTTTACCTTGACATAAAAATGGTCATAAGGAAAACTTATAAATAAAAATCATGATCCAAACCTGTATAACTCAAATCCAAATGCAAAATTATTCACAAATTCACTGGCGCATCTAAATCTCTCCAAATTGGATAGCAATAGATACTCTGTAACTTCACAAGTTCTACCTACCTTACCAAAGAAGGTCGGCTATCTGTTAGTCTAGTTGGAGTACCAAGGTCTGGCAATCACAATGTCGTTCGTCGTCGCCAGACCTTAAGGAACTAGATTCAAGAGCTCGATAATTTGAAATTATTCCTGGTTCCTTAACTATTAACTATACCTTCACAATAATATGATTTAAATGCTGACTTGGCTTTGAAATAACAGGCTCGTCTTCTATTTCTTGGGACTTCTTTAATTATCTATGCATGTTATAAATAAATAGTGTCCTTTTGTTTTTGTATTAATTTGAATACTTTGATATTCATTTCCTTTAGAACTTAGTGCAAAAATACCACATATTTACACCTGGTTCTAAATTAAATTAATAAAATAGTGTTCCAAAATGTTTTAAATCTTTTAAACAAATTAAAGTAACTTTTCATGTCGGTCTATGTGACCGCGTTGTTTTTCTAAAGTTTTTGTGTAGGTTTATGTGTCTGCGTTGTTCTTGAAAAATAAATACTTAAATCTCGATATTTTGTCAAGTCGCGAAAACCATGCATAGCGGCGGGTTACTAGCAGTAATAAGTACTATGGCAAAATGTGATTCTGCTCCCTCAGAGAATAATTCATAATTATGAAGTTTTTTTTTCCACTAGGTAACTCCATACCAATACCATCTATTCAACAATATTTACAATTGAAAGACAGCCATTTTACTTCTAACCCTCGTAACTCCGCCATATTTTTCTTTCACACAATGCACCTTTTCGCTAAAGTACTCCCATCTATTATACCTTGGAGCTTCTTAAGGGGCAGGTTACAGGCAGGTTACCCTTAAGAGGTAGCTCATGCGTCAATTCGTTTGTCAGCTGTTTGAGTCGGAATATTTCTAAACTTTGGGGCTTTCGGTTCCTAATAGCACCATTTTTAAGTGTGATAATTCTTTGCGTAAAATAACTTGGACTTGTTTTGTGTTGTAGGTACCTACTTGCCCAGCAGTAATCGAATTGCTCAGATGAGATGTTGATAATAAACTAAAATTTTGCTGCATGAGGTGACTGAATCCAGTGATCAGTGATACTTCTCCTGTCTCCACATATTATTTGAGAAACAAACCATATTACAACATGTTTTCCTTACCCTGCAAAAACCTTGCACAGTGACAAAAATGGTGTGAGCAATCTAAAGACATGTCTAATTTTGCGAAAGTAATGTGATATAAAATCGTAACGTTTTATATTACATTGCTTCCCAAAATGAAACACTGAAATCACGGAAATATGTATGCAACTTATGCTTATTAACATCCTGGCAGCACAGGACAAAGGCTTATGCACACTCCTCGTTCTACTTGATTTTTCGCGAGATTTTGACTGCATTAATATAGATTTATTTCTATCAAAGCTGAACTATTATGGATTTGATCACAATGCGATACAGTGGTTCCAAAGCCATATCACCAACCGTAAACAGCGTGTGGAATTACGTTTAAGCAATGGCTCTTCCCTTGTTTCGTCACTTACATCTGTTAATAGGAGAGTCCCGCAAGGCTCAATACTAGGTCCCATCATCTTCATTTTGTATTGTGCGGATATTATAAATTCCCTAAAGCGGTGTAGGTACCACATTTATGCTAATGACGTCCAAGTCTATATCTCTTTTAAGTCAAGTGACTATGACAGCGCGTTAAAGGACCATAGCGATGATCTTGACAGGATAGCATGTTGGGCTGAAAACAATGGTTTGGTACTTAACCCTACTAAAACTAAGTATACGCTGTTTGGAACCAAGAACCAAATCAGTGCAGTGCCGGTAACACTTAACGTTACTCTGATGGGTAGGTCGATCAGTCGCGTCAGTGAGGCCCGTAATCTTGGTCTAAACATGGACGCTGGGTTGAGATATGAAGCACACGAGTCAGTGCGCACTTGTTTTTACCGGCTTAAGATTCTCTATAAAATCAGGTCCTATCTTTCAGAGGAGCTGCGGATCCAACTGGTTGAGTCACTCGTGCTGTCTAATCTAAACTATGCTGACGCGGTTATTGGCCCTCAGCTACTGGCAAGAACTGATCGACTGATCCAAAGGGTACATAACGCCTGCACTCGATTCTGCTTCTCGATACCACCAAGAAGTCACGAAACGCCATTTTTAAATAAGCACTCAATCCTCAAAATGAAGTCACGCCGTAATCAACGAACACGATCCTTTCCCGATGCGAACTTCTGTAGAATACCAATAATTTAAGTTGCGGGTACTTACATAATTTTCACTGCGCACAAACAATTTGTCATAACACCAATGTATCTGGTCTGCTCGACGTCCGTATGTCACTGCAGGGATCCAGCAGAATATCAGCGTCTGACACATGCTGAGCTGGCCTCCTATATGGTAAAACTTTGGGACGCACACCCCACTGTGCTCGTCTAATTTGAACTTTATTTCCTTGGTTTTTTTTTCTGTATATTGGCACGTTGTTTATATTTATTATTGTTCCTTTTTAACGTTCTGTTATGTTCTTGTGTGTTGTGCTGCGTCTTTTGTGTGCACCCAATAAATGTTTTATCAATCTATCTATCTTATTATACAATACCGTAATCTTCAAAAGTTTTGAAATATTACGTCGAGCGAGACCCTGATTTAGGATGGCATTTATATCTTATAAATTCTTGACATACTAACATAAACTCACACCTTCTTCCCATGGGAGTTGGCAGAAACTACAGAACGCCACCTGCTACGATCCTTAAATACTCCTTTTGTCTCGTAGTCATACATCTGTTCACACACGCACGCCGGTTGCGAGTACTGCGCACCTGAATCAGGTCACTATATGTCTTCCTAGGGCCTCTCCTCCCGGCGTTTCCATTCATATCTGTCGTCGTTTTGTTGTCGTTAAAAATAGAAACCCGATTATGCTACAAATAAGCCACGCCACGCCATGCACAGACATTTTTAATTGTGGGCATCAATCGCGGAGTTATTGTTCATTTTTTATATAACAATTCATTGATTTAGTTGGATTGAATTTATTGAATCACTCAGGAAAACCAAAATGATTTAAAAAATGATGGCCAACTTGCACCACAATAACTTAATTCTCTGTCGTCTTCAATACATTGACAGAAACAGAACGATGCTTTAAATTTATTTAGCTTTAAATGCAATTTACTGACTTGAGATGCTAGCAGGCCTAAATGACAAAATGATTAGTTTAGATTTTAACTTTATAAATAAAACAAAGTTGGGTTAGTAACACCATTTATGACTCAAAAACGGCTAGATCGATTATTATGATCTGTGATTTGTTGGATTTGTCTCCGCCCCGAATAGCAGAATAACTATTAAAACATGTGGAAAATTCATGAAAAAATGTTATGAATGTAATTTATTTAGTGATTCTGGGGCGGTAAGAAGTTCACTGGTTCAGCTAGCTACAATATTTCCACCATGACAAATTGAAATGCTTAGTTTTCAGACTATTGTACTTAAATGGTTCTCTGTTTGTTTCAGGTGTACAGATAGCATATTTTGCTATAATAGGAACACAGATGTTCATGATCTTACTCAGCATATTCCTGTTCTATGGTATTTATAAAGTAAGTATTCTTGCATACCTACATTAATTTTAATATTTCCAAAAGAACCTGATACTATTATAACTTTTTGACTAACGTAAATGCTTTCACGAATCCCATATTTCAAAATCAAAATCAACCAAAAGTCATTTATTCAAACTAGGCTGAGAATCAGCACTTTTTGAACGTCAAAGTTACGGACAATCCCCCAAAACGCCCTTCACCAGTTCCTAGTACTTTAGCGAGGGAGAAGAAGAAGAAATGTTAATTACCTACTTACTATTGTATAGAATCAAGTTCTTATAACTGAACCAACAGCTGTGCTGCTGGGGATTTTGTTGCGCCACTTCTTCTTCCTAGCTAAAACACTAGGAAGTGGTGAAGGGCGGGCGTTTTGGGGGACTGCCTCATGGAATTTTGACCTTCATAAAGTGCTGTTTCTCAGTTTGAATAAATAACATTTGACTTTGATTTTTGTTTGAAAAATTCCAGATTTTTTATGAACACTGTGCCATCAAACCTCTGCCAAAAATAACGATGATGTTTACACGTCACGTGCTATTTGCTTAATAAATGCGATCGAAGTCCTTGCTCCTGCATTTCTAAAAAGTCCTCATTTGAAAGAACCCACCCAGACCTTTCTCTAAATATTAAGTTTCGTTCATTAAAATAACTTTGCTCAAATAACTACGCTAACAAAAATAAAACCTCTAGATATTTATTTGGTACCCGAAAAAATCTCGGGGCTTTTACAAAATAAGTGTAATCAAACCGCTTTTAATTTAACCTCTACGACATTCTATTAGATTATTTTATGCGTCCCGAAAATGCCAGTTTCAAGACACTAACACTAGTAAAAAAGGGAATAAATGTTTTTTGTACCTAACAACACTTTATTGAGGGTTTTTATAAGATTTCCAGGACGATTTATGTTATGCAGTTTAATATATAGTTTATTTGAGCACAATAATGAAAAAACAAAGCTGAGTTGTGTTATATCACCAGCCGTCCAAAAATGCAAACAAAATGTTTTCATTTAATACAAAGTTAACTCATTCATGAAAAGGGTATATTTAATAATATGGTCAAGCAACCAATCTCAGTTGTGTAACACCAAATGGGAAATACATTATTTACATATAAACATACCGAATACACCGCTTTAATATTAAATGGAAGAACTAAATGAGTTTAATAGCTTTGTCTTTTACAGGAAAACGTAGCATTTCTAGTGCCGTGGGTCGTCGGCTGTATGACCTTCATGGCGCTAGAAGCTATGGCAATGGTTTACTCCAATATTCTTAGAGATCATGTTAACAAGGTAAGCACTCTTCATGCAATAATAATACCAGTCCCACTGCAAGGCAAAGGCCTCTTCTTATACTGGTCTCCAATGCTGTATGGTAATTATTCAAAGTCAAAGTCAAAAGTTTATTGCGAACTAAGTGTACAATGTTGATGTCGCCTGCAAACCACGTCAAAATCGTGTCTTTTAGAAACCCATCCAACGGCAAGGAATCGAAATGTCATATTCTGTATGTTTCAAGAGAAACTGTCTATGACACATTATAAAACCACTAGTGCGTTTTGAAGTTTTGTTCGACAGTGTATGATCCTAAAACTAGTTATATCAAATACTCCATTTTCATGGTATTTTATTGTATTACATCATAATTATTTTTTTATAAAACAAATAATTACTATGAAAATATTTTTACAGCAGTTTAAAATTTGTTGTGTTACTGTTTTTTCTCCCTTCATAGTATTAAATAATTAAATTAAACATAAATATACTTAGTAAAGATTTTGTAGAACAAAAACATAGAAAAATGTAGTTCAGTCCATATTCACTTTCACTAATTTTGTAATATTTTCGGAACGTATGGTCAAAAATACTCCCTAAAATTAAAATATATATAAAAACAAAAAAACACATTTTCAAGTTACGTAAATACATGAGAAACTCGGAAATTTCATTTTTACAGTCTTATTAGATTAAAATATGCACATATAAAATAAAACTAAGTTAATTATACTAATAAGAAATAAATGGACATCAAATAAACAAAGTCGTTTTAGTTTTGTTTTAAGTGCGAGGTCCGCTATGGTCCTCGCACTACTTGTGCCCTAGTGCCCAGGTAGGGTCTCGTCGCTGACAATATTACCAACAAACTCAATTTCGTGATTGAAGGAAATAATCGTAGGTATTATCATTTTCGACAATACTTTAGAGGGACATAAAGCTACAACGTTCTTTGTGTATCTAATCTACATCAATATAAGTTTTGGTGAATTTTACTCTAACATAATCATACTTTACTCGAAACTGCAACGATTCCGTACGGTTGTCAAGCATGGTGTTTTGACACTTTAAACCACGCTAATTTCGCGTTCATATCGCGCGGTTTCATTCATTGTGACATAGAGAATACGATATTAGCAGATTCTGTGTCTAGCTAAGGGAATTGTCGTGGATTCAAAGTAAGGAATCATTAAGTGATCATAGTGAAATAAGGCCTAGAGAAGGCGTGACGTGGCGTGACGTGGAGGTAGTAGGAGACGTGTTGTTGATTTATGTTAGCACCTAGTTTTGTTCGGACAGCTACTTCGACTGCGTGAAATCTCTTGTCTCTGCTTCGGAGCAGAAATGATGTAAAGGTTCGTAAACATTAGTATTAATCGCAGAGGTAGTGTAAGATGTTTTTTGTTGAGTAGTAGTATGTAAAGCCGATTTGTAACGATGAGAGTGGCCCCTGCATGCGAACAAGGCATTCCGCCCTTTGTTCCGGCAAACAATGTTCCGGCAAATATCTCTGCCCCCATTGTTTCACCCTCTATTGTACCGGCAGATAATACTCCGGCCGCTAATCCGGCCCCTATTGTCTCGCCCGCCTTTGTTCCGGCCGCCATTGTCACGGCCGCCATTGTTCCGGCCGCCATTGTCTCAGAGACAACGCAGCTGCGCGCCGCAGCAATAAACACGACTCGCCCGGAGAGCATGGACACGTCAGTCCCACTTTCCGAGGATGAAGCCCGCACCTCCTTCTCCGGCGACGACGACTTCCAAGTAGTCGTTAAAGGAGGCAAGAGGAAGGCTAAATCCTCCGCCCCCGCTGGCCCGGTCACCAAGGCCCAGAAAAAACAGGACGACTTATCGTCCAGCTCCACTTCCGCCCCTAGTCCGCGGGCCAGTCGCCCCGCCAGCCCTATGGCTTGCCCACCCGCTCCTACCGTGAGGAAGCAAAAGCCTCCTCCCCCCATTTACGTCCAAGACAAGTCCAAATGGACTGAAATTTCCAGGATGTGTGTTGATCGCAAGATCAACTACACCAACGCCCGATCCACCCTCCAGGGGATCAAAGTTACCGTCCCCACGTCTACGGACTTTAGGGATCTCTCCCGCGCCCTACGTGAAAGGAACTACTCCTTTCACACTTACTCCCTTCCGGAGGAAACCCCTACACGCGTCGTTATTAGGCGCGTTCCACAGGAAATCTCCACCGAGGAGATTAAGAGCGAAATTGTCTCACAAGGCATACCAGTTTCCGCCGTCCATCGCTTACATAAAGCGAGACAGAGCCTAGTCTACGACATGGTCCTGGTCGTCTGTGACCCCACAGACGGTCACCACCCGATTTTTAAAGTTAAGTCGGTGTGTTCGCTCTCAGGCATCTCAATAGAGAAGCCTTACAGAGCTCAATTAATTGGACAGTGTCATCGCTGCCAATTATATGGTCACTCGCAGTCCAACTGCTATGCCACCCCTAGATGCGTCAAGTGTCTAGGAGAGCATGGCACCGCCGACTGTACCCGCCCTAAAGATAGGGAACTATGTTTAGAGCCTCCCAGCTGTGTACTCTGCGGCCAATCGGGACACCCGGCAAATTACCGGGGCTGTCCTAAGGCCCCGAAGTACTCCTCTCCCAAACTCGCGAAACGCGCGAGCGACCGCCTGCACAGGGAAAGCCCCTGGGGAAAGCCTCCTTCCGCGCTGATACCGGAGCGGCTCAGTCCGCAGAAGCCGTCTCCCTGGGCTAACTTAAATCACCTGAAGGCTCCCGCAGCTTCGGTGCCCTCTATTCCCGCGCAACCGCACAACCCGCTCAACTTCTAGCGCTGATGGCTTCGGCCATCCCAGCGCCTTTAGTAGCCCCCGCGGCCCCTACGGCCTCTCCAGCGAAACCTCCGGGAACCCAGGGCCGAAACAGCGCCCAAATTATACTAAGTACATACGCGGCTCTCTTCACCACCGCCGTGGACAAAATGGCGGAAGAAATCGTTGCTGCAAACGGCAACGCACTTCGCCTTATGGAAATCCTCAGCGCGTATCCCGAGATCGCGCAAGTTCTACACTCACTCAAATATTAATTCTCAATGGATTACAAACCCCGATCCCTTAAATTAGGCTTCTTCAACGCAAATGGCGTTTCAGGTCAACGCGATGAGATCGCCGCTTTCCTCCGCGACCATCAGCTTGACATCCTCCTCATACAGGAAACCTTTTTAAAACTGCATTACCGAAACCCGAATATTGCCAACTATAAACTAGTTCGCAATGACAGGTCTCGATGCCACAAGGGTGGCACACTAATATACTTTAGGAAATCTTTGTATTGCATCCCTATCGACCCACCTTCTCTCTTCTCCCATCTGGAGACCTCTATCTGTCGGCTCGGCATGACTGGTCATCAACCGATCACCATCATCTCTGCTTATATTCCACAAGACAATGGTCCGGAGGATCCCATCTCTCTCCAAAAGGACTTCACCGCCCTCTTCGGTATGAGTGACTCCGTCATATTGGCGGGGGATCTTAATGCCAAACACCCGGCGTGGAATAGTAGCACGACTTCTACCAGAGGTCGGATCATTTCCAAGTTAGGCGAATCCCTTAAGTTTGACGTCATCGCTCCAATGAGTCCGACTCATTTCCCCGGAAATCCCAACCATCTTCCAGATATACTCGATGTAGCGCTGCTCAAGAATGTGAACCTCCGTTTGCAATCGATAGAGACGTTCCACGAGCTTAACTCTGACCACCGCCCAGTAGTTATGCATCTTGCCCCCTACTCTGGCCCAAGCGATCCCAACCGCCCCCCTCAGACCCAGATGATAACCGACTGGAGGAAAGTAAGTGAAAGACTGAAATCCACCACGTCGCCTCAATTGGACACCATCCCCGATCACATAGTGTCAGTCGCCGACACGACGGCCGCAATCGACTCGTTTACTGAGCACGTTCAATCCGTTTTGACGGATTGTTCACGGGAAGTTCCGGTGATGGAAGACCATCGCTGGAAACTACCTTCTGACGTACGTGACTTGATAACCGAGAAGAATGCGGCTATTCGTGCCTACGACTCCTTCCCTTGTGATGCGAACAAAGCCCACATGCGCCATTTAAAGCGTGCTGTAAAGAAACGCATAGGGGAGGTTCGCTCAGAGGGTTGGAACAAGATGCTCAGTGAACTCGAGCCCACTCACCAAGCCTTCTGGCACCTTCAGAGGAAATTGCGCTCCTCCGAGGAGGTCTCTATGCCTCCCCTCATCGGCCCCGACAAGAGCGTCGCGTTCGACAGCACCGACAAAGCCGAATGCCTTGCTGACAGTCCCAGTGTTCTCCCAGCTCTCAACCAGTAGACCAAGCTCACCTGAACAAGGTCGACGCTGAAGTCGAACGGAGAGCCTCCCTTCCACCCGTTGAAGACCCTGATGATCCTCTGCCTCCCGTCACTCCAGATGAAGTGCACGACATCATAAAAGGGCTCCAAGCTCGTAAAGCCCCCGGTTCGGACGGTATTACCAACAAGGTATACAAACTCCTACCTGCCCCTCTAATAATGCTCATGACCGCCATCTTCAATGGCGCCTTGAGCAACAACATCTTCCCACAAGCGTGGAAAGAAGCCACCGTCATCGGTATCCCAAAGCCAGGCAAGCCAAAGTCTGAGCCCTCCAGCTACCGTCCCATTAGCTTACTCAACGTTCTCGGCAAAATCTACGAGAGGCTTATTTATAAGCGTCTCAAAGACTACGCCGAAGCAAAGAGCCTCATTCCCAACGAGCAGTTTGGTTTCCGTCCACAACACTCGAGTATCCACAAGGTCCACCGTATCGTAGAGCACTTGTGCGCCGGTATGCAGCGTAACGCGACGACGGGTGTGCTATTCTTCGACATAGCGAAAGCCTTCGACAAAGTCTGGCACAACGGCTTGTTATACAAGCTTTACCAACTAGGAGTGCCAGATCGTCTCGTGCTCATCTTACTAGACTTTTTGTCGAATCGCACCTTCCGCTATCGCATCGAGGGTGCACTCTCGTCCCCTCACCCTATTCGCGCCGGTGTCCCTCAGGGTTCCGTCATATCTCCTCTAGTTTTCACGCTGTTCACCAGCGATATCCCACAGAGTAAAAAGGCTCAGTTGGCTCTCTTCGCCGACGACACTGTCGTTTACTATACCGGTCATTGTCCCAATGCTATAGCTCGTACTCTCCAAACCTCCGCAAACGTCTTAGGCGCTTGGTTCCGGAACTAGAGAATCGAGGTCAACCCCGATAAGAGTCAGGCGGTTCTCTTCTCGAGAAGTCGTCGAGTCCCACCCCCCCTTCCCAGCCCGATCACTATGTACGGCAAGCCAATCCCTTGGGAGAAGCAAGCCAAATACCTAGGCGTGATCCTTGATCAAAACTTAACGTTTAAACAGCACATTAAGGCTGTTCGCGCGCGCGCCGCTTTCGCTCTTGGTAGACTCCACTTTATTCTGACAGCCCGTTGCAAACTGTCACTTAAATGCAAGCTGCGCATCTACACCGCAGTCATCCGTCCCATCATGACCTATGCCTGCGTTGTATTCGCGCACGCTCACCCACGTCATCTCCATAAGATGCAGACCCTCCAGAACCGTTTCCTCAGAAAGGTCACGGGTGCCCCCTTCTATGTCCGTAATATAAATCTCCACATCGATCTTAAAATGCCTACCATAAACCAGTTCATGAAACGCTTATCGAAGCGCTTCTTTGACTGTGGCATAAAACACTCCAACCCCTTGATCTCAGCGGCCGCCCGCTACACTCCCTCCCGCATTAGCAGTATACGCCGACCAAGGCATACTTTCATCGCCCCCGACGACGCCACTACCCTCCTCCAGGAGAGTAGTAAGGCCACCAGCACACTACATAAGCCCAAAACCCGATCGCCGTCCTACCGTCCTCGCCGCCGAGGCCCGCCGCGACGCCCAAATCCACGCCCCTCCCGACCCTTGCTCGAGCCAGCCCGCGCCGCTGAGCCTGTAGCTTTAAATTCGTCCCTAAATCACTCAAAATCTGATCCAGCTAGTCCCTTGCTGCCCTCTCCCAGCGACGCCCTAAGCCGAGGTTCGTACCCCGAAGGGGGTGCCCTTAGCGTTGTCGCTTAGTTTTTAAGTTAGTACATAAGTTTAAGTCCTGGCTGGAGGCCTTAATTTATTAGGGCAACCACAGGCAAGTCCGTCTAAGCAGACGACAACCTCATAGGTTGACCTGCGAGATGCCATTAATTAAAAAAAAAAAAAAAAAAAGATGAGGGTGGCCTAATCTGTCGAGATTAAAAACCACTTAAAAAAAACAGTATCTCTTACGACACTTGGCAATACAGTGGCTTCCCATTACTGAAAGAATTTTCGGAATGGGATCAGTAGTTCTGAAGATTACCCCTAGTAAAACTCACAAATTTCACCTCTTCATTTGAGTAAACCACGACCAAAATAAACTCAGAAAGTACATCTGGATAAAAAAGTCAAAAGTACTGGCCCGGATTTGAAACCATAACCTAATGCATGAGAGCATTATACAATCTTTATTTATACCCATTATTCACTTTTTCAGCACATTAAATTTCCAATCTTAACGCGTTGGCAATCAGTTTTCCTAAACATTCAGCGGTTACTTGTCTATGATCTATCAACATCATCTTTGGCAGTTGAATAAATTAGTGATTGCTGTTTGTGGTCCTTACAACAACGTATATTGGTAGAGAAAGGTACGATTTGATTTCAACACCAATATTGGGTGTTTTTCCATACAAAACAGTATGGAAAAACATAAAGTGTTGATGTTTAAATCAAATCTGCTGTAGATGCGTCGTAGTTTATTGAAGTTCCAAAAATAACACAACTGAATCACACACTTATAGGCCAGTACTTATACAACTGAATTACATACTTAGAACCCGAACTAGGTCGACTCCTGTTTACACCTCAAAACAGACAAATAATACACAATAGCCCAAAAAGATGTATGTAATATAATTGTCTTTATAATGATCAGGCTCTCTGTTATTCCTATAACGTGTGCTACTGTTATATTATATGCTGTGAGGTCAAGGCCGAGTTCTCACATAAAAAATTACTAGAAAACAGATTTTATGAAGACACTCGTGGTAATACTACTAAATGATATTATGATTTTATCTCATTTTATCACGTATTTACTGGTCGTTAAAAATAAGAAGAAAAATGAAATGATAACAACGACTAGATATCGAAAAACACTTACATAAATATACTTATAGATACATTCAGTAAAGTTTGCCCTTCGCACGTACTAAGTCAGGAGAGGTCCGATTAAAATACTCATAAATGTATGAAACTCATTAATGTATGTACGTGAGAAGGATAAATACATAATGTAGATATCTTATAGAAACTTTCATATACGGATAAAAACGTACTAAAACGGATGACTGCATGCAATTCCGAGCATAAAACTCTTTCTGCAGTAATACTTATGTGACGTGGAAACGTCACGTCGGAGCGAACCGTATATTTTATCCGGGCGCAATATTGCCCGACCGAACACTGAGCAATCATGATTTCATATATTATGTGAGATTAAGTGATATCTGCATTCGTAATGATGTTGGTAATGTCGAGCTGAAAAGTAAAAAGAGAACATTTATTTATTATTATTTAAAGGTTTACAGGTTTTTTCTTTTATTTTTATTGATTTAGTTTCACCTGTCTCAGTGTATATTCTCGCCCGCATCTCCAGAATTTAAATTTTCCCCATAAAACGCTTCAATAGTCTGTCTACAATCAAATATTGCAATTTAATTTTGACCTACTTCCCGGTTTCTGATTGAGCTGAAATGTTGCATGCACATGCAACCGATTTAGGATGACAATATAATATTAGTATAACATGGAGCTGATCTGATGATGGATCCCGAAGGTGGCCGTGGGAACTAGTGATAAGATAACGCAATAACAAGTACGGTACTACAAGTAGGTACAACGGTATTACAAGTGCCCGACCCAGTTGTCAAAAATTACCATGTCACGTTGTACTGGGATCGGTCTATCATTACTGACAGGACTGCTATCGCGCCGCACAATGATTGTCGATGTTATTATCGAATGAAAGGAACCTCTTGAAAGCTGAAAAATAAACAAATTAAATATCTCGGCACAGGAGGTTCTTGACATGTGAAATGTTAACTCGGCTGTCGTTGAGCCAATTGCCGTAACAGCCAATGTTTTTCGAATGCTTCGCTTTGCGAAAGAATCTCTCGTGGCTTTCGTGATGCGGATGGTTCAAGGGCCTCATTCAAACGCAGTACTCCTCGATACTGCTCATATCCTGAAAAAGTTCATGTCTCTGGAGCCTTAACAACCGGACCCTGCTCCCGAAGTATGAAAAAATAAATAAACAAGATAATGAAAAAACATTGTAAATTGGATAGAAATGAATAAACTAGTTATTTAAGAGCATTCCCAAAAACTAAAACGGTAATTAAATATTTTTAAAACAAACAAGCGTCTTTGTATTAAAAAAAAACTCTTTTGTTTAAAAATGTAATATGATTTCTTTGAAGACTTGACTGTGATAATACACAATGGTATGATTTTTTTTTAGTTTTGACTTAATAGTTATTTTTTATGAACAACTAGGAAATAAAAGCTTGTTCAAATAATAAAATCAAAAAACCAATTGAAGCATATCTTTGCCCTCGCGGCCGTACTGTGAACATACGTTTGAACTTGCTTTAAAGTTAAAATCCAATAAGTATCCATAATGGGCTTTACTTTGAAATAGAACACTTCATGTTGTCGAGATTAAAAACCACTTAAACAAAACAATAAAAAAAAACAATATCTCTTACGACACTTGGCAATACAGTGGCTTCCCATTACTGAAAGAATTTTCGGAATGGGATCAGTAGTTCTGAAGATTACCCCCTAATAAAACTCACAAATTTCACCTCTTCATTTGAGTAAACCACGACCAAACTAAACTCAGAAAGTACATCTGGGATAAAAAAGTCAAAAGTACTAGCCCGGATTTGAAACCACAACCTAGTGCATGAGAGCATTATTCAAAATTTCACCTCTTCATGTGAATAGAACACTTCATAGTGATATATCATTCATCAAACAAGTGTATTCGAAATAATGTAAAAGGATCAATTTGTGGTGTGAACTGATAAAAAGTTTAAATAACGGCTGGTCAACGGGTGAGTGCATGACTTGTCATTTCGCGCACAGCGCACGAAATTCCAGCGGTTAACGCACTACGCGTATGTAATACTACGGCGTGCAGCCTCGCGCGGTGACGCATACGAGCGCTCGCGACAGAGATAAATGAACAAGACAGCGCATTGCTTTCTGCCTATGAAAAGTTGCCTCTGAGAGAATAATAATTTTATAACAAAAAAATTTCTTTCTCTAATTACGCTTTATTTTTGGATTAAATAAAGTAATAATCATGGCTAGTAGTTCCAACCGATCATATATTATCTATTAAAATGACTCAACTCAGTCGACTCCCACCCGCAATGTGACTATGAATAAAGGCAATAAAAGGTCCGCCAGTACATCAAAACCTGCGTCCTCACCTGTTTGTTGTTTTGACAAATAAGAACTGCGGACTATCATCCAGGATATAATTAAAACCGAGTTTAGCGAGATGTTGACCCAATCAAACGAAAAAATGGTTGGCACAATGAATAACGAACTGGACACGATCAAAGCTGAAATGAAGGAGATGATCGAATCAATTAATTTCATGAACAAGCCGTTTGAGGATTTTGAGAGCAGCCAGAAGTAGCCTTTCTAACGAAATTGTGCAAAAACTAGAATTAGAAAATGTGGATCTAAAATCATCAATCAATCTTCAAGTACGCATCAATAACTTGGAGCAGCAATCTCGATCGAATAACTTGGAGGTACAATGTATATCTGAAACCAAGAACAAGAATGTGTAATCAATTTTCACTCAACTCGGCCAGGTGGTCAACTGTGATATTCAGGAGAAAGACATATTGCACTGTACGCGAATTGCAAAAACCTACCCATCCAGTACCCGCCCTAGATCTTTGGTTGCTCAGATCAGCTTTTAGCATCCACTATGAAGTTCAACCGAAATAACCCTTAAGGAAAAATAAACTGGGACCCAGTTTACTTTTCCTTGGCTATCACCGGCAACAAGTCACCGGTCTATGTTGTTGAACACTTGTCTCCTACGAACAAAGCACTTCACGCAGCGACCAGAATTAAGGCCAAGGAAAGGAACTACCAGTACGTGTGGGTCAGAAACGGCAAAGTAATTGTGAGAAAAGAAGTTGGCGCGGGATGAATTTAAATCAAGAACATGAGTAGAGTAGCCTAAGTAAAATGATATAATTTATTGTCATTATTACTGTTAGAAGCAACCTGGATCTATTACCAAAACTGTAGAGGTTTAAGAACTAAGACCAACACGTTTTACTGTAACCTCGGTTGTATTCAAATCAAATCATTATATTTCCGGAATACACCCATATAGAATTTGCACAAGATTACAAAATGTTATAAGATTACCAAATTACAAATTACAAATTGCACATTAATTAATATATGATTCCAATACTATTGATACCAATATTACATTAAAATAGATAAGTATAACTTTAGCTGGAATAATAATTGCCATATACGAAGAAACTGTTTACCTCGTATATGGACCTCACTATTCCATTGTCAGATTTATGTATGCGGTTCATAAAGGAGGCCTGGGACTTTGTCACGACTGCTTGAAAGTCATCTACCCTGTTTTCAGCAAACATGCCGGACGCACTACCGACCAACCGACCGACTGGACCGCCAAGGCAGGCCCAGTATGCTTTGTTTGTTTGTTTGGCATCTCGCAGGTCAACCTATGCGGTTGTCGTCTGCTTAAGCCGACCTGCCTGTGGTTGCCCTAATAAATTAAGGCATCCAGCCAGGACTTAAACTTAAATACTAACTAAAAACTAAGCGACAACACTAAGGGCACCCCCTGTGGGGTACGGACCTCGGCTTAGGGCGTCGCTGGAAGAGGGCAGCAAATGACTAGCTGGATCAGGATTGGTATTATTTAGGGACGAATTTAAAGCTACAGGCTCAGCGGCGCGGGCTGGCTCGAGCAGGGGTCGGGAGGGGCGTCGATTTGGGAGTCGCGGCAGGCCTCGGCGGCGAGGACGGTAGGACGGCGATCGGGTTTTGGGCTTATGTAGCGTGCTAGTGGCCTTACTACTCTCCTGGAGGAGGGTAGTGGCGTCGTCGGGGTCGATTAAAGTATGCCTTGGTCGGCGAATACTGCTAATGCGAGAGGGAGTGTAGCGGGCGGCCGCTGTAATCAGGGGGTTAGAATGTTTGATGCCGCAGTCGAAGAAACGCTTTGATAAGCGTTTCATGAACTGTTTTATGGTTGGCATTCTAAGGTCGACGTGAAGATCTATATTCCGGACGTAGTAAGGAGCACCCGTAACCCTTCTGAGGAAACGGTTTTGGAGGGTCTGCATCTTATGGAGATGACGTGGGTGAGCATGAGCAAATACGACGCAGGCGTAGGTCATGATGGGACGGATGACTGCGGTATAAATGCGGAGCTTGCATTTAAGCGACAGTTTACTACGGGCTGTCAGTACGAATTGGAGCCTGCTAAGGGCGAAGGAAGCGCGCGCGCGAACCGCCTTGATATGGGCCTTACAGGTAAGGTTTTCGTCGAGGATCACGCCTAGGTATTTGGCTTGCTTCTCCTAGGGGATCGGCTTACCGTACATAGTGATCGGGCTGGGAAGTGGGAGAGGGAATCGACGACGTCTCGAGAAGAGAACCGCCTGACTCTTATCAGGGTTGACCTCGATTCTCCATTTCCGGAACCAAGCGCCTAAGACGTTTGCGGAGGTTTGGAGAGTACGAGCTATAGCGTTGGGACAGTGCTACCGGTACAGTAAACGGCAGTGTCGTCGGCGAAGAGAGCCAACTGAGCCTTTTTACTTTTTGGGATATCGCTAGTGAACAGCGTGAAAGCGAGAGGAGATAGTACGGAACCCTGAGGGACACCGGCGCGAATAGGATGAGGAGACGAGAGTGCTCCCTCGATGCGATAGCGAAAGGTGCGATTCGACAAAAAGTCTCGTAAGATGAGCACGAGACGATCTGGAACTCCTAGTTGGTAGAGCTTGTATATCAAGCCGTTGTGCCAGACTTTGTCGAAGGCTTTCGCTATGTCGAAGAATAGCACACCCGTCGTCGCATTACGCTGCAGACCAGCGCATAAGTGCTCTACGATACGGTGGACCTGTTGGGTGCCCGAGTGTTGGCTACGGAATCCAAACTGCTCGTTGGGTATGAGGCTCTTTACTTCGGCGTAGTCTTTGAGACGCTTATAAATAAGCCTCTCGTAGATTTTGCCGAGGACATTGAGTAAGCTAATAGGGCGGTAGCTGGAGGGCTCAGACTTTGGCTTGCCTGGCTTTGGGATACCGATGACGGTGGCTTCTTTCCATGCTTGTGGGAAGATGTTGTTGCTCAAGGCGCCATTGAAGATGGCGGTCATAAGTATTATTAGCGGGGCAGGAAGGAGTTTGTAAACCTTATTGGTAATAGCATCCGAACCGGAGGCCTTACGAGCGTGGAGCCCTTTAATGATGTCGTGCACTTCGTCTGGAGTGACGGGAGGCAGAGGATCATCAGGGTCTTCGACGGGAGGGAGGGAGGCTCTTCGTTCGACTTCAGCGTCGACCTTGTTCAGGTGAGCTTGGTCTACTGGTTGGGAGCTGGGAGAACATTGGGACTCTAGGCTGTCGGCAAGACATTCAGCCTTATCGGGACTGTCGAAAGCGACACTATTGTCGGGGCGGATGAGAGGCCCAGTATGCATCTGAATGCGTTATTATATTGAACACGCAAAGTGTTGTAAGCAAGATGCGTATTAATTATGATCTTTAATATTAACCGAAACTTGAATAAACAGTAGTATACGCAACAGTGAGCTTTTTGATAATAGATATATGTTGGATATAGAAGAGAAAGGGAAACAGCTGGCTTCCATCCCAATAAAGACGGAGGGGGAGTTTTGATAGCCGTTTCAACAAAAGTCAACTCGAAACGTATTGACAGGTGGCAAAGTTTATGTGGATTATGTGAGGATCTCTGTGCAGTATACCTTCCTGCACCAGTATGTATCAACAATTGAACATTTCATCGAACACTGTAATAACGTGTTTGAAACAACTAACATTCCAACCTGTATTGTTGAGGACTTTAACTTGGGCACAATAAACTGGACCCCGAGGGTAATCAACAGTTCACTTCTCAACACGTGTTTAAGACTGTTAGATTTCAAGGTCGTTATCAAGCTTACACAGCACAATCTTATTAAAAACAGTTCGGCACGTGTTTTGGACATAGACTTATCTACAATACCTTCTTGCACAGTGAGTGAATCCAATGTCTCTTTGACCACTGTTGACAAGCTTCATCCATTTACTCTTTTATTATTAAAAGAAAATAGTATGCCATACAATCAACGTCCAAGAGGAAAAAATTCCGAAAAGCTGATTATGTAAAAATTAAATCCTATTTAAACGAACAAGACTGGGATCAACTATTTGCAGGTCAAGATGATGTAGATGGCACGGTTAATGCATTCTATGACATCTTGAACACGGCCATAAATAAATTAGTTCCAAACTGTAAACATCATGTACGTAAGGAAAACCCTAAATCTTTTCAGTAAAAGAGGTGATAGACACAACTAAGGGACTAGAAATAGGGACCAATTGGTTCAACCGGGTTTCAGGCTGGCTAAAGTAGATTCATCCTTCATGGGGTACTGTTTAAAATGTTATAATAAAATACCTCCCCACATACTCCAACTGAATAAAACGAAGTTCAAAACTTGTATCAAACGCACACTATGCAGCCAAGCATATTATAAGTTGGAGGATTACATCTCTGACAAAAATGCTTGGCTCAACGCTGGTTCTGCTCCACAAGGGCGTCTAAACAATTAATTAGCATTCGGAAATATTGTTGGAGCTGCTGAAGATTGTAAAATCTATATTTGCACTGTATAAATTCAATCTTTTAGTATTGTATAATTGCAAAGCACACGTGTGGGCACTATGTATGTACCATAAAGCTACCCTATACTGGGCACGTCTGTCATTGACTTGAATGTTCCCTGGCGGCTGAGAGTATGTCACGCTCACTCAAATGTCTCGCTGGTGGTGGCGTGTGTGTTGGATCATTAAGTTCCCTTCAAAATGGTTGAGCTGAATGGTGCTGATCCATACGTCATGTTCGTGAACGGGCGCCGTCAGTGGGGACTGGTCATCTCTTGGCAGCCACGGCTTATTTTTATTTCAGATTTTTTTATGTTTTTATTACGGGTCTTTCTACATCGTTCTCACATGTATAATTTCAACAAAACTGATGTAACAATTTTTTCTGTATCCATATTATTTAAAAGAGTGTCCATGGAGTTTCTTGCCCGTTCTTCTCCATAGGTACCTACTTTCGCTTTGGAATGGGCAACTAGCTTCATATTTCTGAATGACCGACCCCTTGTCAATTCAAAAGTGCCTGTAATTGATTTATTTGAAATAAACGCTTTGATTTTGAGTTTGAGTAAGCCAATATCCATCCACTACCCGCCATGGTTTGATAAATCTATAATAAAATCCCTCAATGACAAAAATAAGCTAAGACTGCGCTTCAAGATATACAATAATTTGAGAGATGAAATAGAACTAAAATTAATTACAAAAAGTATTCAAAATTTTGCTAAAAGTTTATATGAATAACCTAGAATCTGGTTCTGGTGGTTTCATGTGGTCCTGGGTTCGATTGCCAGGTCGGGCAAAGTGTTATTGGGTTTTTCTATCTTGAATTTCTCAGTAGCAGCCCGGAATCTGGATTTGTGCCCGGTTGATGGCAATGGGCTCGCCCTTTATTACATGGGATTTAAACATAACTGGCCCAACCCTTCGGGGAAACAAGGCGTGGTTATGTTATGTAGAATCTGAAATCAAAGAGAATCCAAAACTATTCTGGACTCACGTTAAGGCTAAGCGCGGAGGATCTAGTGTCTATCCACTGACAATGACTGACGGACAGACTACAACGTCTAATGGCTCGACTGTTTGCGACCTTTTTGTTAATGATTTCTCATCGGTTTATTACCCTGAAAATAACATAGAATTTAAGAATGGCTCAAACTGTTTTCATTCACTGGAATCTTAGAGCCAGTGTCTAACAACCACAGACTTGGAAATGGATTCTTTACTCAGAAAACTACAATCAATGAACATTGCAAAAGGACCCGACGGAATCCCACTGCTATTTATTTCTACATGTGCGGTGTTGGTCCCTCCGCTACTAAAAATATATAAAATGACATTGGCCAACGGATCTTTTCCATCCAAATGGAAAAAAGCTAAAATCGTTCCGGCACATAAGTCACGCCAAAAAGAGAACATCTCAAACTACCGGCCCATTGCGATCCTCTCCACTTTCGTCAAGGTATTTGAGTCAATGATCTGTCCCCATATCCAACACCATTTCAGGCTTTACCTTAGCGATCACTAGCAAGGCTTTGTAGCATCAAGGTCCAGATAGAAACTATTGACTCAAATAAGCAGTTTGATATGATAAACACCGATTTCAGTAAGGCGTTTGATAAAATCTCCCTTTCCATACGAGTACTAATAAAAAAACTAGCAACATATAGGTATCACGGGACTCTTGCTGAAATGTCTGGAATCGTACCTCGCTGACCGTGCATTTTACGTTGTGATAAAATAATGGTTTTTGTTCTACCAACACTTATCGCATGACGTCCGGTGCCCGGCAGGGTTCCCACTTAGCCCCCATTTTTTATGTGATTTTTATAAATGATCTTCCCCACTGCCTTAAATTTTCAGAGTGCTTTTTGCACGCAGATGACTCAAAGATGGCAAGGAAAATCAAATCATCAAATGATATTGAGCTTTTGCAGGATAAATTGAACAGAGTAAATGAATGGTGCAAGAATAATAAATGGAATTGAACTTCAATAAATGCTACCACCTGTAATTTTCTAGAAAGCTTCACCCCATTCATTCGCCCCATAAAATTTATGAAGTAGAAACTATATGGGATGTAGGAGTTCTATTTGACAAAAAAGTTACTTTTATCCCCCCATTGAAAACACTATTAAAAAAGCTTCCAAAATGTTGGGTTTTGTTCTACGCAATGGGTTTCAAACAGGTCAGCACTAAAATATTGATGTTTTGTGACAAACAGCCATGTACAAAGCATACTAGAGTACTGTAGCATTGAATGGAGCCACTCATACACTTCTCTTAGAAAGGGTCCACAAACGTTTTCTATGACAGCAGCTGCCCTCCTATGTGTCTCGTCTGCAAACTTTCAAAATGCTCTCTTTATCGACTCGAAGAGAAATTATGGATGCCCTGTTTCTGTACAAACTCCTTAGAAAGCAAATACATTCTGTGAAATACTGTCCACAGTTACTAAGTATCATCAAGTTTCGTGCCCCAAAGCGCTGTCCTCGTAAACTCATTACTCCGCTCCACCCGCTCTTGCGTAAAACTGTCTTAGGTGCTAACTCACCTATCCCGCGAATGTGAAAAATATTAAACAGCTGTAGTGATGAATACCACGATAGCATAGGGAATTTACGTAAATTAGTTATTAAATACTACTCGCATAAACAAGGCACGACCTGAATTGGAATTTAGTCAATCTACATAATTATTAAACGTCATTTAATTAGTTTTAAATTATCCTTTAATTTATTATCTAATGTGCACCAATTATTTCATCTTGGATTAATTTACATTTATCTCTAATTCATCATTCTATTTCACAATTTACTTCGATTGTGATTTAATTTATGTGTTTTTGTTACATTGCTAGATTTATTTGTTTAAAAATATAGTGCAGTTGGTGTTAGCCTGTCTCATCCGCCCCGACAATAGTGTCGCTTTCGACAGTCCCGATAAGGCTGAATGTCTTGCCGACAGCCTAGAGTCCCAATGCTCTCCCAGCTCCCAACCAGTAGACCAAGCTCACCTGAACAAGGTCGACGCTGAAGTCGAACGAAGAGCCTCCCTCCCTCCCGTCGAAGACCCTGATGATCCTCTGCCTCCCGTCACTCCAGACGAAGTGCACGACATCATTAAAGGGCTCCACGCTCGTAAGGCCCCCGGTTCGGATGGTATTACCAATAAGGTATACAAACTCCTTCCTGCCCCGCTAATAATGCTTATGACCGCCATCTTCAATGGCGCCTTGAGCAACAACATCTTCCCACAAGCATGGAAAGAAGCCACCGTCATCGGTATCCCAAAGCCAGGCAAGCCAAAGTCTGAGCCCTCCAGCTACCGCCCTATTAGCTTACTCAATGTCCTCGGCAAAATCTACGAGAGGCTTATTTATAAGCGTCTCAAAGACTACGCCGAAGCAAAGAGCCTCATACCCAACGAGCAGTTTGGATTCCGTAGCCAACACTCGGGCACCCAACAGGTCCACCGTATCGTAGAGCACTTATGCGCTGGTCTGCAGCGTAACGCGACGACGGGTGTGCTATTCTTCGACATAGCGAAAGCCTTCGACAAAGTCTGGCACAACGGCTTGATATACAAGCTCTACCAACTAGGAGTGCCTGATCGTCTCGTGCTCATCTTACGAGACTTTTTGTCGAACCGGACCTTTCGCTATCGCGTCGAGGGAGCACTCTCGTCCCCTCATCCTATTCGCGCCGGTGTCCCTCAGGGTTCCGTACTATCTCCTCTCGCCTTCACGCTGTTCACTAGCGATATCCCAAAAAGTAAAAAGGCTCAGTTGGCTCTCTTCGCCGACGACACTGCCGTTTACTATACCGGTCACTGTCCCAACGCTATAGCTCGTACTCTCCAAACCTCCGCAAACGTCTTAGGCGCTTGGTTCCGGAAATGGAGAATCGAGGTCAACCCCGATAAGAGTCAGGCGGTTCTCTTCTCGAGACGTCGTCGACTCCCTCCCCCACTTCCCAGCCCGATCACTATGTACGGCAAGCCAATCCCTTGGGAGAAGCAAGCCAAATACCTAGGCGTGATCCTCGATGAGAACCTTACCTTTAAGGCTCATATTAAGGCGGTTCGCGCGCGCGCCTCCTTCGCTCTTAGCAGGCTCCAATTCGTACTGACAGCCCGTAGCAAACTGTCCCTCAAATGCAAGCTCCGCATCTATACCGCAGTCATCCGTCCCATCATGACCTATGCCTGCGTTGTATTTGCGCACGCTCACCCACGTCATCTTCATAAGATGCAGACCCTCCAAAACCGTTTCCTCAGAAGGGTCACGGGTGCCCCCTTCTATGTCCGTAATATAGATCTTCACGTCGACCTCAAAATGCCAACCATAAAACAGTTCATGAAACGCTTATCAAAGCGTTTCTTCGACTGCGGCATCAAACATTCTAACCCCCTGATTACAGCGGCCGCCCGCTACACTCCCTCTCGCATTAGCAGTATTCGCCGACCAAGGCATACTTTAATCGACCCCGACGACGCCACTACCCTCCTCCAGGAGAGTAGTAAGGCCACTAGCACGCTACAAAAGCCCAAAACCCGATCGCCGTCCTACCGCCCTCGCCGCCGAGGCCCGCCGCGACGCCCAAATCGACACTCCTCCCGACCCTTGCTCGAGCCAGCCCGCGCCGCTGAGCCTGTAGCTTTAAATTCGTCCATAAATAATACCAATCCTGATCCAGCTAGTCATTTGCTGCCCTCCTCCAGCGACGCCCTAAGCCGAGGTTCGTACCCCACAGGGGGTGCCCTTAGCGTTGTCGCTTAGTTTTAGTTAGTATATAAGTTTAAGTCCTGGCTGGAGTCCTTAATTTATTAGGGAATCCACAGGCAAGTCCGCTTAAGCAGACGACAACCGCATAGGTTGACCTGCGAGATGCCAAACAAACAAACAAAAAAAAAAACGTGTTAGCCTGTAAATAATTGTAACACATAAAACTTTTTATAGTGTACTTTTAAATGTAATGCAATGTGGAAGCAATTGCAGGCTAACCTAATATATAAATAAATAAATAAATAAAAAAGCAAATCGGTAATTTCAAGGTTTTTTGTTCTAATTGTCGACTGTAAAAAAATGCTTGATGACTGGGAAGTTGTTAAAATGGACGCGCAAAAGCTATAGACCTTTTAATGTTATTTTGTAAAAAATATTATTTAAAATCAGGTTCTAAAACGATAACTCTGCAGTCCAACAGGTCCGGGGTCTCACTGTAAATGTCCGTCTGCCAAATGATGATACATTCAATGCTGCAGGCAACAATCAACGGTGCCATACATCGTCTTTCGTAGAACGCAACAGTTTGTTGATCACAGAATACCATTGAAGCATTGTCTTCTAAACGAGATTGATTTTGAAACACGTGGATCGCTAGTGCACTACTGTGTCTTTATTTAATTTTGTGCAAAACATGACTGGCATTTGGTCCACTTACATTTTATGTCACAAACAACAGGATTCAAATGAATATTTTATTTGTCTCATAATCACTGCTGAACTCAGGCTCCTCATAGACACTACACCAGTAGGTACACTGCAAGTGTATTTTCTTTCGCTCGTAAAGTGGCTCTTGTTGCAACACTTTTAGGTTCATTATGCAGTGTATTTAACACGCTTGCTTTTTACTTCACGGGAAAGTTAGCCACAGATACTCGTAACTATAAACTTGTCAAAGTTGTGCGATATATTTTTCAAGATCCTAGCAGCTAGTTGCCTGTCATTTTATGGCTTATATTATTATTTTTCTCCTCGAAAGTTTTTTGAAAAACATCGTTTGATACACGAATTGTCTTTGCACAATTGCATCAATATGATTGAATTTTCATCACATAAATTGTACCGCATAGCAACAAAGCGCGTCCAATTCCGCTAAGTAAACGGTCGGTTAATGCAAATACATATCATTTTTTCTTTGTTTGTTGCCACATTAAATAAGGTTCCTAAGTTATGATCGTATTTCTCAGTATTCCTGTTAGACGAAGTATAATTATTACTACCACACAATTCAACATGCGTTTCAATAATACACGCCACAATTTTTAGTGTGCATAAACCCCGAAGAAAAAAAAACAATCTCCTTTCAGTGTACGCATATAATGTTATTGTATAGCAGATTCATAGTGCTATAAACTAAACGATTAACTACATTATTTAACATAAACATAACATAACATCACGCCTTGTTTCCCCGTAGGGTTGGGCAGAGGTGTACCTGTACACCCACATTTCGCCAGTTATGTTTAAGTCCCATGTAATAGGGGGCGAGCCTATTGCCATCAAGCGGGCACAAATCCAGACTCCGGGCTGATACTGAGAAATTCCAGATAGAAAAACCCAATAACACTTTGCCCGACCTGGGAATCGAACCCAGGACCTCATGCTCAGCGGTAGCGATTGCGACCACTAGACCAACGAGGCAGTCTAATAACTACATTATTTATTCAATGTACACAAGCAAACCTAAGTTCCAACATCAAACTTATCGCATCTTCAAAGCAAACTAACTCAAATAAAATATAGTTGCCATTCCAATTAATCAGCATCAATATGATCTACTTTTCATCACATTTGTTGGACCGGATAGCAACACAACGCGTCCAATCCGCTAAGTAAACGGTCGTTTAATGCAAATACATATAACGTATCCTTTGTTTGTTGCCACACTAAATAAGTTCCCGAGCTATTTGGTGCAAATTTTTTTTATGGATGTTGTATAGTGTTTATATGTATCATATTGTATACAAGGTGTAGTATCTGCTGGCATTTGGGTTTTATAAACACTTTAAACAAACGTACATACCAACCGAGTTAATTAAAATAGGGCAGTCAGTCTCGCTACCATTTTGCTGACGAGCCAATCTTATAATTTGTATTCGGAATTGATATTTTGTGCCGATTAGGGATTAGATCTTTTGAATATTGAGGGAAATCGTAGTAAATGTGGAGGTCTAGAAAAACGCTTTTGAAATAAATAAATAGATGACTATGAATTACATACAAAGACGGTTTTTGAATTTAGTTAAGTGCGCTTCGTCTTACGGCGTAGCGTGTAGAACTATGTTTCTTAACCCATTTAGTTCCTCAGAGCCTAGCTAAAGTTACAACTATAGTATTTTTAGAATGCATCCAGTACATAAAGCAAATTGTTAATTAATTCGCGTTTGTGCAAAACAGGTCTTTGATTTAGTTAAGAGTAAAATTGTGGTTTAATTAACTCTTGAAGTCATAAATGAAGCTAGGTAATAGTGTGTTCTAAAATACGGATTTTAATTAGTACATTTTCTGCTCCTAGAATTTAGTCTGGCTCGGGGTTACAGGGCTAACAAGTGGTTTTCTTGAGAATTTAATTGAACATGACAAATTTTAGTAGACTTTGGAAGTGTCAGAAATTCACAGACATTGTTTTTAGAGTAGTATCCCTGGTTGTATTGGCAACAAAAAACTGCTTGTGAAAATGGCCTCTTTTCTTGATAAATGATTTGACAAAAAAAATACACGTCAATCTCTTCTCGTCAAGGTCTTTTGAGGAAAGAACCAGTGTGGTTCTTTCCACAAAAGACCTTGACGAGAATATTACCACAACAATTTATAAGTTGGTTCGTCGATACAGACGCGTCCACAAAGCAAAGACGAAGAGTGTGTTTAACACTCAAATTTGGTAGTACATAAAACGCAGAACTGGTTGAAATATTCTTTATCCCAAGCGGGTGTTGAGCAACGGCCACATAATAACAAATAACGAGCCCCGCTTCCTTTTACCTTTTAAACTCTTATTTTGACAGCTTCACGAATTCACAGAGGTTTTATTTTCATGCATTTGGACAGAAAGACCACTCTTTACGGTTTGCAAAATATAGTACGTACGTACGTAAATATAGTACGTAAGTACGTAAATATAGTTTCGAAGAGCTTTAAAGTCGGTTTCGGTCAAAATACTATAGTTCTTTATTTTCAGTGCAACTTATTATTAAATACCATTCGACAGGCTATTTTGTGTCTAAAATTACACATTTATGATTACCATTTTTGCATTGGCCCGAACGCAAACAGTTTTTGGAAGACTAGTCTAAGTATTTGATTAAAACTGACATAATTTTCGGTTTTTGATTTGTAAAAAATTTTAGCGACTCTTCTATAAAATTGATTGATGTTCGATTCGACATGTAAGCGTAACGACAGGCTTTGTCATCTAATAGCAACTACGCATATCGGGATTAAGGACACGCTAGTCGGTCATTCTTCCAAACAAACGTGGTATGGTGATAACTCGTCTGTTGGCCGGTGTACGTTCAAAACTAAAAATTATATCAACTTGTCATGCCCTTATCTAGCACAAGCAGAATCGAAAAAAAAAATGCGTTTGGAAGTTATGAGCGTCGAAACTTCATCATTTCAACGCATCTTTGAGTGCAAATAAATAACACCCGAAATACCAAAATGGCAAAATTTTTCCCGTACAGGGATAAATAATTTATTGAAATGATAAATACATCCAGTACCTAGTTTTTTCATAATATCGATCAGTCCAAAGGTCTCTGAAATTTTACGCTCGTTTTCGTTATAATTCATCGTCAGTTTCAATATATAAATAAAACTTTTAAAATAAACACAAAGTAACATGCTTCGTCACATCCACCAACGAGTTCGAGCCGTCGACTAGTGCATGCAGTGCTTAAAAGTGCGTGTTCCATTAAAGGAGGCCTATGGAGTATCAAATCATGACTCTGGTGTGTGTGATGAGACCGTTTGAGTAAATTTTTGGCATGTCGACGGAATGTGAATGCGAAATTTAGGTAGGTACTAGCCTTCGTACCTAGGTAGGTACTAGCCAGCCTTATAAAATCCCAAAAGTTACCTACCTCAACAGGTTACCGTTTACAGACAGACACTGGCAAGGTCAAAGGTCAACGCTGTACCCTTCAAACAGAATCAATTATGTATGGGGTGGGTGATATCATTTACTCCAACAAACACTAAAAGCACTCTGTACATTTTTTGACGTTGTCAGAAGTGGACCTTTTTATGTCATTCTTGTTATGCCAGTACTACTTTTATTTTCTTATTGGATTTGAGTCAGTCCGGTGTCACGTTTGTATTTTGACGTATGTGTTGCCAGCCAGCATGTGGCGTATTGTTACGTTTGTTATTCGTTCTGCCATTCGATTTTCGAACGTTCGTGCAATTTTAAAGTCGGAAGCCCAAGTTACATCGCACCCAACAATGGCTTAGTTTCATTACATAACGAGTTTGGTTTTCTTTTTTCATTAACTACATACTTATTTAATACCAAACTAGATTTTAAGTGAGAAATCTTGGCAAATTGATTTTTTTAACAGACAAATTCGACCGAAAAACAGTTTTCCTAAAAAAATATTCATGACAAATTATAAGTAGGCCAGCAAATTATTATCGCCGTCATTTTAAGAGTAACCAAAATCTTACTGGCCATCTTTTACACAACGTTCCTTTAAAAATATCGGTTCGAGGACTTCAGTTTCCTCTTGTCTAATCGATCAAGGGTGTGGCGTTGAAGAGGGTTCAGTCCTCTAAAGACAAGGCCATATCCGCAGCCACGGCCTCCATTATGGAGGCAGCGGAGGTAATTCATTTCGGGCCTCCACCAGACGGTATGTCCGAGATGCGGACGGAGGGCAGACTGACTACCGCCATGGAGCTTCTCCGAAAGGAGAACGAGGAGCTCCGGGCAGACCTACCCAAGGTCCATGGAGCTGGCCATCGGGAGTTGCCACAAAGAAAGGCGCATGGGCAAGGCCAGCCCATGCCAGCCGAGGACCGGGTTCTGACCCTGGTGCGGCACGAGCTGGCTGCCTTCCAGAGTCGGTTTTCTGCTCTGGAGCCATTGTCCTTCGCCCTTCACTGGCGGCGAGCCAGCCGGTCTTCGGCCAGCGAAAGGCTGCCTCTTATGCCGACACCGCCGCCAAACCAGGGTCCTTGCGGCAGCAAAGTGGGGCCGTGGTGGAACCCACGGGCTCGCCCCTGGCGAAATTGGCGTCTGCGCAGACGGCAAGGGCCCAAGCCCTGATTGCGAGACGGCCGCCCCCGCCCTCCAAATCTCCTTCTAAACCTCCTCCGACCGACGCCGAATGGCATATAGTCGGGGAGAAGGGGAAGGCGGGTAAGGCAGCAAGGGCGTAACTTAAATTGCTTGTCGTTGACACGATTCCTGTTCACACAACTACACATTCGCGGCTTTTTCGTATTGACTGATAGATTTGTGGAGACGTAAAACTTCCCAGATTTTTCTATTTCCTCTGTTGGTGTTGGAAAGCAATACAATTTATCTAAAGTAGGTATGTTTTTTGTATTCTTAGTTGTAATTTACGTAACAATAGCTGTTTGTTAATGTCCAGATAACAAATCTATGTTATACGGATTAGTCAGCGTGCAACAAGAGCATCGTGCATGCTTGTGCTGGCAATGTGTTGCCAAGGGTTAATTAAATGTAGGTGGAAAGTTAATGATCTTAAAGTTTTTTTAGAAGGATTCGTTAAGTTGGCTCCAGTTTTTCTAACAAAACACCAACCAAAAAGATAGTATGTCAAAAATAACATTGGTTTTCACCATAACCCAGAGTGACACGTAATCTTTACGATCTATGAGTTTTTAAGACGGCTAAATATCACCAAAAAAATAAGCTTTGTGGTCGGAAAAGGTTCAGGCGTGTGATTTTGAAAAAAAAAACAGCAATTTTTGTTTTCCTAAATGCGTTTTTGCCTGCAATTTAGAATTTCTGTAAAATATTAGACTTTAATAAGTATTGCACCAGTCACCAAATGACGGAATGTACAATCAGGCAATATTCGTAATGCATCATAGCAAGATAGTTTACGATCTAGCTGAATTTTTGCAGTTCTTTGGGCCTAGCATAAACACGCGGATTAAACGGAACGTTGATCCCGTTCGCGCTAAGTTTGCCGGTCCGTTGAATGCGCATCCCCCCAACTGCCTACCGCACCATAGAGTCGACCTCTCAGCACCGTAAGCAACGTTATCGCAAGCGCGTGTGATTATAACTTATTCAGAAACAACATTAAATTCAAAGACAGGATGTGACACCTACCAACCTGCACTGGGGCCGCGTGGTGGATACCTCTCACAGAGAGAAGCTCTGTGTCGCAGCAATGGGAATAATAATGCTTGTTTAGCAACTTCATAGTCTTCATGTTATTCGATATTTGTTAGTTTTGCTGACGGACAGCGGTATACTTAGCTCGAACAAAACACGAACGATTTTAAACATCTTCATCTGCCTAACCTTTTCCCAACTTTATTGGGTCGGTTTCCAGTCCAACCGGATGCAGCGAAATACCAGTATTTCACATGGAGCGAGCTGTCTATCCCAGCTCCACAACCCAGTTACTGGGTAGTACGATACCTTGGTAGGGTTAGTTGTCAGACTTTTGGTATTCTGACGACCCATAAGGACTGTCAAAGATTCACGAATGACAGCCGGGATCAACGGTTTATCGTGCTTTCCGAGGCAGGCAGGGGTCTCTCACTCGGTAAGTAAATGTGGTCAATCCATCCACGGACTGACCGGTATATCGATCTGTGCGGCTGTTGTTACTTATCTACGAGGCATGATTTTAAAAATCTAAAATGAAAATACTTGTTGAGAGATTGACGTTTGACGTCTGTATCGGTGTAGCCGTCTGTACTCTTTTTTAATAAGAAATAATATAAAACACAAGTATAAGTGTAAACATTTAATTTAATCGTAAATGCAGTGCAACATAGAGTGACATATATTGGAGTGAATATTAACTGGTGCGCATAGGTGTCGTAAATCAACAAAACAATAACACAGTGACTTGGCGTAATTAGCTGCTTACTCTCTAATTTAAAGACAAGTGATTGCAGTGTTAAGGTACTAGTAGTGCCATCTATCTTTTCCGTGGCTTTCCATGTAACGACTCGTATCGTGAATCATCTCTGGCGCCATCTAGCGTGAGATCCTAGAATCACTCAAGTTACGAGCTTGTTTTGTTACCATCATGCCAGGTGTCAAATGTGGAGGTTGCGGTCGTTTCATCTCGATAGTAGAGGGCGCTAAATGTGGTATATGTCAGACTCAATACCACCGAGTGTGTGTAGGCATTACTACAAAAGCAATTATATCTGCTAGCTGGCGTTGCCCTGAGTGTAAGAAGGGCCTCGTTAGGGATAACAGGGCTGAGACTCCAGTCCGAGGCCCTGCGGAAAGTTGTCAAGCTGTGACGACCGTTGAGCAAGCCTGCATGGAAACCAGTACGCCTAATACCTCGGACATTTGTTCCAAAACTGCACCTATGCAGACTGCGTGCCCTTCTAGTGTTGCCACTACCCCGCCGCACAATGCCTCCTTAGTTGATGTCACGGCCCGGGAAATATCGCTGATCGCCGGCTCCGACATGAAATTAATCATGGAGGAACTGAGGGCGGTGCGTGTGGAGATCCGGGACTTTCGGAAGGATATGGAGATAGAGATGATGGAGCTCAAAGCCTCCATGAACACCTGCAATACGCGCACTGATGGCCTAGAGGCCAGGGTGGACGCCTTGGAGCGGTGCGCTTCCTCAGCTCCGGCTAATACTGAGGCAATGGACAAGATCGTAGAAGATTTAAGGCGCGAGCTTAACGACAGGGATCAGGATCTCTTGGCTAATGATATTGAGATTTCTAATATACCTGAGACCAAGGTTGATAACCCGATCCACATCATCAAGGTCATAAGCGTAAAGCTAGGGGTCAACCTTGAAGAACGCGACATTGTCAGCGCGGAACGCGTAGGCGGGAGACAGCTCAACGCGTCCAGCTCTGAAGGTGCGACAGAGACTCGCCCGCGCGCCATTGTTGTGCGCCTGGCGCGTCGTGATCTACGCGATGATCTGCTGGCAAGGGTGCGCCGTGGTGCGACGACAGCCGATCTTGACATGTCCGGCCAGCCCCAGCGATTCTTCATCAATGAACGCCTCACAAAAATAAACCGGCAGTTATTTCGGAAGGCAAGGGACGCCGCTAGTCTCTTCGACTGGAAATTTGTGTGGACCAAGCGCGGCCGCATTCTTGCCAGAAGGAAGCCAGGCGAACCCACACAAAGAATTCGCACCGATCAAGACATCTCTCGCATATTTGGATCTGTCAATGAAACAGCCTGATTATTTTTTAGTTTTATTTTTCTTTATGGTATTTTATGTTAAGTTCATGTTAATTATTATTAAGGATATACGTCGCAACTGTTTCTGTCGGGCGCTTAATCACAACGCGGCAGATGTACATAGTAAGTCACCATTAATATTTTTATATATATTTATTTTATGTATCAACACACATAAAACACTAATTACTGCACACTCAAATTTTATCCAATTAATATTTACAATTAATTTATCTTCAATGTTTGTAATTTACCCTAATCACAACTACAATACATTAACACTCCATCATTTTAGTTCCTTTCAGCCCCCAGCTATTTACATGCATTTACTCATCAGATACTCAAGACACATACTATACACAGATGACAAATGCAAATGACTTCTAGTAAATTTATTAAGTTTGGCCTACTGAATGCAGGCTCTCTCGGGACTAATCAGGATGAATTTTTGATAGCCATGGGCAACCATGCTGTGGATATTATGGCTATCAACGAAACTTGGTTACGTAAGGGTGAGGAGGACCGAGCGCCTAGTGTACCTGGGTACAAGCTTAAGCACATACCGCGACCTATGTCTGTACGTGGCGGGCGTGGCGGAGGGGTAGCATTCTACATAAAAAACGGGGTAACTACGCGGGTTAGAGCTCATCCTGATCATCCCAATGTTGAACAGCTTTGGTTAACCCTTAATGTAAATAAGAAAAAGTTACTAATTGGCACTGCATATCGTCCACCCTGGTTGGACTTGGACCTCTTTCTGGAGGGCTTGACTGCTAGTATTGGTGGTTTGGCCCCCTACGATAATGTAATATTGTTAGGTGACTTTAATGTTAATATGCTAGATGTCAATAGCCCAAAGACTAAACAACTTTTGGAGTTTTTTAGCTACTTAAACCTAAGTCAATTAGTCCAAACACCCACTCACTTTGTAGGTGATAGAAGTTCGCTTATTGACGTTATCTGTACTGATGCTTCAGTCCGTAATGTCGTGGTGAATCCCAATAGTGAACTTGGCCATCACTCGTTTATCACATGCGAGACGATATTTAAGAAGGATAAGGCTAAACCTAGATTGGTCGTTTTTCGTCCGCTTACAGACATATTAGAGGATTATTTTAGTATCGATTTAAATAATATACCCTGGTCGATTATTGGAGACATGGGAGATGTAAATTCAATGGTGCAAACATTTAACTCCTTTTTTATCCAGTTGTTTGATCTCCACGCTCCTCTTAAAAGGAAGACGTTTAAAACCCGCCCTACTCCATGGATTACTGAGAACATCAAACTGATGTCGGCTTTGAGAGATGAAGCTAGGGGCAGATTTCGTAAATCTAAATTGCCGGGTCATAAGAAATATTACCTGGATCTGAAGCACCAGGCAGTCGCGGCACTGGTAAGAGAGAAAACGGCATACTTCGGCAAAAACATAAATGATCAAATTAAGAACCCGAAGCTGCTGTGGCGCAATTTAAAATCAGATGTGCTTCCTGACCATAAGCAAAGATTGCTGCCAAGTCACTTCAACAACCCTGACGATATCAATGCGGCATTTTTGGACGTCCCAGGTAATCCTGGTCCTAACAGCTCACAATTGTCCTACTTTGTGTCTCACAGGTATGGCCCGGCCACATTCGCACTCACAAAAACCAATCCTGAATCTGTCCTGAAGATAATCAAGAGCCTAGGGTCAAATGCACAGGGTGTCGACGGTATAAGTCTCGACATGATATCTCTCACCTTGCCAACTACCCTGCAAGCTATTACAGATATCATTAACCATTCCATAGCAACACGTACGTTCCCCGAACTCTGGCGGTGCGCTATTGTTCGCCCTATCCCTAAAAACAATAACCCGGTTAATATGAAGGATTTGAGACCAATCAGTATACTACCCTGCCTGTCTAAGATCTTGGAACGTGTGGTATATTCGCAGGTTATCCAATACCTAGAAACATCCAACATTCTTCCTGACCTGCAGTCAGGTTTCAGGAAGGGTAGAGGTACTGCAACGGCTCTGGCTGATGTTGTGGGTAGTATCCTTGAAGCACGTGACCGGGGGGAGGGAACAATTATGGCTTTGCTAGACTTTTCCCGGGCTTTTGACGCAATTAATACCACTCTACTATTATCAAAGTTAACTTTCTATGGCTTCGACAATGATGCGGTGGAGTGGTTTACAAGCTATCTAACTAACAGGTCTCAACATGTGGAGATGCATAAGGAGGACGGGTCAACAGTGTCATCCCACCCGCTCCAAGTGTCAAGGGGCGTCCCTCAGGGGTCGATTCTGGGGCCTTCGCTGTACATTCTGTACAGTGCGGATATCATAAAATCATTTGTTAACTGCAAATTTCATATGTATGCCGACGATATTCAATTGTACATATCCTTCAAAGCGCATGAAACATCTTCGGCTGTGCAGAAATTAAATGAGGACTTGCATAGAGTGGTTGTATGGTCCGAGGAGAACTCTTTGGTTCTGAACCCTCTCAAATCTAAATTTATGGTGCTGGGTTCTAAGAAGCAAGTTAGTGCAATACTGTCTGCCAACCCTAAGGTGATTATCATGGGAGAAAAAATTGAGAGAGTGGAGCAGACATGTAATTTAGGGCTAATTATGGATCCAGAGCTCCGCTTTGAGGCCCATGTGACCAATGTTCTTCGAAATTGTTTTTATAGGCTAAAGGTCTTATATGGAATACGGAAATACCTAAGTATACCAGTTAGGAAACAACTTGTTGACAGCCTCATACTATCCAAGTTAAATTACTGTGACACAGTCTACGGCCCATGCCTGCTTACAAGAACTGAGCATGTAATCCAACGTATTCAAAATGCCTGTGTTCGTTTTTGTGTTAATGTACCTCGAAGAAGTCATGTTACCCCATACATTAATGAACTAAAATTATTAAAGATGGTTTCCAGGAGGAAGCTTCATTTAGCCAATTTGTTGTTTGGTATCATTACAACACAAAAACCGCATTATCTCTATGAAAAGCTAACTTGGAAACAAAACCACCTAAAGTATAGTCTTCGCTCCATGGTAAGCCCACTGTCAGTGCCAATGCACAGAACTACAGCATTCAGGGGTTCTTTCAAGTTTGCAGCCACACGCTGTTGGAATGATCTCCCACCACCAATACGATGCCTGAAAACAATACAAACCTTTAAATTCCAATTCAAAAAGATACTCATACAAGAACAAATTTCCCTTCAACTTTAACCATGTACTTTGGTATTGGGTCACTGTACCTCTGGGGTCATGGCTTGCAAACTTTGGATGGGAATCACCTAGTGCGTGGGCGGCTTGGCATTCGCTCTCCTGTCTGTGGGGCTGTATTATTATATGTTTTACACCACAGCTCCCAACCCTTGCACTTAGGAATGCCACCTTGTCTGTAAATTACGGAAAAACCTTATTAATTCAACTGGCACACCACGGCTTGTCAAGTTAGTTCCTTGAAGATTATTATAATTTATAACTTGTTCTACTTTTATTTATCCATACAATTCAAACAATTTCTTTATTTTTCTTTATATCCACGATGTTACTTACCATTTTGTCTTTAGACCTAGGTTCTCCGTTATGTCACTTAGTTTGTCATCTGCATTTCCTAGCACAAATTTCACAAACACTATTTTACAATAGCCGTACCAACACAGTCACCGAATACACCTTTTTGTTGTTAAAATTTCATCATAACATTCATTACATAATGCGCCATTTAATTATTACATAACTATTACCAGGTACAACAATAACAGTGTGACAAAACGTCAAACCTGTTTATACGACAGCTGCGCGCACAGATTATCAAAGGCGCGTGAGCATTCGATGCCCGGAATGTTACCATTTTACAAAAATTGTTTGTTGTACTTATTTTGTTGAACACTTATCTAGTTTTTATGTGTATGTATTTTAGTTTTAATCTTAGCGATTGCTGCACCGGGCGACGTCATTCAACGCCGGCTGTCGCTGAAAACCAGCGCTGGGGCTCTGTCTCGGATAGGGTCGTAGCATTAAGCTGAGCGATGGCCGTTTTGCGTGGATGTGACGCATATTTTCCCCCAACTTGTTATTTTTGGTGTTTGTGTTCAATCACTGCGTCATGCTTACCGCAAATAAACGTTTTTTTCTTTCTTTTTCTTCTTACTTGTTTCGCAGTTAATATTTACTTAGTTCAAAGACTTCATTTATCTCTCTGGTCTAAGTTGTGCTTGTCTCAAAAAAAACAAAATGCGTCTACGTTGTATTTTCGGTTTAAAATTTTTCCGAAACGACCTATTGCAACCGTGCTCCTAAATTCATACGTTTCATAAGTCGAAACATAAAATCAAACTCAAAGCATTTATTTCAAATAAACCATTTACAGGCACTTTTGAATGGTCAAGAAGTCGGTCAGTCAGAAATGTGAAGCTATTTGCCCATTCAGAAGCTTAGTACGTTCCTATGGAGAAGAAACGAACAAGAAACTCCATGGACACTCTTGTACGAAAAGCGGTCGGAATTCATTTATTTCTAAAGATTACAAATCTCATATGTGAGAACGATGTAAAAAAGACGTTCACGTTAAAAGCGTTCAGAGCACAACGTACAATACATAAAAACAATACAAAAAATAAATTATTAAATAAGCCATGGCTGCTAAGAGATGATCAGTCCTAACTGACAGCGCCCGTTCACGAACATGACGCATGGACCAGCACCATTCAGCACTGTCAGCGAGACATTTGAGTGAGCATAACATACTATCAGCCGCCAGGGCACATTCTGTTAAAGCCTCTTTGGCTGCGACAGCTGCAGTGACATATAAAAAATAGGAAACAAAACATTGTGTGTCAGTGGTTTTTTCCCTAATCAATTGTACATACTCTCTCTACGGCTTTCATATTATAATATTTTTCATATTCAAGTCTCTCACTCAAAAGGTACTTATAAAACTAGTATAAAAAGGATAAGACCCAGGACGTATTAACATTCTACAAGTCAGTAAAAACAAAAGTTGTCAAAATGGAAAATTTTACCACCAAGATTCAGATCGGTCAGTTAATAGGTAGCCAGAATTGGGCTACATGGAAGTATGTGTTGTTAAGATTTGACGTTCTGGTTGTTTCCTGTACTGTGTCCTTTGATTTTTTATTACTTTTTGTGCAAAAAATGCGTGTTTTATGATTTTCATTTGTTTTCATAATGTTGCCCTGCTTAAACCACTTCAGGGCGGCGTCCCTTCGTTGCAAGCCTCCCGGCTCGCTGGGCTGGCTCGGCTGGACAGGTCGACTCACTGGGCAGGCTCGGCTGGTCAGACTCCGACCGGGTATCACGGGGAGTGTTGTCGCGATTTTTGTCTGGCAGCCAAGCGCAGACTCTGCCCGACACCGCGCGGCCTCGCCCCCTCTGACCCCTCAGTACCTTTGGAGCCGACAAGCTCTCCTCTTCCGGGGAGGAACCATGCTGGGAGGGACCGCGTCTCCTCCCAGACTCCTCCAGCTCAGATCTGTGCCTCAAACTTGAGCCTCCTCGGCTCTTGTTGCCGTCAGTGACGGCAAGCGGTGAGACCACGCGTGGCTCCTCTTCGCGCTGGCCGGTGGTGCCGGTCATTCGAGAACCTGACAAACTAAAATTTATCAGGTCCTCGAATGACCGAGAACGTGATGAGCCTCCTCGGCTCGGCAGACATTTGTTGCTCCCCCAGAATACGAATGGGGCTTGACGTTCCCAAAGGTATTTCCATTTGTCTGTTCTTTTTTTTTTGTTTTCCTTCGAAGGGTGTGGTCCCTTTTCCACTGTTAACCCTCCCCAGCGCTAGTGACCGGATTCCCTGCGGCCATTCATCCCCTCAGCACGCTCGACCTTGGGATTGGGGTAATTTTTGTAGAGGTTGTCTTCCTCTCCCCTTCACAATCTACGCACTCTACGCCCACAAAACTCAGCCTCTGCAAACAGAGGGGGTGTGGGGAATGGCAACCAGACCTATCCGACGACGGACTGGCCACCCCACCAAGGGACAGTAGACCTGAGTATTTGATATAAATTCAAGCTTGATACCTCCACGCGTTCCTGAGAAAAAGGGTATTGCCAGACAGACAGACGGACGGACGGACAATAAAGTGATCCTATAAGGGTTCCGTTTTTTCCTTTCGAGCTACGGAATCCTAAAAAATGGCGCTCAAAAACAATTGCTTGACAATGTCTGTGCGTGTAAATAACTATTACTATTGTGGTTAAATTAATTACTTAGCTATTTTCATCGCAAAATGAGTGGGAAAGAAGATGTAGTCGAAAAACTGTTGTTAGGCGCCATTTTTTTCAATATGGCGGAGCGAGCGGCACAGGTGACAAAGTGAAAATTCGAAAAGAGCATGTCGAAATCAATAAAATTATCAAGTTTCAAAACTCCCACAAATATTTCCAGGTAGCCCCCTTTTTGAGCACTAAATGTGTGTACTATTTATAATTAGCTATAAAACTAACCGACTAGCGCCAAATCACAAGCAACTTTTTTTAAAAATTAATTTATGTAATAGAAAATAAGTATAATCCCGCAGGCGTAATTAAAACAATGTTTTGCATTCAATGGTCGTATATGTATGTGGCCGAAGCTTATTTTATCAAACAAAATAAAACAATTATTTGTAGCGGTCCTTGACCTTGGTTGCTTATTTTTTTCTGTTTGAGATTTAAAAACTGTCCGTCGACAGAAATAGGGATGGCAGTGTGATTGGCAGCTTCTCTAATATTTACTGGTAAACCCTTTAAATGTCCAAAGGGCTACCCGTCTTTATTGGGGACTCGTTTCAGAAAGGCAAAAATGGAATATCATAATCTGTTCGGATATCGTCCTGTCTCACTCTCCATTTAATTTTAACATTAACCCCAAATTCATCCAAATATTCAAATTGTAGGATTAGTTTTTGTTACTCGACGAACTGTTTGTTTTAATTCTAATTCTTACTTTTTCTTTTGTTACAGCAATTCGACTCAATATGCAAAGCCGAAATATCATTCTTAATACCACGGATAATATTAAATGTGAGTATGCAATTATTTTGGTTTTCACTGGCAAAAGACAATTTCAGACAGTACATAATCAGACAAAGATTATGTCTAGACTTCAAAAGACACCTCTGAGTTTAATTTCGGCCTTTCTTCTCAGAGGAAACGCCGACCTCATCTAGTTTTTGAAATACCATTGATGTGTTAAAGTACTAACTGCTTACAGAAATTGTAGTAGTTTATGAAACTGTTTCATAGTATTACAAAAGTGTATCCATACCTAGTTAGGTGCGGTTTCAAACACTATATTACCTACTCTTATACATTGGGATTGAACCTTCTACATAAAATATCAAAGTTTCCCACGAAATTCAGTACAAAAAAACGTATGTATGGCGCCTTAACCCTGTACATCACCACACATGCGCTAAAGCGGGCGCTGCAACAGGCATGTAAAAATTGGAAACAAAACTTTTAAAAATAGAGCGCCCCGCATTTATGCGTTCCGCTAGAAACTTCTTGGTGATATTAACTTCTTGGATTTGTTCTGTAACGTATTGGTAAAAAAATTGTTTATAACATTATTTTGTTACAGAAAAAAAGTAATAATATAATACTATTTATTACGGTATTGTGTATTTAAAGTATGTTAATAAAACACGTTTATAATTCGAATTATACGATATGAGAGTTGTTAAAATCATTTATCACTCAATTAAAACCAGGCCACATTCAAAAGAAAACATTAAACATCTTAAATAGTGCACATACCCTGTTCGGTAGCATCTCGTGGCATGGCTGTTATGCAACTGAAAGAGTATTGTTAATGCACTATATGTTCCCCATAAAACACACTAAATTGAGATTATAAAAATTACACAATTACTTTGTTTATGCTTTACGGTGCAGCATGTGCTTATTTTTAATAATTCAAAAGTCTAAGTTGCCTACATGACTTTCATTGCATAATATCCATACTATTAATACTAATATCATAAATGTGAAAGTAAGTAACTCTTAACTGTTTGGTACCTTATCATACGTTCGGGCTGCACGGCACACGAAAAGACCAAGGCGTGAGTTAAGACATAGAACACTTTTTTCCCGGTAGTACCAATTTAACACATTTCAGGGTACGTTTCCTTCAATTCTTTTGTCACATGACAAGCACATACGAAAAGGTACAGAAAACATGTAAAATTTAAAAGTCAAAGCTGCAAACTTTTGTTGAACCCCGTATAGTATCCAACTATCCAGGTTATGTTTTATCCAAGTCTTGCCAATGCTTTTGTGCGACGTAGTATGTCTTATGTCAACGTGGGACGTGACCTCAAAATAACGCAACGAGCACTATTGTGTGCTCGAACTAAACTTCCCTTGGCGGAAAATATGCTTTTAAAATGTTCAAGTTTTTCACCTGAAAGTTCAAGTTTTAGTAAATATTGAGACATTTTGTAAAAGAAAGTCTGAACAATTTTAACAAGGCCGTCGCGCTCATTTGATGGGACTTTTTTCACAACACTGGACATGTTTGAGCTTCCGTTTGTGCTTTAAGCAAGAAGTTTTTTTTAGGGTCAAAAGCTGTTGTAAGTTTTGTCGTTATGTAAGGTTAAACAAAACTTATTTTCTTAAAGTTGAAACGGGGAAATAAAATATATTGCATTTAATATGTAATTTATTTTAAAAGATATAACACATTACTTAACGTGCGATGGCATTCTATTGACATTTGCAACAAAATGTCAGACGTGGTAACAAGACTAACGTTCAAGTTTGTCCAACACAGCCAATGACAGTTCCAAAAACTATTCAATTGAAGTCATAAAGTCACTTTACGGACTATTTACTGAACAAATAGGTGCTAATGTGTGTATTTACTAAACTTAAAATTGGACACTCGGTACACTAGGTGTTTTCAGACTATTATGCAGACCTTGCCTTGGATATCATGTGTCAAATGTCTACTCTGACGAACTGTTATTCCATTTAAGTTGGCTACTTCGGTAATGGAGAAGTTTCGTAGTAGGTACGCAGAAACCTACTGATATTTAACCTTGCTCCTTTTAAGTAAACTTCGAAAAACTGCTGTACTTTCACTTTTTTAGGAAATTAAGCTATTGGTGAAAATTAAGACCAAAACGCGAATGAATAATAATTGTTGGGTTGGTCCACGTGTTGGGAATTGACCGTCTTAGTAACTGACCAAAACAAAACAAAAAAATACTGGGACGTTACATTTCGTTACTCATTACGGTATTTCTCGAATAATCAGTGATTCGAAATCTCAATTTAATAATAATATGTAATTTATAATTGCGTGGCAACAATTAATTAGTGAAGCCAAAAACTTACAGCTTATCACTTAATTCTCTTCCACAGTGCCTCTGCATGTGGTGCATCCTCCGACTGTACCACCTTCTCCGAGCCGGCGTCACATGGAAAGGTGCGGCCCCCATCGAGCTGTGACTATTGCCGCCCCTCCACCCCTCGGAGACACAACCGCGTCACTCGCAGCCTTGCGAGTCCACGCTCCTCTTAGGAGGGGCAGAGAGTGACACCGATGCTAGCCTTCATGAACTCTGACGACGTTTCTCGTCTCTCTTACTTATTAAAACTTGTGCATAATATAAAACCTTTGTTACACGTCAGCAGTATCATAGATTATGTCAAAAAGCAAGAATGGGCGTGTCATACGCCCAGAAAAATAAGGCCCTACCGCGATTTTTAAAAGGTTCAATCACTGTCAGTCAACCGTTTTCTATGACGATACTGTCGATTGGGAAATTTATTTAATTTTATTCTTCAAGTACAGAAATGTACAGAGGCCCACTTACTGCCATGGCATGTCATATCTTTAAAATTGACAGTTTTTTTTTTTTACCAGCATCTGATTTGTAAGATAATTTCAGAGAAAACGATACATTTATTGTCAAACAATACTGCATGTGTACATGTACAAGTTATAAACTACTACCTTTTTTATAGTCCGGTTAAGTAGTCACGACCTCTCAAGGTCAACTACGAGATGCCATACCCAAAAAAAAAAAAAAAACTACCTTTTTTGTTTCGCGGCAAAGACTTAAGATGCTATATCTCCTGTCCCCAAATAAACGGATTTCCGTAACAGTGTAAAAGGATAATAAATATTTCAGTGTGACGGCGATGACGCCAGCGTTTGTGACCAGAAAATGTATATATAAGAAATTTATTTATTGTGTCGTTTTAAGACTTTACTTACGTTATGTCAATGAGGCTGGTTTGCAGACCTTATTTAAACGAACAATGCTCGAGGATTACGATAAGATCTAGGATCTAATCATGTCTGTATTAAAGCCTCAATCTTTGTAGGCACATTATCTTTGAGCCACTTACTCCTAACAATATGTATTCAGGCTAAAGCATAAATCACTAACATCGCATCGAAGATCGGGCCAACAGATTACCACCAAAGGGTTTATCTCAAAACTTACAAAATCCGTTTCGTGTTAGTTTTTAGTCGTTCCCTACAAAAATGTTCGGAGATGAAGATAAACATAAACCAAAAAAAAAAACAAAGCTGAGCCATGACCAGAAAAACGTTCGTTCAATTTGTTTTGTCGCGTGCTTGTTTGATGTAGCCTTTTGTGTGAGTAAGTCAATATTTCATTCGCAAGCTTTTCTTGAAGTTTGATGAATGATGAAAAACGTGTGAAATAATTTCAGGAAAAAATGTCAAATTCGAGAGTACAATAAATATTGTTCCGTGCGTATCAAGTTAAGATATCGATTTGTATAATAATATGTATAACCTACTTATATATATTTTTAACTAGTGTGTTATTTTGTACGCTATTGTTATATATAGTAATGTTTTTATATTTGTCGCTACAGGCAATTTTTCATTTTTCAATTTTTCTGATAGTTGACAACGTCGCAAATAGCGGTCATAAATTTCTGTTTTAATTAATTTGTCAATATTTATAAATGCAAATAAAAAATATCGCTGTTTAATGCACTAAAATATTAAATGTAAATGAATTGTAATAAAAACGCTCACACCCAGTAACAAAAATATTTGGCAAGTTTCCACCCTACAATTAATTACACCTTCACTAAATACCCATTCAGTGTAACAAGTCAATACCTAATAATTATTATAATACGGAACCAATATTTTAGTGCAATAAGTAAAACTAATAAATAAATAAAAAATAACTAAGTATTCACCAGCTTTTTGCGACTTCTTAAAGCTAGTTAATATTTTCGAAAATATTAGCTCAGAAACATTTTAGATAGTTATTCACCTACTGGTTTTCATTAGACAGTGTTATTGAATGAAATATAATTGTGTCTTCTAGAACTTCCTTTTAAAGCACTTGTAAACTGTAAATAACGCTTGTTAATAACAAAAAAATACAAAATCTGTTAGAAAATGTGAACAAAAAATTTAAAACTGAGATACAAAGACCAAACTTTTAAATACCATAGCGATTTTTAAAACATTGTGGAATCAAAAGAGTATTTTAAAGCCTGTGTTGTTGGATCAAAAAGTTATTTGATCTAAAATTATTTGTAAATATTGTAAACGTTAGATCTATCAAAATATTTTGTATATAAATAATATTTAAATTTATAGACGCTGAAACAAAGCTTGTTTGATTGCTTGTAAATAAATAGAAAATGTTTTTTTAATGGGTGATGTAAACTTCCCCGTCAGTGTAATCGCTGTATAAATAGACATGAAGAAGAAAAAAATACGTTACAATGAAACTCCGATATTTTAAACGTCTAATAAATTGAATGTTGAAACTGTTGATATCGTTTTAATTTCAAATACCCAAAGGGGGTTCGGGATAAAAACTCTCTAAACCCAACGAGACCTTGTAACATTTATTAATAAGACTCCGCTGTTCGTCCGTCTGTCATTTTTAAACTGAATTTATTGAAAAACACTTGTAATTTTCACAGATTGTGTATTACTATTTCGGCTTTAACAACATATAAGATCGTGGTCGCAATCGCTACTGCTGAACTGAGGTCCTGGGTTCGATTCCCAGGTCTGGCAACGTGTTATTCGGTTTTTATATCTGGAATTTCTCAGTAACAGCCCGGAGTCTGGATTTGAGCCCGGTTGATGGCAATGGGCTCGCCCCCTCTTACATGGGACTTAAACATAACTGGCGAAATGTGGGTGTACTATAGGTACACCTCTGCCCAACCCATCGGGGAGACAAGGCGTGATGTTATGTTATGTTTAATAAAAATTATATGAAGAGAAAAAATTACAAGGTTAAAAAAACACGTTTTTTCTATGGGTATTCTAGTATTTAAAAAAAATATGTAGTGTTAAATTTTGTACGGCAGTACGGAACCCTTCGTTTGCGAGTCTGACTCGCACTAAGCCGCTTTTTTTTTTTAAATAAAGCACACTTGGTTTTATCCCGTAGGTCTTTTGTTAATATCCAAAGAAGTTATTCACTCTCGGGCAAAGTCATCAATAATTCAGCTTGAGCAATCTGTGACTTTTTCGCTTAAAAAGTCGTTTATTATGTGATACTTTCCAAGTTAATTCGTCAGTCAAGCTCGTTAAGAATTTATAACAGTCGTCAAGAAGTTAAACTAGTTTGGTGAAATCGGACCTTATTAGGGTGGTAACACTTTTTTGTCGACTGTATCTAGATTATTAAAGCACATGATTTTAACTGCACCACAGCCTTAGTTAATGAAATTTTAATGTAATTAACTACAACCGAGACGCGAACAAAAGCTCTGAGGAATAGTTGAAACAATAGTTTTATTCCAGTATAACTGCTGAAACTTTCGCAATATTAACTCGGATTCAAAAGATAATGGCTACGCTTTTACACGGTACGTCAAAGTGTGTTTTATTGAAAAACAGAACAACGGTAAGTATTTATTTGAACTTCATGGATCTACTGTAAGGCATTATCTACCACTACCAGTCAACCAACATTGTGATAATTATGTTTTTCTTTGTTTTCGATTTGTTTAATTGAATGAAGGTGCTAATCTGAAGGCTTTTTCTCGTACTTCAAAAACGTTTAAATTCAAGTCGCAATCTTATCTCTGCGACAGTCTATGTCATCAAACTTGTCAAAAATGTTTGTATATTGAGACTTAGATTAGTATGTGAACGTTGTTAAAAATACGGAATTGCCCCTGTGATTAAAGGATAGGTGTGGTTAGGTTACAACCACAAGCTAACAAAATGATGAAAGCACGCAAGTGTGATGAAACATGGCCCTATTTTTAAGTAGTTTTTTTTTTTGTGTACGGGTTCTCGCAGGTCAACCTGTAAGGTTGTCGTCTGCTTAAGCGGACGTGCCTGTGGTGCCCTAATAAATTAAGGCCTCCAGCCCGGACTTAAACTTAAATACTAGCTAAAACTAAGCGACAACGCTAAGGGCACCCCCTGTAGGGTACGGACCTCGGCTCAGTGCGTCACTGGAAGAGGGCAGCAAGGGACTAGCTGGATCAAGATTTATTTGATTTTGGGACGAATTTAAAGCTACAGGCTCAGCGGCGCGGGCTGGCTCGAGCAAGGGTCGGGAGGGACGTGGATTTGGGCGTCGCGGCGGGCCTCGGCGGCGAGGACGGTAGGATGGCGATCGGGTTTTGGGCTTACGTAGCGTGCTGGTGGCCTTACTACTCTCCTGGTGGAGGGTAGTGGCGTCGTCGGGGGCGATTAAAGTATGCCTTGGTCGGCGAATACGGCTAATGCGGGAGGGAGTGTAGCGGGCGGCCGCTGAAATCAGGGGGTTTCGGTGTTTTATGCCACAGTCAAAAAAAACGATTGGATAAGCGTTTCATAAACTGGTTTATGGTTGGCATTTTAAGGTCGACGTGGAGATCTATATTGCGGACATAGTAGGGGGCACCCGTGACCTTTCTGAGGAGTCGGTTCTGGAGGGTCTGCATCTTGTGGAGATGACGTGGATGAGCGTACGCAAATACAACGCAGGCATGAGTCATGATGGGCTGTCAGAATGTAGTGGAGTCTACCAAGAGCGAAAGCGGCGCGCGTGTGAATCGCCTTAATATGCTGTTTAAACGTTAGGTTTTGATCAAGGATCACGCCTAGGTATTTGGCTTGCTTCTCCCAAGGGATTGGCTTGCCGTACATAGTGATCGGGCTGGGAAGGGGGAGTGGGACTCGACGACGTGTCGAGAAGAGAACCGCCTGACTTTTATCGGGGTTGACCTCGATTCTCCATTTCCGGAACCAAGCGCCTAAGACGTTTGCGGAGGTTTGCAGAGTACGAGCTATAGCATTGGGACAGTGACCGGTATAGTAAATGGCAGTGTCGTCGGCGAAGAGAGCCAACTGAGCCTTTTTACTCTTTGTGATATCGCTGATGAACAGCGTGAAGGCTAGAGGAGATATGACGGAACCCTGAGGGACTCCGGCGCGAATAGGGTGAGGTGACGAGAGTGCACCCTCGATGCGATAGCGGAAGGTGCGGTTCGACAAAAAGTCTCGTAAGATGAGCACGAGACGATCTGGCACTCCTAGTTGGTAGAGCTTGTATAACAAGCCGTTGTGCCAGACTTTGTCGAAGGCTTTCGCTATGTCGAAGAATAGCACACCCGTCGTCGCGTTACGCTGCAGGTCTGGCCTGCTCAAGTGCTCTACGATACGGTGGACCTGGACTGCTCGTTGGGAATGAGGCTCTTTGCTTCAGCATAGTCTTTGAGACGCTTATATATAAGCCGCTCGTAGATTTTGCCGAGAACAATGAGCAAGCTGATGGGGCGGTAGCTGGAGGGCTCAGACTTTGGCTTGCCTGGCTTTGGGATACCGATGACGGTTGCTTCTTTCCACGCTTGTGGGAAGATGTTGTTGCTCAAGGCGCCATTGAGGATGGCGGTCATAAGCATTATTAGAGGGGCAGGTAGGAGTTTGTATACCTTATTGGTAATAGCGTCCGAACCGGGGGCTTTACGAGCGTGGAGCCCTTTAATGATGTCGTGCACTTCGTCTGGAGTGACGGGAGGCAGAGGATCATCAGGGTCTTCTACGGGTGGTAGGGAGGCTCTCCGTTCGACTTCAGCGTCGACCTTGTTCAGGTGAGCTTGGTCAACTGTTTGAGAGCTGGGAGAACATTGGGACTCTAAGCTGTCAGCAAGGCATTCGGCCTTGTCGGTGCTGTCGAAAGCGACGCTTTTGTCGGGGCGGAATTTTTTTAAGTAGATCGTCCATCTATGGCTAATAAGTTTATTGTAGGTACGCTGAGAACATTTTCTTTGATGAATATAATGGAAAGTAAACAAAATCGAACCGCACCCTCATACACCATTTTTGTTATAACAATCCCATTATTATTTATGAACAAAACTTTCCATAGCCTTCCGACCTTCCGGCATGACCTTTAAAAGTTCACAGCCAGACAGGGGCACACGAAACCTATTTGTGAATTAAATAATACATTTAAAAAAGCGCCCAAGTGCGAGTCGGACTCGCCCATGAAGGGTTCCGTAGCAGCAAGTAACATAATATAAAAGTTCGTGTAGTTCGTTGTAACTTTGATCGGTGTTTTTTTTTTTAAATTGCGGTTACGGTTTGTGACGTATTAAAAAAAAACTACTTAATAGATCTCGTTTAAACCAATTTTTGGTGGAAGTTTGCATGGTAATGTGCATCATATATATTTTTTAGTTTTTTCATTCTCTTATTTACAGGGGGACACACACATTTTACCACTTTGGAAGTGTCTCTCGCGCAAACTAGTCAGTTTAGAAAAAAGTGATAGTAGAAACCTCAATATCATTTTTGAAGACCTATCCATAGATACCACACATATGGGTTTGATGAAAAAAAAAATGAGTTTCAGTTTTAAGTATGGGGAACCCCAAAAATTATGTTATTATTTTTAATTTTGTGTGAAAACCTTAATGCTGTAAATACGGAATGCGGTTCACAGAATATTTCTACTTACCAAGTTTCAACAGTATAGTTCAAGTAGTTTCGGAAATAAGTGGCTGTGACATACGGACGGACAGACAGACAGACATGACGAATCCATAAGGGTTCCGTTTTTTGCCATTTGGCTACGGAACCCTAAAAAGGACCTATTGTTATTAGATTTAAGACCAGTACCTAGATACAGTTAGCCAAAAATGAAAACAAATCTTTTTTATTTTTATGTTTTGATATCGTCTGCCGAATTTTGCTAGCTATTTTAATTAGACCCTGTAAATTTGATTGTCTATAATTTGTATTCCTCAATGTGTAGCTAACATCAAATTAAGGACCTAATGTGTACTATGTTTACACATTGATACAATATTATGGAAAAAAGATTCAATTCAATAGGCAATTCAATGAATTCTTGTCGATGTTTGTGTAAATTTTTCATCACCACTGCTCTCAAAACGGTGAAGGAAAACATCGTGAGGAAACCGGCATGTCCTAGAACCAAAAATTCGAAGACATGTGACATCTACCAATTAGCATTGAGCCCGCGTGGTGGATTACGGCTCACTCCCTCTCATAGAGAGGAGGCCTGTGTCCTGTGTGTTTTTGAAGCTAAAACTATCTTAGGTAGGTAGCTAATATAATAACTTGTAACCACGTTTAGCCGGTCGGCTAAACGTTACGTTACATCCTTCACCATTGTGTGGATCGCCTGGAGGACACGGTGGAGCATACGATGGAGGTCTGCCCAGCTTGGGCGGAGCATACGGTGGAGGTCTGCCCAGCTTGGGCGGAACACCGCAGTGTCCTCGCGGAGGCGATCGGCGGCGGCGATCTCTCGCGTCCGGCCCTGGTCCAGGCCATGGTACGGAGCAAGAGAGAATGGAAAGCCGTTACCTCCTTCTGCGAAGGAGGAGGCGGAGCGCGTGAGGGAGAGAGCCTAGCGCCGTCACGCCCGCACTAGTCGCCGCAGGAGACGCCCTGGGCGTCGGGAGTCGCCTGCAGATTCCCGGCCACCGTAGGCGCGGCAATGGGTAGCTCGCCGTCCGGTAAGGACTAGCCCGGGTCGATGGCGCGTCGTGTTCCACGCGCGCCTCAAAGAGATATATCAGCACAAATTGACGGGGTCCGATAGGGCCGACGCCTCAGGGTCGCGGGTGATTCGAAAAGAGAAAACCGTGGCCCTGGCACAGGCAACTGAAGGAACACGGGTGGGTTTTAGTCAATAAAAGTCTGACACACCATCCCGCTCCACGCAGAGCGGGAGAAGTCATTTGATGATTTCCCACACAAAAAAAAAGGTAGGTAATCCTAACTTCCTAACAAATATTATAAATGCGAAAGTAAGTTTGTTTGTTACGCTTTCACGATAAATCGGCTGAACGAATTACGATGAAATTTTACTTACTTACTACTTACAGATAGATCATGACCTAAGTAAGGGACACAGGATACTTTTCATCCCGGCAAAACGTTACTGTAGGATAATTTCCATCCTAAACGCGGGTGTGGTCAAGATATGTGCTATGGATTCTTTTAAGTATGCAATCGCTCTTTTTATGTTAGAAAACAACAAAATAACGATTTTCGGACTTTTTCCTTTACTTGTACTGACCTTGTTTCTTGCCAATTTTCTTTCTATGTAGCTTTAGATCGCGGTATTTTTATTCTTATTCGTATTTTTAGTCTTAGAGCTCCAAGCGTCCCATGTATTTGATATTAATTTAAAGTGTGTGGCAAGCGGGTTTCTAGTAGGTAGAATGAATGAAACCAAAGGGTCACTTAACAGGTTTATTTGGACACGAGACACAGAATTCAGGGTAGTGGGTTTAAGGTCTCTGTGCACTGTTCACTGGTCACTTTCTTAGAGAGAAAGTGAACGTTACTACCCTGGGCTTGGCTGCGCCACAGCACGTGGTCCGGCGTGAGGTCACCGGGCAGGCAGCAGGGCAGAGGAGCGACTCCAGAGGTCACCAGGCGTGGGCAGCACCACGCTCGGATGCACGACCGCGTGTAGGCACGGTCCACTCAGGCAAGGGCCTCTACACGTGGCGGGCGTGGGGTCTCGGCACCCACGAGCCACGTGGATGGCAGGTCAGGCGGTGGTAGCGGCCGCGTGTGTAGTCCGCGTGACTGGCGTCTCTCCAGCGGTAGGGCGGAGGCAGCAATGACGTCAGTCAGCGGTAGGCAGGAGATTAGCGGCGAAGCCTAATTCTGGAACCCTGGAATCAGTGCGAGGCGGGTGCTTCCGTAAGCGTTGTGCCAGGACTGCAAACCTCCGTCGATGTGTGCGTCTCCCAGCCGTAAGCCCAAAGCAAGGTGGATGGAGGAAGACTCACCCATCGTGGCGGTTTACAATTTTAGGTTATGTCGTGCACATGCCGCGTGGCCAGGCGATTTAAGCGAACAGCAAGGCGCAGCGCGGCGAGGCAAGCAAAGCGAAGAATGCGAGAAGCATGCGCACGCATTCACAAACGTGCAGTAAAGGTGACAGGTGATGTGGCAGAAGCCACTATAGGTAAATAGCTTTCTCGAAAGTCATAGGGGGGCTGCCGAGAACAATCACATTAGCTGCCAGACCGCGCAGACAGAAATACAATGCTGCTTGTTGCGAATGAAAGGGAACGTTAGGCGTCAAGCAGGGATATTTATAACCCAATCCATACCACGACACCGAGTGACGTGGTGGGAATTTGAAAGATGTAGGGATGTCACTCTCGTGAACCGTAACTAGTGATGTGCGTTTTAGTTGATCTGTAGGAAATCGACTACAACGCCACAAGTGAAACTTCCGAAATACTTAGATCCTTTGGGTTCCGTTTTTCCCTTTTAAGGTACGGGACCCTAAAAAACAAAAAGTGGCCATTACAAAGACAGCAAATCAAAACCCAGCTCACATAACACTATTGCTCATGTTTTATCTAAAACACTCCAGCATCGAATCAATTCACGCTCTCTCCCTACACATAAGTATATTTTTTTAAAGTGACTTTTCCAACGATATCTTGGCAAATATTTACTGGACCGTCTAAAGGAAACGCCGCGACTAATGGCGCAGACGTAGCTCTTGGGCCCCTCATTAGAACCACTCACTGAATCGGAGCTAGTGTCCCGTTTACGTCTTTGTAACATTTTGAAGAATTTAAGACACTGTGATGTGTCGTTTGATGCGATAAGTGGACGTCAGGTGACGAAAGAAAATGATAAATGGTCCAAGTCTGGGAGAAATTTTGTGACTGTTGCAAGAGACAAGAAAATGGTTTCCCGCTATTAGCTTTTAACGTGAGTGAGGAAGTATAATGTTAGAGGTAAAAAACAAGTTAATATTCCTTTTTAATAAAATAAATGATTTTGCAACTGTAATTTTGGAAGTTGTGCCTTACTAACTATTACGGTCGGTCTTGTGTCAACCTTTTCCTAGTTTTAGCCATATCACTTTGTCAGGCGATGACCTTGTCAACATATCTATGAAAACATCATGTACGTATAATAATAATTACATCTTTTCAGTTAAAGAGGTGAAAGACATAATTATTGTAGGTACTAGAAATCGGGACCTATTAGTTCAACAAGGATTCAGACTGGCTAAAATAGACTCGTCTTTCATGGGGTACTACGTAGAATGTTACAATAAAATACCTCCCCACATACTTCAACTTAATGAGACGAAATTCGACTCTTTTATAAAACGCACACAATGCAGGCAGGCATATTATAAGGGGCTTTCATCGCTGATAAAAATGCCTGGCTCAATTCCGGTCCTGCTCCACAACCACAACCAATTGATTCCCATTTCAAAAATTGTAAGCATCAAAACGGCTCGAACTTTCCTTTACTCTTTTTCAACGTTATTTATCGTCTATACAAGTTTCAACAATAAAGGCCTTTTTGTACAACAGTTTTGCGGTGTAAGACCACGTTGTCAGGGACATCTCGCTGCGAGACTTTTTCGTGCACTGGATTTTCAACCCTCGGCGCTGAACAGTGTGTTAATACTTCGTTTGTGTAATTCAATCTTGTACATCGTCACCATAGCTTAAATAAGGGGTATTCTCGTAACAGCTCCTACAGCGTCAACTGATGATGAAAAAGATGATTATGTTTTAGATATAAAAAGTAGTAGTGTCAGAATTCTTCACAAATGTGTTAGATAACTTGCATAAATAATATGGTGAAAAAAGAATAAAAAATACCCATCCTTATTTCGGTTGTTTGATTTTTGATAAAATAAAATGAATAAAATGACACTTGAAATCATACATAGTTTCGCACACGATAATGTGACAAAATGACGCTAAACAGCGGGTTTATTGCGTAACACACTAACTATGACAAAGGCTTTTATTTTGACAATTCAAAAACATCATTGCATGATTCACGTTGTCGAAATGACGATTTTTTCAAACATATGACGCAATGAATTTAGCAATATCCTTCAAAATCTGTCAGATTGCGATTTATAGTTTATTACGCAATTGGGGTGCCGGTTGTTGAAGGGTATCAGGATGAAATGAAGCACAGCAGTAGTTACTGTATATAAGTATAAATATTGTAAGTATTTATTTATTGGTCTATCTACAATCGTTCCACTGTTCAACTGAAGTAACACAAGCCAACATACAAGCCAAGTGCACAATATCAGGCGATAGACACATCATGCAAAAGCAATTATATATAATGAAAAACAGTCTACAGAAATGACGCACAATTTTTACACAATTTTAACATGAACAGAACAGTAGTTGAGGAAGTCGTGCGTTACATCTAACGGTTATCTATTTTCGTGGACTTGGCGCTTGATTTTTTTAAGTGAAGTACAACAAATATCAATCCTTTCAAAACAATTATTTAAAAGTTTGCTAAGTCTTGGGACTGGAGAGTTAGATCCTGAAACAGTTTTGCGGAAAGGGGGACGTAACAGCAAACAAAACTAAGTAAAATAATTATGATACTAACGCTAGAACCCTATTTTATGAAAATTAAAGCGCCTAGCTTAAACACAACAACAACAAAAACATCTTTTGTAAAAGTATTCAACAACCACGTCAATAGTATTAGCATAAATTACCCACTAAACCGCTCAACGCAAATGAGTAAATTCTTGTACTAAACGCTTCCGAAGTACACGAAGTATGAAAACATCTCGGATGAATTTAGAAGTTACAATGTATTCACAACAGCTATTTACGTCAACTAGAAAGCCGAAGAACTATCAAATGCTTAACAAGAGCTCTCATTCCTGTGGTTAGAGTGTTGCCACAGGAATCTGATGTTTGTTTCTTCGTGCTTAAGCAAATCTGTATGACTCGCAAATTTATCGCATCATGAGGTTATAAGCGAGGTAGCAGCTTACATGCAAAACGAGTGCGAGAGTAACGGATAGCGAATGTAAGTTCAACCGTAGATAAGAATTAAAAATTAAAGTAAATTTAAATAAACAAGTACCTAAACACTTTTTCGTTTTTAGTTTACTTTTCATTCTACAAAAATATTTTTTCATTTTCTTTATTTTATTTTTAAATTTATTGCCTCCGCCAAACTGCAAATCAGTTTGTTGGCAGACGTGGCTCCTTTTTTGAACATTTATACTTATACTAGCTGACCCCGCAAACGTTGTTTTGAAGGTATACAAACTCCTACCTGCCCCTCTAATAATGCTTATGACTGCCATCTTCAATGGCGCCTTGAGCAACAACATCTTCCCACAAGCGTGGAAAGAAGCAACCGTCATCGGTATCCCAAAGCCAGGCAAGCCATAGTCTGAGCCCTCCAGCTACTGTCCCATTAGCTTACTCAACGTTCTCGGCAAAATCTACGAGAGGCTTATTTATAAGCGTCTCAAAGACTACGCCGAGGCAAAGAGCCTCATTCCCAATGAGCAGTTTGGTTTCCGTCCCCAACACTCGAGTATCCACCAGGTCCACCGTATCGTAGAGCACTTGTGCGCCGGTATGCAGCGTAACGCGACGACGGGTGTGCTATTCTTCGACATAGCGAAAGCCTTCGACAAAGTCTGGCACAACGGCTTGTTATACAAGCTTTACCAACTAGGAGTGCCAGATCGTCTCGTTCTCATCTTACGAGACTTTTTGTCGAATCGCACCTTCCGCTATCGCATCGAGGGTGCACTCTCGTCCCCTCACCCTATTCGCGCCGGTGTCCCTCAGGGTTCCGTCATATCTCCTCTAGTCTTCACGCTGTTCACCAGCGATATCCCACAGAGTAAAAAGGCTCAGTTGGATCTCTTCGCCGACGACACTGCCGTTTACTATACCGGTCATTGTCTCAATGCTATAGCTCGTACTCTCCAAACCTCCGCAAACGTCTTAGGCGCTTGGTTCCGGAAATGGAGAATCGAGGTCAACCCCGTTAAGAGTCAGGCGGTTCTCTTCTCGAGACGTCGTCGACTCCCTCCCCCACTTCCCAGCCCGATCACTATGTACGGTAAGCCGATCCCCTGGGAGAAGCAAGCCAAATACCTAGGCGTGATCCTTGATGAAAACCTTACCTTTAAGGCTCATATTAAGGCGGTTCGCGCGCGTGCCTCCTTCGCTCTTAGCAGGCTCCACTTTGTACTGACAGCCCGTAGTAAACTGTCACTTAAATGCAAGCTGCGCATCTACACCGCAGTCATCCGTCCCATCATGACCTATGCCTGCGTTGTATTTGCGCACGCTCACCCACGTTATCTCCATAAGATGCAGACCCTCCAGAACCGTTTCCTCAGAAAGGTCACGGGTGCCCCCTTCTATGTCCGTAATATAAATCTCCACATCGATCTCAAAATGCCTACCATAAACCAGTTCATGAAACGCTTATCGAAGCGCTTCTTTGACTGTGGCATTAAACACTCCAACCCCTTGATCTCAGCGGCCGCCCGCTACACTCCCTCCCGCATTAGCAGTATTCGCCGACCAAGGCATACTTTAATCGCCCCCGACGACGCCACTACCCTCCTCCAGGAGAGTAGTAAGGCCACTAGCACGCTACATAAGCCCAAAACCCGATCGCCGTCCTACCGCCCTCGCCGCCGAGGCCCGCCGCGACGCCCAAATCCACGCCCCTCCCGACCCTTTCTCGAGCCAGCCCGCGCCGCTGAGCCTGTAGCTTTAAATTCGTCCCTAATTAATATCAATCCTGATCCAGCTAGTCCCTTGCTGCCCTCTTCCAGCGACGCCCTAAGCCGAGGTCCGTAACCCATAGGGGGTGCCCTTAGCGTTGTCGCTTAGTTTTAGTTAGTATTTAAGTTTAAGTCCTGGCTGGAGGCCTTAATTTATTAGGGCAACCACAGGCAAGTCCGTTTAAGCAGACGACAACCTCATAGGTTGACCTGCGATATGCCATTCAAAAAAAAAAAACACAAACGTTGTTTAGCAAAAAAAAATTTTTTTTGTTTTTTTTTTTTTGAAAAATATATGTTGGCCGATTCTCATAGATACCGGATAAGCACAAAAAATTTCATCAAAATCGGTCAAGCCGTTTCGGAGGAGTATGGCAACGGAAACTGTGACACGAGAATTTTATATATTAGATTATTTACGCTTTTTCATAAGACTACCATGAAGGTTGATATGAAAACAAACTGACCCCATTTGGATTCTCACGGCAGAACCATATTATTCAATTGCTTCACCCAGAAGAAATGTTACTTCAGTAAACAACTAATAAAAGTAATGCCAGAAGTTAATTAAATGGGTAGCCAACAAACTTACTTTTTCTATGATTATCCAATTAATCTCTAAATCTCTCTCTAAGCCCAAAAACAAGTAACAATTTTAAATAAGTCACCTATGAAATTTCATACTTGTTTTTTTACATACGTATTACATAATTTTACGATTACGAGTTACTCATGATTCTCTGTAAAAATGTATAAATGTGGGAATTAATCGAAGTATTCGACATACATTTAATACTTAACGCAGTTCTGCTAATTGGTGAATAACTCAAAATATCTATTTGAAATAGGAGGTATGAATTCGTTCATGTTACAAAATTCCACTAATGAGCTATGCTAGAATATTATGAATGGCTAAAGTGAACAAAGCTAAGACATTGCTAGATCAGCTGGAAAGCAACGGATGTCCGTAATCATGCCAATTTAAACTGTATTGTGATGTGTTGAGCACAAGCCATTTTAGACTTTAGAAGATAAAAATATTCTGTGTACAGGACTATTTTCAACAATTGACGTATGGGCACAGATGAAAATGCTGAAAGGCATAGATGAAATATGAAAAGATGAATAGCGCACTTTGAATCGAACAGAGTCGAAATTCGGTACTAATGACTACCTGCACGTAGTGTTATTCTTTAAACATGACATCGAAACTAAAATGGTGTTGAATTGTGTAAAGTGACTGCAGGTTCAAATTATGTGCGGTTAGCACATATTTTGAAACTGAAGTCACTTTTCATAATTATATGAAACTTAACTGTAGACCATGATCATCTTTTGCATAAGTAGTTCAGTGTCATCATATCATAGTTTGCCTTGCATACTCCTACCCCTACATCTGCATACACCAAAGTCCCATTAACGTACTATGGCAGCGGTCTTATCTGGCTGAACTTTGGAACCAACTTAGCTAAACTTGCAATTTATACTACATTCAACTTAGTTTAAGTGCCTATCTCGTGAATCTGACTCCGTTGAATAACTATACGATTTATGGCAATAAATTTTATATACAAATGGCTGTTGGAGAACATATATAGTCCTTCTGTGACCTTATTTTTGAATTTAGAATGGAAAAGTTATGGGACTCTTAGAGTCGATTTTTGGATGTTTGTAATAATTGTGATGATATTGAATAAGTCATCTGTTGTGTAAAAACTGACTCGGAAAATTCTGAAGAATTAAAAAGAAAGTCAAAGAGTTTACTAATAGAAAAAGACAAGAGTCGGATTTGAAATAATACTGTGACGGGAAAAGACGAAAACATGTGTATAATACAAGGTAGATAGGTAGGTTCTTCTGAACTTAAAATATCCCTCATACATAACACACCCGTGTTCAAACAATTTTCTACCTTGATGGTTAGTCGAGTGTTGCGAAGATTATGCAGAACAATATTTTGTATTGTTTTATGGTCTGAAGCTGTGTATTGTTTTCTGGGCTAATATACGAGTGTCACCAGCGCCTTAACCACCTGGTTTTATTGAGTCTACCCACCTGGGTAGACTCAATAAAATCACCATTCAATGGATCAAAGGACACAGCGGTTCGCTAGGCAACGATGCAGCCGACGAACTTGCCAGAAGGGGGTCGAGTGAGACGGCAGTGAGACCTGAACCCATCGTGCCACTCCCCTTCGTATATTTGCGCACTCTGGTAAGGAAACGCACCAGGGAGCAACACCACAAACAATGGTTGGAACAAGGTGAGTGCAGGCAGGCTAGGGAAGCACTCCCTGCAATTGATAGCCGCCTCACGAAACAGGTTCTCCGACTAACTAAACAACAGCTGCGCATAGTTACGGCAGCCTTAACTGGCCACGGGTCATTTAATAAACACCTCTTTGTCATAGGAGTCACAGACAGTCCGCTGTGCAGGGCCTGCATGGAGGAGGACGAGACAGCAGCTCATTTGCTTCTAAACTGCCCTGTGGTCGACACATACAGGGCAAAGCACTTCGGTAACCCAGGTACCCTACGCGAGGCTGTCAGTAACATAAAGGCGTTGCTGGCCTTCCTCGAGGAGCTGGGGTGGATCGAATAATCGATTTTCCCACCGTACGCAAAATACGCGCAATGACGTGGAGTTGCGGACACCAGCCCGTATTACCTATTACCTATGGTCTGAAGCTACTGAAGTTTTCGTGCATCACATTTTCGGGTGTTTTGCCTACGTTCTACGTTCTTATTAAACTTTGTTATAACTGGAAAAAATCTGGTAAATTGCTTTTATTTAATACAAAAACGATCAATAGTTTTGGGAACAATGGATCAAAGAAGACCTAAACAGGTCTTGACTTCGCCTTTTACCGCATTTATTCATGATAAATAAAAGTCTAACTAATAAAAACCTACTGATTAAATCTGTTTTCAAATATCATGTCAAATGATATAATTGGCTTCTGTTATGTAAGTTGACCAAACCCAACAGCATGCGATTTGACAGAATACACTTAATCAGTATTGATTAAGTGTATTCTGTCATAATATAGGTGCACCTCTGCCCAACCGTATGGTTGGGCAGAGGTGCACCTATATTATGCCCATATTTCAGCAGCTTTAAACATAACTGCTGAAATATGGGTATAATATAGGTGCTGCACCTCTGCCCAACCGTATGCCCCATGAAAAAACATCCATCGATTCGTCCGTTTGACAGCATGTAACTTGTATTTGTTGCCTCTCAGAAACCACAATGCTAATTTGTTCTCGTATTTAAAAATTAAACAAATGTATTCTCAATTCCATCTCATCGACAATCAATGTCAAACACTTAGGCAACTTTGACAGATCGAAACTGGGCGAACATTAATAAATCGACCCTATATAAAAATTGCCCTACACGTGTTAATAAAAAAGGTACCACCCAATGGTGTAAAATAGGTATATAATCTTATTGTTAAAGTGGCTGATATTCAAAATATTAAGTAGTAACTCTCAGAATCTAACTATAATTTTGTCAAATACTTTCCTAACAATCAGAGATCAAACAAGCAGAATACAACTAAGTAAGTATAAATCTTTGTTTGTGCCAGTAGTAAATAGCGTGATTATCCAATGTAATCATCCTATTTTCCTGCTAAAGAGCCGATCTATATTTTTCTTTAATTTGCTAATGTGTGCTGGATGAAGATAATGTTATAGAAGTGAGTCAACTAATTTTCCCTACATAGTAACACTAGGACTTATGTTCAGTGAAAAGGTCCAAAGCACACTAGTAAAATAACCATTTAGAAATCGTTTCCAAATGAACAATTTCATTTGTTTCGTTTGAACTATCAAACGACAGCAACGCAACGGTCGAACAATTGGTTAAATTGGGACAAAACAAAACCCAGCAGAATTGTTTCCATTCAAATGAGTATTCAAACATAAATCATTCACATATTTTCAATTAGTCGTATTTATAAAGAGCATAGCGTTTTCATTTATTAGTATTCCGTTATTCGATATTTTGGACTTCGTCACCTAGTCAATCTCTTGTAAGAACTTCATGTTTGATTCTTTTGTCGACCAATCTTGCAAGCTATTTATTTCCAGCTCCAAAATGTTCCATAATATTTTGAACAAGGTACAGCTCACATTCTTTGCACTTAAGCCGGCTAATTGCTTACCACTAACACACATTCTCAGCACAATAAACCTATCTGTATTCAATACCTTTATTATTTAAACAGTACCATATAAAACCTTTTACAAAGTGACAGTTTCGTATTTTTTCCCTAAAAGAAGAATGTATATACACTCATTCTCTTGATTTGACCTTTAATTAACTACGTCACCAACCGGAAAGTTAAAAGCAAAATAATATAAAACCGATAAACAACTCCAGCATGCGGTTTCAGCGATGTCAATAACCTCACACCGACACCGTTGGAGGTTCGACACAAATAACTATTCAATTATTTATTTCAGTGGAAAATAAAGAACATTTAATTTTGGTTTCCAAACGACGCACTGTTGTTTCGACAAAATTTCATTTTTCGTATTGTTATTATTGGTTACGTTTTGTTCTTTATTACTTTTCTATAATATCACATAACACCTATATTTACTGAAGGCAGGTAGGTGCACCTTAATTTCACCATTGATGTTTTGTTCCCATGTAATTTATTTATTTATTTACTCAGGCACCAAGTCACCATTAGATCAACGAAGTAGTCTACGTACTTTTCTATGGTACGGTAATATTGAAAACAGTTTTCTACGGTACGGTAGTTCTTTATCAAGTATCACATTTTGAAGATGAGTTAATTGCATTACGATAATATCCATGGTACATAATACTATACATATGGTATGGTTATAGAATGTAGAATAGAATAAAAACTTATAAGTATGACATCCTTCACAAAAAACTGAAATCATCAACTAAAATGACGTTCTGAAAGTAACTTAAACGCGGTATAGGAATTTCTGTAATGTAATTTTAAAGAAAGTTAAACGTGCTTATGAGAAATCAGAGGTAGAAAAAACAAAAAAATATCCAAAAAGACTCTGGAAGGTAATAAAGGACATTGCTAATATGAATAAAGTAAAAAGTCAACCAAATGAGCTTCTGAAAATTAATTCCTCGCCTGAAAAATCCTTGAACTAAAAAAATCATTATTACATAAGCGCGCGTAATACTTTGGCTGAAAACTGCTTAAAATGGCAAAATAATGTAAATTCTGATTTGCCTCAGACGATGGATATTAAACTCATTTATGATGGAGGATACCAGTGAGGATGAGATTTCACGCCTGGTTATGGGTTTGAAAACCGAACGCTCGGTAGGCAGGGATAAAATATCAAACAAACTCTTGAAACAACATATTGATTTCCTTGTCCCGGCTCTTGCGCACATCTTCAATATATGCCTACAAACAGGTATTTTCCCATCCCAACTAAAACTCTCTGATGTCCGTCCAATTTTTACGGGTGGCGATAAAAATGATATCTAAAATTATCGCCAAATCTCAGTTGACAGCCAGACTAACAAACTACTTGGAAAAAATAAGCTACTTGCTGAAAATCAGTTTGAATTTAGAGCTGGTAAATCTACGGACGAAGCAGTTTATACACTAACTAACTTTATTGCTAGTCATTTGGATGAAGGGCACAAATGTTTATCCATATTTCTAGATAAAAAGCGTTCGATACAATTTCTATCCGCATATAAATTTCAAAACATGAGAAACTTGGGGTTAGAGGAACAACTCAACTATTTCAGAGCTATCTCACCGGGCGGAAACAGAGTGTCCGAATAGGTAGCTATGTTAGCACTAATCTGCCGGTTTCCTTTGGCATTCCTCCGTGCAGCATTTTGGGCCCAACCCTCTTTCTCATATATATTAATGATCTCACAAATTTCATCATTCCCAAAGGCGATATAATATCATATGCTGACGACACAGCTCACCTCTTTGCCGCCGATACATGGGACGAGGCTTTTGATGCAGTGCAATCTGGATTTAACATGGTTAACAACTGGCTCAACGACTTACTCACTCCTTTTTACACTCTAAAACTCATTTAAGTGTAATCTTAAAAATAAAAATTGTATATTAATTTTCTGTAAGATTTAACAAAATTGGAAACATTGGCTAAATGTTTTCCAGTCAGGTCAGAGAGGTACGGCACTGTATGCCGAGATACAGGTTTTTCACCTAGTTCAGCTACAGATGCTCTCATGTTTTATTATTCTCATTATAGCCTACGCTTTTGTTGTAATGCATTATTTTGTTGTAATGTTAATATTTTTCATATCAATAAATATATTACTACTATTTATTTCAGACAGGAGTCCATAGGTTTAGTAACAATTCTCTCTCTTAGTAAAAACTGTAACTTAGTATCAATTTAAGTTATGAGGCGTGCCAGATTGTATGTCTTGTTGCTACGGCGTAGCTGTAGTGATAGTATCCTGGCTACGCCGTAGCACATGCTACGATAGCGTAGTCAGCGTAGCCAAAAACAAGAAACATTGCGAGTTGCTATTTATTATGGGCTTAACATGATTGAAAGTTTATTTGGAATGCGACCCATTATTTTATCTCATTATTGTCATTTGCATAAGGCATACCAAAGTTTTTGTTGTACACACATTAGACATTGTTTTGAAGCTTTTGAGCTTCAAAACAATGTCTTATCCTCAAAAAAAAATATTTCAAATAAATTCTCCTATTTCTGGAATACCCAAATCAATATAACACTAACAAACAATAAATTCGTCAGCATTTCACAAACTGCTATAAACCTCTGTAACGAGGTTCCCTAAAACCGTTCAGGTGGGAACCGGTCGATCACAGGCTTATGTGAACTGGTCATAAATTCTGTCAGACTGAAAACGGCCTTTATACCGGTGTAAATCATTGCAGTAAGCCTCTAAGACTTGGATCAGTATCGTACCTTAAAGGATCCCTTAGAAGTAACTGCGGAATGGATAGGTGGTAAGTTTGATCGATGTTCCATACTAAATGTCATACAAATATTCTTTTTTTTTCAGACTTTCTGACTTTTCAGGCCAATTCTCGTACAAAAAAAAACAAAGTTAAAATTTCTATTCGCAATATTGTTTGAGCAACTGACTATCAATGTCAAGAACTTGTAAAAATGTAAGTAATTTAAAGGTATTTTTGACAGATTGAGAATAGAATACGTACGTTCTTAAAAAACGGGTTAGCCCTTCAACATTAATGTCTTATTTTGTGTGGTGTGAAATGAAGTCTATAATGATCATTATTATATAAAAACTTTTTTTTAGGTAATGCATATAAAAAAATATACATATGTAATAAATAAATTCGTTACTACTACATAAAAGTAGACTGTAAAATTTAAAAGTGGACTATCTGAGTATGACGTAATCCCAAAAAAAAAAAATTTTGTATAAGCTTTCTTGGAGACGTTCGTGTTCCGCGTACCGAATTGCTATCTGCCCGTAGTCATGGAAGAATACTTTTGGCCGATGAACGTGGTGTTTCGTCGCTTCTACCACAGGACAGCACTAGAACAAGCTAGGGAAGTGCTACTAAGCTATAACAAAAAAAAAGAAAAACTTTAAAAAGTATAACTTTAAATATGTTAGTTGGCAATGTCTATGGCCCATTGTAGCCTGAAATAAATGTTTTGTTACTATTATTTTAAAAGCAGTGTTATGTGGTCCGTGAAAGTTGTTGGTGATTCTCGCACCTAAATATTCTCCTTTACACTGCTGCTGTAGCAGTTATCAATTTGACGGTGTAAATCCATTTGTATTGTATCGGCTTTCTCCGATATGGACCGATCCAATATTGTATCGTGCAAGAACGCGATATGGAGAAATCTCTTTATTTATTTACGCTTCATTTATTCTATCACACATTCTCTTTGTTGTTTCCAAATTCGAATTTGTTTAAATTATTCACGAAACTTCCCTGTAAATGTGTATGGGAAAGTACTTTTTGGCTTCTTTGTTTAAAAGTTGTTTTAAACTTTTTAAAAGGTATGTTATGTTGGCTTAAATTTAAGTAGAAAGTTGTAAGAATTTATTTTATTTCGTTGTCATAATAAAATGTAAGTTTTAATTAGTTATACCTTAGGATCTTTTATATAAGATAATAACCCAAACAAACTGGCATACAGAGTTCCTGGAATGAATGTGTTAACATACCCTTTATTTTGTTCGCCCTCAATTTTTCCCTCAGTTCGCTATCAACTTCGAATTAACAGTATATTACAAGGTAAAACTACACAAAACCCTGTATAAGAATAAAAATCATTTAAAGTTTGTAGAGCTACGCTGCGTAATTGAGATTAAGAAAATTTAGTGAACCAGGACAAATCGCTTGATTTTGGTCCCGCGGAACGTAACATAAGCGCGAAAAGACGCAATTGAGGCGCTACGTGTGAGTATTAAGGTACCTTAAGTAAATAAAACGTAAAATAAAATAGGTATTTATACCTAATTGTAAATCTAATTAACAAGTATGAAACAATCCTTAAAAGTCCAACATTTTATACCAAAGATTTCCGATAATAGACTCTATGGCCAAGGACTTTCCTATGATATTCGAGAGAGAGTCATCCAATCCCATATTTCGAGTAGCTAGCTCCGGGAAATGATTTTATCTCCTATCTAAAAAGATACATCTTGTTTCTATAAAGGTAAAGCTACATTTCAAGCGACAGTTCTTTTAAAGATAGCTTTTGTTCTGTTTAGGCTCGCTTGCACCTCCAATCGCTAAATGCAAGAAGAGCAGTGGTGGCCCATTAGTAACAGCCCTGACTTACGAGTTGTAGGTTGTGGGATTGGACCCAGGCAGGCGCTTTACTTTGTGTAAATAATTTCATTACCACTGCTCTCAAAACGGTGAAGGAAATCATCGGGACGCAACTGGCATGTTCTAAAAAAAAAAAAACCCTGTGTACTTTCTCTAGCAGAGAGGAGAGCATTCTCTGTCTCCGTCAAGTTCAAATGATTGAAAGAAATGGAACGTTATATTCAGTACGTTAAGCGCTAAAAGTATTCAATGATGTATGCTTCAAATAGGCCTAATTCTGTTTCGCTGGATAAGTTCCAAATCACACACAAGTCAGGGCAAATTTTATTTCAGCTTTTATTGCGGTCATAATACGTTTGTAGAATGAATCCGACACCGGCACGTCTTAATAAGGTTAAATTACTGTCAATTAAACAAACGTAGGAAAATGTGTTTGAGCTGCCAAATAAGGGTAGATGAATCTACCATATGGCTATACCGGCTTTCTCTTGAAGAGAAATCTAAGCCTTGGTGTATCATTTTCTCAAGCATGGCGGTTATTACAGGAAAAAATGACAAACGAATCGACAGCGACAACTTTTGTCATCTCACGTGACAATTTCTTCGCGAATGTCATGTTAGCTCTGCAGTAAAACAAAAACGAGAATCTTTATTTCGTTCCCGTTTCTTTCCCTTTCGTTCAGCATGGACAGTAATATGAAATCTCACGATGTGTTTAAAATATGGAACCTTCCTTAAAACATGCTTCGTGGTAGTTGGCAGAGCTGACAGTGCTGCTTGCACCCAGGGAAATTAAGTGTTTGTCAAATAGACACTCTACGTCAATTTGCCGTGTTGTAACCATTTCATACAACTGTCAAAGTATGACATTGTGTTTTGAACATAAGGACAGTTTATTTTTTCTCAACAAATAAAATCTATTTACTTTATTGAGTCTCGCTACACGCCATTGACTCATGCATCTTAATCCAAGAGATTTTCTCGCTAAACCATTGCAGTATGACCACAGTTCTACCAATACTTTCTCCCTAAGTTATCGAGAGGATCCATTGACACCACTAGCTATCAGTAAAGTTTGTCCGATGTTACTGAAAATACTACCTAAACAAGATCCCTTTAAAACTTAGTACTATCATCAATCTTAGTTGAGGTTAATAATTAAGGTAAAAATATAAGATTTTATCACAAAAATGGGAACACCATAATACCTTCTACAAAATCCATAATTTTGAAAGCTTTCGTTCGACATTTTATCAAAACTGTTTTTAATTTTTGGTGAAGTACCACAGCTTGACAGCTTACGTAAAATAATGGTTCTAAAATTGATTAAAAACGCCCAGATATTTCGACCCGCATAACAATCTTAGGATAGTACCGCCTGGGTGTAGTTGTGATGTAGCGCATCATAGTCCAACGCTACCATAATCACCACGGCAGTGACGGCAGCATGTGTTTGATTTGATAGGTCTTCCCAAGAAATCCATAGTGACCGATTACAAGTGCAGTGACACAGGGTTTACTGTGCAATTAGTCGTCATAACTTTTATTCTCACGTGAATATTTAAGCTGCAAAAGACCAACGGCGGAAGTGTCGAACTGTCGAGCGAGTTGTTGAAGCCGACCCATTGCCCTGATTGCAGCTTTGACTAGTAACTCTCAGGGTCCAAAATTGTGGCCCAAACTCTCTTTGAATGAGTTACACGCCTGCTAGCGTTTGGTACAAAAACACATCAAAACCGTCAGATTATTTACCAAGAACATTAAGTAATCATCCAAATCTTCCTGCCGTTATGAAATCCGCAAACAAAACATTTATTATTATTATTCATTTATTTAAGAGAATCTCCATATATGATACATTGTTATAATAGGTTGGGGGAAAAGTTTCTTCGCATTTTTTAAGAAAACTCAGAACGTTTTTTAACGTAGTTATTTACATTTAACTAAAGTATGTAGGTACCATTTTGTTCGATAACTTTTTGCCATCTTGTAGGTAGAGACATGATCCCATTGCTATAGAAATTTTGGGACTTCTGAACAAAATACCGCGACAAGTGGTTTTGGTAGGCCTCTCGTGATGTTAACCTGACACTGCCTAAAGAATTCTGAAGAGACCGAAACAGGTAGAAATCTGAAGGTGCAAGGTCAGGACTATACGGCGGATGCATTAACACCTCCTAGCCAAACTCTCTTAATTTTTGCTGAGTGGCTAAAGATGTGTGATGTGTGTCTAGCGTTATCATGATGAAAAACCACACCGCTTCTGTTGATTAATTCCGGCCGCTTTCTCTCAACTTCTTGCTTTAATCTCATCAGTTGTTCGCAGTAGAGTTCAGAATCGATGGTCCTGCCTGGTGGTAACAGCTCATAATGAATAATGCCCTTCTAATCCCACCACACACACAGCATCACCTTTTTGTGAGTTAACCCGGGTTTCGCCACAGTCTGTGAAGCCTGACCGGCCTTTGACCACGACCTTTTTCACACGTTCTTGTCGTACTTGATCCACTTTTCGTCAGTCTTTTTCAAATGCGCCAAAACTGTTTTGTGGTCAATTCCCAGTTCTTCAGCTACGACGTAACTACTGATATGCCGATCTTGCTCCACTTTTCCAAAAATGGCATCCATTTTATCCGTAATAGGGCGACCAGAGCGACGTGCATGTTTGACATCAAAATTTCCGGATTGCAAACGCTTAAACCAAATGTGTGCTACTCTCACAGACACTGCTCTAGGTCCATAAACATCGCAAATTTGTTTCGCGGATTGCGTTGCTGTTTTACCTTTTTTGTAGTAAAATTTAAAAATGTTTCGAATTTCTTCATTAGATTCACTCATCTTGACAGTACGAAAAACAAATAAAAATCACACATTTTCCTAATTTGAATTTGGCATTATATTCTTTAAAATTTCAATGATACCAAAACCAGCCAGATACCAATAGTATAGCCAAAGAGATTTTATTACAAGATCATACATACTATAATGCGAAAAGACTTTTTCCCCAACCTAATAATATCACAAAAACATAAAATGGTAGTGTGAGGATTGCAATTCACCTCCAACCGTACCGTAATGCATTCTGATGCAAAACCATTTGACTTGTCACCACTTGAACGTCCCATTTCAGCCACCTTTTGTAATTACACAGAAATTAAAAGCTCACACAAATACACTAAAGAATGACGTACGATTGTTAGGCTTGCACGTTTTCTGTTAATTTAATATTGTTTGAGACAAAGAAACTGTTGTTACGTGATTTCCGAATGGAATGACCCTGAATAATAATGGATTTAATAACAAAACTAAAGACCCGCCTCTGCTTCTTACGGTTTTACGACTTGACAAAACATGAATATTTCTAAGGTTAATAGTAATGTATCTTCCTCGTATACCTTCTGGAATAACTTATATAAATGATGTGGAAAACCGCATTAAAATCCGTTGCGTAGTTCAGAGGAACAACGCGGGTAGACAGACAGACACGAATAGCGTCTTTCTATAGTATATATAGATGAGGATATTGTATGATGTTGCGAGTCGTGTTGCAACTTGTAAGTAGATGGAGAAGATTTTAAGATCTGAAACTCTAAGGGCATGCGCCTGGCTGCCCACCAAAATTCAAATTCTATTAAGTTTTTTGCAATTTGCAGGTCAGTGTCAGATCATATTATGTTCAACAGCCTGACACTGACACTATTACCTGCAAATTGCAAAAAACGTCAGGAAATTTGAAAGACGCTTCTCCCTTGCGGACTACAGAACCTAAACGCAAGTTTTATGATGCCTAAAAGACATGTGATCCACTGCAGACAAAATATATGATATATAATCAAACTCCGAAAAAATGTATGACATTCTACATTATATAACTATGCTACTTAGATAGTGTGTTGAAAACATAATACACACAAATTGAATACGATAGAAAAAAAACACGAATATACCTCTAAGAATTTTTTTTAACGATTAAAAACCATACTATTAAACATGAAATTATTCTGATTTTTGAGATATTATTATACAAGCAACGCATTAACGTAAAATAGTTTTGTTTTTTTTGTCCAATCAATTTATTTTTTGTAAATATGTAATTGCTTCCTTTTTCGCAATAAATTACCAGCTTTGTGTCATCGCGCTGCTGTTTATTTTCTATGCAGTCTAACAGTGACCGCGCTTTAGCTCTTGTCAGCCTCTCAAGCCTCCTAACTCTTGTAATATCAAAGTAGCCCAGTAACTTAGCGGAAGTCATTCTGTGTAGAGAGTAAGTCGACCTGATTGGTTAGACTCCATGAGAATGGGGTAGACAGTCTGACGCTGCCTAGTAGATAACATAAACAGGAGACTAGACCTATAAAAACGTGATGAACCCCATAACGGTAATCAGAAACGATTTTCCAAACTGTAGATAGCACAATCCTATTCCTTGAAAAATTACTCGAGACAAGATACAACCCTATTCCCAGTTATACCGATTCTGGCTATATACACAGTACCTACAAACGAATACAAGACCCTTTTAGGTGCTATCACAAGCCTCAATCCTCGTTGCTAATACAGTTAGGCCTGATACAACAAATGAACGAACTGTTTCGCCAGATATCGATAGTTTCATTTCCGATACAAATGACGAAGGAAATGAAAGGATTTCATTTGGGAGAGAGGAGATGTGGAAACCTTTTTGTAAATGAAACTATGCTAAAGGATAGAAATCCTTTGATGGCGAATTAAATTAAGTCTAGCACAGATAATATAAGTCGTTCATTTACTAATTGTGTTGACAATTCAACTTGTAATACATAAATATCATTTTGATGTTTTTTTCTCGTTTTAATAAACATTAACCGATTTAAGACAAAAAATACTACGACGTGTAAAAAAAATATTTTCGGTGTCTTTGATTGTGTGTTTTCGTTTTCGGTTGTTATTTTTTTGTTACAAAGGTTTTGTTTTTCACCTTTAGTTGTGGTACCTACCCCACGTAAATTCGTTTACCTTTACTTGCTGAGTAAATAACAGTTACAATATTCATGTGAAAAAAGAGCTGTAAATCCAAAAGTTTCCGGAACAATCGTTGTTCGACTTAATGAACACGTTCACCCAAAAGATCAACGTGTTTAAAGCACCACTCCACTTGCAATGTTCGGAGGTGTTATAGATAGAAGACAAGAGTGATGTACCAGTGAACAATAAAGTACACCTAATTTAGAATTGAAAGTGTTCATTGTTTCTATGACCTGTATTAAAAACTACCTAATAAATACTATGCCATAAATCATAATTTTTATTGAAGAGATTATATTTAAAGTTACGTCTTTTTGTCCTCTTTTAAGGTCGGTAATAGCACAAAAAATTACTTTAATTTCTATGTAAATTTTATATGAACTATGCAATTGTAAATTAATATGTATTATGAAATAAAAAATAAACCATTGAAATGTACAACACAACCTACGTACTGTCTGAAACATAGCTAGCAACAAAGTACAAGAACATTTTCTAAAATGCACACCTTGTGTGACTAAGCACCTGCTTAATGCATCCACGTACCTTGACCTCTATGTTCTACCAATCTCCATGAGGTAGAGGTCTCAACTAACTGGACGGTAATTATCATCATATGTGTTCGAATGTTCGTAAACATTTAGCTGTTTATAAGTTCAGAAGTTTCAGCTAATGTATTGAAACTTCAGTGGTTAATTACACATCATTCTTAGGAAAGTTTGAGCTTGAATATTTGCTTGAAACATTGTAAGGAAAAAATAAATGATTGTTATGAAATTCCAAGATTTCACCGCTACTTGGCCCTTATTGTATATGCCTAAGGCGTGAGTGTTATTGGTTTGAGTAAAAGTTTATTTTATAAACAGAACTCAAAACGAACTGCGACTCTGTTAAGTATGATTTTGAAGTTGGCAGCGACAAGATACGCCAATGACTATTAAAAAAAACTTGATTTCGGTTGCTAACAACTCTCCTCGACTATATTTTGATTTGTGACACATCAGAATTATTTTACGTCATGAAACTCAGGATTTAACATCAACTTTCAGCATTCAAATTTATAAAAAAATATTACATAACATCACGCCTGTAATCCCAGAAGTTTTTTTTTATCATGGTTGTCATTTTCATGGTTTTTGGGGATAGTGGCGACACCGAATAAGATGGCGGCTGTTTCAAATAATAATAATATTGTAAATCCATTCTTATAGACATCAGTTTCATGACGCTTGTAAACTCGAACCGTAAAAAAAAACGGAACCATTAATTTCGTCATGTCTGTCTGTCTATATGTCATACTTGGAGACTATTTACACCATATCGATTGAAATTTAAAAGAAGATGTATTCTTTGCAAAGCTAAACAATGGCGTAGTGAAATTACAATAAACCTAATTAAAGGTTGCCACCTTTAATTAGGTTTATCGGTTACTGACACCTGTAACTGAGGGATGAAAAAAAAACGATCTATCTCTTTAGATATCGGTTAGAAACCGAAAATATCCCATAGAGAGATTCAACCAAACCGTACCTACCGTGGAATTAACTTTGTTGTTCATATTTTTTAAGAGAAATACTATGAAATACGAACTTATTATTTCAGTCGATAAAGTTAATGCTTCGCAATGTTCGTGCGTAAATATTCATACAACTTCGGAACCCTTAACTGTACGTACCCGATTTATATAATTAATAATATTTTTAAGCATACACCTATAAATGTATACGAGTATTGGGCATTCTGTAGCAAACTAACAGAAAGTATCAAAAATAAAATTTCTATCAAATAATCGTCCAATAACATAAAATTATTTTATGTAGGTATGTTCCGAATTTAAATTCATATATCTAATAATCCCCATTTTTTATGGTTTTTAGCTTCGACCACCACTGTCATCAAATTTGCGATTACCGTATTTACAGACTTAGATTTTATAAAATTAAAGATTGAATTAACAAATGAGTTTTTTATCTATGTCTTAATTAACGCACTTTAAAGATTTGATAGAAAGCATAATACATATTTACATAACAATTTTAGGGTGTCGTCATTCTGGGATCCAATGGGACCCACTACCGAGATGGCGGAGGTTCGTGTGTACGGGTCCAATCGGATGCACTTCTGAACTACACAGTTAACACACAATTTTAGTCAGGGAGCTAGGCTACTTTTATTTAACACCATTTGGGCCGCTAAGGGACTTGTTAAGCTCTTTTCTTAAAATAGTATTTTACAGCAAAAATCTGTTATCTTTATTAACCGTAAGTACCCACAACTGAAAAAAGAAGATAAACAGTTTTTGAAGCTAAGGTTTACAGTTGTAGCCAAGTAGGTACATATCGCTCTATAATCTACTAAAAATATAAGAATTCATCTGGATTTTTTAAAGCGCCCCGATAGTCTATCTATACTTACATGTAATAAATCAGTAGACGTGGCGTTTCTGTACATTTTAAATACATAAAAAAATGTTGGGGTGCTAAAGGTTCAACAAATGCCATTTCATTATTGAAATTTTTGTCTGTTTGTCGGTTTGCCTGTTTGGATGTAAGTGAATAATTAAAAACTAAAAAACTTTTTACATACTTGATTGTAAAAAGTTTTATACTTAAATGTTGTGTATAGTTTGGAGAAATTATAAGTTCAATCGCTTCGGTCTATCAAAATATATAATCAATTTAAAGTGTTCAAGAAGAACTTTGCATTACGTAAATGCACATACACGTAACGACATCTGTTGACTCCAAATGGTATTAATGAAAATATGTGATAAAAATATTAAATTAGATATTAAAAATTATAATATATGTAAGATTTGGGTCTAAATGAAACACCGTTTGCTCAGTAATAGCTTCTTCTTTTTTAACTCTCATAACTTTCACCCTTTTTTACAATTAGCGTCCACCGTAGTTCTAATCTTTTTTCGTAATTCCTTTTTCGTTCAACCTTCACCTTTCACTCCATCATTCTCTACTCTCTTTTCACTCAATGCTTCGTTCATAAATTCATCGCAATCATTCCGTTCAGAAACACTTACAACATTTTTAACATTTATTTAACAAAATCCTACAACTCGGCCGTCCTGCCAATTTGTCTGGCCTCAGGCTGAGTCTACTTTAAATTACTTACTAGAATATCGAGTTACAAACAAAAAAAATCTTGTCCTTAATCTAAAGTACTCCTCTAAACAACAAGATTGTACTTCTATAACACTTTAATGACATAAGAATAGTATGAGACACACAGTCAGCAACACTCTTAAGAAAACTATTTATTACATGCAGAAAAACCATCTTTATAACTACCAAATAAAACATAGCATTAAGCATAACGTAACTTGGCATAAAAGAAAACAATTAAGGTTTTACACATCAATAAGTTAGACATAGTCCAGTTATTCATTGTATTATTATGACATACCCTGCAGACCATCGTACCATACCCAACAGTTTTTTTTTAATGAGCTCTATATTTACTTACATATTATTAGAAAAACATATTATTTGAAACCAAAACAGAGGTACAGTTGAGCTAAGGCCACCTCTTCATGTAGTCCACTCCTGATGTTGATCTTATAGGCTCCTCCTTACCCTGTCTATCTTCTCTATTTCATATCTGTTATTTCCTAGCTCCTTTGTGACTTTATAGGGTCCATAGAATTTCAGTTTTAATTTCAAGACGTTCTCAAATTGCGTTCTTTGTATCGCAACTAGATCACCTTGCTTGTACTTCTCTCCTTCGTTACGTTTCTTGTTGAATGTTCTTCGGTTCTCCTCCTGTATTCATGATATTTGCACCTTAGCTTCTCCTCTTGATTAATCTCTTTTATGCATAAATTCCATCCTGTTTTTTTCATCCTGTGTTCTTCTTAAAATTCTAATTTCTGCATATCTTCCTTCATTCTTAGTTTAACACCGATTAACAAGTCACACGGTGTAGTGTTGATCGACCGTTGGTATGTACTGTTTATGACTCTTTGCAGCTCACTGACATACTTGTACCAATTACCAGGCTCTTCTATGCACATCTTTGTTAAAGTAGAAATGATAATGCAGTTAATTCTTTCTTTTTGGCCATTCCCCCGATGTATTCCAGTTGTGATAGTGATATGTTCAATATCTTCCACTTGACAAAATTCCCAAAATTCACCTTAAGTGAAAGCTGTTCCCCGGTCAGTGATTATTCTCCGCGGGTTGCCGTAATCTTTTTGATGCGACTTCAATTTCTCTATAGTTTCTTTTGATGTTACTGTCTTGACATACAAGATTGGATAGATCCAAACAAACTTAGTTTATCCGTCAATTACTGTTAGAATGTAATTATACATTTTCATTGTAGCGTCTAAAGGTCCTAAGTGGTCACAGTGTAGAGTATCTAAAGGTACCTCTCCCTTGTCTATTGGATTTAAGAAGCCTTCTTTCTTTCCACAATTCCTGCTGGCCAATAAACATGGTCACACACAGAAATGACCTTATCAATTTTACTGTCTAATTTTGTGATGTAATAATCCTTTTCTAGAATATCCTTAGTTTTCTTCTTTGCAAAATGTATCATTCCATGAGCTCTCCTAATCATTTACAAATCCAAAATTTCAGGTATTACTAACTTCTTTTGTACGCCTTTATAAATACCACCATTTTCTAAATAATAATCTTCGTATCCACTTTCTTCAAGAATTTATCTCATAATCTTTAGTCAATCATCTTCTTCTTGTGCTTCCTGGCATGTAGTTCAACATTAACAAAGCATATATTCCTACTTAAGGCCTCTACATGTTGCATCTTATCCCCAGTTCTATGCTACTGTACAGTATTAATCTAGCTACTTTTGCAGGGACATCTTTCTTATTAAATGTTTTCTGTAATGCTTCACAATCTGTAACCCTCAATCACAGCCAAAGCTTCAAGCTCATAACTGCTACACTTTTATTGTGTATCTGTAGTTTTTCTACTCATATAGTAGACTGGAAGCCATTACAAATTACCATCTTTATGATCTTTCTGCATTAAAATCGCTGCATAGCCATGTTTGGAAGCATCTGTGTGTAATTCAGTTACGATTTCGACATCAAATATCTTTAGAACAGGTTCACAACATAATTTTGATTTCAATTCTTCAAAAGCTTGTAATAAGTCTGACAACGGTTTTGCAATTAATGCATAATTCGGAATGAACTTTCTGAAGTATGAAGTCAGTCCTATAAAACTATGTACTTCTTTTAAACTTTTAGGCATTGGAAATGTCATAACTGCCTTTGTTTTCTCGGTGGAAGGTTTCACTGTTCCATTAAATGATAAATAAATGATAAATGATTTTATTTCTGTAAGTAGGTTTTTTACAAACACTTTTACACGTCAATACTATTTTAAAAGTAGATGAGATCGGCGTTTCCTATCTTACTACTCTGAGAAGAAACGCCAAAACAAACTCAGAGGTCACAGTCTCTTTTAAAGTCCAGACATAATCTTGGTCAGGTCATGTGAAGACCATGTGGATTGATGTCTGAAATGGTCTTTTGAGGAAAGAACCACACAGAATGAGTGGACCTGTCCAGTCAGTGCACGCATTTGTCAGTAATCATGAAGCTCAACGATTCGACGAACATTACCAAAGAAATAATGTAACCCAAATATTCCACAGTCCTTTGAAGTATCTGTGACTTTTACAGTTTATTTCAAGTCCATATTCTGCTGCCATTTTCAACACATTTTTAAGTTTTATTATTCCATCTTCTTCATCTTCTGAGAGGATTATAATGTCGTCGATGAATATAAAAACAAATCCATTTCTAATTAAATCCGCAAATATTATGTTAATTTATCGTGAAAAGTACTTCGGACAGATGAAAAGTCCAAAGGGTGCTCTTAAAAATTAATATAGGCCTTCCGGGTTACTTGTCACAAATTCTGTATATTTTGTTCGTGTTGGCCGTTTAAGATTATCCACTTACCGGTGCGTTTACCCACGCGGTGACTTCTTTTTTCAAAACGTAGAAAAATTTCGTAATCACTTAGACCCTTTATCCCGGCCGAGGTTTTGTAAGATTTGGGTCGATAAGAAACATCGTTGGCTCAGTAATAACTGCTTCTTTTTTAATCATTATAACTTTCATTTTTTTACAATTAGCGTACACCGTAGTTCTCATAAGTTTTCGTAATTCCTTTTTCGTTTAACCTTCACCTTTCACTCCATCATTCTCTACTTTCCTTTCACTCATTGCTTCGTTCATAAATTCATCACAATCATTCCTTTCACAAACACTCACAACATTTTTAACATTTATGTTTTATTCTAGCAAAATCCTACATATATTCTAAAAAAAGTAATGTAAATGATTATTTTTGTACTATGAAGGTTATAATGCACTATGTTCTATGAGTAGAGTTTTCTTGGGTTGTTGCCTAGCAACTGTTATGTCATCCTATGTTTAAGATGAAGTTAATTTTTATTTAAAATGTAAATTACTTTATTAAACCACTGTGGTACAATGACGTCTTATTTCATTGAAAGCTAGCTCAGCCAACAGGTAATGGGCCCAGACGTGATCTGGTTTGATATCTGAGCGAAGATGTATCTGATCTCAATTTCCATTATGGAACAAGCTGTAAAGAGCATTAAGAGATTGGCAGGCCAAGCTAATTATGGTACATGGGCTTTTGCTATGGAAATGCTCCTGACTGACCTCGATCTGTGGGAGTGTGTGAACTAGAACTTCGTGGCAAACTCTGTGGAGGCTAAAAGGAAGGATGCTAAAGCTCGGAGTAAGATTTGCCTTATGTGTAAGGAAAATATTTATCCCATGATCATGCATCTCAAGACAGCGAGAGTAACTTGTTGAAGCGTTGCAAAAATCATATGCTGACGGCAGGTTACTGCGACGGCTATATCTGTTGCGGAAGTTATTCAACGTTAAATTGACAATGTTTTCATCAATGGAGGAATATCTCAATGATATCCAGTCAACCAGTCAGTCATTACATAGCATAAAGGCAGGTCTAGATGATGAATTTGTTGGGATTATTAGGTTGATAGGTTTAAGTGATGTATAGAATCCTCTGGTGATGACATTGGAGCATTCAGGAATGAAGATTACCACAGAATCTGTGCCGGCAGCGTTGCTCAAAGAAAGCTTGAGAAAAAGCAGCACAATGAACACAACTGAAGATGACACGGCAACGGCACTGATGTCAAGGTCCAAGAAAAGTGTTATATGCCATTTGTGTAAAAAGAAAGGGCATTATAAATGGCAGTGCCAACGACGTAAGACGGGAGACAAGTCTGAAGACAACAAAGACACATGTTTATATAAGAAGAAAGAGAGTAGGGAGACCTCGGGTCTAATGGCCGCTCTATCGATGACGGTTGGTGAGGGCCATTGGGTCATAGATTCCGGAGCTAAATGACACATGACGTCTGACGTGCACATTCTTGAAGATAGACAGTACATTAGTTCTAAGTTAGTGACAACCGCGAACAATGATTAAATTGTATCTAGTGACCAAGGGGATGTGTATGCCATGGGGCGCTCTGTGAGGTTTGAGGATGTACTTAATCTTCCAGGTTTGACGACAAACTTGCTGTCAGTAAGTAAAATGTGTAAGGGTTGCACTGTTGTTTTCGATGAGGCTTCTTGTAAGGTTTACCAAAAGGATTACAAAGTAAAAGTAATTGGAAAGCCAGTTTTTGACAGCACCACTGAAACAGTGGTTATATGTTTTAGATAGAGAAGCAGGTATGGTCCTGACGTGTGTTCCAAAAGATTAATCTCGCGCCTGTTTTGATTTGTGGCACAGAAGACTAGGTCACCTGAGTGGAGCTCTGATGGTGAAGCTGAAAAGTTTGTCAGATGGTCTGACTTTTAGAGAAGTGAGCATGGAACCATGTGAAGGGTACTGTAAAGGAAATTAATGCGTCAAAATGTTTTCAAAATGGTGGTGATGCGGTGTCTTTGCAGTCTTTAAAACAGCGTTATGTTGCGTTAAGTACAGCTGAAGCTGAGTACATCGCAATCTGTGAGGTCGCTAAGGAAGTGATATCAGTAAATGGTTTATACACTGAACTGACTGGCTCGCATAACACTGCTGTTACTATTTTTAGTGATATTCAAAGTGCCAGTAGGCTAGTTTATACTCCTACAATTGGAAAACGTTTCGAGACTGTCCTTATGCCTGCTGATATGTTGACAAAGGGTGTTGGTAGCAGAAACATGTGCTTTGCACACAGCATAGTGGATTAAGTGGGGGTGTTGTACCATGAAGGTTATAATGCACTATGTTCTAGGAGTAGAGTATTCTTTGGTTGTTGCCTAGCAACTGTTATGTCATCCTATGTTTAAGATGAAGTTAATCTTTATTTAAAATGTAAATTACTTTATTAAACCACTGGGTTACAATGATGTCTTATTTCATTGAAAGCTAGCTCAGCCAGCAAAAGTTGAATAATAATTTAATTGTTTTTTCGTTCAACGTTCACCTTTCACTCGCATCATTCTCTACTCTCCTTTCACTCAATGCTTCGTTCATAAATTCATCAAAATCATTCCGTTCAGAAACACACACGACATTTTTAACATTTGTATTTTATAACAACAAAATCCTATATACATGTTCTAAAAAAAGTAATGTAAATTATAATAATTTAATAAAAATCGCTTGACATTGGTGGTTGATTAGTGGCGCTAAAAGAATTTCAAATAAAAGGTAATGATAATAATTGATGAGGTGAGGACTTGTCTTTGGTCTAGGTAGTGGTCGCAAGAACATGAGGGCTGAACATGAGGTCCTGTGTTCGATTCCCAGGTCGTGGTTGGGTTTTTATGTCTAAAATTTCTCAGTAGCAGCCCGCAGTCGGGATTTGTGCCTGGTTGATGGCAATAGACTCGCCCCCTATTACATGGGACTTAAGCATACCTGGCGAAATGTGGGTGTACTATAGATACACCTCTAACCCTTTTGGGATTGCAGGCTTGATAGTATGTTTTGTTTATGATGAGGTGGTTCTGAACCTCTGAGTATTATAACTTATGTTGTCACTTGTTTTGAATGCAATGTTAAATAATTATTTATTACTTTAAATCATAACACCTTTAAAAAAAGTGGGTTCTGTTCGATTAAAAAAAATATTTGTATTCACAGCGAGTATAACAGTGGTGTAAGGAATCGATAGATGGCATTGAGCAAATGTCGTTATTTTCTGAATCACGGTTGTCACGGAACGTTTAGCCGGCTGACCAAACGTGGTTACTCGTTTATGTAATTTTATATACAAAATTATGTAGAAAAAGAAATGAGGAAATTAAAGTCGATTGGATGATGCGAAGCAGCGCACGTCGGCCGCTCCTCCGGCCCGCAGTGTGTCGCGAGTGAGCTCGCAGTCGCGTAGCAGCTCGCGTCGGTCGCTCCACCGGCCCGCAGCCCCGTCGCGTGGAAGCTCGAGTCAGCCACTCCACCAGCCCGCAGTATTAAAAAGATAGGTCAGAGAAGAATAATAACGAAAGTAAATAAGCCAAAAGAGTGAGCCAAAAGAACGAATAAAAAAGAACCTGGATAAAACTCACAGCTGCCTATTATAGTCCCTGGCCGACCTTCTAGAAGTGACTTTTTAGCTTTTTCAAATATAAATCAAATAACTTCATATTTGGCTATCGGCCAGAAACAATTACGCTACGCGTTACGCTAGTTTTACAATAGCTTTACAATAAATAGCTGGTCTCTTTCCCCTATAACATAGAAACAGAAAAACTGACAGATTACAATATAAGATAAAAAATGACAAAAATTCAATCTAAGGAAAATCAGAACAGATCACATGAAATTAGATAATTGGATGTGGAAAATAGACAGAGGTAACTAAAGGTTCGCTTACAGTACAACAATTATCAGTTAAATAAATGTAAGTTAAATGCGTAGCGACTGCGGTAAGGCCTTTTTTTTTTTTTTTTTTGGGTGGGATATCATCAAATGACTTCTCCCGCTCTGGGCGGAGCGGGAGGCCGTGTCAGACTTTTACTGACTAAAACCCACCCGTGTTCCTTCAGTTGCCTGTGCCAGGGCCACGGTTTTCTCTGTAGAATAACCCGCGACCCTGAGGCGTCGGCCCTATCGGACCCCGTCTCTTTGTGCTGACATCTCTTTGAGGCGCGCGTGGAAAACAACGCGCCGTCGACCCGGGCCTGGTCCTTACCGGACGACGAGCTACCCATTGCTCGCCATCCGCAAGCCCGCGCCTACGGTGGCCGGGAATCTGCAGGCGACTCCCGACGCCCAGGGCGTCTCCTGCGGCGGCTAGTGGGGGCGTGAGGGCGCAATGCTCTCTCCCTCACCCGCTCCGCCTCCTCCTTCGCGAGCATTACTGCTTCGCAGAAGGAGGTGACGGCTTTCCATTCCCTCTCGCTCCGTACCATGGCCTGGACCAGGGCCGGACGCGAGAGATCGCCGCCGCCAATCGCCTCCGCGAGGACACTGCGGTGCTCCGCCCAAGCTGGGCATACCTCCACCGTATGCTCCACCGTGTCCTCCGGGCGATCCACACAATGGTGACACCCGGGCGTTTCCTCCCGCCTTATGCGAAACAGGAACCTCCCGAAACAACCGTGTCCGGTGAGGACCTGTGTCAGGCGGAAGGTGAGGACGCCATGGCGCCTCTCCAACCACTCCTCAAAGAGGGGACTTACCGCCGCTATTGTGGCGTGCCCAGCACTGGGTTGCGACAATCGCACCCTCCATGTCGCCATGAGATCCCGCCGGAGCTCTGTCCGCTGTACCGTGATTTCTCGCGGCAGCGGAGTTACACCCCGGCGTTTTGCCTCCTCGCGCCACTCCCATACGTGCGCGAGGGCTTTTGCCTCCAGATCCCATGGCGGCAATCCGGCAAGGAGGCTCGCCGCCTCGCATGAGACCGTGCGGTATCCCCGGACCAGCCGGATGGCCATGACCCTTTGGGACGCGTTCAACCTGCGGGCCGGTCGGAGCCTCAAAGAACGCGCCCACACCGGTGCCCCGTAAAGGGCCATGGACTGCGGTAAGGCCTGTGGTAGAAAACCCCAGGTCCTTTACAATGGAGGAGTGCTACCTACACCTTCTCTAAGCGACATATTATTGTTTTCCGACATGCACGGTAACGATGCCGAGGGCACAGCAAGTAAGTAAATATGATACCAGGAAGGTCATTTTCTTAATAATTTTCGCTTTGATGACGCATCAATAAAGTGCAACATAGCGTGCCAATCGTATAAAATTATTTTAATATCACATTAGGTACAAGTCTTTAAACTTTATTAAAACAATAACTGTTATTCGTTGCATAAAATAAAATTCAATTCTTAAAATGAATATCGAACTCAATTTTCAATATAAAATCCGTCTGTCTAATCTAAACTATTCTTGGTGCGAACCGAGAAATATTATATAAGAGACCGCAAACTCACATCTCTATTTTCTTTGCGTCGTTTGCAAGTGACGTGCCTATAGTTGCGGAAAAGAATAGAACTAAAGTAATAACCTAACGTACGTATTTACAATGTTTCATTAAATGGCTTAAATTCAGATACTCACACGCGCGTCTCGTAGTCGCACCAATTTGTCACAACAGTGTGAGGATTTTTTTTTTGTTTGTCACATCGCTAATATTTCTACACCACTTAATAATGTAGTGCGGTCAAAATATCAATATTAAAATGCGCATGGACAGTGTATAATGAATGCCAAAAAAAAAAATAAGTCATGTCATGCATTTTAATTGTAGGGCTACCTACCTAATATTCAAACCAGTTTGAAAATAATAAAAAATTAAGAAAAAAAATTGCCTGATTTTTTTGTAAGTTTAGCTAGTAGTTTAGACAGAAAGATGCTGGTGCTTATACCCTCCACTCTTTACGTAGTTAGTTGACCTTAAGCTGTTCTTTTCCTTACAAATAGTATACAGATATTCTAAAAGTAATAATCGTTTCGATGACGATCTTAATAAATAGACGGTAAACGGCAAATGTTGGCATTTCGCTACTACCAAAGCTTTTGCATTGAATCTACAAGTACAAAATAAACTAGGTCTATTTCCCGATTTAATGACCGAACGCTTTACATTCACAAAAGGCAATATACATAAAGACAAAAGGTATAATTTAAAGCGTGCATCGTTGTTAATAAATAATGACTTGCTAGCGGAAGCAAGTTATCAGTACACAGTTATCTATGGATTTCCAGTCACGCTTAACAATAGTCCTACGAATGGAATATTGAGCACGCTAACTTTCTGTATATTTAAATGTGCTACAAAGTTTTTACAAAAAAACAAACAACCGACTCCCAAAAAATAACTTTAATTTCGGAAGAAGGTGTCTTCGGTTTTGAATTTTGGGTATTTGCAAACGACTCAAAAGAAACCTAGCCGACGTTGAATGACGTCGATCGGTGGTTACCTGGATGGTTCTATGTTATGTTAGAGGGTTTGGTTTCCGCACTTAGTCCTACAGTGGAGAGCAGTGGTGGCCCAGTGGTAACGGAGAGCAGTGGTGGCCCAGTGGTAACGGTCCCGACTTATGAGTTGTAGGTCGTGAGTTCGAACCCAAGCAGGCGCTTTACTTTGTGTAAATAATTTAATCACCACTGCTCTCAAAACGGTGAAGGAAAACATCGTGAGGAAACCGGCATGTCCTAGAACCAAAAATTCGAAGACATGTGACATCTACCAACCCGCACTGAGCCCGCGTGGTGGATTACGGCTCACTACCTCTCATAGAGAGGAGGCCTGTGTCCCAGCAGTGGGAACGTTATAGGCTGATTATGCTATTATGCTACTTAGTCCTACATGTGGACCATTGTACGTGGGCCATGGCGGCCGTCGATGGTTTTTATTCCAACCAGCCCACCTCCCTCCAGAAGCCGATCAAAGTATCTGGTCTGTTGAGAACCTCTGTGTAAGATCCGAGTGTCCCGAGGGTTTCTGTTATAATCTGGGTAACGCCTGTGCACACAAAGAGCACGTGCGCGACGGTCTCGTCCGACTCCATGCAAGCTCTGCACAGAGGGCTGTCTGTTATGCCTATTGTGTAGAAGTGTTTATTTAGCGAGCAGTGTCCTGTGATGGTCCCCGTCACCAGGCGCAGGCCATTTCTATTCAGACGTAATAAACTTCTGGTTAGCCTGCCATCTAAGGATGGCAAAGCTTCCTTGGACTGCCTGCAGCCTGGTGTCGAGGTCCACCACCTCTCGGCTTGTGTGTGGTTGGACTCCTGCAGCCACCTGCGTATCTGGTTGAAGGGGATGGGTATGATGGGTTCAGGCCCGCATGCCGACGTGCTGGATGCTCTCCTGGCTAATTCGTCAGCTGCGTCATTGCCCAGCGATCCACTGTGTCCTTTTATCCATTACAGTGTCACTGTGTTGCGGTTTAATACCGTTACTCGTTCTAGAGCCTTGTGACATTCTAGTATTATACTTGAGGTAATATATTTTTTCCTCAATGATTGGAGGACTGAGGCGCTGTCGGAGAGTATACGTATATGTGTGTCCGTCCGGAGTTGGAGTCTTTTCACGGTCATGTGAAAAGACTCCAACTCCGGTCCCAGATCCGGTCTTCGAGCCGTCGGTGTATACTCTCATCTCGTTCGGGCGTGAGTAGTCACACCGTTCTTCCGAGAGAACGATGTTGTAGTGCTTTTGGAAGTAGTGTTGCTTCGGGGTTTTGTCGCAGGGTGATGCTAACATTGGCTGTCGTTTGACGCGTGTGTGCCTGACCCTAGAATCTTTGCTTAGGGGTAAGGCAGCCAGGGTCGCCTCCTCCCGCACGATGAGGTGTAGGGGTGGCAGCCCAAGCATTGCCTGTAGGGCAGCAGTGGGTGTAGTTCTCATGCAGCTAGTGATTGCTACACAAGCAAACTGCTGCAGTTTTTCGAGATCTCTTTGGGCTGTGCTCAGGTCTGTCCTAGGCCACCAGACTAACGAGCCGTACGTGATAATTGGTCTAATGACAGTAGTGTATAGCCAGTAGGTTACCTTGGGGTTAATCCCCCAGTTTCTGCCAAGCATTCGCTTGCACTGCCACAGAGATATGCTGGCTTTTGTAGTTATGTAGTTGGTGTGTTTTGCCCAATTCAGCTGTTTGTCCAAATAGATGCCTAGGTATTTGGTTTCGGTTGATAGGCTTAGGGTAGTTCCGAAGAATCGTGGTAGTTGTAGTGTCGTCAGTTTCCTCTTTTTTGTAAAGAGGATCAGTTCGGTCTTTGTGGGGTTGGCGGATAGCTGGTGTCTGTTGCGCCAGTCCTCTACTATTTTCAAGGCTTGGCGCATAAGGTTGCATAGGGTATTTTCGTGGGTGCCATTTATTATTATGGTTATATCATCGGCATAGCCTACAGTAAAGTAGCCTTTTTCATTGAGTGTTCTGATGAGGCTGTCTACAACCAAGTTCCACAGAAGTGGCTAGAGAACGCCCCCCTGCGGGCAGCCCTTCGCCACAATGGCCCTTGTGGTGTCGTTCACTGTTACCTGTACAGCTCTCAATTTGAGCAAATTAGTGATCCACCCGCTCAGGGTCGGGTATATATTGTGTCTGTCCAGGGCCATGTTGATGCTACCAAACGTGGTTTTGTCAAAAGCGCCCTCGATATCAATGCAGACGGCTAGTGCTGAGCATTTGTGGTCCACCGCGCATTCAATCTTGGAAACTACGCTATGTAACGCAGATTCCGTTGATCTGCCTGTGGAGTACGCATGTTGTTGTTTATGAAGTGGTTTTGCCTGAAGAGGTCCGTCTCGAATGTATCTATCGCAGAGTCTCTCTAGGGTTTTCAGTAGGAAGGATGTGAGGCTTATGGGCCTATAGGCCTTGGGTTATGTGTAGTCGGATTTGCCTGGTTTGGGTATGAATATGACTTTCACTTCGCGCCAAGCTAGGGGTATGTGTCTGAGTGCTATACAGGCCCGGAAGGTCTCCACCAGGCATGGTGTCATTATATCAACCCCCCATTGTAGGAGGGCTGGGAAGATGCCATCCAGCCCAGCGGACTTATAGGGCTGAAAGGTGTTGATGGCCCACTTTATCCGGTCTTCTGTTACTATATGCGGGCTCTAGACCAGTCTTGATCCGTTGGGGTCCATTCTGGTTCTGCTTCCCACACCTTGTCCTCTAGGAGTTTGCAGTCTGGGAAGTGAGTCTCGAGGAGGATCTTACTGGTTTCATGGTCATTTAGTGTGTATGAGTTGTCGGGTTTTTTCAGCGCGCCGATCGTTCGGTCCTGATCAGTTGATAGGATTTTCCTTACCCTTGCGGCTTCATTATTGGTTTCGATGGATTCACAGAACTTCCGCCATGCTGTTCTTCTGGCAGTTCTGATTTGCTTTTTGTATGTATGTTGGGTCTCTTTGTATGACTCCCATTCGTCCGGGAGTCTGGTGTTTTTGGCTCTGTTGAATTGCTTACGTAATGCATCTCTGAGTTTACTAAGTTCAGCGTTCCACCAGGGGTTCCTCTCGCTGTTAGTTTTTGGCGCCCTGAGTTTGCGGCATGCATGGTATGCCTCGATAATATATTCTGATAGTTTGTTTACGGTGTATTCTAGTTGTGCGTGGTCTGTTATGGTTACTAGTGATAGGTGTCTGCCTAGTAGGGAGGCTAGGAGGCGCTTATACCGGGTACATTGGTGCGCCGCGGGTTCCGCCTAGGCACTGGTTTACTTGTGTTGGTAGTTAATGTAAAGCGAATCTTTCTATGGTCTGCGCAAGAAGGCTCGTCGGATACGTGCCAGTTTGTGATAAAGTTTGTCGCATTTTCTGTTGCAAGGGTTAGGTCAATGATCGTTTGCCCTCGGACTGTGACCCAAGTGGGTTCAGCACCACGGTTAACAATGTTAAGGTTAGTAGAAAATAAATAGGTGGATAGTACCTCTCCTCTGAGGTTTGGTGCGTCGCTGCCCCAGAGTGGGTGGTGAGCGTTTGAGTCGGTGCAGATGATCAGGTCTAGATTGGCACGCTCGCAGTGTTGTACCAGGTCGGTCATCTCTTTTGGCGGGCAGTTTGCGTCCTCGCCTGGCATGTATACCGAGGCCAATACAACATCGGGAACGTCGCCTTCGGTCTGGAGCCTGACAGCTGTCAGGTCTCTGGAACAGAACTGAGTGAGTGGTGTGGTAGGAATTCCATTGGGTATGTAGGCGCAGGTTCTTGGTTTGTCTGAATTATGTGTGTTGAGGATTAGCTCCGATGTTGCCGAGGCCGCATATCCTATTGTTCCTGATCCATGGTTCCTGGATCAGTGCAATGGTTCGGGGTTACCTCCAGTGCCCTGTGCAAGCTAGCCGTGGCAGTTTGGCTATGCTGGAGGTTGGTCTGTATGATGTTTAGGGGCTTCGAAGGCAGTAGGGTGGAATTAGTCGGAGATAGATCCATCGGACTGTATCTCCGCTACCTCCACTCTGGCTTGGTATGTTTGTTGATCACATGGCGACGAGGCGAGGAGTTGCTCGTTCCATCCAGGTGATCCGGGCCATATGGTGACAACATCGGCCATTGCCGCACGGGCCATGACCTCCTCGAGGTGGGCGATGTAAGGTTCGGTCGTCTGTGTCGGTGTCAGTGCTGTCTCTTTCACTACTGTACTGTCAGTCTTTGTGTCGACGGGCTGGGTCGTGGGCCAGAAACGTACGTATATCGACCCAAGAAGGTACGATATCCGTCGCTCCCGGGCCAAGACCTTTTCCACTTCCTCCGGTGGCACACCCAGGGTCAAAAAAGTCCCACAGTTGTTGCCACCGACGGTAGTTGCCCTGTACAGCGACCACCTGGCGATGTCATACATAACACTTTGGAGCCGGGCCACGTCACCTCCGTAACGAGGGACGAAAAGCGAGGCTCGGACACGGGTGGGCACGTCAGATTGTCGTAGTACCGTAAGTGTGAGGTCGGTGTCTGGTAGTCGGATTATGGGCGCATTTTGCGTCAACCAAGTCAGGGCATAGTCGTCTTTACCTGTATGGTTCCCTGGATCCTGATGAAACGCTGGCCTTGAAGCTCTGCCACGCGTCGATGGTGTCACATGAACCACGGCAAACATGTGTCTTAAAGGGCATGACGGTTTTGAACTAAAGGGATTCCATGCGGCTGCCAAAATCAATTCTCAATAGAGCTACAAGCCTGGTTATTAATCCGATACCCGTAAAAGGGCTAGAAGCAGCCCTTTTAACTGGTTCTACACCTAGGACAAATAAAATAGGGTATTACACCAGGGAAAAGGCCAAGGCTTCCGTGGAGATGTCGAACAGGAAAAGAAGTTACATACCAGGTTCGAAGAATGTCGTGCAAAAATGGAGTCCATTAAGTTTGATAAAAAAAACTGAAAAATTATGAAAATTTTCCGGTTCTTGTTCAAAACTTTCCGCAGCTGAACTTTTTTCTATCCATCAAATCTTTTGCTTGACAACGTCAAAATTAAAAAAAAAGTTTTGTATAAAAATTGATGACTTGACTTGATTGATGACATGAAGTTTATTTTCGAATGGGGAAGGCAACTGTCAAAATGGCGCTGTCATAGCTAGTTCCCAACACAAGCTAATAATACAAGGCGTGATGTGATTTTATTTTATTTTAGTGAAAATTGACGCGTTATTGTGTTCCCAGATACACCAAAATTGGAGTGCACCATTTCCCGAAAGATCCTAAAATTAGAAAATTGTGGTTTAAAGCTATTCGTAGAGATTTTTTTGAGTTCGAGTTTGATTCGAAAACATTCTGAAGAAAGTGATTACGAGGAAATATTCAAGGCTTAACATTCTGACACTTTCCATGTCAAGTACTTGACATAAAATACTGAAATCACCGAAAATAACGAAATAGTGAAATAGTGAAATAAAATCAAACTCATGAATGAACACAAAATGGATTGAATGAACGAAATCTTAAATTATTGAAGGCCGTAGGGACCTAGCTATGGTCACGCCATCTACAATTAGCTTTGCCCGACCTTCCCCATTAATATGTCTGCATATTAATTATAAAAGAAGCTTGTTAGAGCAGAGGTCACACTGCAATGGTCATGCTCCAAAAAAATAATAATAAAATCGCAGAGAGTGATTTAATTTTAACGCATTTTTGTTAGCCACAAAAGTGAGAGCTTTAAGTTTGAAAATTTGTCCGTCTGCTGCGTATCTGCAGTTTAAAAACAGCAGTGACATAAAGAATGACTTGGAAGTTTAGCCTCCTTCAGGAAAATGAAAGTGCTCATGAATTTAAACAACTGTTTTATTATTAAAATTATTGATTAGGAAAGAATTACATGTTCGTACACAGCAGATTTACAGCTGAAAGATTAAGCGTAACGATATTCGACCTTGAAAAATTAAGACGGCTTGTATAAGAAGCCGAACCTAGGATTAACACTGTCTAAAGCTGTAAAAGCAGATGGGTAAATTGAGATGTATTTTGTAATATAAAGATTCATTTTGGATAATCATGCTGTGTTGTAGGATAGGAGAAAAACCAAAAATATCGTTTCAACTACCGTTTCGGAGCTTTTAATTTTATTAATATTTACAACTAGCTGTTTCCTGCGACTTTGTTTGCGATCGAGAATGAAAAGTCCTCCTATTCTTTCTCTGTGCACGCGGTCCAGTTGTGGAATTCACTTCCACCTGATATTAGGAACTATCAAACTGTTGCTGTGTTTAAGAGGAGAGTGAAAGAGCACTATCTTTCCACTGTGTCACAGTTGCATTTGTATAATATATGTATATATATTTATTTTATATCACTTTGTATTTATATACATTTAGTGATATTTATTTTGGAAGTAATATTTAAGTATATATCGGGATAGGCCCTCATCAGCGATATTACACTTGCACTTTGTAAGTAGGCGTGGATTGTCGGGCGAAGAAAATGGAGATACTAGTTACAGCACAATCACTTTATTTCACTCACAATGTCTTATAAAATAATCACCATGAAATAACCTGAAGGCAGAGGTCCGACATATTAAATGAAAGTATGAGATATAGCAGTAACCAACTCTTTTATTCCGACAGCTTGTTAATTAATTAAATAGATCGCGATAATAGCTCTAGGCGCTACGGCAGGCGCACCGGGCCGAGCCTGCCACAAGAATGATCCCCCTCTTCGCTGCGCACTAGCTTACATTAAGTTGCTTGAGAAGTGGGGAGAGTGGGGAGGTGAACGTCCCGCTTTGCACAGCGTAACTCGACCCGCTGTACCTACCGCTAACGGTGACGCCGACATATATTTTGACATTGTATGTTTATTTTTAAATGAATTGTTTCGGTTTTTTGTATTTGTTTTCTCTTTTACTCTTTCACACGTTGTCTACATCTATCATTATACTCTCGTATTGTAGGTATGCTGGAAGAGATTTCTTTAGAAATAAGCGTTGCCTTTGTACGTAATTTTCTGTTCTCTTTATTCTTCTTGTCTGTTTATATGTGCACATAAATGGTTAAATAAAAGTAGCTTATATGTTTACCCAGGTCATGGTTAAAACCATGACCTGGGTAAACATATAAGCCAAATGTGTCAAATTTCATCTAAAACCGCTTAGAAGTTATAGCGTGAAAGCGTAACAAACAAACAAATTTACTTTTGCATTTTTTATATTACATAGGAATTATGAAGCCTAGTCCGCTGTCAGAATCTCCCTCAACTATTAATTTTAGATGGCAAAGCATCCACCACACCATACCTAAACCTTAAAAGACTTTTATGTGGCAATTTTAAATGCAAACAGCATTTTTAAATTGCCGTATAAATTTCTTTACAAAATAATAAAAAAAAAAACGTAAAAATATTTTAGGGACATTTACGTCTGAAATAATACTGTTACACAATAACAGAAGAAGGTATATGTACCAGCTGCGCACCGCAATTTCTCTCGCATAAGTCTCGATCCAGTGGATATATTACGATAAAAGTATGCTATGTCATAATGCAGGTCATAGTCTACCGTCATTATGGCCTTTCATCCAAATCCGTTCAGCCGTTTTAGCGCGAAAGCGTTCCAAACAAACATACAATTTTTTTTATCTGTTCTCTTTTTTTATTAGTCTGTTTAGATAAAGTTACATTAAAAGTGTTAACAGTTATTTGAATTTTGCAATAAGTTCCGTTTTATTTAGTAATGACATAATCTTTTCATTAAATATGTACAATATAACACTGAAATGTACAAGTATATTAAAGCAAAAAAAAGGGACAAGCTCACTGGGCATCGATAAATGCGTCCTCATTGCTGTCAGTGGGAACGTGGAAAGGCTGGCAGCGTTGCCACGTTGGATGGCAATGCTGATTCTTTGACCTGAAAATTGGCCAGCCCTCTAGTCAAGTGAAGAATCGACCATCCGCTTGCCGCTGTACCAAATTACTCTATAATAAGAACTCTTACCCCTCGGTCCATTTGTTTCACCTCCAAACGTAAACCTATAGTTCCCAATAAGGTGTATCAGTACCATTTGAGGTTTCCTGCACCTGCCTCAGCCACCCCACAGCACAGCCAGCACAGCCCGCCATGCTATGATAATGAAATTGTGCCAGGGTGTCGACATAGGTAGCATCCTACACCAAAGTCCTACCCAACTTCCAAGGCAAAATGGTAATTCTGTCTGTCCTCTTCCCATCGTCGCTTGCCAAGCCATTGGGTTCTAAAATTTGTTTCAGAACTACTATTCTGTCTTAGACTATGACAATACTTTCCACGGTAGTTGAACTTTTAGAGGCAATAGGTTCCAATTAAAATTGAAAATATAAAAGTGAACATTCGGAAAAAGTTTTTTACTATTTTCCGAAATTACTCTTTTATATTTTCAGCTTTAAATCAATATCTTTAATTTTAAAACGTAAATCGAATTTAGTTATAATTGAAGCTTGCTTAAGAAGAGTGATATAGGTCGTGAGACGTCGTTGAGAAAGGCCGTGTCGACTGTCCTCCGATAAAACAAACATAAAAATATGGCGCTCTTGCTGCATGTGCGACACGTCGTGTTCTAGCATCGGACTTACGAAGTGTTTTTCAGTGTTTCTATCGGTATGCCTTGTGTTGCGAAATAAAATTCCAGCCAGCCAAAGGATTCAACCCTGAAACTGGTGAGATCAATCCGTTCGGCTATTGCTTAGGTCACAAAAGACCAAGTAGGTCTGGGGGACTGAGTTTGACTTTCAGCTTTATTTTGATGCAGTAGCGCTGTTGAATTTTGGCGGTATTTTTTTAAATGCTGTTCTGTTGAAGTGTCTGAACTTTAGAAGTTCAAGCTAAGCACTCATTAGACAGTTATATCGGACAACCGCTGTAAGGTAAGGATAATGTGGTCATAATTCTTAATTGAATCTGCTTTCTAACGTTTTGCGTGATGTAACTGTAGCATCAAGCTACATAATTTATTTTTATTTATTCTAACAAATGGAATGTTATCAATTTTTTATTCGAACAAAATTATTTCCCGTAATACTTATTGCCTTGCTACTGATCTACTACACTACACTCCAGGCACCCGAATTTCTTTTTTCGTGCGATCAATGACGGGCGAGGGTTTTTAAGTTCAAAACATTTAGGATCCGACCCAAAACAGTGTTTTTTTTTCTATGTGTGTGTGTATATTATCTATAAAATGAAAGCAGTATTATCCAAAAGTTTGTATTCTGTAGCAACAAGCTTACAAGGATCCAATCCAGGAAATCAATAAAAAGGTCAGGCGAAAAAAAAAAGGTCAGTCTCAGTGTTCCGAAATAATTGTTAAGTTCAAAAATGCTGCAACCGAGAGTTTTTTTTAGTTCTATTTTCGGATATTAAAAATAATAACATTGACTCGGTAGAGAAGATAAATAAGGTTTGATCTTGCTAGTGCGATGTACACAAACTTCACACGAAAACATTGAAAAGTGAAAACAGCAACATTTATCACAGCAGAGCAGGGACATAGACAGAAACCGAGAAAGCATTTGAACCCCTCCTCCTCCATTGACCTGAATCAGTTCGGCTGCGGCGCCTATAAAAGATGTGCTATACCATAGATAAATAGGATTTGCTTCGTAGTGCTAACACAAGCCTATCCATAGTACCGTTAGACTTGTGCCGCGCGGACCGCTTTTATTTTTAACCGTTTCCTTTGTGTTTGCACAGGTTCCAGTCGGCACCGGTGCGAACACAGGGGGAGCCCCCGTGCTGCTCGGTGGTTATTCACCGTAGCGGTCGCGGACCCACACGCCCCCGGGATGCCGAAGCCCGGCAAGCGCAGCTCACTGGGCCGCGATGCCGGGTCACAGGAGACCCACCCGGCGATGGATCGGACGATGTCGATGCCGAATATCAGTGACGCGTCGTCTGGTGCACCGCCCGCTGGGCTGCCCCGACCAGAAGAGAGAAGAGGAGGAGAGGGAACGAGCACCGCCGTAACCAGCGGACCGCCGACGACACCGGCGCCTGCGCGCGTTGCGCCGACGCCGTCGACGAGCCGCCAACATGCGGTGGTGATCCGCCCCGCCGCTTTCCGCCCGGTGCCCATCCAGGCCCCGGGACCGAACGCGAGCCAGGGCCGCGCGCCGCATGCGCGCGCCCCCGCGCCCCCAGCGCGTGCGCCCACGCCCGCCCGCGCCCCTGCGCCCGCCGCGCCCGCCGCGCGCACTGCTGCGCCTCACGCGCATCCCGCGCTGACCGCGCACCCCCCCGCGCCATCCGCGCGCCCCCGCGCCCCCCCCGCTCGAACCGCTGCACCGCCGCGCTTTGCGTCGCCGCCCGCGCCCGTTGGGGCTGCGCCCGAGCAGTCCGTCAGGACAAGGAAAGTGTGCCAGCTTCGCGCACCGCCACACCCGGCCCCCGCCTCTCGCTGGCGGGGCCGGCGACAGCGGAACAGGAGCGGCCAGCAAGCACCGTACCTCATTCCCGCCCGGGACAGATGTTACCTCAGGCGCCCGCTTCACCGGCGCCCCCCCGTGCGTCGGCTTATGACTCACCCGCCATGCTGTCGGCATGCTCGTCGCGCGCGGGTTCGAGTGTGTCGCTGGCATCCGCGGGCTCGGCCGCGTCCGGTCGCGATGACGTGTCTGGAGACACGACCCCGCGATCCGGGCGTAGGCCCACCGCGGGACCAGCTGCCGACATCAGTATGACGTCACCGCCATCACCGACGCCAACTCTGGGGTTTGACTTCGAGTTTCAACTCGAGTCCAGACCCCAGAAACAGCGTCGCAGGCAGAGCTCGGGAGAAACCGCAGGGGAGAAGGCGAAGCGCCTCCGTCCCGACTCACCGCAGGCGCAGCGCGACGGCGCGCCGCGGGCTCGGGACACGCCTGCGTCGCCAACCTTTGCTGACGCGGCGCGCCGCTCGCCCACTCCGCCAACAGTGACCATCGCAGGGGTAAGTCATTCTTATTTACCCCCTGCCCCCTCAACATCAACCTCACCCCCCTGCTGCCAGCTCCGGAGCTGCAACGACGGCGCCAACAACGACGACGAAGCAACAGCCGGACAAGAAGAGAAGGCCGAGATACCCGCCGCTGGTGGTGGAAAAGCTGCCCAACTGGGCCGCCCACTTCCGAGCCATCAGTGCAAAGCTGGGCCGGCCGCCCAACGCTCGGCCATACGGGTGTGGAGTCCGCTTCACCCCCGAAAGCGAAGAGGAGTATCGGCTGGTCCAGCGATACCTAGTCGGACTAGAGAAAGACAGCGGCGTGTCTTGGTTCGCCTACTCCTTGCCAGCGGAAAGGAGTATGAAAGTAGCCATCAGGGGGTTACCGGCGGACACCAACCCCCAAGAGATAGAGGAGGAACTCCGGACGCTGGGGTATCAGCCGGAGTATGTGCGCCACATTAAAGGGGCGCAGGGACGACCCGGCTGTGTCTTCCATGCCGTCCTTAAGAAAACCCCGGACGTCCGCGCTATCTTTGACACCACGATCTTCATGTTTATGCGTGGTGTCAGGATAGAGGCTTGGCGAGGCAAACGTGGGCCCGCCCAATGTCACCGATGCCAAAAATTTAGGCACAGTTCGCATCAATGCCACCGCCCGCTCGCTTGTGTACGTTGCGGACGCGAACATGCGGCACGAGACTGCCCGCGCCCGCGGGAGGAGCCGGCCACCTGCATCAACTGCGGTGGCCCGCACCCCGCGTGTAACATTAAGTGCCTCGTGTTCCAGACAGAAATCCGGAACAAGCGAGCGGGGACCGCCGCCATCACGGCCACCACACGCCGGCCCCAAGTGGACACAGAGAGGCCACAAGTGGAAGCCAACGAGGCACAAGGCACGTCACTTATGGCGGCGGCCAACGGGCCCACACAAAGGACGCAAGCCGCCTCCTCGGGGCGGAGGAAGAAGGGGCGAGGGGGGAAAGGTAAGGGAAGAAAACCCAAACCCCCGGCGACTCAGGAGGACGCCATAGCAGCCGACCCTGCTGAAAGCGGGGCACAGGCTGTGAACAAAGAAGGAATTGAGCCTACAGCTAGCGCCGGCATAGCGCAGCGGCAAAAGGCCGAAACTAAAATCAAACAGCCACAACAAGACACGAGTGGCGGCGCTACCGGCGCCAAAACGACAGCTGCCACTACCAAAAAGGAGTTCACAGCCTGTGCTATAAAACTGCTCATGGACCTGATTAAGGCCATAAGGCAGGGCCAGGACGTAGAGACGGTCATCCTTGATGGCCTGGCCACCCTTCTAACACTTTACCATGGCTAGGTCATTGAGGGTGATCAATTGGAACGCCCGCGGCCTAAGAAATAAGGTCGCCCCCCTCCGCCATCTCTTAAAGGAACAAGATGTCGACGTGGCGCTTATAAACGAGACGCTCCTGGGACCAGAAGACAGGGTCAGGTTCCCGGGATATCACGTCTACAGGAAGGACGAAAGGTCGGCACACAACATCCGCTACCGAGGTCTGGCGGTGCTAGTGAGGCGGAGAGTCGTCCACCAAGAGCTCCCCTTGCCGTCGAATACCAACACTCTGTACGCGCTGGGTATACAGGTGCACATTGCCGGCGAGGACATAAACATCTACGCCTGCTATAAGCCGCCCGCGGCCCACTTGGAACTAACCGAGCTGCGGGCGCTTATAAATACTACTAACGCGACCATCCTCGCCGGTGACTTCAATTGCAAGCACCCAGCGTGGAACTCATCCCAAGTGAATACCGAGGGGAGACGGCTCTTCGCGGACGCAGAGGCCTTCGGCTACACGGTGTCCGGCCCAGAGACGCCCACCCATTACCCAGATACCGCACGGTATATGCCGGATGTGCTGGACATCGTGGTCCACCGAGGGCTGCGCAGCCAGATTACACAACAGGTGATAGACGACGAGTTACAGTCGGATCATCAACCTGTACTCGTCGTCATATCGGGTGTGCCGACCCGACTGAAGCCAATAGCGCCACGTCGCAAAACGGATTGGCCATCCTTCGCAGAGAGGATAGAGACCACCGCGCCCACTCGGCCTATCGTTACCTCCGTGGACGTGGACCAGACGGCGGACGAGGTCACTGCTTGCATACAAAGCGCCTACGAATCGGCGACAAGCACAGAGTCACAGGGGAGAGGGCTATTGCCGCCCCTGCCGGCTCACATCAATGCAATGATCGCCGCAAAGAGGCGCATACGCAAGCAGTGGCAACAACTGAGATGTCCCACTCTCAAAAGATAAATGAACCGTCTCGCGGAGAAGGTGAAGGCCGAGCTCACGGCGCACACGGCCGCGGACTGGGAAGAAAGAATCGACGCCACGACGGACAGTTGGCCGTCGTTACACAAATTATGCCGCCAACTCAAGAATACCCCAGTCCCGGTGCGTCCGCTGCTCAATAGCGACGGGGCACTTAAGTATGTAGCGGAGGACCGGGCGGAGGTCTTCGCCGAGCACCTGGAGCGTCAGTTCCAACCGAACCCGACTAGCGACACCGACCATGTCGCAGCAGTCGAGAAACACCTGGGAGACTATTTCGCCGCGCCGATAGCTCCCGAGGAGGATCCTGTCTTCTTCTCGCCTGGGGCAGTCAGACGCGCCATCCTAAGAACGAAGCCTAGGAAGGCCCCCGGTGCTGACGGTATCACCAACACAGCGCTGCGCCACCTGCCGTACCGTATGGTTGCGGCGCTGGCGCGCCTGTTCACGGCGATACTGCGCACCGGAACCTTTCCCGCTTCGTGGAAGGAAGGGCGCGTCATTATGCTGCCCAAGGCGGGGAAAAACATTCAGAAGCCGGAGAGCTATCGGCCAATCACCCTGCTGCCGACGGTCTCCAAGGTGTTCGAAGCACTCCTGCTGCGACATCTCCAACCTCACATCGTCCCCCGGCCGGAACAGTTTGGGTTTCGGGCGGAACATAGCACGACGCTCCAGCTGTCGAGGGTACTGCACCACCTCGCAGCCGCAATGAACAAGAAGGAATACTCGGTGGCAGTATTCCTCGACATGGAGAAGGCCTTCGACCGAGTATGGCACGACGGCCTGACATACAAGTTGGCCACGTCCGACGCGCCCCGTCGCGTTGTTAGGGTGGTCTCTTCCTTTCTGTCCAACAGGACCTTCAGGGTGGTGGTCGACGGAGCGCTGTCTAGCGCCCGCCCGGTGCTTGCGGGGGTGCCGCAGGGTAGCTGCGTGTCGCCGGCGTGTTACTCACGGTTCACGGACGACATACCCACCACTCCACACACGACTCTCGCGCTGTATGCTGACGACGCCGCGTACATCGCTACATCGCTTAATGCGAGGCACGCGGCGGTCAAAATGCAGCGCGCCCTCGATCTCATTCCAGACTGGCTGTCCAAATGGCGGCTATCCGTGAACGTGGGTAAGACGCAGGCGATGGTTACCGGGTCCGCGCCTCTCCCACCACCCGTGAAACTACAAGGAGCCGACATCGAGTGGACGCCCCGGGTCAAATACCTAGGGGTCACCATCGACCGTCGGCTCACGATGGGGACACATGTCCGTAAGGTCGCCGCGCAGGGTAAGGTCGCCCGCAACCTCCTTAAACCAGTGCTCTCGTCCCGCATCCCGGAGCGCGTCAAGTTGGGCGTGTACAAACTGTACATCCGCCCAATACTGACGTACGCCGCTCCCGCTTGGTTCGCCCTCACGAGCGAGACGAACCGAAAGCTGCTCCGCACGCAACAGAACCAGGCGTTGCGGACCATAGTGGACGCCCCTCGCTTCGTGAGGAATGATGTCATCCAGCGGGACCTCGGCATTGAGAGCCTGGATGAGTTTGTGCGGCGACTCGCGAAGGGAATGTTCGCGCGTGCCGACGCATCGGACCTGACTCATGTCAAGGACATTGCGCCCTGGCACGCGCGCCCCCCCGACGCGAGACCCTTGCCCCGCGACCTGGTAGCGGACCATGCCCCCATCTCACCGGATCTGACGCCCGGGTAAGCTGTAATTCAGGTTACACGCAGCTTACCTGTGACACTTTGACTTCACACACATAACACACATCTGATGCGTAACGTGTCCTAGGTTAATATAGGCGCGTTACGTAAACAAACACAGACATCCGCCACTATACAGACACCTAAATTCACACGCGGAGGCGCGGTGCGGGCCGCGATCCGCGTAGACACTGGGCGGTGTGACACACTACAATACCGCCCACACACTCATGACGGCCCCTTAGCCCGGACAGTGAACGGCTGGCTCTGTGATCTGGACGGGCGGGGACCACTCACTTACTCTGTAGGCGCGTCGAGTCGGCATCTCCGTCGCTGGTCGTCATCGCCGGGCCTCCCCTAGGTAACTAGGGGTCTCACCTGGCGGTGACAGACCGCCGAGATGTCGTGAAGAAAGCGACGCTTCACTATAAGCGTCGCGACGCTCCTACAGAAACAAAATAGCAATCACTCACATGGGCGCGCGTAGTTAGCGCGCTCAATCATTTTAAATAGGCCATTGTTGCCAACTAAATGAGGGGCCCGTATTTACGGGCCACCGTATAGCCTCCGCGGCCGGGGGGCAAAGCCCCGGTACCGCTCGCCGCGCCCCCTTACGGGAGCGCAGCGACTTCCAATGATAAATATCATTGACTCGACGCTCGACTCTCGCCGCGGACGGACGTGTTTGTGCGCTCTCCCGCTCCAGTGTTGTGTTTCGTGTTTTCTACTCGTCGCTACCACGTGACGTCATCGTAGTCGCCCCGACTACTCCGATTTAAAATCAAATCAAGAAATTGATTTGATTTTAATAACTCAAAAAACTGCCTTTTTCAAGGCAAATCTCGTTTCTCTAACAGACGTTTTGTGAGTAGCTTCACTAGGCCCCTTCTGGGTAAAACCACAGTTTCGTGGTCCTCGGTTGAAACCTTACGGTGTCAACGAAGCCGAGTGGGGTGTTGACCCAATTCACACCCGCCGAACCCCTTCAGGGCGAGGCAGTTAGTTGGACGGGTCCCAGATAACCGGCCTTGGGGGATCTCCTAGTCGGCTCTGGTGACAGTTTTGCTTTTCAGCTACTCACCTAGTGTCTTTAGGGTGTGTCTACACCCTTCGCGCTAGACTGGTCAGGGCCCCGTTCGCACAATAAGACTGGCGACGGGTTACAAGCTTAGGGCTCACAAATAGGTACTCACCTCTCTGTCTACACCCGACAGAGAGGGTCACACATCCCCGGGCCCATCCACCCGAGGAGATAGGTATAGGGTTTAGGCCACGTAGGAAAAAAAATTCCACCATTCCCTCCCTAAAATAGCTCCTCCTCCGACCATGGAGGACGCCTTTATTTTGGCGTTCTTCAGAGAGGTCCTTTTTAAGGACCCCGAGTTCTTGGCGAAATATGGCGCTAAAATACGCCAACGGTCCACCCCCACTCCGTCCCACGGGTCACTTGTGGAATTCAGTGACGCACTGGAGAGCCCGCTATCACCACCTGCAAGTGAACAAGGCATTCCGCCCTTTGTTCCGCACCACAATGTTCCGGCAACTATCTCGGCCCCCATTGTGTCACCCGCCTTTGTTCCGGTAGATAATACCCCGGCCGCTAATCCGGCCCCTATTGTCTCACCCGTCATTATCCCGGCAGTAAATATCGCGGCCCCTATTGTCTCGCCCGCTTTTGTACCTGCCGCCATTGTTACGCCGTCTATTGTTCCGGCCGACATTGTTTCAGAGACAACGCAGCTGCGCACCGCAGAATCAAACTCGACTCAACCGGAGAGCATGGACACGTCAGTCCCACTCTCAGAGGACGAAGCCCGCACCTCCTCCTCCAGCGACGACGACTTCCAAGTCGTTGTTAAAGGAGGCAAGAGGAAGGCGGCTAAATCCTCCGCCCCCGCTGGCCCGGTCACCAAGGCCCAGAAAAAACAGGACGACTTATCGTCCAGCTCCACTTCCGCCCCTAGTCCGCGGGCCAGTCGCCCCGCCAGCCCTATGGCTTGCCCACCCGCTCCTACCGCGAGGAAGCAGAAGCCCCCTCCCCCGATATACGTCCAGGAAAAGTCCAAATGGACTGAAATATCTAAAATGTGTGTTGATCGCAAGATCAACTATACTAACGCCCGATCCACCCTCCAGGGGATCAAAGTTACGGTCCCCACGTCTGCGGACTTTAGGGACCTCTCCCGCGCCCTACGTGATAGGAACTACTCCTTTCACACTTACTCCCTTCCGGAGGAAACCCCTACACGCGTCGTTATTAGGCGCGTTCCACAGGAAATCTCCACCGAGGAGATTAAGAGCGACCTTGTCTCACAAGGCATACCAGTTTCCGCCGTCCATCGCTTACATAAAGCGAGACAGGGCCTAGTCTACGACATGGTCCTGGTCATCTGTGACCCCACAGACGGTCACCACCCGATTTTTAAAGTTAAGTCGATGTGTTCGCTCTCAGGCATCTCAATAGAGAAGCCTTACAGAGCTCAATTAATTGGACAGTGTCATCGCTGCCAATTATATGGTCACTCGCAGTCCAACTGCTATGCCACCCCTAGATGCGTCAAGTGTCTAGGAGAGCATGGCACCGCCGACTGTACCCGCCCTAAAGATAGGGAACTATGTTTAGAGCCTCCCAGCTGTGTACTCTGCGGCCAATCGGGACACCCGGCAAATTACCGGGGCTGTCCTAAGGCCCCGAAGTCCTCCTCTTCCAAACTCGCGAAACGCGCGAGCGACCGCCAGCACAGGGAAAGCCCCTGGGGAAAGCCTCCTTCCGCGATGATGCCGGAGCGGCTCAGTCCGCAGAGGCCGTCTCCCTTTTTTTTTTTTTTTTTTTTGTTCCCGGGGTGGAAAATCCTCATGGATGTCCTCCGCCCTGGGGCGGGCGGAGGGGTCTGTCAGACTCTTACTGACTAAAAACCACCCCGGTGTTCCTTCTCACACCTACGCCGGGGTCGCGGGAACACATTATTCTTCCACAACCCCGGCTGGTGCCGGCCCGCTTGCGCGGGCCCCGTCTCGGGCGGGGGGAGTGAGGTGTACTCCCCCCGCAACGTCTGTGGTCGGCGCGCGAGGAACACTACGCGCGCCGCCTTCTCGGGTCCTGATGTTGGGGGGCGACGGATGTCCCCGAATCCGTCGCCCCTGGACCCATTTAGGGGGGCTGGAAGAGGGCGTTGTCCGCCCTCCTCCGACGCCCGGTGCGTCTGCTGCGGGCCGGGTCGAGAGTCGAGATCTCTCTCTCCCTTTCCGCAGCCTCCTTCTGCGAGATGACCGTTTCGCAGAAGGATACCACCGCGTCCCAGGACTCGGCGCTGCCGACCATCGAACTCACTACGGTCGGCAGCGACAAGTCACTGCCTACTTCTGAGATGAGGGCACGGCGCGGCTCCTCCCAAGCGGCACACTCTGCCAGCGTATGCCACGCCGTGTCCTCCCGGCAGTCGACGCAGTGGTGACACCGAGCGTCCGGCTCCCTGTTTATGCGACACAGGTACTTCCCGAAGCAGCCATGCCCCGAGAGCACCTGCGTCGCCCGAAACGACAGGGAGCCGTGCCTTCTCCCGAGCCAGCGGTCGAGCACTGGCCGGATCGCCTCGATGGTGCTGAGGCCGGCGGTAGGGCGTGACAGCCTCACCCGCCATTCCGCCACCAGGACCTCGCGGAGCTGCAACCGATGCTGCTCGATTTGTTGCTGCATCGGTCGCTCGCCCCGCTCCCGCGCTGCCTCGCGCCACCGGTACAGTGACGCGAGCACCTTCGCCTCCAGGTCCCAGGGCAGTGATCCGGCCAGTGCACAACCCGCCTCGAAGGAGATCGTGCGATACCCCCGAATGACTCTGACGGCCATCGCCCGCTGCGGCTTGCGCAGGACAGCTATGCTGCCGGCCGTCAGGTCAGACGCCCAGATCGGCGCTCCGTAGAGCGCCATGGATCGCACGATCCCCATATAGAGCCGCCTACAGGCGGCGCTCGGGCCCCCCAGATTGGGAAGCAGCGTTGCCAGCGCCCCGGCCGCGCCCAACAACTTGGGCGCCAGCCGCCGGAAGTGGGGTCCGAAGTCCCACCGGCTGTCGAGCACCAATCCCAGATATTTCATGGTGGGCTCGACAGCGATCCGGACCCCCCCGACCACAATGTGTGATCCGGCCGGCGGCGCCCGCCGGGGGCCATGAAACACCATGGCCTCCGACTTGTTGAGGGCCACCTCCAGGCCGAGGCGCCGTATGCGGCTCACCGTGAGTGAGACCGCCGCCGTCGCGAGCAACGCTGCCTCCCTGTGCGAACTCCCCCGGGCCGTGACCAGCGTGTCGTCCGCGTAACACGTCAGGTCCGCGCCCGGCGGGAGCTCGCCCCTCAGCACCCAGTCGTACCCGATGTTCCACAGGAGCGGTCCCACGACCGATCCCTGTGGAACACCGCACGACACTTGGCGCTGGTTTCCGCCATCACGTCCCATGTAGGTGACACACCTCCCGGCTAAGTAAGCCCCCACGATGCGGCGGAGGTATAGAGGCACGCGGTGGTACCGCAGTGCCTCCCGTATGCAGCTCCAGGGCAGGGTGTTGAAGGCGTTGGAGATGTCCAAGGACACCGCCACCACCACCCCGCCCCGGGACACTGTTTCCTCCGCCAGGACTCTCACCCTCGACACAGCGTGGATGGTAGAGCGCCCATGCCGAAAGCCGAACTGGCTCTCGTCCAGGTCCGGCCCCTCTCTGCACAAGTGGCCGACGAGGCGGGCTGCGAGTATGCGCTCGAACAGCTTGCCCACCTCGTCGAGCAGCACTATGGGCCGGTACGCAGACGGCGAGTCGGCAGGGCGCCCCGCCTTCCTGAGCAGGACCAGACGTCCAATCTTCCACAGACTGGGAAACTGGCCCCGCTCAAGGCACGCTGTGTAGAGTCCTCTCAGTTGGGGCTCCAACTCCTTCAGAGAGAGGGCCAAAGCCAGGCCGTGAATTTCATCGGGCCCCGGAGCGACGTTCTTGGCCCGGAGCCGCATCACGGCCGCCCTCATCTCTGCCTGTGTCACCTCTGGGACGCTGATGGCGTTCTCCATCTCCTCCTCTGCAGACTCTGCGGCTGCGGGCAAAGCCATCGGCGGCGGAACATGCTCCGCTCTCACCGGGAAGAGGGCTGCTACCACTTCCTCCAGCAGCTCGGGTTGGAGACTCTCCGTAAGTGGGGGCGCCGCGGGAGGCCGTCTCCCTTTTTTTTTTTTTTTTTTGTTCCCGGGGTGGAAAATCCTCATGGATGTCCTCCGCCCTGGGGCGGGCGGAGGGGTCTGTCAGACTCTTACTGACTAAAAACCACCCCGGTGTTCCATCTCTCACCTACGCCGGGGTCGCGGGAACACATTATTCTTCCACAACCCCGGCTAGTGCCGGCCCGCTTGCGCGGGCCCCGTCTCGGGCGGGGGGAGTGAGGTGTACTCCCCCCGCAACGTCTGTGAGCGGCGCGCGAGGAACACTACGCGCGCCGCCTTCTCGGGTCCTGATGTTGGGGGGCGACGGATGTCCCCGAATCCGTCGCCCCTGGACCCATTTAGGGGGGCTGGAAGAGGGCGTTGTCCGCCCTCCGCCTGCGCCCGGTGCGCCTGCTGCGGATCGGGAGAGTGGACGAGATCTCTCTCTCCCTTTCCGCAGCCTCCTTCTACGAGATCACTGTTTCGCAGAAGGAAACCACCGCGTCCCAGGACTCGGCGCCGCCGACCATCGAACTCACTACGGTCGGCAGCGACAAGTCACTGCCTACTTCTGAGATGAGGGCACGGCGCGGCTCCTCCCAAGCGGCACACTCTGCCAGCGTATGCCACGCCGTGTCCTCCCGGCAGTCGACGCAGTGGTGACACCGAGCGTCCGGCTCCCTGTTTATGCGACACAGGTACTTCCCGAAGCAGCCATGCCCCGAGAGCACCTGCGTCGCCCGAAACGACAGGGAGCCGTGCCTCCTCCCGAGCCAGAGGTCGAGCACTGGCCGGACCGCCTCGATGGTGACGAGGCCGGCGGTAGGGCGTGAAAGCCTGTCCCGCCATTCCGCCACCAGGACCTCGCGAAGCTGCGACCGACGCTGCTCCAAATGGCGCTGCATCGGCCGCTCGCCCCGCGCCCTCGCTTCCTCATTCAGAAGATGAAGAAATACAGATAATTGAAGAACAGGATGATGGCTATAATGCTTTTTATAAAAGAAAAAAACCGGCATATGGGAAAACATATTTAACTCCTGTTGCTACAAATTTTAATTTCTTATTTTTTTATATGTTTTTTTGTTAATTATTATGACCCTACCTATCACCCGACTCTGGCAAGACGTCGACTTACGGGACACCCTTTATATGTATTAAGTCATTGTGACTTGTCATTGTCACAAAAATCATTTTGTTATACATAGATAAAGAAAGATAAGAAAAACGTCTGGATTTATAAGCTAGTACTTACAGACAATAAAGGTACCTAATGCTATTTACAACTTAACTCGGCCTTAAATCAACATCGTCGCCAGTTACGCTCTGACACTAATTACTAACCTCATTATTGTGACGTCATAGAATGAGTTTGCATGTCTCCTCTAAATAATTAATTTAATGCTATCGTTCATATCTTGTATGAATAAATTACTTAACCAGTTTTGGCTCGACATTTGCAGCAAACGATAATAATCTCAAGTTACTGGAGTAACTTAATTATATTTTGTTCGAATAATCATCATGACATGTCATTTTAATATCATAATTTATGAAGACACACAAGAGCCAAGGCATTATGTATTGGTTGTCTTTTAATAAATTAGTCAACCATTTTATTAGCAACGGAATTTACTATCGTAAAGTACGGGTTTTTGTCAGATAATATCAAACTCTAAATTCAAAAATAAATATTAGTTGAAAAAGTTTATTGAACAACCAAAAACCTCCGAATTTACCTATTTTTACCACCACATGTCTTCAAGATCCCTTCTGTTCCTTCAATCTTCGTTTCTTGCATCTGCAAATACGTGTAATGCGCATCGGGGTACATATTCACCAGCCTTTAATGTTCCCACTACTGAGAAACAGGCCTCCTCTTTACGAGAGAGAGTGGGCGGTAATCTACAACGAGGGCCCAGTGCAGGTTGGTAGACGTCACTTGTCTTCGAAATTTTTGGTTCAAGGATATGCCGTTTTTCTCACGATGTTTTCTTTCACCGTATTGTGAGCAATGGTGTTGAAATGATTTACGCAAAGTAAAGCGCCTGCCTGGGTTCGATCCCACGATCTACAACTAATAAGTCAGTGCCGTTGGTACTGGGCCACCACTGCTCTCTGGGGTTCATACTATCCTGAAATTCTGTACTGTGTATCAGAAGGAATATGCTAATTATCTTACTTCTTCATCATTATCTTGTCCTTTTCACTTCTATCCTTACTGCTTACCTAAACAAATAAAAATGTGTTCTTTTACGAAACCTAATGTAAAGATGCTCAAATTCCTGCCAGGATTGGAAGTAACCACGTCCTTCTCTAAAAATAGCAAGCTGCGAAATTTATCCGCAATTTATCGAGCCGAACTTGAGCTCATCCTGTCCGTGGCTTCATGTTTTAGATACAAAGCCTTTTAAAATTGATAAGGTTTACAAAAGAAGATCTATGGTGACTGATCTACAAAGTCGAATAGTAAAAGAGCCGGGTCCAGCAAAGATTAATGATCCGACTATCAATACTCTGTTTAAGTGTAAGCTCCTAGCCTTCAAAGATATTGGTTGATGTAATATTGTAAGGAGCATTAAACTGATTTCCTTAGGGATAGGTTGAACGATAATTGCTGATAGAAAGTGTTTGCTCAAAGCGAAACGATTTGAATGAAACAATTTAATGTACTTCTGTTGCTGTGAGACGAGGTGATTTAAATCTGTTTTCATATAATCAGTTTTGAAGGAAAATAATCTGATAAATTTCCTATGAGTTTATTATGTTTACGATTTCAAACAATGATTCCAAAATTGGAATATTTAGAATTTCAGAGGTAGGTACTAAATTGAGCAGATACACCACCAGTAGGTGGTGTATCTGCCTCTTGAATTCTTTCTGCTGAATTTTGTATTATTCCTGTTTGGTAGTCGTAATTCCAGGTTTTCATTCATTATTCAGTCGAAAAACCTTTTGACCAAATTTCAAAAAAATCACCAGGATTAATTTCAGTAACACCGTAGATCGCTAGCTCGCGCGGAGAAGCGTCTTTTGACACCTCGCATGTGCACCTAGCCCATACAGAACATCAAAAAAATTGTTAAGCTTTTTTTTTGGAAATTTGGCTTGAAAGTAAAATTAATGAATAACGAACATCTAGGTGAGTGGTAGGTAAGTGTAGGTAAACAATTCTGAATTTATTTTTATCGTTAGGAAGATTTGACCTTCCTAAATATAAAAATAAATTCAGAGTGTGAAATTATTCTCATTCAAAAAGCAAATTGATATTTCTAATTTCGTAGTTATGTGATTTTTCGATTGTTTTTTTCTGACTATATACTATTCTTAGTGAATAGCGTTGCTCCGTCGAGTCCTTTAGGACGGCTATACACCTGCAAAGTCTCTTCAGATGTAGCTGATGTTCGTAAGTGGCCGTGACGATTTCAATTGGATAGTGTCATGATTTCCAAATATCAATAAGATTTCTAGTGATTTAAATATGAATTTGAAAGTATGTGATAGCCTAAAATTATTTTTATATCAATGTAGTTGTGAAGTTTGAAAGTATCTCATTTGACAGTTATCGAAAAAGGATTGGATTTTAACAAAACGGAATGGAAATTATGATGTCTGGGGCATCGCCTAGTTTCCAGAGAAGTTCTATTCGAGCTTCGAAATCAAATGGTTGTCTTCAAGTTTATTTTGATATTATGTTGAGCACCTGTTAAAATAGTTACTTAAATAAAATATAAGCCACGTTTGTCATGTGTGCATGGATTGAAATACAGAAATGTATATACTGGAAAAGTTGTGTCAATTTCATTACTATCATCATAATTGCCTCTGGACCAAATAAATATGTTTTCCTTCTTTTATGTAAGTCATCGAACCATCTTGTATAATTACCTGTCAGTAAAGCAAATGCGACTTACGAGTTGTAGGTCGTAGGTTCGAACCCAGACAGGCGCTTTACTTTTTGTAAATTATTTCATTACCACTGCTCTCAAAACGGTGAAGGAAAACTTCGTGAGGAAACCGGCATGTCTTAGAACCAAAAAATCGAAGACATCAATCCAACCCGCACTGGGCCCGCGTGGTGGATTACGGCCCACTCCCTGTCACAGAGAGGTGGCCTGTGTCCCAGAAGTGGGAACATAAAAGGCTGATAATGTAAAGCAAATGCTACGAGTATAAGTTCTCCCATTAAACTCAGTGGCAGTCGTTACTTAAAGAAGTGTAGCGTTAATTGAAATAAAAAACCAGAAGACGTACTCGTCGCACAACTACTTATTTTAAAGTAGCACTTTTTTTTTTATGCTCTCCAAAAATACATCCTTCACTACTACTTAGGCAATGTTTCAGGGTCAAAGTACTAATGGATACTTTTAGTCCCGGGTAAACAAATAAAAACAACAGCACCAGAAAATTACTCCTGAAGTCAAAGTCAGACTGTATAAGTAGCCAAAGTTACACTTAAAGGGATTTTTATACTGTTTACGAAAACTGTTTGTCGAGGTATGGACAGATGACGCGAAGAAATGCAGATCAAAATATCAGAAAAGAATAAGGAAGACTAAAAGACAGCACCTATTTAGTTAGCACCTTTTTTTTTTTTGGTAGGGAAATCATCAAATTACTTCTCCCGCTCTGGGTGGAGCGGGAGGGCCTGTCAGACTTTTACTGACTAAAACCCACCCGTGCTCCTTCAGTTGCCTGTGCCAGGGCCACGGTTTTCCTTTCGAATTTCCCGCGACCCTGAGGTGTCGGCCCTATCGGACCCCGTCATTTAGTGCTAACATCTCTTTGAAGCGCGGGTGTGCCTCAAAGAGATGTTGGCACCTACACATATAATTATGTTTCCTTAGTACATTTTTATAAATATAAAATAAAGAGTTCTTGTTTACGTTTTTAACTATACAACGTGTCGTTTTCCGTCCTCGTCAAATTTCAGGAGGCTGTTATGTAATACATAAATAATCACATGAAATTACGATACTTGCTCAATAATTAATACATACTTCTTTTTTTTGGTTATTTAAGTTTGACATTGCCTACCGCATATACGCAGCGAGGCGATTCTGTTCTTTGAAGCTGCGTATATGCGGTAGGCAATGTCGCACGACTATGTCGCATAAAAGGTTACAGTGCGGTATCACACGTGCCACGTTTTAACATGCGCGTTTCGCACAAGTCGAGTTCCGAAAATTAGAAATGCAAAAAAAAAACTACTTATTTTATTATTGATTCGTGTCGAGAATCATTATTCTCGACACGAATCAATAATGAAACTATGGTAATGAGGTTAAAAAAAAAAACTTATTCTTTTTTTATATTTTCGTTAGGTTACTATGCTAATGAGCATAGTAACCTCCTTGAATCTGACGAGGATGCAAAACGACACCTTGTATTTGTGCGTTACTTTAGCTGGATTCCGAATCGTTAAAAAGTCGCACGCCGCTGCGGATTGGCATCGCTTAACTTTCACGTACAATGTTTTTCATCAAAAAGGAAAATAGTTTTAAAATACCGCTCGGTTTTTAAGTTAATAAAAGTTGACTAAATGAAAAAGTTGTGTAGGAACTTCTTTTTTTCTGTAGGAAAAAAGTACAGTATGTCGATTTTTGCCATTTCAGAGCAATACTACTCTGTCAATAAAGTACCGGGAAAAGATTAATAATGCACAAAATGTTAGTTTTTCATCCAAATTTATTTTATCGTATTCAAAGTATGCTCCTTCAGATACGATACACTTACGCCAATGACTAATCCAATCATCAAAACATTTTTAAACGCTTTTTTCGGAATTGAGTTCAGTTCTCGCCACGAATTCTCCAATATGTCAGTTTTGGTTCAGTTGGAAGGCGTAACTCCGAAGCTTGTTGACTAGTTTCATGTCAAACTCGTAAACCCACGTCTCGTTACCAGTAACAATGCGTTTCATGAATGTTGGGTCGGAATTGACTCGTTCTAGCATGTCGTCAGCGACTCTTATTCGATTGAGTTTTTGGAGAAAATTCTGGTCTCTTGAGACTAGCTGAGCGGCAATAAATTTTATAACCAAGTGATTATTTAAATTGGTACGGATCAACTCGTGAGACACAAAAAGTTCAGCGGCTATCTCTCTCAAACTTAAATGAGGACTTTCAGTCACTATTTTATTCACTTTTGGGATGTTTACTTCAAATCAAATCTTGCCCGGTTTTGAACGCTTTGTACCACATAAGTACGTGTTTTTGATAAAATCAATTTACTGTAAGCCATGTAAGTACGGAAGTAACATTATCAGTGACTCTAAATACGAAAAGAAATAAATAAATTATTTATTAAGACTCGCACAGGAATACACAATGTGCAGTACGTTGTGTGATACGCAGTATCACAAACTGAAGTAAACACACTCATAAAAACATAAAAATGAACAACACAAAAACAAAAAACAAAGTCCTGTACTAGGTTAAAAGGCTCAGCATAATGCTGCGACACTTAAAAATAAGTGTCACAGCGCTGGTATTCTGATAGGGCCCACTGTGATGTCACGGACAGATACAGAAATATTTAATCGATCAAATAATACGTAAATAATATAAATGTAAATTAATCAGTGTAAATAATATAAAATATTTAAATGCAAAATGTAAGCTCAATTTTTTTTTGAAAATTTAAGATATACTTTTTGTTCGATGTTTCTGTCTATTTATGAAATTCGCAATACACACTAGATATGATCTAACTGAAAACAACACTGTATTTAATCTAAATAGTAGTTGAACTCAAACTCCGCACCAAAATGGAAAACAGTTGTGCCTATCTAACAACAAAAAAGAATTTGGAATAATTGGAACCACCTTTTTGACAGAATGTGCTTTAACCGACCTTACTAACACAAACCATGTATACACTCGTAAAGAAACATATCGAGCTATGAAAATAGATTCCTGACTAACTAAAAATGTATTCAGAAATAAAGTGTTTATCGTTGAAAACGGAACCACAAACAATTAGTTTTTACACCCCGTTTTTAACCACCCTGTTGGTTTTGTGGTCGCAAGAGCGACTGCTGAGCGTGGGATTCAGGGTTCGACTCCCGGGTCTGGCATAGTGGTAAAGATTTTTTTTTAGGAATTTCTTAGTGTCGTCAGCCCGTTATGAAGTAGCTGGTGTTAAGCCCCGTGCTTCGGATAGCACGTAAATCTGTTGTTCCTGGGCCTGACCTCTCCCCGGTCGTGTTGGATTGCCGTCCCTTCAGACTATAAGAGTAAAGAAACATAGAGTGCACCCCTATTTGCGCACCAACTTGTGGACTATAACATCTCCCGCGTACTTAGCTAATCTCCGTTGAGATTGACCACCTTGGCCGAAATTCGGTCGAGAGGATTTGTACCTAAAAGTTTCAAACATGATGTATCTTCAGTGTCATCTTGACCAACATAGCTGTTGGTCAAGATGACACTGAAGATACATCATCCATATTAACTAATTAACAACTTTCTCCACGTACAAAGTCACACACTTGTGTACTATAATATTCGCCGCGTACTTGGCTAATCTCCGTTCAGATTTACCACCTTGGCCGAAATTCGGTCGGGAGGATTTATACCAAAAAGTTTCAAACATAAACAACACTAGCTGTTGGTCAAGATGACACCGACACACATCATCCATATTAACTAATTAACAACTTACTCCATGTACAAAGTCACACACTAGTGCACTATAATATTTGCCGCGTACTTGGCTAATCTCCGTTCAGATTGACCACCTTGGCAGAAATTCGGTCGAGAGGATTTATACCTAAAAGTTTCAAACATAAACAACACTAGCTGTTGGTCAAGATGACACCGAAGAGACATCATCCATATTAACTAATTAACAACTTTCTCCACGTACAAAGTCACACACTTGTGTACTATAATATTCGCCGCGTACTTGGCTAATCTCCGTTCAGATTGACCACCTTGGCCGAAATTCGGTCGAGAGGATTTATACCTAAACGTTTCAGACATAAACAACACTAGCTGTTGGTCAAGATGACACCGAAGAGACATCATCCATATTAACTAATTAACAACTTACTCCACGTACAAATTCACACACTTGTGTACTATAATATTCGCCGCGTACTTGACTAATCTCCGTTCAGATTGACCACCTTGGCCGAAATTCGGTCGGGAGGATTTGTACCTAAACGTTTCAGACATAAACAACACTAGCTGTAACTCAAGATGACACCAAAGAGCCGTAATCCATATTAACTAAGATATAAACAACTTACTCCACGTACAAAGTCTCAGGGAAAACCGCCAAAGATAACATCGCTTATTACATTACTGTACCGAAATGGAGCCATTAGCATAATAAAAGCCCTGTCATTTATTCTTGGAAGTGCGTGTATAATGCCAGTCATAACCGGCGTACAATGGTTACAATAATATCTTGATCGTGTTACTATTATGATTAGTTTTATGACATGAATTCAGTGTAATGTGTGGTAGGAAAGTGGAATAATGGGTATGATTGTGGACAAACCATTAATTGTGATTTCACTGAAAGTCTGATGTAGAATTGGTAGAGGATCGATATTAATTAAAGGAAGAAAAAGAACACAGTGCACCCTATAAAAATGTACTGCATCTTATAATGAAAACATTAACTATAAATGGGTTTTTCTAGCAATAAAATCTGATCTAATGAGATTTAAAACTTAGTTGATTTGATCGTTATCGTCCAAACTCACGGTACGAAACAAAATAAAAATCGACTCTCGTTAATTCAAACCTGCGATAATTCGAAACTCTCTAAAATTCAAAGTTATCACGAGTTCCCTACAAAATCTCTTTATATTTCGAACTAAATCTTTTTATGCACTTCATAGTTCGAACGAAAAAATTATTGCTACATAATAAAACGAAGCGTTAATTCGAACTCATCGACAGCAAACACTCGACAATTCAGAGTTGCAGAGGGAAAAAGACAGGAAGATTGTAAGATTGTAAGCGGTTCCAAACATCCTTCATAATGCGCACGGCAAAAGAGTGGAACTCACTACCTGTGTCTGTGTTCCCGAACGCATTCAACCAGAATCTCTTCAAAGTTAGAGTGAACAGGCTTCTTCTGGGTAAGCTCACTCCATCGTAGACTTTGTCTCTGTCACTTCTGACCTAGACTAGAGTCAAGAGCAACCCCATCTCAAATAAAAATAAAATAAAAAATGTACATTTTGAGACAAGTTCAAACTTACACGAACCTTTGTTTTTGTCCTCTGAGGACGATACATCCGAACCTTTGGCAGAGGTGTCAGTTAAGGAAGCAAGAGCCTCATTTGATGCCTTGCAAAGCTTCTGTCTACAAAACGTAAGTGACGGAAATGACACTTTTTCTCAAAAAAAAAAAGTTGTTGTGCAGTCTGAGCAGCAGTAATGTGCTTTTGAAGCAAACCAGTATAATTCAGAGTTGTTTCGAAAAAACTATAAATTCACATTATGAATATGTACACGAATGTACCTCTAAACTTTTGTCATTGTTAAAGAATAGCATTTAATAAATAATAATTGATCAGCACTTAATAATTCAAAGTTTTTTTTTTCACAAAAATTTTGAGACATTTGATGTTTCAAACACACGATAACTCGTAATATTTTAAGAGTCCCTCTAGTTTCAAATTAACGAGAGTCGACTGTATAATATACCTACACAATGCTACAAAACTTCTAGAATAAGTACATTATAAAACATCGCTCTAAGAACTCTTTATTCTTACATAACAGTCCTGGATTTTTTTGCGACCGGATTTCCTAACGCGAGCCGCAGATTTTCTTCAAGATCTTTGAGGAAACGTGTCCTTGAGATTTCTTTAATAAACGAGTATTATATACCTATGGATATAATATACTTTGCGTAGAGGGTGAAATCATTCACTTCCCTTGATCTTACAGACCCTTTGGGGAACCCTTAGCTACCTACTTGAAATTCTTCTCGTATTTTTTGGCTTCTGAATAATAATAAAGTTCACATTGGTAGGTATTCACATGTTCATCACAACCATTGCCAGCCTTGTTCCACCGACTTCTGAGCCTACATAGGCTTCCTTCATTTATATATTACTATATAATATATACTTTAATTAATAATCAAATACAAAGCAACCACGTCATAATCACCGTAATAACAATACAACGCAGTTAGTTTTCAATTAATTTAACTATCACTACGAAACTTACTGAATTTATTTTTAAGATACTTTATTTCTTTACCATTTAGAAGTTCGTTTACAGTAATAATTAACATGTTATGTTTGTTTATTTATAAATAGCTGTCATTTAATAAATGCAAAACAAATACTTTGAATACTACTAGTGTAACGCAAAGTACCTAAATGTAGGTAGCAACTGTTTTCGAACGGGGCACACCCCGTAGGAAAACAGTTGAACGAAAATAAACACCCAGACAAACAAAAAACAAAAAAAAAGTTGCGGACGTCTATATAAAACAAGTGTTCAAAGTTATAATATTTTTGTTATACTTGAAATCAACAGGCTGTTAAGGAAAAAAATATGTTTTCCTTATTCCCCTAAAAACAACTAAAACAATCTCATACTTCAGGAAAAAGTTTTATTATTTTCGCTGATAATTCAATTTACAAGACCAAATAAAGAACTTAGTAATTTCAATTAAGAAGTCGGCTCGAACATTAAAATGAAGGACTATTGAGTTACTCAGGCCAACGCTGATCTAACCTCTCATTTTTGGCATCTGTGAAAGATTTGGGGCCCTAGTGACAACCGCGTTAGTTGTAATGACCATCAAAAGTGAAAAATCTTTAGCAACTTTAAAGTAATCACACATTAACAGGTTATGTAGAGACATATATTATGATATCGTTCGTAGCCATAGAGATTCAGTAGATTAGACTAACGCCACAGTTAACTTTAAATGTAATCCACATTACTGTAATGCGTGTACCGCTGCCACGGTACGGTAAGCACCTACGACCCCTTGACAGTTAAAAAGGTTTAATTGAAATAAATGATTTGAGTTTGAGTTAGAGCTGTTTAGTGTTCAATTATACAAAATCTATAAGTAGCACCTCTCTAGACGAACCCTCCTTCAGGAGACTGTCATTTTCAAGGTTTTATTGTACTACCTACTTAAGTTTTTATTTGGACTTTTAAGGAAAAATAAATCAGGTTCTTAGCATCACATACATTTAGTGAGAAAGGACAGCAGCCATCCTAGTTTAGAGAAATGAGGAACAGGGTGTAAAGTTCACTCATACTCTTTCGAAAAGGGAGGATCCTCCGACCAGATGGATGTCGTATCTGGTGGGCAACTGCCCAACGTTTGATGTCGGGAAGTTGTATATCTATCTGTGCGGTAAATTCTGATTGCGCTATGCAGGATTTGTCAGACGTCAGTGTGATACGTTTGTTCGCATGTGACGGTGTAGATGCCGTCTCACTAGCAAGTTTCTAAGGCACGTGCCTTTGTTCTAGAACAATCTTACCACTATAAAATATAATTATTGTTACATAATGTAACAGTTTTCAATGTATTTAACGGCGCAGGATACTTTATCAGAAGTATTAAGATTGTGCCGCGATACAGAAGTTCGTTGTGGACGTGGTACGACAGCGACTGTCATCAGAAGACAGCCGCTATATACATTTCGACCAATTTATCTGCGCAACGGCCGTTTTTTGGACCAACATTTTGAATAGGACATACGATCTGTTTTTGTTTAACTTTTTGATTCTCCTTTAGAATCAGCGCCACCAATAATTGCACAGATAAGTTGTTAGTACTATAACTATCGATGCGACGCTCTGCTAGAGTGACAGTTATTAGCCAGTATCACTCTTATCTGACCCGTTCGATTATTCCTGTAACTTCGTAACAAAACTCGGCAGTGCCACAACCTGCGCCGTAATATTAATATTTTAGCTAAAACTTTCCAATGAAAATTAACTTCGAAGAAACTCGCTAGTGAAACCGCCCTCCGGTTTAATGAAATAAAACGTGGATTGCGCTTCATGACATTTATGATTATTACCTACAGTTGTTAATTTTGCGCACAAATTGGTATTCTAGTTAATGACTGAAATTCCTTTAATCCTCAAATTTAGTATAATAGCCCTCGGAGAGAGTGTTTTCAGCAAAGATTAATTGTAATGCTGTAATGAATTGTTACCACAACGAGCATTTTTTTAATCTAGAATTACCTTTTTGGTTTTATTCCTCATGATTTATAGATATAACCAAGCAATATTTTACATATTTCGTCATTTTCATAACTAAATTGCTATTATGCTTTTAGGAACCTACGTAGAAGGATATAATTATAGTGACCTTATTGGTGATATTCATCAGAAAGGTCAGGTGCGTAGTACACCCGGGGTGCGTGTTTAACCAGAAGGGCAATTCTCGTGTATTTAAGAACGTTCGCATTTTAATCTCAGTTTACAGCTGTCAAAAATTCTACTAATTTACCTACATCTTTGACAAGTTTATGACATTTGTTTGTCGCTGAGTTGAGTCTGCGACTAGATTTTGAACGTTTTATAATAACGAGAATTGGCCTTCAGATGTATGAACGTAAACGAAACAAAAGGAGTATATGCAAGGATCAACAGGTGAAGTTCTTTAGTATCTGCCTACCTTCGTCGGATGAAGGTGAGAGTTTTTGTATGTATGTATTGGTATTATTATGATCATTATCATCATCATCATCATCATTATTTTAGACAATCGACGTCCACTGCTGGACATAGGCTCGACCAAGAACCGCCACTCTGACCGGTTCTGTGCTTCATTATGACCATAAGACGGAACAATTTCATCTTTTACTTACAATGAAAAAGGCCTTAAATATCAATAGCTTGCAATGCAACTATAAGTCTACTCACTACTCCTAGTCGTATTAAACCCCACACACGGTACATTCAGGGGTCATTAAAAAAAAGCTGCTAATACGATATCAACATCGTCGATAGTTCCCAGTAACATTAAATCGACCGCCTGTCATCGAAAACGCTTTGAATGTCAAGAGTAATTCTGTTGATCCTGAAGGCCACCGTAACGGCCCTATCATATTTCTCAAGGATACTACGTTTACTAAGTTGAAGTACAAAGTTCCTTAGCCGTTTGAACTTGACGATAAATTATAGGTACTATCTAGACGGTAATACACGGTGGCAGGGACATGCACGCACAAGCTTTTACAGTGGATTCAGTACATGATTCTAGATTTATACACATACATACATAACATCACGACTGTAATCCCAGAAGAGTTAGCCAGAGGTGTACCTATAGAACACCCACATTTCGCCATGTAATAGGGGGCGACCCTTTTTTAATTATTATTTTGGGTGGGAAATCATGAAATGATTTCTCCCGCTCTGAGCGGAGCGGGAGGGTGTGTCAGACCTTTACTAACTAAAACCCACCCGTGTTCCTTCAGTTGCCTGTGCCAGGGCCACGGTTTCTCTTTAGACAAACCGGGACCCTGGCAGGCATCGGCCCTATCGGACCCCGTCACTATGTGCTGACATATCTTTGAGGCGCGCGAGGAACACGACGCGCCATCGACCCGAGCCTGATCCTTACCGGACGGCGGTACCCACCGCCGTCCGAATATGGGGCGAACCTGAATTTATGTTGTGAAATAATTTAATATAATTTTCATTATTGTGAATGTGAGGACTATGTGGGTCATTGCTTCGTTGTTTCTTTTTAATTTTCTCTGAGTTAGTTAAAAACCTTTCCTTAATGCTTTCCTTAGTTAAATAAGGGACTCTTTTAAAAAAGGTAACGCTTTTAGACTAGCGGTTTAGGCTATGCGTTGTCTGTCAGTAAATGAATGAATGAATTTAAGATATTGTTATGTAGATATACTGTGTTACTATTTTTCATTTTAGACACAATCTGTCATAATTACAAAACAAGATCTAACGTTAGTCCGAGCTTAAACCTACCAATCAGTTTTTGTATTTCGAACTTTATACTGACTTTACTAAAGCTCTTAATCCAAAATTGACAACCTAAGTCCGGACTAAGTTGTCAGTGTTGTAAAGGAATTAGATTTCAATTACTGTTAGGTTCTTATTTCAAAAATAAGCTCGGGGGTTTAAAGTATGGCTATAGAAAAACCTTGTTTTGTAAAAAGACCGAGATAATCTGAGAAGTTAAGCTGCGTTTACGAGTCCATGAATAAGTCATACAATTGCAATCCTCCTTCGGCAAATACTTTAAACTTTACTAGCAACTAAACCTTTTGACTGACCTTCCTTCACCACAGGAATTGCAACCTTAGACCAACGAAGTTCATTTAAGTAATTTATTATTTCTTTACTGTCTAGCACTGCCAGTTTATTTATTATATACTTACTAACGAGACGCATTCTGCAGTCTAACCCCAAATAAATTGTACCGTGGAGTTAATCAAAAGCCGACCGGTAAATTACCTTACTTGGACACAATTATTTGCACTTTATTTTTTGGTTACATTTTAATGAGGAAAAGTCCCCACAAACGTGAAAGAACGAGCTTCGCTTAGTCGGTTTTTTTTTCTTAGCAACCCTGAAAAGTTCACTTCTGACGCACTAAACTTCTAGATCAAAACAAACTACGAGTATCTCTTGACCTTCTTAACAACAGAATTTAGGTGCTTAGTTACCCAATAAGAAATAACAAAATTGAAAACCTTACTCTTAAATGGAAAAAACGCGGATGAGTGAAAGAATTAGTATAACGGGATCATGCATAAAATTAACAAAAAAATCCTCGTCAACAGTTCAAACTAATTTGGCTTGCCATTCAACAGTTATCAGAAGACCAATTCCCGTAATAAAAAATGTTCAAAATCTAGTCGCAATCTCATCTGAGCGACAATTAATGTCAATAACTTTTGAAATATGTATTGAAATTAAAGGTCTTTTGAGAGATCCCTCTTTTTTTTTTGTGTGTGGGAAATTATCAACTGACTTCTCCCGCTCTGGGTGGAGCGGGAGGGCGTGTCAGACTTTTACTGACTAAAACCCACCCGTGTTCCTTCAGTTGCCTGTGCCAGGGCCACGGTTTTCTCTTTAGAATTACCCGCGACCCTGAGGCGTCGGCCCTATCGGACCCCGTCACTTTGTGCTGACATCTCTTTGAGGCGCGCTTGGAACACGACGCGGCGTCGACCCGGGCCTGGGCCTTTCCGGACGGCGAGCTACCAGTTGCTCGCCGTCCGCAAGCCCGCGTGTGTGTGCGTGGTGGCCGGGAATCTGCAGGCGACTCTCGACGCCCAGGGCGTCTCCTGCGGCGACTAGTGGGGGCGTGAGGGCGCAAGGCTCTCTCCCTCACGCGCTACGCCTCCTCCTTCGCAACCATTACTGCTTCGCAGAAGGAGCTGATGGCTTTCCATTCTCTCTCGCTCCGTACCATGGCTTGGACCAGGGCCGGACGCGAGAGATCGCCGCCGCCAATCGCCTCCGCGAGGACACTGCGGTGCTCCGCCCAAGCTGCGCAGACCTCCACCGTATGCTCCACCGTGTCCTCCGGGAGATCCACACAATGGTGACACCCGGGCGTTTCCTCCCGCCTTATGCGTTTTTTTTTTTGAGTGGAAAATCATCAAATGATTTCACCCGCTCTGGGCGGAGCGGGAGGGTGTGTCAGGCTCTTACCGAGTTAAACCCACCCGTGTTCGTTCATTTGCGTGTGCCAGGGGCCACGGTATCTCTTCCGAACAACCCGAGACCCTGGCAGTTTGAATGCAGTCTTGTAGAGGTTTTAGCCTGCGTGGCTTTACCATGCAACCTTCCTCAATATTTTATGAGTTGACAGAATTGGGATCAGCTTAAAGAGCTGACAGCGCGCGCTATGATATGAAATGAGTAGCATAATTGACCAGAAATAATTATCATATTACTAATACTCGTAAATACACCTTTATTTGATCGTTCCGTAACTGTACCTAATTAATAATTTTTATTTTGGAAACTTATAAATGAAATCGATAAGCGCTTCGTTCGTTTAAACAGGGGCGGATCTCTAAAGTGGATTATAATACCAGGCAGTGTGTTATTAACATAATTATTTCAGCTCATTATTACGTCATAGCGGCTTTTATCATTATCAATAATTTACTAATATTAAACAAGATAGGAACGATGTTGTTCTGCTGTTAATGTTGTTAAGGAATGGGTAACTGAGAAAAAGCTTAAAGGGCACAGATATAAATACGGTTAGGGAAATTAATTGTTTATTAAATTGGCATACGTCGTCTATTTTCCGTGTTGTACTCGTATTCATTTGATAAAGAACATACCAGGCCACTTAGAAAGTATTGCGAAAATAAGTTTTTATGCATGAGAGACTGGCCACTTATAGTCTATTTCGAAAATATGATTTTTATAAGCAAAAATAGGTACGTTCCAATTTAAAAACTTCCCTTCACATTGATTGCGAGCAAATTTAAATTATCCTGTCTCAATAAAAAATGGATCTGCGCCAGGAATATTATCGCGCTTTGATGACAGCCCTTACCTAGTGTGACTTCTTTTTATTCCCGAAAATAAAAAATCTGCTCAAAGGGATACAATTTTCGCCGCTGGAAGATGCGATGTCAGCGTTCGAGCAGGCTGTAAACGAGGTGTCTACGGCGGACTGGAAAAAAATTTTCGAAAACTGGTTTAGACGCATAAAACTCTCTAAAGAGGCGGAGAGTACTTTGAAAATATTTACATAAAACATTTATTTTTATATTCGCAAAACTTTCTGATTGTCCCACGAACTTTGTCACTTAAATAGTATTTTTATGAGAACTGTTGACAATTTAAGTCGGTAGTCGATTTCATAAACAATTAATTTCCCTTACCATACAAAAAAAAATCATGATAGGCTATTGACCTCAAATAAGAAATTAAATGTGATTCTGAGTAATGTCCAAAGAACGACTGAAAAGCGACTAAGAAAAGGTAGTTACGAAGCAGATGTGAGTGGAAACACCGGGCCGGATGGAAACCAGAAGGACATGTAATGACCATATAGATGATGTTCTTTAGAAGCAAAATAATTGTGTAAGAATCGTAGCAGGTGGCGTTCCGTAGTCCTTACTTACCCCATGGGAAAAGATGTGAGGGTATTTCCAAAGAGCCCATAAACCATGCATTCGTCAATCTGGTGTGACATGTGTCTACCAATAAAAAAACTAACTTTAATTATGCAATGGTTGCATGACAAGCTCACTGGAGAAAACTGGGTCACTTACTAATATATAATAGCTCATATAGAGATGAGATCACACTTTTACGCGCAATGAAATGCTTTAAAATACACGCACATACACATAACTGCTTGTTTGTTAGAGGTGGCCAGCCGGACGAGGTTTTTCTCAAAATTATTGACTTTTGAGAATCGTCAAGAAATAGACTGAATACAAAAATATCCTAAAAGACTCCGTTTTCCAGGCTAATTGCCCTATCGCAGCAATCTGAAAGTAAACCAAAGCTAATCGACTGACAAACAATGCCTTGTGATAATCCACGTTTATTTTAAAAGCCAAGGCTTCTGTTCCTTGGGTATTGATTAGCACGCTGTCCGGCCAGGCAGTGCAGTGGCCGTGAAACGCTTGCTCAACACTGCCTTAACATAGTAAAGTCTACCTTGACCGGATATCTATAAGGATAGCTATTGTTAGAAGATAGAAAAAGTTATGCACTGGGCTGAGAAATGCAAAGGTCACAATCCTCTTGGAAAACTGCTTTCTGATATTAAAGGGGACGTTATTAAATAATGCTATTAATGCTAATATATAACAGAGTTTAGATCTTAAATTCTGAAATGTATGCGCATAATTATTTCATGATTGGACACGGAATAATTGAGGATAATTTGTTATTCGTAATCGTTGTCCGTGTGATTTAAATCGGGGCGATTGCTTATATCAGTAAAATGGCGAATGTCGCTTATACAGGGGAAAAGCACTGGAAATATACTGGGAATAGATATGAATATGTATTGGAATTTCGTTGGATTTTCATTTGAGTCAAATGGTTGGCGAGTAAAAGTATGAATGGATTTCCATACCGAAAGACGAGTGGTTTTATTATTAAACACCTAAATTAGAAACTCTAAGATTTTTAACAATCTGTCAATATAAAGTTAATAGACAAGGTGATGACTACTTTTAACCGACTTTTGTATTGAAAATATTAAGATGATTTTTACAAGAAAAAATTAATGTCAGTGTGGCTCTCAAAAATAATGATATTTCAGTTCTTGGAAAACCAAATCCGATCAAACTTCGTACGTTGATGGCATAGTAACTTTTAGCATGCAAACCTTTATAAACGCTTCAATTAATATCATAAATAGAAATAACGTATTAAGAGTCGCGAAGAAAACCAATAGTAATAAAAAACATACAACACAACAAAACAAAAACAATTCAGAAATTAAAATAAGCTTAAGACCCTAGGCAGCTAAGAGATGATAGAATCCTACTGATTGCACCCGTTCACGAACATGACGTATGATCCAACACATACGCCGCGACATTTGAGTGAGCATGACATACTCTCAGCCGCCAGGGCACATTCAAGTCAATGAAAGACGTACACGGTAAATGGTAGCTTTAAGTACATAGGGTGTGCTAACACGTGTGCTATGTAATTATATACAAAGAGATTGAATTTATGCAGTGCAAAGATAGTTTTTACAATCTTCAGCAGCTCCAACAATTAGTTTATGCGTTCTTGTGGAGCAGGACCAGCGTTGAGCCCAGCATTTTTGAGAGCGATGTAATCCCCCAACTTATAATATGCTTGGCTGCATAGTGTTCGTTTCAAACAATTTTTAAACTTCGTTTCATTCGGTTGGATTCAGTGAGAAGGTATTTTATACATTTTTCACAATCTGCTTGAGCCAGTCTGAAACCTGGTAGAACTAATTGGTCCCTATTTCTAGTTCTATAGTTGTGTTGGAAAAGAAAATAAAATATCGACGTTTGAATGACATCATCCATTTTAAGTTCGAGAATATTTTGTATCGAAACGTTCGGTATCTATTAAGTTTTTAAACAACATCTATCAGAAAAGTGTCGTCAAATTAAGGGTGTGGTACATACAATCAAACTGAACAACTTTCTCCATGGGGTTTGTCCCATGGAGAAAGTTGTTCAGTTTGATTTCATCGAAATCGTGAAAAAAAATGTCCCATACTAAACTTTAATACCTACTCGAACCAGATGTATGAGACTGCTGATTATTTTTGGGTACTATATGACTTTAACGTCCTTTGTCAAAACCTATACAAGTTGGCAGAAAAATCGACGCGCAATCTGTTACTACGGATTCAGTACATGATTCTGAACCCCCCTGGGCTGACATTATTCGTAGGTAAAAAACATAAATTTTGTCCGCGTATGTATTGCACTTTTCTATGAAACTGCAGTATTTTTTTTATAACCTACGATAACTCTACGCTAGGGGTCTAGAATCGTGTGCTGAATTCATGGTTTGGTTCAATACCATTCATTGTGTTATTTACATGTAAAGTAATGGATAAGGAATTTCCTTCAACATTCGAAAGATGGTTATTGATTGTGTGTTACGCAATAAAAGTGCATGAATTGTATGAAGTAAGAAATACCCGATGATTCTTACACCTGTGTAAACTCGAGGCATTCCCTTGCTTCAACGGTTCGGGAATGCTGACAATGCATCGTCAAAATAGCTGTCACCAAGATCGCTTTAATGTGGTGAGTCAAACTTCCTAGTCATTGTGCTAACAATCAAAAGGAGAAATAGTTATGACGATGTCGTGAAAGGTTCAATGCGAAAAGGGGTAAACAAATTGCTCAAGAATCGCCGCATATGAGGATTTCTAGATTTTTTGTTCATTTTGTGTTACTTCACTACCTACATCTACTCATTAAAAATCATAAATTATTTCACAGACAGACAATGCATGCCTAATCTGCTGGATCAGAATTTTTTGTAGTATTGTGGCGGTATCTACATCGCCACATGCGAACTACGCATCATACTGACGTCACGCAAAATCCTGCGAACTATAAACGGTTTGTACTCTGCTTGCGCGATGCAAGCAGAGTACAAACCGTTTGTGGTTCGTACATACCTAAATGTGTATGTTAGTACTGAAGTACTAAGATATATCGTAAAAATTTTCGGTAAAACACCTTTTTTTTTTGGGTGGGAAATCATCAAATGACTTCTCACGTTCTGGGTGGAGCGGGAGGGCGTGTCAGACTTTTACTGACTAAAACCCACCCGTGTTCCTTCAATTGCCTGTGCCAGGGCCACGGTTACTCTTGCGAATTACCCGCGACCCTGAGGCGTCGGCCTATCGGACCCCATTATGTTCTGCTGACATCTCTTTGAGGCGCGCGTGGAACATGACGTGCCGTCGACCCGGGCCTGGTCCCTACCGGACGGCGAGCTACCTATTGCTCGCCGTCCGCAATCCCGCGCTGTGGTACGGTGGCCGGGAATCTGCGGGCGACTCCCGACGCCCAGGGCGTCTCCTGCGGCGACTAGGGGCGTGAGGGCGCAAGGTTCACTCCCTCACGCGCTCTGCCTCCTCCATCGGAAGCATTACTGCTTCGCAGAAGTAGGTGACGGCTTTCCATTAGCGGTACGGACCATGGCCTGGACTAGGGCCGGACGCGAGAGTCTGCCGCCGCCGATCGCCTCCGCGAGGACACTGCGGTGCTCCGCCCAAGCTGGGCAGACCTCAACCGTATGTTCCACCGTGCCCTCCGAGCGATCCACATAATGGTGACACCCGCGCGTGTCATCCCGCCTTATGCGAAACAGGAACCTCCTGAAACAACCGTGTCCGGTGAGAACCTGTGTCAGGCGGAAGGTGTGGACGCCTTGGCGCCTCTCCAATCACACCTCAAAGAGGGGACTTACTGCCGCTGTTGTGGCGTGCCCAGTCAATAAAACACCTAAGTTACAATTTTCTTTAATTTTTTGCGTTGTTTTTTGGACATCAATTGATTTTTTCTGACATTTATCTGTTGTGTTCTTATATTTTTACGTCATTTCATTAACTTTCATCATAAATTCATCAGTCATTTAATTAATTATCACTCAAAGACTTTATAAAATTACAGTAATACAATTAATGAATAATTACATTATTAAAATTAATTAAGTATTATTATTAAATCATGACGTTATAAAATTGACAAAATTGAAATAATTATGTTGTTTTTGTATCTGATATGGGTCAAGTGTCGGCTATTGTCCGGGAGGCGAGGTTTCGAGCAAACTTTAATAAAGCCCGGATATTGAAACTGGGCTTGCATTTAGTTCGACTTGAGAACGACTTTCGACTAGTGAGCGACAATTTGATAATGATACTTTAAAACAAGTTTGTAGTATAGGTACTGTTTAAAATAATGAGTAGGTAATCTTCTGATAATGATAATTCGCAAAGATGATGTTTTATTTTATTTAAATCTAAACTGTACATTTTCTTTATTTCTTTTAAGTTAGAAGTTTGAGTCAAATAATTAATTAATAATAGAAGTATCCTAATCTTGAGTTGTGGTCGCTGCAACATAAAAAGCAATTTCTTTCATGATAATGTGGGCGGTATCCTATTAAGTTGTATTTTACATTTTTTATATTTCCCTTCTTAAATGAGAAGTTTCCAAGTAGTGGAGCCTTCTACGTAAATGCTCAATGGTTTCTCGGAAGTCATGTTTGCAACATTTTTATGCGATAGACGTTTTGATGTCTTCGGATTAATGTTATCGGTGCGTTGTCGTTCAGAGTTCTAGAGTTATATTAGATTAGTATAGCTATATTAGTACCTACTTTTTGTTAGAAATCATCTTTAAATTTTAATAGTAGCTGCCCGTCAAAAACAAAGACTATTTCTTATTTCAAAATGTTACTTGCAAGTTCACTCATTGGCGAACTTCAATTTCTTTAGAACTCAGTCCACAAAAAGAAGTTCAAAACAAACGCGGTTTAATTAAGAGCGTTGCAGATATTTTCTTCGAAATTCGCAACTGATCAAAAGTCAGAGCGTGAGTATCGAAAATGGGAATGTATAGTTTCGATGCACGCCACTGCATTGCTCTGCGAATCTCGTGGCCGGAATACGTGAAGTATATTCGAAATTGATCGTAGGCTTTATTCGCCAACCGTTCTATATAAGTCCCGATATTTGTTTCGATATCCAATATTGCAGTTTTTAAGTTTAATGGAAACGTTCTGGCTTAAAAAAATTGTAAAAAAGAAGTATAGTGGTATTGGCTTGATGGCATATCTGAAAATCTTGTTTAGGTTCCTGAATTTGGGAAATATTTTCCCTAATAAAGTTTTGATTACGCAAAAAGATTGGAAAGAAGCAGCGAAGCCGATGGTATCGTATACAGTACATTTCAAGTTTTTCTTTTTCACAGAAATAAATAACTTAGAACCCGAGGGTAATCAACAAACAGCTAAATTCTTAAATTGTCTAATTCTAAGCACGTCCATCTGCACTTGTAGCCGGTGCGTGCTGCTTTACATTTTATGAAACTGCCATTTATATGCACTGACGCAGATACGGGCAACCATTAATATCGGGACAAAACCATGTTGCAGATTACGGGTTTTAATTCACTGGGCAGAAAACCGGTTGTGTTGCAAACAATGGGCGAGCGCAGTGAACAAAGCTGAATAGGTAAAATTGAAAATGAATTATTGGGTTCAATCATTAATACACATGAATGGAATATGTATTCGTTTGTTTTTGAGTCGTCGTTTACAAATGAATGATTTTATAAATTTAATAGTTTTGGAATCCGGAATTAGGTGAGCCGGCAGAGAACCAAAATTGTCGACAGCTCACAGAATAAGCAAGCAGAAGTGGCAATTTTCCGGCCATGTTAGCCGTAGAACCGATGATGACCATTGGGGTAGACGTGTTCTTAATGGTGATCGTGAATTGGAAAACGTAAGGAGGACGCCTAGCCTGAGAAGGTGGAGCGACGATCTTCGCAGGGTGGCTGGTAGCATCTGGAGCTCTACTCTCGGCAACTCTCATGAGTTACCGAGAGTCGAGCTGAGTGCTGATGATGAACAATAAAATTAATTAATCCTGGATTTGTCTTGTTGTCTTTGGCAATTTGGCAAGACTTAATTTATTTGTTTAATAATATTTCAAAACTTTTCAGCGATCACTCCCTTAAAAAACAGTGGTTTCTTTAAGCTGAGCCTTGCAGAATAGTTGGGAGTATAGTAGGATATGAAATACCGAATCCACAAACACGATTTTACCCTAATCCACAGAATAATAATATGTCTAAGGGGCCTCTGCGAGTTGGCTTCAGCCCCTCGTACGCCTTCCAAAGGCATGGAAGCTTAGGGTCCCGAGATATGATGTTAAAAACATTTGAAAATAATAATTATAAGATAATAATAATACCTTAACCTATACATAAATGATTTTATTGCATAATCAGCCTATTATGTTCCCACTGCTGGAACACCAACCTTCTCCCTGTGAGAGGGAGTGGGCCCAAATCCACCCCGCTGGGCCGTGCGGGTTGACAGATGTCACAAGTCTTCGAATTTTTGGTTCTAAGATATGCCGGTTTCCTCGCGATGTTTTCCTACACCGTTTTGAAAGCAGTGGTGATGAAATAATTTACACAAAGTATAGCGCCTGTCTGGGTTCAAACCTCCGACCGATTCGCGATTTACGAAACTCGTAAATCGCGATCGTTACCACTTTACTCTTCTTTCATGAAGGTTTCTAGGCACTGAGTTGGAACCAGTACCTCAAACCACAAAGTTATGCAGTATTTCACGCCAGGAATAATCAGATAAAGATCACAATTGGCTTATTCTGATAATAAATTGATGTTGAAAGTCAAAAACAAACATTTCGAAACAGAATAACCCACTAAAACAGAGCTACTCATTCCGTCACTAACACTATTTCGTCTAAATTATTAGCAGGCCTCGCAAACACAGCTCAGCGTTAAAATGATCCACTCCCGCCAGTAAATTTTCATGCATTATCCACTGACTGACGTTTCGTCTTTGGTACTACCGAGCCTTACTCGACTGTTTCGAGTTAGGGATGTTACTTAAGGTTTTTTTATTAATCGCATTCGCACGGTATCGTTTGTAAGAATCAAGCATATGAGGGTAATAAACTTAATCCGTTTTTACAGCATTTCCTTAAAACACTTAATCTGGCAGTTTCTTTGCATTTTAGTTGAAAAATGCTCAAGCTGTGCTCAGAACATTAACAACAGTTTAAATCAGGGTCATCAGCGGAGTAAGTGCGTAACACACTAACAATAATAAAGATTTTAATTTTGATAGTTCAACAGCATTCATTGCGTTACTTTGGTAAGGTTAGGTTAGTTAAATACGTTCCTCTATTGGATGTCGCGGGGGAAGTCTGATACCTCACTCCCCCCGCAGACTTGAGGAGGCCCGCAAAGGCAGGCACTAGTCGAGAATCGTGTAAGGCACAAAAGTTCCTGTGATCCTAGGTGCAAGTGTGGGAAGGGAACACCGGGGTGATTTTAGTCAGTAAGAATCTGAAAAACCCCTTTAGCCACCCCAGGGCGGAGGACATCTATAAGAATTTAAATCTAAGAATCTAAATGAGTTACGTTCCTGAGCTGACGAATTTTTTGAATATAATTTATTTGTTTTCATTTCATAATGAACAATTATCAATTTCTTTCGAAACCCTTCGGACTGCAATTTAAAGTGTGTTAAGCAATTAGGATGCAGGTCAGGTCATTTTCAACGCAGTTATGATTGCAATAAATGAATTTCCCATTCGATTGGTGAGCGCTGTACAGCGCAGTGTGGGTAATTCGAATGTGTTAGTAAATGTTTGTTGCAATCTTGACACACCTACTAAATGTCGTTTTCAGCTTGTATGACTTCGAATCAAAGAAAGTAATGTCATGACTTTTCTTTATTACGAATATTGTCACCAAAACATCAACTTTTTTACGATGTAGCTACATCCCTACAACAATGTACAAAGCTTATGCTTTTAAACGACGCATCTGTCGGCTTTCGCAATAAAATTGCTGCGTATTAATTTTATGGAGATTTCACGTCAGTTTGTCACGTTAAGCTTCATCTTTAGTTTTAATTTATTAAAAACAATATTTCGCTGGTAAACGTGTGAATAAATAATGATGTTGTTATACCCACTTGTATCAGCACTTTTTTTCATTAATTAAATATCGCGTATTTTGTCAGTAAAAAAATGAAAAAAAATTTATAATGTAACGCGATTTCATTTACAGTTAGTGTTACTTGATGGGCTATAAACAGTCTGACAATTTTTTACCAACACGCGATAGTTGACACTAACGATTTGCAGCGAAGCGTGTTTCCAGCTGAGCGATTTGTGAGCGTGCTCTCCGCGGGTGTGAGGTGAGCTAGCAGTTACTACGCGACGTGTTCTCCGCGTTGTCCCGCTCTTTCTTTTACACTCATGTCCACTCTTGTTACGCAAACGTTTCGAACACGTTGCGCTTACGTGGCGTGCTCGTCACGCACACGTGGCGAGCGCGTTTAACAATTGCCTTGCTGGAAACACGATAGTAAATCGCCAGTGTTTTAAGGCGCTTATAAATGTAACCCATGTTTGGTTTGTTAAAACGCTCACCCACTTACCTACAAACATGCACAGGCCAAAGTTCCACACCCGCACAAAATTAATATTCTTTGGCAACACAAAACAAATTAGGCCCTAATTAATAGCAAACGCTGGCCTACAGTGTAAATTCAATTGTCTTGACCAATTCTCGCGTGCGCTAACTGAATTACAGCCACAGACGACGGTGGCGCCGCTATGAATTATTCCAGGTATGTTTTGTAGCTTCGCCTGTAATAGTACCTACATGGGAGAAAATAACGCTGGTCAAGAATACTTTTCAAGTTGTGAACAGGTGTACTACGTGCGGTGCATACAAATCTTACATACAAGTAAATTACATGAAAAGGTATCTTATTAGTTTGAACGATGTTCTTGTGCAGTAACCGTACGGCAAATACTCGTAAGTAACTGGCCTGTATTACACTAAATCAAAATGGTTTCAAAACACTGTCGTATTGCTTCAAAAAATCGTAATAAATAACGTTATAGTGAGTAAAGTGTGATCAGGTGGATTTGCATCAGTAAACGAGACTTAGATTCTATCTGAAATATTAATTGCTCAAAACGAAGAAAGCTATCAAAATGTTTTTTTATTACCTACGATCGCTTATCTGCTTGATAAGCCATTTTGCCCCTATTCGCTCATTATTGTCAAAAAATAAGAAATTAACTGTTAATATTTCTTTTTCTTTTCGAGGCGATGGTGTAGTCAATGTAAAGTGATTAAGTTAAGCAATTCTCTCAAAAATAATCTCTTAATATCTTACAGAAAGCACGGGAAACAACCAACCTTGGAGGGGTACAAGATTGTAGCAGCATAATGGCAGTTCAACAAGGCTAGTCTATTTCAGTCCTTAATGCGCGACCCTGACCACAGCCAACTGTTACGTGATTTTATATTTTTTGTAGCATGATGGAAAGTATTGATTACTTTTCTTATAACGTCCTTATACAGTACTCCAATTGAATAAATCACTTTAAATCACAATCAGATGGATTTTGAAAGAAATTACTAATCCATTCATCATCATCTACCTAGGCTTTTCCAAATTACGTTGGGATAGGCTTCCAAACTAACCGGGTGCAGCTGTATACCAGTATTTTACAGAGAGGGACTGCCTATCTTATCTCGAAAACTCAGTTATTGGGCAATACGATACCCCTTCGTAAGACTGGGAGCAGTGGTGGCTCCGCGAAAACGGTTAAAGAAAACATCGTGAGGAAACCGGCATGTTCTTGAACTGAAAAGTTCACAGACATGTGACATCTAACAACCGGCACTGGGCCCGCGTGGTGGATTACGGCCCACCCCCTCTCACTCACAGGAGGCTGTGTCCCAGCAGTGGGAACATTATAAGCTGGGTTATGCTCGTGCTATGCTCATGCCATATATCGGGGTTTAGTCGGGTTGTTAAGAAAATCACACCCCATGTCACCATCCCGTGCATGTATTGACTTTGTTACAGTCATTTAATTAAATTTCATACAACAGTCAAAGAATGACAATGTGGTTGTTGTTTTTTTTTAATATACGGAATTTCGACAAAAGTGTCTCATATAAATAAAGCTCTCTTTATTACGTTTCAAGTTCTATCTTAAATGAAAGCTGCGAATCTTATTTAAACCATTTTAGATAGTCTAAGTCTTTGCCGAATTTTAATTTTAAATTAAAAGCAATAATTTGAATTCTACACCAGTATTATTAAATATTGTGGTTATGTAGCGAAAAGAGAAGGTAACAATCTTTAAAACTGTTAGGTTAAATAGAAGTCTCAGCAACTGTTATTAAAACTTTTGTTTTTGATAAAGACATAGTAGGTCACACATTTCTATCCTCATTTTAAAAAAAAACTGTAATTCGTCTCAAAGTTATTCTGTCTGTCTATCTGTCCTGTCACCTTTTAATGCCTTAACTATATTTGGACGACTTTGTCAAACGGAAAGACCTTGACCTAGGTAAGGACATGGGATACTTTTTTTCCCAGTTGTCAGCTCAACGTGGGAAAAGCAGGCAAAGCTAGTCTACAAAATCAAGAATTGCATGACTGCTACGCCGTAGCTTAGGCGATGAAAACACCGCTACGCCGTAGCTACACCATATCTACGCCGTAGCTACACTATTGCACACCATTATTTACAGCAGATTTCTTATACGTTTCTAGTCCCTTCGTTTTTTAAATATTTATTTACTTTACATAGTTATGCTTGTTTTTTTTTACTACAGGCAAAGTCAAGGATTCGGTCAGTTATTCAGAAAGTTGAAGCTAGTTGGCCTTTCCAAAGCAAATTTTGAATATACGGCGTGGCAGACAATCGTCCGTCGTGCAACCTGTTACCGTGGTCTCAGTACATTAGCCAGCTCCCCCCTGCTCTGAAATTTTTCGTCGGTTATTAAGAAAACAATGCTGGTTCATTCCATACATTTTGACTGCGTGGGTATTTCACTTTTGAAACAACAACAAAAACTTTTATTTTTAAATAACCGACGAAAAATGTCAACGTAAGGTGTTCCAGAATCATGTACTGAATCCATTGTAATAGGTTGTGCGTCTATGTCCCTGCCACCCTGTAAAAGAAGAACGCTTATTTCCCAGCAAATGGCACCTTGAGTAGGAACGCTTTCTATTATCCCGTTCCCTCAAACCGTGAAATTGTTCGTTCAAAATGCGTCGTTGTATTTCAACTCAACAATCTAGAATCGCATTTGATAGACAAAGAAAACAAAACACGACACTCCGACCACCTTCGCCAGACACTTGTAGTCGTATAGCCGTGTTGTGTAACTCAATCTCACTCAGACACTACTCAGACGTAAAAACATGTGCATACTAGTGACGGACGCGAACCACATTTGTGTTGCAACGTCGATTGCATTAACATGCAGCTACATATAGTAGTTGAGCGTACTTGTAACTGAACATTTAAGACTAAAATAGAACGTAATAATGTTAATTTATCGTTTCAGTTTTTTTTTACTTAGTGATTCAGTAGAAAGACTAACTTGATTTTGATTAGAATAAAGAGGGGAGGTGGTAACAATGAAAGCTTTCCGTTATATCGTTTATCGGTTAAATTTAAATCTATAAGAAAAGATGTTTTAGTTCTAATTTGCACAATACCTTGTCAAAAAATGAGTTCAGTATAATTCTTCTTTCACTCTTTGCCCCAGCGGTCGAACGGTTAACATTACGTGTAATTTTGCTCTTTGATTATATGCAAAAATAAATCAGTTGTGGACTGAGTTTCCAAATAATTCGGCTCAAAAAAAGTTGAACATTCATCTAAAAAGTGAAATTTTGTTTAAAAAGTATTAACAAAGTGAGTAATTGAAACAATTTTTCGTGTGAACTGTTAAAAAAATTAAATCACGTCTGGTTCGGGTCTGAGTGATAAGACATTTTAAACACAGTGCATGCTACTCTCGCCGTTATGCATCGCGGTTAAGTCACATATTCGCGTGCTTCCACGCTCAGTGACTTAAGCGAGCGCGCGCACCATGGATTGACTAACGAAGACGGCGCATCACTTCCTACCTAATTCTCACTGCCTCTGGGAGGACGTCAATTGATCAATTTTATTTTATAATTATTTCTTCTGATCATTTAATATAATATAGCTAGTAAAGATGATTCAACACCTACTCGTGATGTGTCTAAAAATAGAGGCAATGAAAGACACGCTTCTGGATCTCCATCACCGCCTTCACCTTCATGTAAAGAGGATATGCGCACTATTATACAAGATATAATTAAGACCGAATTCAGCGATATATGTTGACGGAGCTGAACAAAAACTTGATCAGCACGATGAACTATGAGCTGGAAAAAGTGAATGCAGAAATGAAGGAGATGGTTAAATCAATGCAATTTATCAAGAAGCTATTTGAAGACTTTGAGTGTAATCAAAAAACCTCTAACGAAACCATACACAGACTAGAATTGGAAAATACGGAACTAACGACAGGAATGGCAAATCTTAGTGAGCGAATCATTAACTTAGAGCAGCAATCGCGATCAAAAAAATTTGAGGTGCAATGTATGCCACAAACAAAAAATGTGAATGTGTACACCATCATCAAACAACTTGGAAAAGTGGTCAGTTGTGAAATTCAGGATAAAGACATACTCAATTGTATGAGAATTGCCAAAACTAATCCATCTAGCACCCGTCCTAAATCAATATTCGTCTAGTTGGCATCACCAAGGCTGCGCGATCAACTCCTTGCGTCGGTTATCACATACAATAAAAATAACCGTGACAGTAAACTAAACTGTAGACATCTCTACAGACATCTTACTATAAAGACCCTACAGCTACTAACTACATAGACACACTCACATATCCTACACTCACTCACTACACACACACACTCAAACCCTACATTTATTCACCTCACCATACAGTTAAACGTTTCTCATTTTGTGTTTTCTTTACTAAATTTATATCCTGTTATTTTTTTACTCCATTTGCTAATTGTTAAAACGTCCTATTTAGTGTAATATGGCTTTGTTTGTTACGGAGAATCACTGACTCCTAAGACACAGGCACATACACCTAGTTTAGGAGTCAGAGTATTAAATTTATTGTGACCTAGTTATAAGCCTAATGTGCCCTTGATCTTGGTATAGTAATAAGATGGCTTTTGGTGAAATAAAGAATTTATTTAAAGAATTTATTATTTATCTAGGATTTGCGGGTCAAAATTCTCCAGTATATGTTGCTGAACATCTTTCTCCCACCAACAAGGCCTTTCATGCTGCAGCTAGGATTAAGGCTAGAGAAATTAGCTATAAATGCGTTTGGTTCTGAAACTGCAGAATTTTTGCGAGAAAGGATGGCGGCGCTGGATACATACTACTAACTAAACTACAGGCTTTCATCCCAATAAAGATGGTGGCGAAGTTCTGATTGCTGTTTCAACTAAATTCAACTCAAAACGGATTGATTCATGGCAAAATAGATGCGAACATCTTTGGGTCACAGTTGATGTTTCGCCTACACAGATAAGAAAAGGTAGTTACGAAGCAGATGTGAGTGGAAACGCCGGGCCGGATGGAAACCAGAAGGACATGTAATGACCCTATACATGATGTTCTTCAGAAGCAAAATAAGTATGTAAGAGTCGTAGCAGGTGGCGGTCCGCAGTCCTTACTTACCACATGGGAAAAGATGTGAGGGTATGTCCAAAGAGCCCATAAACCATGCATTCGTCAATCTGGTGTGACATGTGTCTACCAATAAAAAAAACTAACTTTAATTATGCAATGGGTGCATGAGATTGTTTCCGTGCATAACAAGCTCACTGGATAAAACTGGGTTACTCACTATTATATAATAACTCATATAGACATGATATCACACTTTTACGCGCAACCAAATGCTTTAAAATACACGCACATAGATATAACTGCTTGTTTGTTTGAAGCGCGCACCAATGCCACGCCACCATGCGCAAGCGGTGCGCGTCCTCGGTGTGAAGGGTGCGGGCTAGCGTAATACTGTCCTGGCGGTGATTGCTCAGCGACGGGATTGCCATTACTTTGGGCATTGTTGTAGCAGGCATATTTCTGGTCGGCCCATCGTGCTGCTCGACGAGGTGGGCAAGCTCTTTGAAGAGTTATTGCAAACCGCCTCGTCGGGCGGCTGGTGCGGGTGGGGCCGGATTTGGCGGAGAGCCAGTTTGGTTTCCGCAGGGGGCGCTCTACGGTTGACGCCATCATGCGCGTGCGAGCCCTCACGACGGGGGATGCTGTTGCCCGGGGTGGGGTCGTCTTGGCGGTGTCTCGTAGACATCGCCAATGCCTTCAACACCCTGCCCTGGAGTTGCATCAGGGAGGCATTGCGGTATCACCGGATGCCGACCTACCTCTGTCGTGTGGTCGAGGCCTATTTGACGGACAGGGCCGTCATCTACCCCGGTCAGCGGGGAGAGTGGAACCGGCGAGAGATGTCGTGCGGTGTCCCACAGGGATCGGTCCTGGGGCCGCTTCTGTGAGATATCGGTTACGACTGGGTGCTGCGCGCCGACCTCCCGAATAGCGTCAGCGTGGTGTGCTACGCTGACGACACGCTGGTCCTGGCACAGGGGAGGTCGCACCAGGAGGCGGCCGAACAAGCGACACTCGGGGTTGCGACAATCGTCGATAGGATCCGGCAGTTGGGACTCGAAGTGACCCTGCACAAGTCCGAGGCCATGTGTTTTCATGGTCCTCGGAACGCGCCACTGTCGGGTTCCCAGATAACGGCGGGAGGGGTTCACATCGGTGTCGAGTCGACGATGAAGTACCTGGGACTCGTCCTCGACAGCCGGTGGAACTTCGTGGAGCATTTCCGACGTTTGGCTCCCAGACTGGAGCGGGCTGGGGCTGCCTTGAGGCGGCTCCTGCCCAATCTAGGGGGTCCAAACGCCTCCTGCCGGAGGCTCTACGCGGGAGTCGTGCGGTCCATGGCCCTTTACGGGGCACCGGTGTGGGCGCGTTCTTTGAGGCGCCGACCGGCCCGCAGGTTGAACGCGTCCCAAAGGGTCATGGCCATCCGGCTGGTCCGGGGATACCGCACGGTCTCATGCGATGCGGCGAGCCTCCTTGCCGGATTGTCGCCATGGGATCTGGAGGCAAAAGCCCTCGCGCACGTATGGGAGTGGCGCGAGGAGGCAAAACGCCGGGGTGTAACTCCGCTGCCGCGACAAATCACGGTACAGCGGACAGAGCTCCGGCGGGATCTCATGGCGACATGGAGGGTGCGATTGTCGCAACCCAGTGCTGGGCACGCCACAATAGCGGCGGTAAGTCCCCTCTTTGAGGAGTGGTTGGAGAGGCGCCACGGCGTCCTCACCTTCCGCCTGACACAGGTCCTCACCGGACACGGTTGTTTCGGGAGGTTCCTGTTTCGCATAAGGCGGGAGGAAACGCCCGGGTGTCACCATTGTGTGGATCGCCCGGAGGACACGGTGGAGCATACGGTAGAGGTATGCCCAGCTTGGGCGGAGCACCGCAGTGTCCTCGCGGAGGCGATTGGCGGCGGCGATCTCTCGCGTCCGGCCCTGGTCCAGGCCATGGTACGGAGCGAGAGGGAATGGAAAACCGTCACCTCCTTCTGCGAAGCAGTAATGCTCGCAAAGGAGGAGGCGGAGCGCGTGAGGGAGAGAGCCTTGCACCCTCACGCCCCTAGTCGCCGCAGGAGACGCCCTGGGCGTCGGGAATCGCAAGCAGATTCCCGGCCACCGTAGGCGCGGGCTTGCGGGCGGCGAGCCATGGGTAGCTCGCCGTCCGGTAAGGACCAGGCCCGGGTCGACGGCGCGTTGTGTTCCACGCGCGCCTCAAAGAGATGTCAGCACAAAATGACGGGGTCCGATAGGGCCGACGCCTCAGGGTCGCGGGTTATTCCACAGAGAAAACCGTGGCCCTGGCACAGGCAACTGAAGGAACACGGGTGGGTTTTAGTCAGTAAAAGTCTGACACGCCCTCCCGCTCCACCCAGAGCGGGAGAAGTCATTTGATGATTTCCCACCCAAAAAAAAAAGGCATATTTCTGGTACTTGATTTGTCGTTTTATATTATGCCATGATGTAGTATTTTGGGTATTTGCATTTTGGATATTTTAATTTTAGTTTTTGCTTCTGATATAATCTCATTTACATAATTTAATTCATTTGACTGTTATTTTTTATGTATAAATGTAATGAAATAAATAAGAAATATTTGTTATTTATTTTTTGCTTTGTGTTTTGGACATCAATTGATTTGATCTGATATTTATCTGTTGTGTTATTATATTTTTATGTCATTTCATTAACTTTCATCAGGCATTTAATTATTAATCACTCAAATACTTTATAAAATTACAGTAATACAATTAATTATTAACTACATTATTAAAATTAATTAAGTAGTTTTATTAAATCATGACGTTGTAAAATTGTCAACATTGAAACATGTGGTTTTTGTATCTTATATAGGTCACGGACCAGAAATAAATGTTTTTTTATTGAAGTCTGTGTGCCGTAAATGTAGTAAGTATTTAAACATTTAAGTACCACTAACTCGAGTTACATAACAGAACTTAAATGTTTAGAGTCTTTAGTCGAGGGTGGTAATAAACATTTAGACCAATGCTAAACTATAAGATAAGAAGTGTAAAGCAATGCTTTGGTAAGTGTCCTTATTTTGCAAAAAATTTAACGAAATCCTTGTAATTTTATATTTCTATGCTTGTAAGTAATTTTTATGACATTCATTTGGATATTATCAAAAAGTTGTGGCTCAGTAATCAGTAATAATTCAGAAAATCTTTAGATTCAAACAATGTACAATAACTATTAAAATACATTTTGAGCCAGGATAACACGACCGCTGTCGTTTAATTCTGAAGTGTCGGATATTGCCCGGGAGGCGAGGAATTGAGCAAACTTTAATAAAGCCCGGATTTTGAAACTGGGCTTGCATGTTGCTCGACTTGAGAACGACTTTCGACTAGTGAGTGACAAGTTAATAATTGTACTTAAAAAAAAAGTGTGCAGTGTAGGTACTGTTTAAAATAATGAGTAGGTAATCTTCTTATATTGATAATTCGCAAACATGATGTAAACTGTTATTTTTTTAATTTATTTTAAGTTAGAAGTTTGAGTCATATAATGAATTAATAATCGAAATATCTTAAAAAACCGTGGATTCTTTAAGCTGAGCCTGGCAGAATAGTTGATGGGAGTATAGTGGGTTTTGAAATACCGAATCCAAAAACATGATTTTACCCTAATCTTTATAATAATAATACGTCTAAGGGGACTCTGCGAGTTGGCCTCAGCCCCTCGCACGCCTTCCAAAGGCATGGGACCTTAGGGTCCCCAGATATGATGTTAAAACATTTGAAAATAATAATTATAATGTAATAATAGTAATTCATTTATTTCAGTCGACGCAGGCCCATAGACAACCTATACATACATTTTTTTATTGCATATTATCAGCATATTATGTTCCGACTGCTGGGACACAAGCCTCCTCCTTGTGAGAGGCGGTGGGCCGTAATCCAACCCGCGGGCCCAGTGCGGGTTGGTAGATGTCACATGTCTTCGAATTTTTGGTTCCAAGACATGACGGTTACCTCACCATGTCTTCCTACACAACGTTTTTAAAGCAGTGGTGATGAAACAATTTACGCAAAGTGTAGCGCCTTTCTGGGTTCATAAATGATAAATGATAAATGATTTTATTTCTGTAAATAGGTTTGTACAAACACTTTTACACGTCAATCATATTTTAAAAACTAGGTGAGATCGGCATTTCCTATCTGACTACTCTGAGAAGAAACGCCGAAACAAACTCAGAGGTCACAGTCTCTTTTAAAGTCCAGACATAATCTTGGTCAGGTCATGTGAAGACCATGTGGATTGATATCTGAAATGGTCTTTCGAGGAAAGAACCACACAGAATGAGTGGACCTGTCCAGTCAGTGTACGCATTTGTCAGTTGTCATGCAGCTCAACACAGAACTAAAGGAGCTAAACAAAAACCTGCAACTCGTAAGTCGCGGTCATTACCACTGGACTCTTCTCTCATGAAGGTATCTAGGTACTGAGTTGGAACCAGCAACACAATGTTATGCAGTATTTCATCGCCCGAAATAATCAGTTAAGGATCATAATGGTTTTATTCTGATAATAAATCGATGTTGAAAGTCAAAAACACAACATCTCGAAACAGAATAACCCACTAAACAGAGCTACTCATTCCGTCTCTAACACTATGATTTCGACTGAATTATTAGCAGGCCTCGCAAACACAGCTCAGCGTTAAAATGATCCACTCCCGCCAGTAAATGTTCATGCATTATTCACTGACTTTCGTCTTTGGTACTACCGAGCCTTACTCGACTGTTTCGAGTTAGGGATGTTACTAAAGTTGTTTTTTTCTAAATCGTATTAACACGGTATCGTTTGAAAGAATAAAGCATATTAGAATTATAAACGTAGTTCGTTTTTACAGCATTTCCTTAAAACACTTTATCTGGCAGTTTCTTTGCATTTTAGTTGAAAAGTGCTTAAGCTGTGCTCAGAACATTAACGACAGTTTAAATCAGGGTCATCAGCGGGGTAAGTGCGTAACACACTTGTTAATTTTGACAGTTCAACAGCATTCAGTGCTTTACGTAGGTAAGGTTAGGTTAGGTAAATACATTCCTCTATTGTACGTTGCGGGGAAGTCTTATACCTCACTCCCTCCGCTGGCTTGAGGAGGCCCGCAGAGGCAGGCCGGGGATCGTGTAAGGCACACAAGTTCCTGTGATCCTAGGTGCAAGTGTGGGAAGGGAACACCGGGGTCGTTTTTAGTCAGTAAGAATCTGACAAACCCCTTTGGCCACCCTAGGGCGGAGGACATCCATAAGAATTTTCCACCTCAGACAAAAAAAGGTAGTTACGTTCCTGAGCTGACGAATTTTTCGAATATAATTTATTTGTTTTCATTTCACAATGAACAATTATCAATTTCTTTCGAAACCCTTCGGACTGCAATTTTTAGTGTGTTTAGCAATTAGGATGCAGGTCAGGTCATTTTCAACGCAGTTATGATTGCAATAAATGAATTTCTCATTCGATTGGTGAGCGCTGTACAGCGCAGCTTTGTGGGTAATTCTAATGTGTTAGTACATGTTTGTTGCAATCTTGACACACCTACCTAAATGTCGTTTTCAGCTTGTATGACTTCGAATCAAAGAAAGTAATGTCATGACTTTTCCTTATTACGAATATTGTCACCAAAACATCAGCTTTTATACGATGTAGCTACATCCCTACAACAAATGTACAAAGCATATGCTTTTAAACGAAGCATCTGTCGGCTTTCACAATAAAATTGCTGCGTATCAATTTTATGGAGATTTCACGTCAGTTTGTCTCGTTAAGCTTCATCTGTAGTTTTAATTTATTAAAAATAATATTTCTCTGGTAAACGTATGAATAAATAATGATGTTGTTCTACTCAATTGTAACAGCACTTTTATTCATTCATTAAATTTTCATCGCGTATTTTGTCAGTGAAAAATGTTAAAAATGTAAAATGTTATAATTTAACGCGATTTCGTTTACATTTACACTTAGTGTTACTTGATGGCCTATAAACAGTCAGACAATTTTGAAATACAGTAAAGATACGAGTATAGTTTGATTCTTGCATATATTGCTTGCCAACACGCGATAGTTGACACTAACGATTTGCAGCGAAGCGTGTTTCCAGCTGAGCGATTTGTGAGCGTGCTCTCCGCGGGTGTGAGGAGAGCTAGCAGTTACTACGCGACGTGTTCTCCGCGTTGTCTCGCTCTTTCTTTTACACTCATGTCCACTCTTGCTACGCAAACGTTTCGAACACGTTGTGCTTACGTGGCGTGCTCGTCACGCACACGTGGCGAGCGCGTTTAACAATTGCCTTGCTGGAAACACGCTAGTAAATCGCCAGTGTTTTAAGGCGCTTATAAATGTAACCCATGTTTGGTTTTTTAAAACGCTCACCCACTTACCTACAAACATGCACAGGCCAAAGTTCCACACCCGCACAAAATTAATATTCTTTGGCAACACAAAACAAATTAGGCCCTAAATAATAGCAAACGCTGGCCTACAGTGTAAATTCAATTGTCTTGACCAATTCTCGCGTGCGCTAACTGAATTACAGCCACAGACGACGGTGGCGCCGCTATGAATTATTCCAGGTATGTTTTGTAGCTTCGCCTGTAATAGTACCTACATGGGAGAAAATAACGCTGGTCAAGAATACGTACTTTTCAAGTTGTGAACAGGTGTACTACGTGCGGTGCATACAAATCTTACATACAAGTAAATTACAAGAAAAGGTATCTACTTAGTTTGAACGATGTTCTTGTGCAGTAACCGTGCGGTAAATACTCGTAAGTAACTGGCCTGTATTACACTAAATCATAATGGTTTCAAAACACAGTCGTATTGCTACAAAAAATCGTAATAAATAACGTTGTAGTGAGCAAAGTGTGATCAGGTGGATTTGCATCAATAAACGAGACTTAGATTCTATATGAAATATTAAATGCTCAAAACGAAGAAAGCTATCAAAATGTTTTTTTATTACCTACGATCGCTTATCTGCTTGATAAGCCATTTTGCATCTATTAGCTCATTATTGACAAAAAATAAGAAATTAACTGTTCATATTTCTTTTTCTTTTCGAGTCGATGGTGTAGTCAATGTAAAGTGATTAAGTTAAGCAATTCTCTCAAAAATAATCTCTTAATATCTTACAGAAAGCACGGAAAACAACCAACCTTGGAGGGGTACAAGATTGTAGCAGAATAATGGCAGTTCAACAAGGCTAGGCTATTTCAGTCCTTAATGCGCGACCCTGACCACAGCCAACTGTTACGTGATTTTATATTTTTTGTAGCATGATGGAAAGTATTGATTACTTTTCTTATAACGTCCTTAAACAGTACCCCAATTGAATAAATCACTTTAAATCACAATCAGATGGATTTTGAAAGAAATTACTAATCCATTCATCATCATCTACCTAGGCTTTTCCAAATTACGTTGGGATAGGCTTCCAAACTAACCGCGTGCAGCTGAATACCAGTATTTTACACAAAGCAACTCCCTATCTTACCTCCTAATCCCAGCTATTGGTCAATACGATACCCCTTCGTAAGACTGGGAGCAGTGGTGGCCCCGCGAAAACGGTGAAAGAAAACATCGTGAGGAAAGCCGCATGTTCTAGAACTGTAAAGTTCACAGACATGTGACATCTAACAACCCGCACTGCACCCGCGTGGTGGATTATGGACCACCCTCTCTCACCGACAGGAGGCTGTGTCCCAGCAGTGGGAACATTATAGGCTGGTTATGCTTGTGCTATGCTCACGCCATTTATGTACAGTCGGGTTGTTAAGAAAATAACACCCCATGTCACCATCCCGTGCATGTTGGCCTTTTTACAGACATTTAATTAAATTTCATACAACAGTCAAACAATGAAGGTTGTTGTTTTTTTTTTAATATAGGTACGGACAGTTTATGTCGACAGTCAATTTGCTTATCAATTCATTTCACTATTCCCTTACGTAATATAAAAAAGTGCCCGTACCCGTACTATAGAAAATTCCTATCTGCTAACATCGTCAAGAAAATATAGGTTTCTTGAGGCCAACATTAATGCATTCTTTTTTCAATTCCCCGGACCCCGATTTCACTCGCGCGGAATTTCGACAAAAGTGTCTCATAGAAATAAAGCTCTCTTTATTACGTTTCAAGTTCTATCTTAAATGTAAGCTGCGAATCTTATTTAAACCATTTTAGATAGTCTTTGCCGAATTTTAATTTTAAATTAAAAGGAATAATTTGAATGCTACGCCAGTATTATTAAATATTGTGGTTATGTAGCGAAGAGAGAAAGTAGGAATCTTTATAACTGTTAGGTTGAATCGAAGTCTCAGCAACTATTATTAAAACTTTTGTTTTTGATAAAGACAGTAGGTCACCCATTTCTATCCTCATTTAAAAAAAACTGTAATTCGTCTCAAAGTTATTCTGTCTATCTATCTGTCACCTTTTAATGCCTCAACGATATTTGGACGACTTTGTCAAACGGCCAGACCTTGACCTAGGTTAGGACGTGGGATACTTTTTGTCCCAGTTGTCAGCTCCACGTGGGAGAAGCAGGCAATGCTAGTCTACAAAATCAAGCATTGCATGACTGCTACGCCGTAGCTACACCTTATCGACGCCGTAGCTACACTATTGCACACAACTATTAACAGCAGATTTCTTATACGTTTCTAGATTAGTACCTTCGTTTTTTAATTTACTTTACATAGTTATGCTTAGATTTTTTTACTGCAGTCAAATTCAAAGATTCTGCCAGTTATTCAGAAAGTTGAAGGGTTGGCCTTTACGAAGCAAATTTTAAATGCCAGGCAATCGTCGTACAACCTGTTACCGTGGACTCAGTACATAAGCCAGCTCCCCTCTGGTCTGAAATTTAATTTATTTATGTATTTAATTATTATTTAGGTATTAGTACATGCACCCTGTAAGGGCACTGCAAATGTTTCTTAACAAATTAAAATTATTTAATTAAATTACATTTAAAGTTATCGTTTTGTTTGTGCGTGTTTCTGTGGAAAATAAACTTATTAACTTTATTTCCTTCTAATATACTACTTCTATTTTCGTCGGTTATTAAAAAAACAATGCTGTTTCATTCTAAACATTTTGACCTCGTAGGTATTTCACTTTTGAAACAACAAAAACTATTATTTTTAAATTACCGACGAAAAATGACAACGCAAGGGGTTCCAGAATCATGTACTGAATTAATTGTAGGTAATAGGTTGTGCGTCTATGTCCCTGCCACCCTGTAAAAGAAGAACGCTTATTTCCCAGCAAATGGCACCTTAAGTAGGAACGTTTTCTATTATCCCGTTCCCTCAAACCGTGAAATTGTTCGTTCAAAATGCGTCGTTGTATTTCAACTCGACAATCTAGAATCGCATTTGATAGACAAAGAAAACAAAACACGACACTCCGACCACCTTCGCCAGACACTTGTAGTCGTATAGCCGTGTTGTGTAACTCAATCTCACTCAGACACTACTCAGACGTAAAAACATGTGCATACTAGTGACGGACGCGAACCACATTTGTGTTGCAACGTCGACTGCATTAACATGCAGCTACTATATAGAGTACTTGTAACTGAACGGTTTAGATTAAAATAGAACGTAGTAATGTAAATTTATCGTTTCAGTTTTTAATTTTGCTTAGCGATTCAGTAGAAATACTAACTTGATTTTGAATAGAATAAAGAGGGGAGATGGTAACAATGAAAGCTTTCCGTTAAATCGTGTATAGGTTTAATTTAAATGTATAAGTTAAGATGTTTTATTTCTAATTTGCATAATACCTTGTCAAGAAATGAGTTCAGTATAATTCTTCTTTCACTCTTTGCCCTAGCGGTCGAACGATTAACATTACGTATAATTTTGCTCCTTGATTATATGCAAAAATAAATCAGTTGTGGACTGAATTTCCAAATAAATCGGCCCCAAATAGTTTAACATTCGTCTAATAAGTGAAATTTTGTTTAAAAAGTATTAACAAAGTGAGTAATTTATACGATTTTTGGTGTGAAGGTGAACTGTTAGAAAAGTAATCACGGCTGGTTCAACGGGTCTGAGTGATAAGACATTTTACGCACAGTGCATGCTACTCTCGCGGTTACGCATCGCGGTTAAGTCACATATTCTCGTGCGTCCACGCTGAGTGACGTATGCGAGCGCGCTCACCAAAGATTAACTAACGAAGACGGCGCATCAATTCCTACCTAATTCTCACTGCCTCTAGGAGGACAATTGATCAATTGATCAATATTATTTTTAATTTACTTCTTCTGATCATTTAATATATTATGGCTAGTAAAGATGATTCAACACCTACTCGTAATGTGTCTAAAATTAGAGGCAATAAAAGACACGCTTCTGGATCTCCATCACTGCCTTCACCTTTGTGTAAAGAGGATGTGAGCACTATAATACAAGATATTATTAAGACCAAATTCAGCGATATGTTGACGGAACTGAATGAATACTTGATCAGCACCATGAACCATGAGCTGGAAAAAGTGAATGCAGAAATGAAGGAGATAGTTGAATCAATGTAATTTATAAACAAGCAATTTGAAGACTTTGAGCGTAATCAAAGAACGTCTAACAAAACCATACACAGACTAGAATTGGAAAATACGGTACTGAAGACAGGAATGGCAAATCTTAGTGCGCGAATCATTAACTTAGAGCAGAAATCGCGATCAAATAACCTTGAGGTGCAATGTATGCCAGAAACAAAAAATGCGAATGTGTACACTATCATCAAACAACTTGGAAAAGTGGTCAGTTGTGAAATTCAGGATAAAGACATACTGAATTGTACGAGAATTGCCAAAACTAATCCATCTAGCATCCGTCCTAAATCAATAGTCGTATAGTTGGCATCACCTACGCTGCGCGATCAACTCCTTGCGTCGGTTATCACATACAATAAAAATAACCGTGACGGTAAACTAAACTGTAGACATCTTGGATTTACTGGGTAAAATTCTCCAGTCTATGTTGCTGAACATCTTTCTCCTACCAACAAGGCCTTTCATGCTGCAGCTAGGATCAAGGCTAGAGAAATGAGCTATAAATACGTTTGGTTCCGAAACGGCAGAATTGTTGCTAGAAGGGATGACGGCGCTGGATACATACTCAACAAAATTACGAATAGTTTAAATAAAATCGTTTAACTTTTTCTCTGAATTTTGCCTAGACTGCGTGCCCTCATAGTATAATTATTAAAATTCAGCAATTTATCAATTTATTTTTAGAATTGTAGAGGACTGAGAACTTAAACCAACGCTTTTTACTGAAACCTTAGTTGTATGAATCATGATGTATTTATTTTGACTGAAACCTGGCTCAATAGTAGTGTACTGAGTAGGGAACTATTTGATTTTGATCCCCAGCACTTGTTTGAGATTATAAGAGTTTATGAATGTGTCAGCATAGTTTAGTTAGAAACAGTTCGGAGCGTGTGTTGGATCTAGTCTTGTCTACAATACTATCATGCACCGTGAGTGAATCCAGTTGCTCTTTAACCGTCGTTGATAAGCTGCATCCTCCTCTTGAGTTTACTTTATCATTATTTAAAGAATCTTATCTCGCATGCAATAATTTAAATCAGAGCAAAAAGTTTATCTAGGCTAACTATGATCAAATTAGATCCTTTTTAAATTAACAATCCTGCACCAGAAATTGGCGGAGAGTGGTGATGTAGACGGCATGATAAACGTTTTCTATGATGAATTAAACATTGCAATCAACAAATTTGTCCCAAATTCTAATTCAATACCTGTCGTTATCCCCCTGGTTTAATAAATAAACCATAAGGTCGTTAAAAGAGAAAAATAAGTTGAGGCTGCGTTTAAAAAAAATAAAACCGTTGGATAAATTGGAGTTAAGTTTAATTACAAAACGCTGTCAAAACCTAGCCAAGACTTTATAAAATTAAAGAAAACCCCCAAACTGTTCTGGACTCATGTAAAGACTAAACGCGGTGGGGCTAGTGTCAATCCACTAAAAATGACTGACGGATAGACTACCGCATCAAATGACCCAACCATCTGCAATCTTTTTGGCAACTATTTCGCATCGGTTTACACTCTTGATCATGACACAGAATTTAAGAGGGGCTCAAATATTCCTTGACTCAATGGAAGTTAATAGCCAGTGCCAAACGATTCCTGAACTAGACAGTGACACACTGCTCAAAAAGCTCCAATCTGTTGACATCAGGAAAGGAGCTGGTCCTGAAGGAATCCCACCTTTATTCATTTCTGCCTGTGCTACGGCCCTGGTTGCTCCACTTCTAAAAATAAATAGGGTATCTTTAACTACTGGAATCTTCCCCAACAGAATGAAAGAAGGCCAAAGTAGACACCATATCCAACTATCGGCCTATTACCGACCCCTTGACAATTCAAAAGTGCCTGTAATTAGTTTATTTGAAATAAATGCTTTGAGTTTTTTTGATCCTATACAACTTTGCCAAGATATTTGAGGCGATCGATGGTCTGTCCTCACATCTTTTCATTTCCGACTTTATCACCAGCACGGCTTTGTGGCATCTAGGTCGACTGCTACAAATTTGTTGTCCTTCTTGGAGTCCCTGATGGAATCTGTAGATTTAAACAAACAATTTGATGTTTTGTACACAGATTTTTGCAAGGCCTTCGATAGAATTTCCCATTCCATTCTAGTTCATAAACTGGCGGTATTACGGGTCCTATGCTGAAGTGGCTAAAATTGTATCTATTGAAGCGTGAATTTTATTTTGTGGTAGAACGATTTTCGATCTGCCGGCAGTTATTGCATGACATCCGGAGCTCCTCAGGACTCACATCTGGATCCCATATTATTTATTATATTTATAATTAACCTTCCCACCTGCTTTCACTTCTCTAGAGTGTTTTTTGTGCGCTGATGATCTAAAGTTTGCAAGAAAAATTTAATCTACTAGTGATATAGCGCTCTTACAAGATGATCTAAATAGGCTAATCGAATGGTATAAAAACAACAAAATGTAATAAAATTTAGAAAAAAATATCCAGCTGTAATTTTCAAGAACCACTACGCAGAACGGTTCGGTGTGCAAATGCTCCGATCCCACGCTTTTTTAGAATGCTTAACAGTTGCAGTGACCTGATAGATATACATCACATAAACTGAGCAAATTTCGCACAGTAATTGTCCAGCACTTTTCTCGTAGTTAGATTAGGTATTTAATTTGGAAATGCGCAATTTTATTTTGCAATTATATTAAAAATTTAATTTATTAATGTGCTGTGATGTGTATGCGGCTTTGTCATAATGCATTTCAATTTATTAATTGTTTTTAATTCTAATTTGTATTTTTTTTTTAATTTAATGTTTTAATTGATTTAGATAAATTTTATTTATTCCCTACAAATTTTATTCTGCTTATGAACTTCTTGTTAATAATATTTGTATTCCCATATTAACCGATTATGTTTTTCTTTTCTTGTAAAATTGTAATGATATATAAAGTGAATGTGGTGTTAGCATATAAGTAATTGTTAGACTTATAATTGTAAGTATAACAAATTAACTTATTGTAAATGCATTGTGCGTGCGTGCAGTGTGAACAATTGTTGGCTAACCTAAAATAAATAAATAAATGAATAATTATCTATGAATTAATGCTTAAACTAATCGTAGATTCACAGATACGTGATAATATACCTAAAATGAACTACAAAAATCCTCTCATGGTATTCAAAGAGATTCTTTACCTTTGCCTCATCATTACATATAATTATATCAAGTTTAATCTTACTCATATCGTATATTACTTATATTAGAAATTGTTAATATTTTGAGTTTTCAGAACCGTAATAATTAAGTAATGTTTACTTTTATTCCGTTTATTTTATATTGTTCTTACCAACAACTAGTAGATCTGTTTTTTAATCTGTGGATAACGTTGTGAGTATTGTGTTTGTTACTCCCATTAACATCTAATCTATATTTACCTATTAGTAAACAGCTGTTTGTTGTCCCTATAAATAAATAAATAACGAAAATAATTTAAAATTGGTGGGTGAACGATATCCTAACTCTTGCCTCTTTACATCTGCCTAACTCTTTGGGCTAACTGTATAAAAACAGGCGCGATGTAATGTTATGTTATTATATTTATTCATTAGATAAAAGTTATCTGACTATTGAAAAAACAGTCCTTAAAATATTTTACTTAAAGTGACATAACATCAATGCCAAAGCGTAAAACCAGACACTAACTAACGCTCTCGCTTAACTCTCGCTGCATTTAACATTTGCACTCAGTGTCGCGATAGCTCATGTCCACCGCATGTCCCACTTACTGGCGACCATCTGTCACTCGCGACGGGACATTACAGCCGCTTTATAAATATTTAGGCTGGGTTGCTTAATGACCCGCTTAATACAGCAACCATAAATAATGTGAAACTTCAAACAAATTATTGACAAAAATAATGAATGATGTTTACGAATTATTTTGTAGGTATAAGTGGTTATGGTACGAGTATAATCAAGTCTTATAGTTGGTACTCTTTATAATACACACACATAATATCACGCCTGTATTTCTTAAAGGGTTAGGCAGAGGTGTTGACACATCAATATTTCCCATGCAAGGGGCGAGCTTATTGCCATGAACCGGGCACAAATCCAGACTCCGGGCTGCTGCTGAGAAATTCTAGATGGAATAACTGAATACCACTTTGCCCGACCCGGTAATCGAACCAAAAACCTCATGCTCAGCTGTAACGTTTGAGACCACTAGATCAACGAGGCAGTCAGCTACCTAATGTTTCCATTTTAGTAGTCTTGTTCTAGCTAGAATTTACAACGTCTATCTAACATCTAAGGTCCTTAAAGATTCTATTGTGTTTTGTACAGTAAGAACATGGTAGCTACCCTTTCATTATTTTAAAGTAATTTAATTAATAATCTAAGTTCATATTTTCATAAAATTCTTTCTATTTGTTCGTAGGCTCAAACTTGCATACCCAGCCCAAAGGTTTGAGGCGCTGCGTGCTGAAACACAGTCTATAAACCTAGTTTGGCAGCAGATGCTAATAATGAGAAAAAATTGTAACTGATTTACTTATAAGCATAAGTATTAGTAGCTAACACATATTGTGCAACATGTTTTTCTTTTTGGGCAAATAAATATATTATATTATCTGTTTTGCTGTTTTGTTTTAGAAGGACGTGACGTAGTTAAAGTGAGGTTAAAAAGAAAACAATATTACCATAAACGGATTCGTAATGTCTGTGTCCAAAAATCCACTCACGGATCCAATTTTCCGAACACTAAGCACATCGAGCCATAGTCACGTTTGTCAAATGTTTGTGCGTCAAATTGGATCCGATATGATCCGTTTTATGGTCACAGCCTCCGATAATAGAATATATACCTTGCCTTTGTGACGAAATCTCTCCTTTGATTCAACGAAAAAGGGCAAACTAGTTTGTACAAAGGGCCGCTCCAATTTGAGTAGTTTGCACAATTTGCAAAGGTTTTTACGGATCAGCTTTCATGTAAATTGAACAGTACCCTTTAGTTTTGGTGAGAAAAAGCAATATAATCTTAAATAGAAGAAACTTTGATATTGTTAATAAAATTTTTCACTAGAATTTAGGTAAACGACATCGTTTAGATACATGGGAGAATTCGCAAAATGCTAATGGAGTTTTCTGTGATCTCTTTAAAGCCTTTGATTGCGTGCACCATGACACGCTTTTGCGTAAACTACGTTATTACGGTGCCCAAACCGAAGCTCTTTTATTTTACTTTATAAGTCAAGTCATGTTTTAAATGAGTTGTATTGAAATATGTGGTTAGCTAGCGGCTTCGACAATTTATCATATTACTGTTGCCTGAGCAACCGGCAGCAAGTTCGTCATGCTCCCTTAGATGTCACTGCTTGCGGTAGCGTCGGGGGTCGGGTTGCCTCCTTCCTTCAAATATGGCGGGGGGGATAATGCCTGATATTTGCATTATGCTCGTGAAGCTTGTGGTGGACTGGTCGTCTTGCTGTCTATGGTTTTGTTATTGTTATAGTAATTGTTCTGTTTATTTATTTTACGTCGATTGTCCTTGTGTATCCTTAATGTGTAATTAATCCAGTATTGCATATGTAAGCTGTCACGCCCTTTATGCCTGGAGGCTTTTATTAATGTATTAAGTTTTGCATACTTTTTTTTTTTGCTTGATTTTTATTGTTTTTTTAAGGTAAATTGGCGTGGCTAGCTGACATATGGTAAATAATTTAAATTGATGTTTTGTGTATCGTATTGTTTATTGCTTTGCACCTATTAGTGTATAGATTCAAGTTTTTCTAACTGAACAGACAGCGGTGCAGCTGGGGAGTTTGTTGCGCCACTTCTTCTTCCCAGCTAAAGCACTAGGTAGTGGTGAAGGGCGGGCGTTTTCGGGGACTGTCTTCTGTAGTTTTGACGTTCGAAAAGTGCTGATTCTCGGCCTAATTTGAATAAATTACTTTTGATTTTGATTTCGAATGTCTCGCTGAGTGTGGCACATGTGTTGTATCATTAAGCTCCCTTCAAAATGGTTGAACTGAATCGTGCTAATCCATGCGTCATGTTCGTGAACGGGCGCCGTCATTAGGGAGTGGTCATCTCTTAGCTGCCACGCCTTCCATTCATTAATTTAATGTTTGAATTGTTTTTATCTTTTCATAACGGATGCTGTTAACGTTCTGCATCTTTCTCACATGGATAATTAACTAACAACTTATGGATCTTGTAATTTGATCTGAAATAAATAATTAATAATAATACTTATTGTTATTTCAACATCAATGATGTAACCAATATTTAGTAACCATATATTGATATAAAAGAGTGTCCGTGGATTTTCTTGCCCGTTCTTCTCCATAGGTACCTACTACGCTTTGGAACGGCCAACTTGTTTCATCTATCTGACCGACCAACCCCTTGACAAATCAAAAATGCCTGTAATCAGTTTATTTGTAATTAATGTTTTGATTTTGATTGCATATAAAAGAAATACATTCGAAACGACGATAAATACATATAATTGTAAATACCATTGAGCGCTAACGTGCAAATGGCTTCTATTAAGCGATCGCTTGACGGATTATACTGTCAAAACAGTTACTTACAGTTTTGACAAAACTTCTGTTTATATTTTAGCGAAATCCGTTCAGCAGTTATGTTGTGAAAAGATAACAGACGTACTGATAGAGTTACTTTCACATTTATATTATCTATTAGTATGGAATAGTAGTACAATCAAGATTGTCTTACGGTTACTGATACAAAATAAATTATAAACCTAGTAATTTCCTATTTATAAAGTATCATAACATCTCATTGATACTCAAATAATCTTGTATGTTATAAGATTATTTGAGTTCCAAGACACCTTGAATATTCATCCTCAAATAAGATACTACATGAATATGTATGTGACTGTGGCTATATTCCAAGACGTATAATTTTCTGATCTGTTTCATTATTCATTAGCATGGGATAGAGGTCACAGACCTTGCCTTAAGAGGACAGGGATCAGCCGCTTAAATACACAGCTGAAAAGCTTGTATACCGGTTTGACTATTAACTGGAAAGGTCGAAAGTTAAGCTTCGATAGTAATAGGCCACTGAAAACTAATTGGCTTCATTTTACAAAGCTAATAAAGTGTTACTGATAGGTGCTTTTAGAAATCATAGATCATTTGCCATTTAATTTCAATAATGGTTTTTAGTGTCACTGATCAAATTACGAGGGATATTATTGTACGTTACTGTTGGATCATTTTAGGCTAGTAAGTCAGTACATCAGTTGCAGAGATTACTTCAACCTTTACTTTTATCATCAGTTACTTCAAAACAATATATGATCCCCTCTAATTACGATAAGCAGAATGGCAGGGAGATCTAAGCGCAAAACCCCCCGTAGCGGAATTTTTGTAAACAAAAAATAGAAACTAATGTTTAAAAAAAAACTGCTGTTTCATTGAAAAGTACTATATCTGCGCGGTCGAAATTAAAAATACAAAAAACAACTAATTTGTCTTTTAATAACCGACACAACATTTCAACGCAGCGGTTTCAGTATCATGTAAATACTGAATCCAGAGTAATAGGTTGCGCGTTGATGTCCCGCCAAAATACACAGACTGAAAGAAAATTCTTAAAAAGAGAATACTTAAATATGTACAGTAAAAAAAGCTTACCGACAAATACTAAGAATTTCACATTTTCTAGAAGTCAATTTTAATCTGAAAAGTAAACGCATGTCTACCTCATATTTATGATCCACTGTGAAAAGGAAACACTGCACTTTAACTGTAACTGCGGTATTTTGTCAACTTTTATTGGCACTGACTGCAGCAAGCTGGTATTTGGTACACAATACCAATATAAAAAACCTACATAAAATAAAGTTTTAATGCTCGATTTTTACAGCTTAATTGCGGAGCACACTTTTTATCATTTGAAGGAAATTTCGAATCCACCTCTTCATATGTCTGAAAAATTGGTCTGTTCGACAATGTGCATAGCGCAATGAATGTTGTTGAATTACCAAAAAAAAATACTCAGCAAAATTACCCCGCAACTTTAAACTCGGGTTTTTTATACAATCAATTGATCTGGGTTTTAATATCTGAAATCCAAAAATATGTTTATGTTACGTTGTCATAATCTAGTGACTAACGAATTATTTAATGTTCATCAACTCAACACACAATGAGAGCAAAACGTTCCACTCTCAGAAAACACTAACAAAAAGTAAGTGCCTTTCTTTGTTTTCATTTTGCCAGAACCTAATTACCTAAAGTAATGTCAATGCTCTTGTATCTTTGTTGAAACAATTTGAGTATATTAGTTTATCATACCCAGTTACTTCTCCATTTATTTCATGATTGTTGAGTTTTTTTGTTAAAGTAGGTTATATTATATGCTACTTATACTTACATCATTAGTCATCATTCATACATCCATTCATGTCCCGAATCATATCCTTTTATTTGTTAGCATGATACGAATCGGTCTAAAACGTTTTCTTTTATAATATCTTTAAAAAAATTAATTCATTGTTTACATTTTCCATTGTTGTGACACAAGTCAATTGTCAAACTGTCATTAATTTTTCTCTTTTAGTCTATGAAGATTACTTTTTGGTTTATATATCTTGAATTATTTTTATCAATAGTTTTAGCTAAAATATTTTGTATTTCTATATAATTACAGATAATTAACTGAATTTCGACATCTAAAATAATTAATAAGGACGTGCTCAGACTCGATCGTGGAGGTTTTAATACATCTTGGCCGAACACACAGGCTGGTTTTATGACTGGCAGATGAGATGTCAGAATGAAGAAAAACAATTTTGAAAACTTCAAAAATCGTTTCCAATAAATTCTGGAAAAGGAATATTTTTCCTATTTAAGAAAGAGCTGAAGCATCTGAAAGTGGATTCGGCGTCCGGGTTTTGTCAACAAACCATCTGTTCATCCATAAATTCTACATCTGCACTCTGCTATATAACCTTCTGCCTGGAGACTCGTCGAGCTTTGTCGAAGGGTACTGGCACTCTAAAGTGTCCCTTTGACACCTGAAGACCCTTTTTCTCCACCTCCTCCTCTTCTTTCCTTCACGAAGCCAATCTACGAAGATCCTTCATCCTCCTCCTCCGGACTTCAATTCAAGCCTTCTATATTAACTTCAGTGTCGCGTGAACCGTGTTTAGTGTTTTTTAAATATTACTACCTGTATTTTATAATTCATCAATTATACTATCTGTTCCAAGTATATTTTCATATTTTATGTAGTTAGGAACCACTGTTATGTTACAAGGTACAAATTGATTATTTAATTTAGTTTTAATTCAGTTGTTTTTGCATTTACCCTATACAGTTATGTTATGCACATCACCTATCTATCCCAAACCTTACCTCGTGAAAAATCCGCCCCGTCTTAAACAAGATTTAACTACACAGAACTTTTTAATGCCGCTGCACTTACAATATCCGTGACCATAAGTAATTTCCTATCTTTGTATGTTAATCTTTAAATACAACTAGATACGTCTCTTAAAATCCTCTTTGTTTGTTATTAACTACCTGTTGCCCGCGACTTCGTCTGCGATCCAGGGTGAAAAAGTTGCCTATGTCCTTACCAGGTCATGATTTATCTGTGGCCCAAATTTTATCTTAATTTGGCATGAAATTACTTTCGCATTTATAATATTGTTAAGGACTTTTATTGTGATCTACCAATACCATAAATTTTCCCAAGCAAGGTGATTAAATCAAAATCGTAATATTTTGTGTTTCACTTATACCTACATAATATATGCACTTCTGAAACGTCGGAAGCTAGGTGCACGGTTCCAAGTGGTCGTTTCCTATGCAGAAAAGCCGGCATGAAATTCCACGGTTACTCTTTTAAAAATAATTTGCTTATAAAATGTTTTCAAATTACAGTTTTATTATGTTAGGTGGACAGTGTAGGCTTGTCAACACGTACCATGTGCTTACCAAATAGAAAATGGTCTAGAAATCTACAGTGTACAAAGCCTACAACGTTCTCACATTCACAAAAAAAAAGAATGTAAATATTTCCTGAAGTGCAACCGTGAAAATTTTATAGCTTATATTTCCTTACGAAACCGTTTCTTATAGCGATAATTATAAATCGGAAACCGTTAACTATCGAGCATGCGTGACCGTAATAAAAATACCTACAAACACTTTTTCAACTTTGTCCAAAAATAACCAAAAAAGCTCGTAATTAACTACGGCTCTTGTATAGAATCGAGACTGATTTGTTGATGAGGTGGCGATAACGATAACACATGAATGCCCTGACCTTGAGTAACACACGCGATCTGCACCTTTGACCCTTACTACTGGTTCGACCTTCAGTTCATACTGGCACGGCTTATTGTGTATGCTAGTATCTTCCATACATTCGTCAATACTTATTATTTTTATCTAACTGTTGCAGTCATATGAATTAAATAATCTCGATAGCAGCCGAATTCATTAAAGAAAGCAAAATACCTAATATTGATATCTTACATACTTTTGTTTTCATTCAATTGAACTGACAATAATACTTGATCTTCATATAAAATAAAAAATACCCAAGCATTTTATTTAAGCATCAGCATGGTTTTGGTAGTGAACGGGATTGCCACAAAAGACATTTTCATTTTCCTTTTATAGTACCCAACTGGACACAAGCGCCTCCAATAAGACGGCAATCTGACACTTGAACAGACACATCATACACCATATTAGAATTTGCAAACGTTTCAGTAAAGAGACATCACACACTATCATTTCCAAAGGTTTATAATATCATGAATCACACCTAAAATACCACATCGCATTTAATCACATATTACGCCAAGGTAAGGTACAATTTAGTACTGGTACTAATTTTCAGTGAAAATATGTTTTAACCCTATTTCACAGGGAGGTAACCGCAAATATGTCGTTAATCTCTCCCCTTCGCTGAATAGAGACATAAATGGGACACGCTATGAAATTGCCTTAACAAAGTATGTCTAAATGTCACAGCTTAATTTACAGAAGAAAATGAGGAAAACTGCACAAAGCTTTTAGTGAAAACTCAAACTCAAAGCATTTATTTCAAATAAACCAATTACAGGCACTTTTGAGTTGTCAAGGGGTCGGTCAGTCAGAAATATGAAGCTAGTTGCCCAAGTTGAGCTAATCAAAAGTCGTAAATGCTATCGGTTTTTGAAAGTATTGTTACACAGTTAATAAAATTGTATTAGAAACTCATAACGGGTTTGATATAAAATTAATCACTGTAAAAGCAGCTTGGAATAAAAATAACTATGTAGCTCTCGATAGCTCTTTGACCGGGTAAGCTCATTACCTTTCCTAATGAGACCAAATAAATTGTATTTCTTTTATTCAGCTGTAATTTTGAGACCATCAAAATCCGCTGGCTGTTGCATAAATAAACGTATTTTCGGACTTTATCGCGTCTAGAATTTAATTTAAGAGGATTTGTGTCTTAAAAGCCGTCCTACTGATTAAATTATTCACGGACGTAAATCTGCAAGGTGGATTTATACACGGCGACACTTCGAAAGGCGTCATCACTCGACGCTCGACTCTCGCAGCGGACGGACGTGTTTGTGCGCTCTCCCGCTCCAGTGTTGTGTTTCCTGTTTCTACTCGTCGCGACCACGTGACGTCATCGTAGTCGCCCCGACTACTCCGAATTAAAATCAAATCAAGAAATTGATTTGATTTTAATAACTCAAAAAACTGCCTTTTTCAAGGCATCCCTGTTTCATTAATAGACGTTTGTGAGTAGCTTCACTAGGCCCCTTCTGGGTAAAACCACAGTTTCGTGGTCCTCGGTTGAAACCTTACGGTGTCAACAAAGCCGAGTGGGGTGTTGACCCAATTCACACCCGCCGAACCCCTTCAGGACGAGGCAGTTAGTTGGACGGGTCCCAGATAACCGGCCTTGGGGGATCTCCTAGTCGGCTCTGGTGACAGTTTTGCTTTTCAGCTACTCACCTAGTGTCTTTAGGGTGTGTCTACACCCTTCGCGCTAGACTGGTCAGGGCCCCGTTCGCACAATAAGACTGGCGACGGGTTACAAGCTTAGGGCTCACAAATAGGTACACACCTCCCTGTCTACACCCGACAGGGAGGGAACTCATCCCCGGGCCAATCCACCCGGGGAGTTAGGTATAGCGTTAGGCAACGTGGAAATTTTTCGTTCCACCATTCCTCCCTTATTATAGTTCCCCCTCCGATCATGGAGGACGCCGACCTCTTGGCGTTCCTCAAAGAGGTCCTTTTTAAGGACCCCGAGTTCTTGGCGAAATATGGCGCCAAAATACGCCAACGGTCCACCCCCACTCCGTCCCACGGGTCACTTGTGGAATTCAGTGACGCACTGGAGAGCCCGCTATCGCCACCTGCAAGTGAACAAGGCATTCCGCCCTTTGTTCCGCACCACAATGTTCCGGCAACTATCTCGGCCCCCATTGTGTTACCCGCCTTTGTTCCGGTAGATAATACCCCGGCCGCTAATCCGGCCCCTATTGTCTCGCCCGTCATTATCCCGGCAGTAAATACCGCGGCCCCTATTGTCTCGCCCGCTTTTGTACCTGCCGCCATTGTTACGCCGTCTATTGTTCCGGCTGCTATTGTTTCAGAGACAACGCAGCTGCACACCGCAGTATCAAACTCGACTCAACCGGAGAGCATGGACACGTCAGTCCCACTCTCCGAGGAAGAAGCCCGCACCTCCTCCTCCAGCGATGACGACTTCCAAGTCGTGGTCAAAAGAGGCAAGAGGAAGGCGGCTAAATCCTCCGCCCCCGCTGGCCCGGTCACCAAGGCCCAGAAAAAACAGGACGACTTATCGTCCAGCTCCACTTCCGCCCCTAGTCCGCGGGCCAGTCGCCCCGCCAGCCCTATGGCTTGCCCACCCGCTCCTACCGCGAGGAAGCAAAAGCCTCCTCCCCCCATTTACGTCCAAGACAAGTCCAAATGGACTGAAATTTCCAAGATGTGTGTTGATCGCAAGATCAACTATACCAACGTTACCGTCCCCACGTCTACGGACTTTAGGGATCTCTCCCGCGCCCTACGTGAAAGGAACTACTCCTTTCACACTTACTCCCTTCCGGAGGAAACCCCTACTCGCGTCGTAATAAGGCGCGTTCCTCAAGAAATCTCCACCGAGGAGATTAAGAGCGACCTCATCGCTCAAGGAATCCCAGTGTCCGCCGTCCATCGCTTGCACAAAGCGAGGCAGGGCGTTGTCTATGACATGGTCCTAGTCATCTGTGACCCCACTGAAGGGCACCACCCGATATTTAAAGTGAAATCGGTATGTTCACTCTCGGGCATTTCCATTGAGAAGCCCTACCGAGCAAACTTGATTGGCCAGTGTCATCGCTGCCAACTGTACGGTCACTCGCAGTCCAACTGCTATGCGACCCCTAGATGCGTCAAGTATCTAGGAGAGCATGGTACCGTCGACTGTACCCGCCCTAAAGATAGGGAACTATGCTCGGAGCCTCCCAGCTGCGTACTTTGCGGCCAAGCGGGACACCCGGCAAATTACCGGGGCTGTCCTAAGGCCCCGAAGTCCTCTTCTCCGAAACTCGCGAAACGCGCGAGCGACCGCCAGCACAGGGAAAGCCCCTGGGGTAAACCTCCTTCCGCGCTGATGCCGGAACGGCTTAGCCCGCAGAGGCCGTCTCCCTGGGCTAACCTTAACCACCTGAAGGCTCCCGCAGCTTCGGTGCCATCAAAACCCGCGCAACCAGCGCAATCCGCGCAACTTCAAGCGCTGATGGCTACCGCCATCCCAGCGCCTTTGGTAGCCCCCGCGGCCCCTACGGCCGCTCCAGCGGCACCTCAGGGAACCCAGGGCCGAAACAGCGCCCAAATCATATTAAGTACATACGCGGCTCTCTTCACCACCGCCGCGGATAAAATGGCGGAAGAAATCGTTGCTGCAAACGGCAACGCAATCCGCCTCATGGAAATTCTCAGCGCGTATCCCAAGATCGCGCAAGTTCTACACTCACTCAAATATTAATTCTCAATGGATAATACGAGAGTAAATAGTAACAAACCCCGATCCCTTAAATTAGGCTTTTTCAACGCAAATGGCGTTTCAGGTCTACGCGATGAGATCGCCACTTTCCTCCGCGACCATCAGCTTGACATCCTCCTCATACAGGAAACCTTTTTAAAACCACATCACCGAAGCCCGAATATTGCCAACTTTAAACTAGTTCGCAATGACAGGTCTCGATGTCACAAGGGTGGCACACGCATATACTTTAGGAAATCTTTGTATTGTATCCCTATAGACCCACCTCCTCTCTTCTCCCATCTGGAGACCTCTATCTGTCGGCTCGGCATGACCGGCCACCAACCGATCACCATCATCTCCGCTTATATCCCACCCGACAATGGTCCGGAGGATCCCATCTCGCTCCAAAAGGACTTCACTGCCCTCTTCGGTATGAGTGACTCCGTCATCTTGGCGGGGGATCTTAATGCCAAGCACCCGGCGTGGAATAGTAGCACAACCTCAACCAGAGGTAGGTTAGTTTTCAAGTTAGGCGAATCCCTTAACTTTGACGTCATCGCTCCAATGAGCCCGACTCACTTCCCAGGTAATCCTAATCACCTTCCCGATGTTCTCGATGTAGCGCTGCTCAAGAATGTGAACCTCCGTTTGCAATCGATTGAGACGTTCCACGAGCTAAATTCTGACCACCGCCCTGTAGTCATGCATCTTGCACCCTACTCGGGCCCGATCGACCCCAACCGCCCCCCTCAGACCCAGACGATAACCGACTGGAGGAAAGTAAGCGAAAGACTGAAATCCACCACGTCGCCTCACTTAGACACCATCCCCGATCACTTAGTGTCAGTCGCCGACACGACGGCCGCAATCGACTCGTTTACAGAGCACGTACAATCCGTATTGACGGATTGTTCACGGGAAGTTCCGGTGATGGAAGACCATCGCTGGAAACTACCTACTGACGTACGTGACCTAATAACCGAGAAGAACGCGGCCATCCGTGCCTACGACTCCTTCCCTTGTGACGCGAACAAAGCCCACATGCGCCATTTACAGCGTGCTGTAAAGAAACGCATAGGGGAGGTTCGCTCTGAGGGCTGGAACAAGATGCTCAGCGAACTCGAGCCCACTCATCAAGCCTTCTGGCAATTACAGAGGAAATTGCGTTCCTCAGAAGAGGTCTCTATGCCTCCTCTCATCCGCCCCGACAATAGTGTCGCTTTCGACAGTCCCGATAAGGCTGAATGTCTTGCCGACAGCCTAGAGTCCCAATGTTCTCCCAGCTCCCAACCAGTAGACCAAGCTCACCTGAACAAGGTCGACGCTGAAGTCGAACGAAGAGCCTCCCTCCCTCCCGTCGAAGACCCTGATGATCCTCTGCCTCCCGTCACTCCAGACGAAGTGCACGACATCATTAAAGGGCTCCACGCTCGTAAGGCCCCCGGTTCGGATGGTATTACCAATAAGGTATACAAACTCCTTCCTGCCCCGCTAATAATGCTTATGACCGCCATCTTCAATGGCGCCTTGAGCAACAACATCTTCCCACAAGCATGGAAAGAAGCCACCGTCATCGGTATCCCAAAGCCAGGCAAGCCAAAGTCTGAGCCCTCCAGCTACCGCCCTATTAGCTTACTCAATGTCCTCGGCAAAATCTACGAGAGGCTTATTTATAAGCGTCTCAAAGACTACGCCGAAGCAAAGAGCCTCATACCCAACGAGCAGTTTGGATTCCGTAGCCAACACTCGGGCACCCAACAGGTCCACCGTATCGTAGAGCACTTATGCGCTGGTCTGCAGCGTAACGCGACGACGGGTGTGCTATTCTTCGACATAGCGAAAGCCTTCGACAAAGTCTGGCACAACGGCTTGATATACAAGCTCTACCAACTAGGAGTGCCAGATCGTCTCGTGCTCATCTTACGAGACTTTTTGTCGAACCGGACCTTTCGCTATCGCGTCGAGGGAGCACTCTCGTCCCCTCATCCTATTCGCGCCGGTGTCCCTCAGGGTTCCGTACTATCTCCTCTCGCCTTCACGCTGTTCACTAGCGATATCCCAAAAAGTAAAAAGGCTCAGTTGGCTCTCTTCGCCGACGACACTGCCGTTTACTATACCGGTCACTGTCCCAACGCTATAGCTCGTACTCTCCAAACCTCCGCAAACGTCTTAGGCGCTTGGTTCCGGAAATGGAGAATCGAGGTCAACCCCGATAAGAGTCAGGTGGTTCTCTTCTCGAGACGTCGTCGACTCCCTCCCCCACTTCCCAGCCCGATCACTATGTACGGCAAGCCAATCCCTTGGGAGAAGCAAGCCAAATACCTAGGCGTGATCCTCGATGAGAACCTTACCTTTAAGGCTCATATTAAGGCGGTTCGCGCGCGCGCCTCCTTCGCTCTTAGCAGGCTGCAATTCGTACTGACAGCCCGTAGTAAACTGTCCCTAAAATGCAAGCTCCGCATCTATACCGCAGTCATCCGTCCCATCATGACCTATGCCTGCGTTGTATTTGCGCACGCTCACCCACGTCATCTCCATAAGATGCAGACCCTCCAAAACCGTTTCCTCAGAAGGGTCACGGGTGCCCCCTTCTATGTCCGTAATATCGATCTTCACGTCGACCTCAAAATGCCAACCATAAAACAGTTCATGAAACGCTTATCAAAGCGTTTCTTCGACTGCGGCATCAAATATTCTAACCCCCTGATTACAGCGGCCGCCCGCTACACTCCCTCTCGCATTAGCAGTATTCGCCGACCAAGGCATACCTTAATAGACCCCGACGACGCCACTACCCTCCTCCAGGAGAGTAGTAAGGCCACTAGCACGCTACAAAAGCCCAAAACCCGATCGCCGTCCTACCGCCCTCGCCGCCGAGGCCCGCCGCGACGCCCAAATCGACGCCCCTCCCGACCCTTGCTCGAGCCAGCCCGCGCCGCTGAGCCTGTAGCTTTAAATTCGTCCATAAATAATACCAATCCTGATCCAGCTAGTCATTTGCTGCCCTCTTCCAGCGACGCCCTAAGCCGAGGTTCGTACCCCACAGGGGGTGCCCTTAGCGTTGTCGCTTAGTTTTAGTTAGTATATAAGTTTAAGTCCTGGCTGGAGGCCTTAATTTATTAGGGAATCCACAGGCAAGTCCGCTTAAGCAGACGACAACCGCATAGGTTGACCTGCGAGATGCCAAACAAACAAACAAACAAAAACGAAAGGCGTCATGACATGATTCAATAGTGGAATTCGATCAAAGAGTGTACAATGTCACTGTACTTATTTAAAGAGTTTAGCATAAGCAGCTTATAATGTTCCATCTACATTCCTCCTCTCTATTAGATGGAGTGGGCCATAATCCACCACGGGGGCTCAGTGCGAAAGGCATGGGAAAATGAAATGCGCTATAGTGCCAATAATAATGTTCCAATTTTTTTTCTAGATTTTCACCGTACCACACAGTTGCACATTTCCTGTATCTCGCCACTAAGTCAAAGTGTAATTTAAGGTAAATAGGTTTAAGTCTTGGACAAATAAATAGTGATTGTTTTTATAGTCTGTTTATTACTGTTTATAATTACCTATTCAAAATTGGTAGTCTACTGAAACCCAATGTAACCCCAATTCTTACAATATCTCGCAAACGTGACACTTTAAACGAGAAATCAGTGAGAACTCACAGTACTCCAACAAGGTAGGGTTGTCCATTAGAAGTATTAAACTTGAACCTTGCCCTTCCAACAATAGGTGCACAGCCGTTACAAAAATAACGGTGTGTCACCGGGTTGCGTTTCGTGACGTCACACTTAGGCCGATGACGCACAGGTGGAGAAAGTTCGTGCAGGCAATAGGTATTAATAGCAATCTAAACAATCCTTAAAATGCACCTAATTTTAAGGATTGTTAAAGATATAAAACATTATTGGCTGCTGTTATTTATTTAAGTCACTTACTAAATAAATAAATGTTATTCACCGATGCAAGATTCCTAAAACATAAGTATTTAATATATATATAACTAGGTTATAGGTGCAGTATTTTATCTCACAAAGCCACACGCGCTTTACTTGTAGTAACTAAGTGTACAAACACGCTGTGAATATATGCGTAAAGACGAGTAGCATCAGCACATAACAAACACACGCAAACAAAACAACGAATACATAAAACTATATTCAGTACTTTTTATATAAATATTTGTGATCAGACTGTTAGCATGTTACCAAAAAAAAAGATCAAAATCGAAAACAACATTGTTTCCGTAAACAATATGTCTGTTCCCAACTTCAACCCTGAATCCAGGCTTACTAATAAAGATGTATCCCGGACCACGTATAGTCGTTTCAGTTCTGTTTTTGTGACTTCCCAGTTTGTCCAACGGCACGTCTCTGTAATTTCTCCTCTCTGGCAATAGAAAAAAACAGTTTGTAATTCATTTTATTATATTATTATTACGAGGACATGTAGTGACCTTATCATTTAAAAAAAAAACTCGAGTCAGGACACGTGACCTGATCAAAAATTTGTAAGACAGATGATTGTTGATTTTTATTGATTGATTTTTCTGAGAGATAAACTTTTTAATGTAATATAAATTGTCATGTTTGTGTACGATAGCGCAATAAATAAATATTGTATTCTACCACATAAATGATAGTACTTTTATACTGGTAATTAAAGCAATTCGTGCAAAATTATTCCCTAACCATTCCAAAATATCAAAAATGCACGACGTTAATATTCAAGTTTTCGCTTCTGCCGGCACTCCCGGAGTGCAACCAGTCGTTTTTTTTTTTTAAATAAAAAGACTATATAAAATGATTTAATTAAAAGGAGAAACTGACTGAAAACGACGGCGACAAAAAAACATGAAATTATGCACACGGCTTCCGTTAATAATGTAGGGGAGCACTAAGGGGTTTTTGGAAATTTTACCATTAAGGAGGTAAAATGGGGCGGATTTTGTTTATATGAGAAAGTTAGTGCTTGAGTTAAAAAACTTAGCAATTATATACGAGTATATATAAGTAAATTATAGGATTTGTTATTTTATGTTTTTCTCAACTACCCCCACCCCTACATGGGTATTGACGGGTGTCAAAGTTTGTATAGAAGAATTTTAACGCACGGTCTGATTAACTGGAAACTCGGTATACTTAAGACTATAAATAAAGAATAAAGTGTATCAGAGTTTTTCGAAAATAATTTAATAATTTTCCCTGACAGGGTGAAAAGGGGCAGTCAATTTTATAGGGGAGGATTTTTCTGCGTGGCTTGATTAACTCCATAATTATTTTAAATAACATTTTAGTGAAGTCGAAACATCGTCCATGATTTTCCAACATTCCACCCCTGTGATGGTGAAAGGAGGGTATCAGTTTTGGGCACGCCACAATAGCGGCGGTAAGTCCCCTCTTTGAGGAGTGGTTGGAGAGGCGCCACGGCGTCCTCACCTTCCGCCTGACACAGGTCCTCACCGGACACGGTTGTTTCGGGAGGTTCCTGTATCGCATAAGGCGGGAGGAGACGCCCGTGTGTCACCATTGTGTGGATCGCCCGGAGGACACGGTGGAGCATACGGTGGAGGTATGCCCAGCTTGGGCGGAGCACCGCAGTGTCCTCAGGGAGGCGATTGGCGGCGGCGATCTCTCGCTTCCGGCCCTGGTCCAGGCCATGGTACGGAGCGAGAGGGAATGGAAAGCCGTCACCTCCTTCTGCGAAGCAGTAATGCTCGCAAAGGAGGAGGCGGAGCGCGTGAGGGAGAGAGCCTTGCGCCCTCACGCCCCTAGTCGCCGCAGGAGACGCCCTGGGCGTCGGGAATCGCAAGCAGATTCCCGGCCACCGTAGGCGCGGGCTTGCGGACGGCGAGCCATGGGTAGCTCGCCGTCCGGTAAGGACCAGGTCGACGGCGCGTTGTGTTCCACGCGCGCCTCAAAGAGATGTCAGCACAAAATGACGGGGTCCGATAGGGCCGACGCCTCAGGGTCGCGGGTTATTCCACAGAGAAAACCGTGGCCCTGGCACAGGCAACTGAAGGAACACGGTGGGTTTTAGTCAGTAAAAGTCTGACACGCCCTCCCGCTCCACCCAGAGCGGGAGCAGTCATTTGATGATTTCCCACCCAAAAAAAAAAAAAAAAAGGGTATCAGTTTATTTGTAAAATCTTATTCATTTGGTAAATTAACTTGAAACTTGGCCCGAACAATTATACTTATACATAAGTTAATAAATAATAAAGATCTTACTTTATTTATTAAAATCTCCCTTACAACTATCATTACAGGTGATACCTAATGCGATAGCTAGGTCTTAAAATTATCCTACAATATATATTTAAAAACTATGAAAAACTTAAAAATACTAGTACTTAATTAATTTACTAATTTACACTATAACATAAAACAAACAATAGTATTTTTGCGAATTCACTTTATCGTTATTACTACCATTTAAAGGGGGTAGTGAAATTTGAAGATTAAAATACGAAATTTATGCACACGAATTCGCAGGCAAAGTGCTGAATGACTGACATATCAGATATCATTTATTTTCTTGAGTAACTGTTGAGCGTACGTACGTTTTGATTAGTTTTAATCTAGAAAAACTGCGCTCACCACTGGTCACACACTGGTTGATTATTGTGATTGATAATAATAGATAAACGAATTTGTAATTTAGGTAGGTTGTAGGTTATTTAGGTTCATTCTTGTAGGGATGGAAATGCGACCCTTTTTTCTTCAGAGATTCATTATTTGGCTTTGCCGTAGATACCTATTTATTATTAGGTGTGTTAATGAACTCTTGTTTTGTCAGGCTACCTTCCTTACCTTCTGTAATAATGCACTTTTCGCAACTGGTCAAAATACTTATATGTACCTGAGTTACGTAGGTATATACTTGTCCATTCCGGCCGCTACCGCTGTGGAGCAGTATTGCCAAACCAAAGAAAAATGTTTTGATAGAAAAATGGGAATAACCGATTGCCGCTCCCCCCCCCCCCTATTTCGAGGGCTCTAGGCCGCCGCCTAACTCGCCTATATGAACGAGCCGGTCCTCGGTATACATCACCTCAAGTGTGATGTTCTTCAGAAACGTCAGGTGCGTAGTAACGGCAACCGGCTTGCGTATATGACCAGATGTATGAACGCGTAAAAGAAGTAAATAATTAATGATTTTATTTCTTTAAGTAGGTTTGTACAAACACGCCAAACATTTTTTTTAACTAGATGAGGTCGGCGTTTCCTATCTGACTACTCTGAGAAGAAAAGCCGAAACAAACTCAGAGATTACAGTCTCTTTTAATGTCCAGACATTATCTTGGTCAGATCATGTGAATACCATGTGGATTGATGTCTGAAATGGTCTTTTGAGGAAAGAACCATACAGATTGAGTGGACCTGTCCAGTCAGTGCACGCATTTGTCAGTAATCTTGCAGCTCAACTCAAAACATAAGGAACTCAACGATACGACGAACAATACCAAAGAAAGGACATAGGGTAGGCCACATAATTACTCAAACCGCCAGACCAAGATAAAGATTAAAACTAACTGAGAAAATAAAAAAAACACGAAATTAAAAGAAAACAATGACCCACATAGTCTTAAAATTCACTATAATAACAATAACATAATACTTAAATAGGTAAATATTCATGTCATTGTTTATTTTACAGATCGTATGAGTTCCATGTAGTAGGTGTCTGAAATGGTCTTTTGAGGAAAGAACCATACAGATTTGAGTGGACCTGTCCAGTCAGTGCACGCATTTGTCATTAATCGTGTAGCTCAGAACTTAAGGAGCTCAACGATTCGACGAACAATACCACCGAAAGGACATTTGGGTAGTCCGCATTAAGTACTCAAACTGCCAGATAATAAAAAAACAAAAAAAAACTATGGTTTATAAAATAATTATATAAAATATTACCCACTAAGCCCTCACACAATTATTAATATAATATAATACTACACAAAGTAAATATTCATGTCATTGCGTATATAATAATCATGAAATGTCAAAGTGTATAAAAAATAAAACAACAGTTAGCAAAAAAAAAAAAACAACTTCAGTATACAAAAATTGGAGCAGGTCAGTCCCGAGCCTGTATGTGTAGAAAGGATAGTAGAAAAGGGTATATTCCCTAAGGACGATGTCCGTAGTTTCATCTGAAAGTTACGGGCGTTTCCTATTCCGTATCACTTACGGATATAAGATTAGTTCAGTTTCCGAACTAAACATAACAACACGATTTGACAGTTGTCCCTACACCCGATGTTTTCTCGCCCGTCCGAAAAATTGTATTTGAAACTGGTTTTGACTGATCAACTACTTGCAGGGGTTCCGTATCTTCGTTCACGGACTTATAGAGTAGACCCCCTAGTAGCGTTCCAGAGGTAGTTTCTGCCTATTATAATTTTGGCAGAGGTGCAATATCAGAGTTAAAATAACTGTAAAAGGACTTTTCCTTTCTGGAAAGTACGCTTGAAGTTATCTGATCAGAGAGCCGAAAATAATACTTTTTGTTCCTGGGAAACGATTATCCCTGGTGTCAAAAAAATTGAAAACTATGCTTGTCATGTCCTAACTTTTTAAACAGCCTCTCTGTTAAATCGTCTTTAAATAATACACACATCAAAAAAGTCTAAGCAACACATGCAAATTTCAATTTTACAATGTGTTTTCGCATTAAATCAAACAATAATAGTTTTTTTTTAATATTATGAGTAAGTACTGTAAGTACGTAGTACAAAGTAAGGTGCCTAATCAACTAAACTTAAACTAAAATTAAATGGTTGTACAAAAATTGCATTAATTAATACAAAGTGTGGACCCCTCTGTTATCGAGAACTTGCTGGCACCGATTATTCATAGAATCGATGAGACTTTTAATGTTGTCCTGCGGAAATTGCTCCCAATGAAATTTATGTTAGTCCATCAGTTGTTGGGTGGTTGTCACTCCATCCAAGTCCTTTAAAACACGTCTCTGGAGCATGTCCCATGCATGCTCGATGGGGTTGAGGTCCGGCGATTGTGCAGGCCAAGGCAATACCGGGATGTTTTCCTGTGTGTGTACAAAGCTGAAACGTGAAATCGGAGCCAAGCATGCAAGCATGTTCTAAGGTCTTATGTATCATTCGCACAAACGAACGGACGGACATAAGGCCTTAGAACATCCTCAACGTAATTTACAGCGTTCAGGTTACCATTTACAAAAACGAGCTCCATTCGTCTGTTCTTCATAATACCCGCCCATACCATAACTGTTGAGCCGTTGTATGGATGCACTTCCTGAACACACCTCTCTCTCGCTTGAACCCAAATCGAGGCTCATCGCAAAATAAAATTTTATCCCATTGTTCCCGGGTCCATGTAATGTGTTCCCTACAGCATTCATTTCGACGAGCGCGATTCCCGTGACGTATCGGTGGGCACCTTATTGGCAGTCGTGCTCGTAGGCCATACTCATGCAGTCGATTTCGCACAGTTTGGTAGCTAACAACAACACCACTTGAACTTCGTAGCCTTAAACCTATCTCTCGGGCGGTTAACATTGGTTGGCGTCTTGCAGTCAGTTATATGTATCGATCTTGCCGTGTGGCTGTACACCTTCCTCGCCTCACCCAGGGTGTTGCTCAGCAGGATCTCCCGTGTTAGTGTAACGCTGATGAAGATGGCAAATAACGCTTCTGTTGACACCAAAATACAGAGATACCTGAGATTTACTTCTTCCCGCTTGCAACATCCCTACAGCTCTTTGCATTTTATCTGCGTTTAAATGACGTCGCTCCATGACGTAAAAAATATCTCAAAATCCAAATTTGTTCAATTTTTTTTCCTAATTATTGTTTAATTCATAAAATCGATACAGAATACTAAATTTTAATAAGCAAATATAATGCTATAAAAATTCGAACAAATGCATTCGCTTTTGAATTTGTGAAAACGAAAAACAATACTCGATATTTTTTACAACCAGCTAGTATCAGATCAAAAAAGTTTACATAGGTATTACCTACTTGGTAAGAAATGATATAATAATTGATTCATAAATTGAAATAGTATGTGTTGCTTAGACTTTTTTTATGCGTGTATTATCTACAATTTTGTAACATTACTTTGTTATTCAATTTATCTCCATTGATTTTAGCTAAATATTTACCATCTTAAAAAAATGAAAAAAAAAATGGTTGGTAGAAAGCCGCAGAAAAATAAATATAAAAACCAACGACTTCGAAAAAAATACTTCAAATTCAAATTATTTTCTCTTTCGCAGCTTTAATCATACTAACCTCATCTAAGTACAAAACTAACATTACTAACAAATAAATAAATAAGCATACAACACAAAATACTACTTATGAACCACCTACATGTAAGGGATACAAATAAAGCTAATAAATAAATAAATAGTAATGTTCATTTGCCAACAGTTTGTAATTTTCTAAAGAAGGTAAAATTTGAAAATTTTATTAACTTACTATAAAATGTGAAAATAAAATATTTTTCACGTTTTACAGTGTCTATTGAATCTTTTGGTTATTATTATAAAAAGTGTTCAGTCAACCTATGAGGTTGTCGTCTGCTTAGACGGACTTGCCTGTGGTTGCCCTAATAAATTAAGGCCTCCAGCCAGGACTTAAACTTATGTACTAACTTAAAAACTAAGCGACAACGCTAAGGGCACCCCCTGTGGGGTACGAACCTCGGCTTAGGGCGTCGCTGGAAGAGGGCAGCAAATGACTAGCTGGATCAGGAATGATATTATTTAGGGACGAATTTAAAGCTACAGGCTCAGCGGCGCGGGCTGGCTCGAGCAAGGGTCGGGAGGGGCGTAGATTTGGGCGTCGCGGCGGGCCTCGGCGGCGAGGACGGTAGGACGGCGATCGGGTTTTGGGCTTATGAAGCGTGCTGGTGGCCTTACTACTCTCCTGGAGGAGGGTAGTGGCGTCGTCGGGGGCGATTAAGGTATGCCTTGGTCGGCGAATACTACTAATACGGAAGGGAGTGTAGCGGGCGGCCGCTAAGATCAAGGGGTTGGGGTGTTTTATGCCACAGTCAAAGAACCGCTTCGATAAGCGTTTCATGAACTGGTTTATGGTAGGCATTTTTAGGTCTGCGTGGAGATCTATATTTTGGACATAGTAGGGGGCACCCGTGACCTTTCTAAGGAAACGGTTTTGGAGGGTCTGCATCTTATGGAGATGACGTGGGTGAGCGTGCGCGAATACAACGCAGGCATAGTTTATGATGGGACGGATGACTGCGGTGTAGATGCGCAGTTTGCATTTAAGTGACAGTTTGCAACGGGCTGTCAGAATAAAGTGGAGTCTACCAAGAGCGAAAGCGGCGCACGCGCGAACAGCCTTAATGTGCTGTTTAAACGTTAAGTTTTGATCAAGGATCACGCCTAGGTATTTGGCTTGCTTCTCCCAAGGGATTGGCTTGCCGTACATAGTGATCGGGCTGGGAAGGGGGGGTGGGACTCGACGACGTCTCGAGAAGAGAACCGCCTGACTCTTATCGGGGTTGACCTCGATCAGTGTGGTTTGGTAGATGTCACATGTCTTTGAATTTTTGGTTCTAGGATATAGCACAGGGTAAGTTGCCTGGTAAATGAAAACTCAAAATCCAAACTTCAATTATTGTGATTAACATTACAGTCTCATAAAAATTTATGTTTGTGTTAAAAATAAACAGTAATTTCACATGTAAATAGTAAAGTATGTACAGTCGCGGTCAAATAATACGGGTCGATGAAGAAAACCCCTGTACGTTGCAAATTATTAATTTTTGACCTTATATTACAGAGATTTTTTATTGTATACGAAATAAAACCTTAAATTATTTACAACGTAATTAAAAAAAGTTACAATTTGAAAAACATCGAATTTGGAAATAAATTCAACTCGCGGTTGTTTTACTTGCGTGCTTGTTTTATCACTTTTGTTTTTAATCAGGAAACTTCACCACTACGGAATCCGGAACGCCTCCATGGATCTTCTTACTTCTTACTTTAGTGATAGGATTCAAAGAGTTGATGTTAACGTACGTCCGTAACGTTGTGTGTAGTAAGAATGGGGGTTCCCAGGAATCAGTTCTTGGCCCATTTTTGTTTCTTATTTTATATTAATGACTTGCCTTACCTTATTAAGGATAATCATGATGTAGTGTTTTTTACAAACGAACTTCACTGTTATTTAAACTCAAACGTCAGCAACTGGTTACTGACAATGTAAATAGAGCCCTCGCTAAAGTAGTTAACTGATTTAATGTTAAAAACTTACTTCTTAACGAGAAAAAAACTTAAACTAGGAAATAAAACAATATAAATAATTTCCCACTATTGAAATGCTTTTTTGAATGCAAGCATTTCTTTATTCATTTTTTTTATTTTAGCTTCATTCTGATGATGATGCTTGTGTGCGTGCCATGTTGGCTAAAAGCTAGAAGAAGTAGGATTGCTTCACCAGCTGAAGATGTTCAACCCCCTTCACCTGACCATGAGGATGCTGATCATTCTTATTTGTTTTATTTTGTTTGTGGTCAGAGTCTGTCCACCACTACATCAGATGAAGAGTGGAAGTCCGTTTGTTGAAGCACCAGCATATATATATGAGAGAATATATTTATAGTAACTAAATTGGAAACCAATTATTATTATTACCTCTTGCAGCCAACAGACCACGCTGTGTAACTATAAACAGGTGGGTACTAGAAGCTGTGAATGGCCGTTTTAAGAGAGATTTCAAAATATTCTGCCATGAATATTTTAACCGTGGTTGTCGCAATCTAATGGCAAATGTCAAAATATTAGCTTCTCTGCTAAATGCGTTTACTCCGCCATTCACAGGCAATGTATATTGCTGAGCAGTTTGTTTCAATTACATTTGAGCGCCTGTTTTTAACCAATACTATAACCGATTTACTTATGGAAAATTAATTTAACAGTCGCGATTCCTGGTTTATATCCATGTAGGAATTGATATTATTTGTATGTGATCTAAACCAAATTCACCAGGCCCGTTCATATATGGGTGAGCATTTCCGCTTTCATGGAATATATACATTAGAGGTATCCTGAGAGATTAACTGGTTTAAAGGGAATAAGCAAAATGTTGATTCGTGCTAAAATAAAGTCCCTGCCTCCGTTATTCTGCAAAAACTTGTTTTGTATTTATAGTTGCATAAACAAACATGAATGGTCGGGACACAATCAGAAGTTATTGCTGTAACTGCATTGTAGGTTTAAGATCAGTGGGATGCTGCTCTCATGTTATGAGTATTATTTGGTACATAAGCTATGCTCGCCACGAAGGTATGAGCCGACCTGCCACATTCTTAGATGAAGTAATATTAAGAGTAAATTATTTATAAGTACAACAAAATAAATGTACTCACACAAACAAAGTATTGTTTTATATACCTACATTCATCCTACCCATCAGAACTTCACCATTATCAAACTGTTCAGTTACAGTCCTCTGCTGGACATAGGTATCTCCTAATGCACCACTGAGTAGGTACGATCCTCATCTCAATCTACCTACCTAATGGTAAGTAAAACACAAGAAAGATAGAAGCAACAAGCAATCTAGATTTTTTTTTTATCACCAACACAATGTTTTCTGTACCTCTACGTATCTCAATCTACATTGGTACACTAGTACATAACCTTAAAAATAAAATTGGTTCTAACTTTTACGACCTATTACATATATTCATATAATACATATATTCTTAAAATCTAAGAATTTAAAAAGGGATTGTCTATCATATTAACTACAAATTAAAATAAAAATATCACAAAACAAGAAACTTTATTAGCGGTACGAAATGCCCATACAAGCCTGCCGTTCTTCTTTAAAGAGATTTATACAATGACTGTGCCTTCTAGGTGTATTTATGAAAATATACTGAGACACATAAAAATATTAATCTGTTTAAAAAATACAGTGCTATCCATAATATAAATACTATAAACAAACACAAATTTGTTGTTCCTACTACTAGGCTAAAGAAAATAGGGTGGCTCGTTTAAATGTCAATGTATAAGTTTTTATAATAAACTTCCTGGCCACATTTAAGAACTAAGCTATAGTAAATTCAAATCTTTTATAAAGCGGATAATATGCCAGAAAGCCTATTATACTGTAAAAGACTATATTGAAGACAAGAAGGCTTGGGATTGAGCTGCTCCAATAAGTTTACACATATTATAATGTTGATGTTTAATTTATTTTGCTATTTTACTTATTTATGTTTTCTTCTAAATAAACAGTGATATGTAAAATTTTACTCTATAAAGTAAAATATTATTTTGCAGTTTTACTTTTTTATGATTTCTTCTAAATAAACAGTGACATGTAGTTTTAATGTTGGTCTGGCAGTGTGAGTACTTTATGCGGCCTACTGAAATGTCCTTTCTCTTGTATTTTTCGTTGAATCTTTTAGCTCCTTATGTTCTGTGCTGATCTGCATGATTACTGACAAATGCATGCACTGACTGGAGAGATTCACTCATTCTGTGTGGTTCTTACCTCAAAAGACTATTTCAGACACCAATTTACATGGTCTTCACATGATCTGACCAAGATTATTTCTGGACTTTAATATAGACTGTGACCTCTGAGTTTGTTTCGGCCTTTCTTCTCAGAGTAGTCAGATAGGAAACGCCGATCTCATGTAGTTTTTAAAATATGATTGACGTGTTAAAGTGTTTGTACAAACCTACTTACAGAAATAAAATCATTTATCAGTTAAATCAAATCACAATTATAAAATGTCACTGTCGTCTTTCACCATCAGCATTAAATTACTATCAAATCAAATCAGAATATTTTAGTTCACATAAACGTACATGGGTACTAATAAAACTCCAGTAGTGCTATTCTGTAAACATCTCACCTTGAAAACTTAGGTGAAGGGAGCGTGCAGTGAGCTGTCAGTGACACTTATGCTAGGGATTGAATAATACAGGATGACACTGACAGATTACTCCACGCAAGTCTTCCCGGTGAGATGTTCTATGTTAGAGGGTTTCGTTTCCGCACTTTCACTTACCTTCATGTGGACAATTGTGCGTGGGCCATGGCGGCCGTCGGTGGTTATTATTCCAACCAGCCCACCTCCCTCCAGAAGCCGATCAAAGCTTCTGTTCTGTTGAAAACATCTGAGAAAGATCCTGGTGCCCCGAGGGTTTCTGTCGTAATTTGGGTAACGCCTGTGCACTCAAAGAGCACATGCGCGACGGTTTCGTCCAACCCCATGCAAGCTCTGCAAAGGGGACTGTTCGTTATGCCTATTGTGGTTGTCGCAATCTAATGGCAAATGTCAAAAATATTAGCTTCTCTGCTGAATGCGTTTACTTCGCCATTCACAGGCAATATACATGCAGAGCAGTTTGTTTCAATTACATTTAAGACTGTTCGTTATGCCTATTGTGTGAAAGTTTTTGTAAAGCGAGCAGTGTCCCGTAATGGTCCCCGACACCAGGCGCAGGCCATTCCTGTTCAGGCGTAATAAACGTCTGGTTAGCCTGCTTGCATCTTAGGATGGCAATGCTTCCTTGGACTGCCTGCAGCCTGGTGTCGAGGTCCATAACCTCTCGACTTGTATGTGGGTGGACTCCTGCAGCCGCCTGCGTATCTGGTTGAAGGGGGTGGGTATGATGGGTTCACGCCCGCAGGCCGACGTGCTGGATGCTCTCCTGGCTAGTTCGCCAGCTGCGTCGTTGCCTAGTGATCCGCTGTGTCCTTTTGTCCACTGCATTGTCACCGTGTTGCGGTTAGATACCGTTACTCGTTTAAGAGCATTGTGACATTCTAGTGTTACTCGAGGTAATATATTATTTCCCAAATGATTGGAGGACTGAGGCGGTTCACGGTGAGATTTTTACAGAATAGACGGCCAGAAACACCACGATTACTCTTAAAAAAATTATGTGCTTTTTTTTACAATGTTTTTAAAAGACAGTGTCAATAGTTATGGGAGGATAGTGTAGGTTTTTGACATCACTGTTTTTAAACAAGTTCTAAAAGTTCTAAAACGAGTCTACGGTTTGATCCAAAACTACGTTTTGATTTGGCGAAGTCACTACACGTGTTTGTCCTCAATAACGATCACTAAGCCATTTGAAACCGGGGCTCAGGCGTGAATAACATAGTCATAAACTTTCAGAACAAATCTCTCCTGTTACCAACCGAAACGAATCTAAAGGTCACCGATCCCTCATAAATCCTCATTACACAGTATAGTAATAACTCACAGAACAATTAACAACAGCACGACAAACTTTAACTAGATTTCAACTTAAAAACACTTAGTTAAACGAAAACAAGAATGATTAATATTGTTGTTGTGACGATTTGGAAATAACAGGAAGGCGACGGATTTGACTAATCTATTTTCTGATGCTTTTGTTGGAGATATTTTCAGTATTGGAATTTATGAACGGCTAGAAGGAGTTTTGACAAAATAATTACGTTTGACAAGAGTTTTGGTGATTGCAAATCCTTTTATTAAGCTGAGATCGAATCAGACTACAACTGTTTACACTATTTCAAATAATTGCTAGTCATTTCAAATCCATAAAGACAAAGAAAGACTACGTACAATTACAAATTTCTCTTTGTACTATGTCAACAATGCCCCACTTTATAGTTTCCCATCAAACTTAACCATGAAACATAATGACATCTAGAAGTGTCGTAAAGATAAAGACAAAGATTCATTCATTTGTATAAACATGTGTGACATGGTACATAGCACATCTAGATAGAAGAGTTTAAAATATTGCTGGTTCAACCTGTTTTGTCATTTTCGGCGTACAAACTAGTTTTATTATATATTAGGAAATTATAAATTAGGAAATAATAATAGTATAGTAAAAATTCAATCAATTCAATTACCTAATTACAGTCAATATAGACTAAAAATATATTATTTAGTTTAAAAATTTATCATTCAAAAACTACCTAACATTATAGTATCTATTAATAATTTTCATTTTGTATGGTTCTCTCTTGAATGAATTAATATTAATTATCTTAAGGGAATTAGGTTTTTTATTGTATACCAATGAGGCCCATGCATATTACACTTTTTGTAAGAAATGCTGTTTTGGCGGGGAGTGATTGCACCCAAAGTCTGTACTTCTCACGTCTATTTCTACCTGTATTATTAATCAGAAGGGGAAACAAATGAGGATTGGTCGTATTCTATGTACGTTCGGAGATTGAATAGGCACTAAAACAACATCCCAGTCTATCAGCGCAGACAGACAATCAGAGCACATAACTAACTACCTAAAGCGATTGTTGACAGTGTATTATGTGTGTATGTAGATATAGGATAAACAGGCTGTGTTCGTACTGAATACCATTACTGTAAGTCAATACACTATCAGATTCAGATGTGCATAGTATTAGAGATAGTTTATATGCAATGCGATTATGGAGAGCGATAAACTCCTACAATATTTGGGTCCGCAGTTTCAGTAGGGTATAGTTTACAATTATATTATGGAATTTACAGAAAATCTTCAAAAAAATGGTACGTTGCTATATAACGGTAATCATTTATTAAAATTAATGACCAATCGTGTTTTGGTCCTGAGTTTCGCAACCTACCAGCTCAGACTGAACATACTCAAACGTACATTAGTAGAATACCAATCTTATAAAATCAATCACGGCCAGCAGACAATCCACAAAAATAAAGCAGGCCGCTTGATGCCACATTTCTCCACAACAAATTCAAATAAAAATTCAGGGCTCGATAGCGACCGCAATGCAATCAAAGTAGCCACTAGGCGATCGCATTGTGGACCGACGGCCTAATGGTCCGGGCCAAAAGAATGGCCCATTTTCTCAAGCCGGATGTTTATCACGGATTCACGAAACACGATTGTCCCGAATCGGGAAACTTATTTCAGAAAATCGACTTCGTTTTGTTAAAAGTCGTCTTGCAGCACGTAGAACATCTGTCTTGGCGCAATAAATTTGATCAAGGATTAAAAGATAGAAATTCTAAGAATGCTGTCGTGTTGAAAGCGGTGTTTTCTTCATTCAATAAATACCTTGGGATCACTCGTTTGTATGGATTGTCTATAGATTCCTGTGTTTGCTAAAGTGTGGTCATAAAACCACGCTAGTACCTATAGACCTCAAGATTGATTCAATTGGAGGACATCATTGTATTTACCACGAAACAGTGACCCAACCATAAATTTAACTAAAAATCCAGCATGGAACTCATTTTCTCGTCACTAAACCGAACCTGTCCTAGTAAATTGCTTACGTAATTGGAAAAGCTTAAACCATTTGATTAAACAACGGATCCGTTCCATTACTGTGACTTTATTCTGTATTTTTCCAATTGATACGATGGTTTGTGTTTTACCTACCGGAAAAAGTGCTTGTAACCTCTTAACCCGCTGTAAATATGCAGCAGGGATGGCCGGTGTACAAATGTTCGGCCATTTGTCGCTGTGAGGCAGCGAAGCGGCGCGAACTGTTTCAAAATCCTCTAGGGAGGCTACTATTTGAACTAGCATTCTATTTGGCGTGTCTGACTTCTGTTTGAAAACAAAATTGTTAGCAGTTAGCTTCGATCAATAAAGGCAGATAGTTAAAAAGTTTTGTATCTGCCCGACGTTGTATTCTTGGGAGTACCGACCTACTTAGTGCGGATTTCACCAAAGAAACAGAACGCGTTGAGCACATCGAAAACGCGTTTTAGAGCTTTGAGTGTCAATATTCCACAGAAACTAATGACACTGACAGCCCTTAAACCTAGTTTATGTGCTGATCGCGTAGTTTCATTGGTGAAATCCATTATTAGTTGTAATAAGAAAAATGATTTTATTTCTGTAAGTAGGTCTGTAATTTGACACTTTTACATGTCAATCATACTTTAGAAACTAAATAAGGCTATTCCTATTTCTATCTGACTACTATGGGAAGAAAGACCGAAACAAACAAAGAGGTCATAATCTCTTTTAAAGTCCGTAGATGATATTGGTCAGATCATGCGAAGACCATGCCTGAAATGTTCTTTTGAGGAAAGAAACACACAGATTGAGTGGGTCTGTCCAGTCGTGCAGCTCAACTCAAACTTAAGGAGAGAGAGGAGAGGAGGAAATTACACATTCATCTCGTTTGGTCATAATAATCAAATGTCAAAAAAAAATTGCAAATTAAAAAAAATGGAGCAGCTCAATCCCAAGCCTTTTTGTCATAACGGTATTAAAGGCTTTCTGGCACAACTTACGTTTAATGAATGATTAGAACTTATTACGGCTTAGATGTTGAAAGTGGCGTGGAAGTTTATTATAAAAACGTATTGAGTTGTAGCAAGATGACAACGTTTTTTGTGTCTTTAAAAACACTGGAATAAGTTCAGTTTAGAATGTAATACCTCTCCCCAGAATGTTCAGTTATGTAAGTGGGTCAATCAAACTTGTCTAATAAACTTCTACGTGACTACATTCTCTTGAACATGATTTCAAAGTTACGAATCACTTGGGACTTACGTTACGATCAAGAATAATTACTATGGAGTTTGTTTTAATTACACTAAGCCATTTATTAAGAAAGGTAGGATTTTCAAAAAATGGAAGCCCTAAAAGAATGCAGGACCAACCAATTACCTACCCAACAACTACAAGAATCCAATCAGGAATGCCAACTCGTAAATGCTGCTCATCGGGAAATAATGTAAAAGGCTTACATTATTTACCCCAATATTAGGGATTGATACGGAGCCATATTGCTCGATTGGTTCCTTTCGTAATTCCGGAAAAGTGAAGGATAATGGATTTGTTTCTCCTTACAGATTTCTTGAGGAATGTGTCTCTGTCTCAACTCAAAAACTCGACATCATAGGTTTGTCCTCTTTAATATCATTTAGGTAAGTTTGACTCTGTTTCTGTCCGTTTGGTTTATTCCGACCACTGAGTGAACTCCTACCTGACGCATGTGGATGGAACACGATTAGGAACTAATAATGTTTAAATTCGTAAAACACGTACTCGGCGTTTGCAGTCGTTCCACATTTATTTCACCTCTGGTTTTGCATCAAAGTAATATTTTTTTTATCAGATGTTAAACAACTGTATATAACTGACAGTTATCAGGAACGTATTCTCTCGGAAGGCGTGTAGGTACACCTCCATGTTTTATGCAACTTTTTGCAAAAAAACTTTAGAAACATGGCAAATATTTTTTCTTCTTTTTAATGATGCATCGTATAGTACAAAGACAGGCTAGCCTTTGTTAGTGTATTGCCCGCTAGCTCCATGTCATCAGTTTATTTCTTCACTTGACCTGTTTCTTACGCTTCATGGAATCTCCCCAGAATCTATTTGACCAAGGCTTTCTCACCGCTGTTGTATAAAAGAGTTGTATATAATTTTAGCATTGACCTATAAATCTTACAAAGATGCATTGTTAGTATTTGCTTGTTATATCAATATAAGTGATTAATAGATCTACTAAATGAGCCACATGATAACCTCTGCGACTTCTTACCACTGTAATTACCACCCAGGTCACGTTTAATCAACATGTACTTTATGTGTTGCCATAACTTTACAATTTGTCATTTTCACTCATTGAGTGATCATCGTTCCATAATTACATATTCATGTCATTGGACAAAATCAAATAACCATGATACGTTTCACCGTAATTACTGGCCCCCGTATCTTTTAAACTTGACCACTTCAATTTGATATTAATGGGCAAACATAGATATGGTAGTAGGGAGTATTCGCCCAAAAGAGCCCTTTCACAAGAAGTATACCATAATTTTAAATTCTTTTATATTATTCCTCCTTGGAGCGAAATAACTAAGGTAAATGTCTAAAATATCGGCGCGGTATGAAACAAAAGGTCATTAAAGTCGGTCCAGCCGTTCTTGAGTTACAAATGGTGTAACTATATCAAAAACTTTTTTTAATAACAGGTTATGATTAGATATATGAGACACAAGTACTAAAACATTTCGCTACAACGCGCGAACATGTCAACTTAACTTAATCTTTGCAACAAAAACATAACTAACACGGGGAAAGCAAAGAACATTTTTTTTGCACGTCACGCTAAATTGTCAACAGTGTGCGCTAACTCTAAGCACAAATAACAGTAAGCCTAAAGAATTCGCATGTCTCATTAGGAATAATGCTACGTGCAATTTGAAAAACTGTTTCAGTGATCTTGAAATGTTTATTTATTTCGTTTTCTCATTGACCCAGAAAATCCATTCAAGAGATCCCACTTTTACATAAATAATATCATATAGTCAGAAGGCTAAGTTGAATAGTCATCTATTCAACTTAGCCTTCTGACTTTCATTCAGACGGGTCGAGATGAAGTGTGCAGCAGTGTCCTGCTATTGGATGTTGATCGTGAATACACAAAGAAGTAGTTAAATAATTTTGAAGTAATGATGAAGTGATGTGAGTTTGAATGATACGCTCATAAAAACTGCGAAGATAACGCAGGTGATTATATTTTTAAGAAAATCAAAGTTCAAGATAATGGGTCTTTTATAAATCAATCAATTTTGAGTTTCTCTTTCAACAGGCATATGTTCCGGACCCAAAACTACCGACTTGTCTATTTTGTAAATGGTTTACGCAAAGTTCTGAGTTTCTCAGTTCCCTTTTTGTTTGAAAACTCTCATAGACTTGCTGGTGATTTACGTGGGCATGGCTCACAAGTTTTAAGATGATTTATTAGATAATTATTGTCTTTTAAAATGTTATCTTTTGTTTAATTTTGTCAGAAGTTTATTTTATTAGTTATTTTTAAATACTATTTTATACAAAGATTTTGATAAAACATACAGGCACATTTTAAACTACATAATTTTTGTCCTTTTTTACCCCAAAATACAGCCCTAGCACATCACAAATAAAGCCATGTAATACACAAACTAATGCGAAGTAACTCAAATCCTCGTCGCAGCTTGCAACTTTATAATATCTTACAATAATCTATACGCAAAACGCAACTTATCGAAAAACCCGAGATGAACATGCACCGTTACAATGAGACATACTTTTCTCAAGAATAGCTAGAAGGCCATCAAAGTGAAAAGTAGCCATACGGTGCTATCCTTCCGATGCGAGTGTCGTCAAATAATAATCAATGCCTTTACCTCTATCATTCGAAACTTCGGTTCGGATTATATCGACGCCTCTCACACCAAAATGTGACAACTATTAAAATTTGTACGATGAGTTCTTTCACGTTTTCAAGGGATATTTATCAGTTATTTTATTTTCTCTAGTGGCCTCGTTGTGTGTAAAAAAAATGCCGGGGTAACATGTAGTTTTTCAAGCTAGGATATATAGGAGAATGTCCTAGTAAGCTAGCAAGCTAGTCAACTTAGCGATGGAAAATTCAAAACCTACATCAAACGTGTCCTTATCAAAAAAGTATACTATCTGATATACGTTGACTACGTCGAAGACAAAGAAGTTTTGCATTAATTTATTCTTCACATGTGGCTTTCCTAGTACCTCATTAACGGCCGCGGCATCACTATGTCAATGTCTCAAATGACATGTTAATGCATGCTTCTCTGACACAATCTTCTAATTATTTGACATTATATATCTACAATTCAAATTTTAACTCTTTACAAATAAATGGCTTGTGTAGACTGGATTTTACCTCAGATTTGTAATAGTTATAATGGCAATCATATGTCATTTGTGAACTAAAATTATTTTGATTTGAGTTTCCAATCGGATCATTTTACTCTACGGACTAAGCTACTGCGATACTACTGGCTTAAAATATCCTAGCATAGTGTAAACAGCTCTAGCTTGTGCTAAGCCAGGTTTGTAAGCCAGGATATTACGTGCTTGCTATCCTTAAATACGATATCCTGTGAGGTGGCGAGCCTAATTGCCGGATTACTGCCATGTCATCTCGAGGCAATAGCCCTCGCGCACGTATGCCACGCACGTAAAGCAGTGTAACACCGCTGCCGCGAGAAATCACGGCACAGCGGACAGAGCTCCGGCGGGTTCTCATGGCGACATGGAGGGTGCGATTTTCGCAACCCACTGCTGGGCACGCCACAATTGCTGCGATAAGTCCCCTCTTTGAGGAGTTGTTGAAGAGGCGCCACGTCGCCCCTTCGCCGGAGGACACGGTGGAGCATACGGTGGAGGTCAGCACGGCATGGGCAGAGCACCGCCGTTTCTCTGTTGAGGCGATCGGCAGCGGCGATCTCTCGCGTCCGGGCCTGGTCCAGGCCATGGTACGGAGCGAGACTGAATGGGAAGCTGTCACCTCCTTCTGCGAAGCAGTAATGCTCGCGAAGGAGGAGGCGGAGCGCGTGAGAGAGAGGCAATCCTTGCGCCCACACGCCTCATGTCGCCGCAGGAGACGCCGTGGGCGTCAGAAATCGTCAGCAGGCCACCGTAGGCGCGGGTTTGCGGGCGGCGAGCAATGGGTTGCTCGCCATTAGTTAAGCACTAGGCCCGGGTCGACGACGGTATTCCACGCGCGCCTCAAAGAGATGTTAGCACTAATTGATGGGGTCTGCTAGGACCGATGCCTGCCAAGATTGGGAGTTGTTCGAAAGAGAAGAGATAACGTGACTCCTGGCATAGGCAACTTAAGGAACACGGGTGGGTTGTAGTCCGCTCCACCCGAAGCGGAGAAGTCATTTGATGATTTCCCACCAAACAAAAAGGGTTCAAAAACTAACCTCGTGTAATCCGGGCATAATGATTTCAAATTCGCTAAAATTACTCTGAACGTAATAGATGAGTCTGGTTCTTTTATGTTGTTTTAATTTTTGCTGAAGGATTCTGAGATCATGGGATAGTCAGAAACGTACACGCAAAAATCATTCAATAAATCTGCGACGAACTATAGTAACATTAATTCATTGACTATTCGTTTAATAATTGTAAGCACCGGTAAATCACGCGATACCTTTGCTTGACTTGTTGAAATGATTTTGTTTCCGATATATTCTGATCATTTATTTAACCTGTCCTCGCTATCTGCCTATTCTGAATTAAACCAATTGACGGTGTAAATGAAGCCAAGCACATTAAGCTGAAATGCGACGTGAGCGGCATGTGGAAAGTGCTAAATGTTTTCCAATAACTATTGGAGCATAACTGAACCCGGCAAGAGAAACAGTGTTTTAATATAAAGGTATCTCTGTATGTATTTCATGCAGATGCGATTGTGCCGAATGTTTTCGAAAATCGATTGTGTCAATCGGACGAAGTAAAATTCCTTGTAGTTAGTTTGTGTGAAACGGTTGTGAGCGAAAATAAATTAACGTAAGTAAGTAGATACATAAATTAAGAAGTGGAAAATATGTATAAATGGACTTTAAATAGTTAGATATTTAAAGTCCATTTATACATATTGTCGCGTTCTACTGCTAATACCACGTAATAATAAAAGCGTCGCCTGCAAAACCTGCATTCCATTCCATAACTGCAAACAAAAAAGTAAAGGTACGATCTCTTTAAGATAAAGTCTCAAAACAACACTGTTTCTCTCACAAAAAGGCACTCTAGACACAAAAATAATGAAAATCAGTACGAAAGTATTTCAAGTCAACAATCTTAACTAAAAACTTCAAATTAACGAAAATACCTTTCTGTGAAGACCTGATACTATATCAGGTCTTCACAGAAAGGTATTCCCATTCTTTTCTCACCTTTTGATAACAACTCCTTGATAAGAAAGCGAACGCTGTTCTTACTTAAATTATTTTTAAAGTTAAATAGCGACTCTCCGGATTTATAGTCTAATAAAATGGGGTTCATGTGCGTCAGAACAAGACCTTATTTTATTGTTTTTATCATAGATTTATTTTAGCCATTTAGCTTTCTCTTGACATCACAGATAGTTTACGTCAGAATAATAAAAAAAATCTATTGATCAAGGTTGCACACGGTGGGTGTTGGCAGCCTTTATGTACCAACAGTTTTCATTTTATCTTATTTCATAACTTTGATCATAACAACTGTTTCAGCTGCAATCATTAAAGTTAACAAAAGATTAAAGTTGACTTTTACTTAATTTTGTTCTGTCATTACCTAAGCTCCGTTTTCTTCTTAACTGAAATGTTATTAAAACTTCTTAAAATTTTCACACTAATCGCCACTCGATAAACTCAAACAATAACTTAAAAACCTTTAATCAATCTGCCTAGCCTTTTCTCAACCATGTTAGGGTCGGATTCCAGTCTATCATCAGCCCATCTGAACTCCACTACCCAGTTCACGCAAGGGGTAAAACGATACCCCTTGGTTAGAATGGAACTCAGACTTCTGGGCATATGACAAAAAAAAAACTTAAATATGCATAACATTTTCTGTACTTCAACATTGATACAAATCTAAGACGCCGAATAGAAAATACAGCTTCTAAACGTTGTCTATAAAAAGGATTGCATTCATTCATTTAGAATATTGATTGCAACGATCAACTTTTCTCATTAACTTGAAGCAAGAAGGTTGAATATGAAAATGCTTTTGCCTGATAGAAAATTGGGTCATATAATTTTAGCACCTCATTTACTCAAGTACCTATTGGTTTTGACCATGAAACTTGAAACCTTTTTTTAAGTAAGACTTAGTTCCAAAAAATAATTCAGGAAAGAGGTTCCAGACCTTTAATAAAATTTTAGTTTTTATTAGTTCAATTTTATCAGTGCAAACGACACTTCTTGTTTTGCAAATATTTTTTATTGCTTTGATGAAAGATATGTAGGTACTATATTAATGGTGCTCGTGCTCGGACCTTATATGATAATTATCATAGGAAATTATGGATAATAGGATAAAACTTTAGTACAAAAAACCTGCAGAAACATACGTAGATACCTACAGCTCAACACCTTAATTAAGTTAAATATAGGAAAGCTGATGTTGGGAGGTTTTCCTTATTCTGATACTTTCAGGTGACGAAAATAGTTATAAAAGTTGAATAGTAGTATTCACAAGCTGTGTCATAGTGATAAGTTATTGTATTTTGACACTAACAAGTTTGTTAGTGGTTATGTTAACTTTGAGAATGAATCATCATGTTGTACGAAGGAGGATCCAATTATAATACCAAAATTCTTGGAGGCCACTACCAGTCAGATAGGGTTTTCTTTTCTTGTTGGAACTTATACCGGTATTTTAAAATATCCAAGGTTGCGATTCCAAATTATTGGAAATAGAATTGTTTCTAGAAAATACTAAGTTTGATGTCATTTGTTTAACAGAACATTGGTCAAAAGATCATCAAGTAATCAGTAGTCAATTAATTATGCAAATTATGATGTAGTTAGCAATTTCAGCCGAAAACGTATGATACATGATGGGTCATTATTATTAGTTTAAAATTCAATTAAATCGAAAGAACGAAAAGACATCATCGGAAGTGTATGTTGAACATGCCATTGGATTGTACTGTGTTGAGCTTGATCAGACTTCCAAGATACCAGAATTTATCTGTGTTTGATTCTGTAATGGAAGATGTGTTATAGGAACATAGTACGAGTAGTACGTCAATACTTATATGTGGAGACTTTAATATTAATTTATTAGTTAGTACTACACCACAATAGGTAAATATAATTAAATATAAAGCCATGTAAATGTAAATCAATTATGTGATAGGTACATGGTGCTCATATATTTACAAATACTGTAATAGTAGATGATTTCCCTATTTTTTTTTACAAGTTATAATTTTTATGTGTAAGTAAAAGTAATTACGGAATGCATGTCTTAAAAATTATACAATTCAATAAGCACCCGTCTGATTTTGATTTACCTCTAGATTGTCCTATGGAACAGGACCAGCGTGTTTCCAAGCGTTCTTATTTATGCTTGTTTATTATGTGTACTTTTAACATGAGTTTTACATTTTCTTTCATCTAATTGCAATATGTCACGAGGTATTTTGTTGAAACATTTAACACAGTGCCCCATAAAAGATGTATGTACTTTAGATAATCTGAAAAATGGTTGATCAATTTCATCTTTATTTCTAGTATTAAAATTATATCGATCACTTGTTATTAAAAAGATGTCGATTTTTTCTTACATACATAATATTATCATAATTGAACTGTGCCGTCATTATATTAATCTTCTCACATAGTTCCCGAAGAGTTTCACGGCGACGTAGATTGTAAATGGCTCTGACAGCTCTCTTTTGCAAAATAAAAATGGATTCAATGCCAGCAACCCGAACCAACAGTAAAATGCCATATTGTAGCGTAATTAGTCGATTTCCTAAAAGTCACTAATTTTATCTATGGGCATTGTCTATTAATTGTCTATGGCGTAATAGCTGTCATTTACCAGTGACAGCGAGTGAACCTATATAAGTCGTTGCTGAGTCATAAGAGTTCCTTTCCTTTTTACTGGCCATTCGCCTGAACCTACGCATCGAACCCCTCGTGTTAGGGTGAGTACTCCATTGTGCCTTCACGGTTAATTTATATCCCAGTAGCCACATCCTTTCTTGTGTAACTTATAACCTTAAGTGGCTGCTGGCAAAATAAGTTCTCGGTAACTCAAATTGATAGCGAGAACCATCTTTCTTATTCTATTGTTCACACATGTGCAATCTATCTATTGATTATCTATACACCTGTATTAATTAAGTATCTATCACGCTGGCATGTTTGTCACGCTGCCTGCTAAGCTGCTTGCTGCGCTAATTGCCTTGCCACGTGTGTGAGAACCCCTTCGGTTCAAAGCTACAGCACATAGCAATGCCTCGTGTTCTTATCATGCTATTTTACTGTACACCGCTGCGATGTCTGAGTTTCCTTCGCCTCCCATCTGTCATGCTTGCCTTGGGCTACTGCATCATCTACCGGGCTGTTAAACGGTGCACGCATCACAGGGGCGTACAGGTGTTCTACCTGAAACTTATGGGCGCTCCCTTGCGCTATTTTCAGGGTTCTTCCTACCACCCAGCAGCTGCTAGAACAACCAACGTCTGACACACTATAGGTGCCAGACCTAGCGCGCGTACTACACCTACGCTGCCTACCACACCACTACTGTGCGCCTGCTACCCAGCGCACCTCAACACCAGAAGTCTTGGTGCACGTGGCCGCCATCGTCCACCTGCCTACCGTACCACTACCGTGCGCCTGTGACTGCGACTACGTGCGCCATCCACCGCTATCCTCTAACGGACAACGCCCAGGGCAGTAACTATCTCATCTCACCTTCGGAACAGTGAATGATCCTAGACACTCTAAGAACCTACGACCTTAAAATCTGTGCTCGATAATAAATGCGTTTCTAAGTGGTAACAAGTTGTTTCTTTTCTCTCCACCATAAACCACTACGCCGCAATATGACATAATGCATATCCTTTTGGATTACGCCATAAGACCAAGTCCCCTTTCTTGTAGATACGACCCTATTTACGTTTCTTATCAAATTGACGTTTCATTAATTGTTGCTTACGTTTAATGTTAGCAGTGGCTTTTGCTCTTCTATTGTCTAAATTTAAATTGCTTTCGCTATTTTCCAAATTTGATACTTTACTCATACGTTTGAACATTAAATTAAAGGGGGCTTGACCTGTAGTTTTATGGCATGTGTTGTTTACACCGAAAACTACATCAGGCAGGCAACAGTCCCAGTTACTTTCCTCACTGCTAGTTCTTAAACCGTTTAAAATTGTTCCATTGACCCTCTCAATCTGACCGTTAGCTCTTGGTGTTGCAACTGCTATCAGCACATGTTTTATAAGGTGTTTAACTGCAAACTCTTTAAAATAACGGCTACAAAATGCAAGACCACGATCGGACACTATGGTGGAAGGAAAGCCAAATAATGAAAATACACCATGTAAAATATAAATAGTTTCAGCTGAACTTAAGGTGCGTGTTGCTCTGGCAATAACAAATTTTGAAAAGGAACATGTAATTACTAAAATATATTGATTGAGTTTACTAGACTTCAGAAAAGGCCCTAAGCGGTCAATATGTAGAGTATCCATTGGCACCTCAGGTTTTGGGATAGGATTTAATTTTCCTTCCAGTTTTCCATAATGTCCTTTCCTAAAAGCGCAATCCAGACACGAATTGACATATTTTTTAATGAATTTTGTCATTTTAGGGAACCAAATTTTTCTTTTATTGCGCTATCGCATTTCTTTAACCCACTATGCTCCATATTATCGTGGTATTTTTGCAAAAGCTTCCAGCGAGCATTACAAGGGACTAACAAACGATCCCCATATAAAGTTTTCTTATGCAAACTTTCATTACTTATTGTGTAATTATTCAGTATGTCTGGATTGGCATTGGGTCCACGTAATTGTTTGATAATGTTACACAGCTTAGGATCCTGCATTTGGACAGTAAGAAACCAATCATCAACAGACAGAGCATAAACGTGGGCATCTACTGGGTTACGGCTCAGCGCATCAACGTGCCTCATTTTGTCTCCAGCCCTATATTCTATTTTTAAATCGAACTCTTGAATCTGCACCAGCGTGCAATTCTCGGAACTAAATCTTATTTTGACAAATGTTTGACGAAGAGCAACACAATCCGTTAATATTTTTACTTTGATACCTAATAAATAAACTTTGAACCTTTTTAACGACTCAACGACTGTTAGTGTCTCCAATTCGTAACTGTGATAATTCTGTTCTTCACGGGTGGTTGTGCGGCTAAAGTACATTATAGGTTTTAAAGAGTTATATGCTTGACGCTGAAGCAAAATTCCTGCAACACCGAACTTACTCGCATCCGTATTGAGTTCTGTGTTCAAATCTCTATCATATATCGCTTAAACTGGTTGCGAGACTAAACTAGACTTCAGAGCTTTAAAAGCTTTATCTTGGGCTTCTCCCCATGACCAGGTCATATTTTTCTTTGTAAGGTCTGTAAGGGGTTTAACAATAAGGGAAAAGTTACGTATAAAGTTTCTAAAGAATGAACAAAGACCAACGAATTGCCTGATTTGGTGAACATTAGATGGGGTAGGAAAATTACGCACAGCTTCTATTTCATGATCACCTGGCTTAATGCCATCCTTAGAAACATAATGACCGAGATAATTTATTTCAGTTTGAAGAAAAGAACACTTTTTCATATTAAGTTTTAGATTGGCCTCACGTAATACTTTCAAGAGAAGTTCTAGTAGCTCTAAACCTCGTGGAATATCACTGCTGGGTAATAAAATATCGTCCATGAATGCCAAAATATGGTCACCGTCACCCATTTTATTAACCTTATTAATAATTTTATTCATTAAACGTTGAAAAACCGCAGGTGAATTGGCTAAACCAAACGGAACCCGAACGTATTCGTATTACCCGTCCAGTGTAATGAAAGCAGTTTTGTGAATCGAATTTTCGGAAAGCAGCATTTGATGATAAGATTGTGACAAATCTAAGCTAGTGAAGAAGTTTTTTTCCTGATAATTTAGAAATTTCTTCATCAATTATAGGCAAAGGAAATCTATCTTTAATCGTAACTGCATTCAAAGCCCGGTAATCTAAGCATAACCTTATACCTCCATTTTTATTTTTAACTAATACAACGGGTGATGCAAAATCTGAATTCGATAGTAATACCGGCTTCTAAAAGATCTTTAACTTTTTCACGAACAGTTGAAAGTTCTAGTATTGAAAGTCTATACGGGCGATGATACACAGGCTTATCAGTGTGCAATTTGATTTCCATTTCAGCTAGGTCTGTAAGTACTAATTCCAACGTATTAGACGCAAAACAAGAACTATATTGAGACAAAATAGTAAACAAACGTAGCTTATAGTCGTTTCATATATTACCCACGTTTATGTTTGCAAAATTAACACCACCTATACACATATTCTCAGCACATAAACCATCATCAACTAAAAGTATATCCTTTTGGTCCAATTTTGTCTCATCTGCATCAGCAAAATTCGGTACGCAACCAACAGCTAAATTATTTCGGCTTCGAAGCCCAGCATCAGAATTGGACCAACAACAAAGAAAGATTTGACTCACCAAGCCAGCTTCAGCTTCTTGCAATATTTTGGCACAGCATTGCCCTCTTGCCACCACCTGGCCAGTTGCAAACTCCACAACTTTCGAACCCAGGTTGTAAACTCTGAGCAAACCCTCGGAGCCCTCCACCACAGACGCCGGGATAATGTACTCATGATCTGCGAGGTTGAAATAACGAGGATTAGTATTTACAACTCCCTTTGATCCACCATTAATTAGCACCGGAACCATTGCTGCTTCGTTGGGTAGAATTGTTAAACTATTTTTAGAAACGAGGTCTATTCTTTGTTCAGTATTTTCTACGACTATGCCTTGGATGTCATTGTGATGTTGGGAAAGGGTCACAGAATTCCCATTTATAACGAGGGATACATCCTCTCTACGTCTACGTCTACGTCTTTAAAGTACAAATCGTTATAGCTTTGTATAACATTGACTTCTTTTATTTTATTTGAGTCAATATGAGCATTCTGCCTACAAAATCTTGCAATATCTTCCCACAGTGTCTTCCCACAGTTTTTACATAACCGAGTGTCAGGGTTAATGCAATCCCCAACCAAATGGCCTTCATTATTACAGCGATAGCATTTAATTGGACTGGAAGAGGAATTATATGATTTTCTTTCAGACGGCTTCGATGTATTGATAGCGTTAGAAGAATGTCTAGAAGCACGTTGATCATTCTCACGAAATCGCGATGATTGCGACTGGTAATTTTCCATTGATACCAAAAACTGACAATACAATTCTTCTGGGGTTGTACTTTTCATAGCCTTAGCACTAGCTTGTAATTCAGCTGGTAGGCCGCGAATAATACACGAGACCGCGGCACTGTCATCAAACTTACATCTACGGCACAATGATAATTTATCGTAAAAGTATTTACTCATGGTCTCTTTTGGTTCTTTCTTACGACCGACTGACTGACTCTTCGATTAATTCCGCAAATTCAAACATCCTAGAAAACGTACGTTTCAAAAGTTCTTGCCACTCGCACCACGTTAGATCGTAATTATCTAACCTATTATACCAACGTCTAGCTGAACCATCTAATCTAATCTGCATATAATACGAGCGCTTTGACTCATCCCAGCCATAAATATCACCCAACTGGTTGATTTTCTTCAGCCAAACAAACACGTTATTATCTTTATCATCCAGGTCAAATAACGGAATTATTATATCGCCTTTAAAACTGTCACTTCTATTTTCACGCGTTCTGCGAAAGAATTTGTTCATCATACCTTGAACTTTTTCGTTTACCAACTGTTCTAGCTTACTGCTCGATGATTCTCCGTAGGAAGAGGGTACTGCCCGCTTTGCTGCAGCTTGCACATTAGAATCATCAGATTCACTGCTACTGCGTACATCTCGATGCCTCTTCATGATGAACGGAGTAATCCCACTTCTGAAACTGTAACGACAGATTAAACACAGGGCTTATAATAAATGAAATTCAAACAACGTTAGTTAATTATTTTAATTAGTAATCATGTAAAGTAAACACAGCATACGTTGTAATTTCGTCATACGAAAAGGAAATTAACAATCACTAATAACTTTAAACAAATATTGAACTACATTATTTTTTTTTTTTTTTTTAATCTTTATTTATTTGATAGGGTTTTATCACTTAGTGATAATGTCACCCCCGTAACAGAAAATATTCAACAACTTAAAACTATACAATGGGTAATAAACAGATAATGTGTGACAGGTGATATGTCCTACTTGAATAGTGTTCTCCCTATTCTTTTTGGTAAATAATCATCAAAAGTCGACTCAACATCCTAGCCTCCTCCGACAATGGGGACGCTAAAATGCTGTTACATGCCCCCACTTCAAATCTCACCTCAGGCGAATAGTGCCTATCGTGTATATTCCGGTCACATTCCATCAGCACGTGGTAAATATCTTCAATCACCCCACAAACTTCGCAGTTTGGGGAGGTACTTTTGCCCATTAAATATTTAAATTTATTCGATGGGATGTGGCCCGAACGCATCCTCAGCAGAGCTACTACATATTTCCTATCCATCTCCCTTCCTTCAAACCATGGGTAACGAAGCAGTTCAGACTGGATGGTTTTATACCAGATTCCCTTTAACTTTGATCGTTCATCAAAATATTCGTGCCATCTTTGTCTGCATAGATCTTTGACGTGACCAAGCCAATCTGAGTATAATGGTGTGCATGTGTAATTAATACCCTCATAAGATGCTTGTTGGGCTGCTAAGTCTGCTTCCTCGTTACCCATGATTCCAATATGTGAGGGAATCCATTGAAAAGTGACGGTTTTATTCATAGACTGCATCTTACAAATTGACTCTAAAATATTTATGGCTATCGGGCTCCCTCGAAGACTCGAGGGTACTCGAGCCAAATGTTGGAGGCTGCTTTTTGAATCCGAAAATATGACAAAGTTCTCCTGATCTATACTCAGTAAATACAACAGGGCTTCAGAGATAGCTATGAGTTCACAATACATAATAGAAATCGTGGCATTAATTTTGAATTTAGCTTTAGTATCAAGTTGAGGATCAAAAAAAGCAGCTCCTAAGTCTGAACCAACCTTGGAGCCGTCCGTGAACATTTTATAGTGTCGACTAAACTTATCATCTATCATTTTTACACACGTATTTTTAAGATCCGTTACATTATTCAGTCTTTTTGCCGAACTTATACCCTCAATTTTATCATTTATTACATTAGATAGATCTATATTGGTTACCCAAGTGTCCATGGAATAAATATCTAGCATCGGACTGGAGTACAAAGGCATTTCTGAGTAAACTCTGTGGACATCCACTAATAATGGCAGTTTTTTGTTTCTCCAGTACAAACCTTGGCATTGTTCAGACAGCTCCCCCAAGGTATTAATAAGAGTATTATTACAAATCGATTAAGATCTTAAATAAAATTTGCCTGTTAGAAACAGTCTCCGAACAAATAAAGGTTTAAGGCATAGCTCACTTTCCATTACATGGATAGGCGTGCTTCTAATAAATCCTCCTATGATTCTCATCGCTTGATTCTGGACTTTGTCAAGCTTAAGAAGATGACAGTTGGCACAGTTTCCGTACAAAAAGGAACCATAATCCATCCTACTTCGAATTATGGCTATGTATAGCCTTCTAAGATGTTTGGGATGTACCCCCCATTTAGTACCAGCTAATATTTTGAAAATATTTAAATAACTCTCATATACTCTCCTACTGCAGGTATGCTGGAAGAGATTTCTTTAGAAATAAGCATTACCTTTGTACGTACTTTTCTGTTATCTTTATTTTTTCTTGTCTTTATATGTGTGTACATAAATGGTTAAATAAATAAATAAATAAATAACGACAAACTTTTTCCCGTATCTCGTTTACATGTTTACCCCACTTTAAGGAACTGTCCAACCACATTCCAAGGTATTTGACATACTTGACTTGTTCAATAGGGCTGTTATTAACAGTTAGATGGATAATTTCCTTTCTACTCCCTCTACTAAAAAGGCACACCCTTGTCTTCTTATGGGAAACATTTAGACCTAAATCAGTCATCAACCCCTGAAAAATATGTAACGCGTTCTGTAAATGGTATACTGAATCGGATAATCTCTTCTGTATGTCATACAAAATGAAGTCGTCAGCATATTGCGAAATGTACACATTCGTTATGCTTCTACAAACATTGATTGTGGCCGCATTAAATAGTAAAGGGGATAGAGGGTCTCCTTGAGCAATGCCTATACCAGTAATTCGACATAATAGGCTGTTATCCTGTAGTTCAATGAATAAATGTCTCTGATGAAGATACTGCCAAAGATAATTACAAATAACGAAGCCCACCTCCAAGTTATCCAAAATACCCAAAAGAGAGGTCAAGTTTATGTTATTGTAGGCACTTTCAATGTCTATGAAACAGCCAACAGCTGGCACACTTTTAGAGAAACCAGTTTCAACCCGTGTAACCAACCTAGATAGACCATCATAACACGACTTAAATCTTCGGAAGCCCGTGGTGTCACGGGATAATAAATTATTCTTCTCCAGAAACCATTCAAGCCTGCGTGTTATGATGGTATGAAGTATCTTACAAAAACATGATATAAGCGCAATAGGCCTCACATCCGCGTCTGAGCCTGGATCTCCTCCCGGCTTCGGTATAGGAATAATTTTAACTTTTTTCCACTGCTCTGGTACGAATCCGGATAGCATAAACTTATTATAAATGGAAGTCAACATAATTATAGCAATATGGGGTAATTTTTTTATCATAGAATATGAAATATTATCATGACCTGGGGCTGAATCTGTTTTTTTTATTGAGTTAATTACTTCCTGTACCGAAACCGGGTTGGACAATTGCGTGTTACAAGAGGTAAATGTAGGAGTTGGTGGAGATACGTAGTCTGGGGCCAGACTTCGTAGCAATCGTTCGGCTTTTCCTTGGTCAACAAAATATGTAGCTGATTTGTATCCTTTGATCCATCTCATGCGCTTCCACATTTCGCTTGAAGAAGTTACATTATCCATGTCATTGCAAAATCCCTGAAATGATTTATTCCTGGCTTGTCGTATAAGCCTTTGCGCCTCACTCACTTTCCTTTGTAAAGCCTCCAGATTTTGTGGGTTGGGATTGCCTCTAAAAGTTGCCAGTGCAAGGCGTCTCTGTGCAACAATATGTGATAATTTTTGATTCCAATATGGTTTTGGTATGAATTTGTCTGACTGAAGAGGGTTCTCGCTCACTCTTATCGTAGGTATATATTGATCCGCTGCAGAGTTTACAATATTTATAAATGCGTTATATGCTGATTGATGATCTAAAGGTAGCTCCCAGTTTTCTAATTCCGATTCAATTTTCCCAGTGTAACTTTGCCAATCTGCCTTCTTAAAGTTCCTCCGTTTTTTAAACATAACTGATTTATTATTTTCTAAGCAAGTCTTAATTAGCATATGGTCACTTCCCAGGTTTTCATTCATGACCCACCATTTTAATTTTAAAGCCAAATCTGTTGAAACAATAGTTACATCTGGGGAAGATTTTTGTATAACCCCGTTGACCAATTTCAAACGTGTATGAGTGTTATCGTTAAGTGTACATAGGTTGTTGTCCATGACAGAATCAAAAATCTGATTACCTCTTGTATCAGTTCTGGAAGACCAGTTTGAGTGGTGACCGTTCAAATCACCTGCAATGAGAGCTTTGTGTTGTGTTATTGAAAACACTTCATCCCAATCACTTCTGCACGTGTGCACTCACGAGGGGCAATAGATAGAGATGATATTCTCCAGATGAGAGCAGTTGAGTAATTTTATGTGTACAATTTGAATTTGTGTATTTGAAATATTTACGTTACATTGTGTAGCCTTGATAGAATGGTGGGTAAAAACAGCTGTACCTCCATACCCATCGTCACGATCTGCCCTGAATATATTGTATCCGTTGAGTTTGACTATACTCTCTGGGTCAAACCAAGTTTCACTGAGAATTGCTATGTGAATTTTCTCCTGATTCAATAACGCTTCGAATTCCGTTATCTTTGGTCGTAAGCTCTGGGCATTCCATTGTAGAATATTAATTTTTTAATGTCTGTGTTTGCGGTTGTTATCTATTGTTTTATGTTAGATAAAAAAGGCAGCTCCGTTATGTAATCCATCATAAAAGATGTAAGCCACTCAAAGATCACTTTCGCGCAATCTAACACTTTATTTTCCAGATTAGTCCCGTTGTCCCGAATTTTTTCCTTTAATTTATTCCATAACCATTCCCAACTCTTTTTCTTCTTTTTGTTTGTTATATCAGTTTTTTCTGTTTTTTCGCTATGTATTTCAGAGTCACTGTCAGAAAGTGCCGCCCAATTAATCACGGTATCTGTTTTTTGTTTATTTTTCGGGTTGACGCCATCCTTTTTATTACTGTCTTGTTGTATTACTGTAGACTTCTTGTTTGCTTTTGAATTTAAACTTTTTACCTTTTTTAGTGTGTCAGCAAATGTTTCTTGGGGTTGTGTTATCTGTTCTGTATTCGCTTCTGGTCTTAACACTTGGTGATGTTCTTTTTCCGTTTCCTGTTCTTTTTCTTCGGAATTCTTCTCATAATTTGGTTCTGGCGGCACGTACAGTGTTAAAGCTCTCTTGTATGTGCAGTTAAACTCTGCCATCAATTCTCTTAGCCTTCTTTCTCTTAAATATATTGGGCATGTGCGAGATAACGCCATATGTTTTCCGGAGCAGTTATTGCATTTATAAGCCGTAGTATCACAATTAGGGTGCGACTTACTACATTTTGGGCATATATTATTGATTGATGAACATACTCTAACTGTATGCCCAAATCTCCAACAGCGTGAACATTGCGTGACGGGGAATTGGTAGGGATTCACTTTCACCCTGGTATCAAAGATGTATACGTAGGTAGGTAAGGAAGATCCTTTAAAAGTTACTCTGACTGATTCTCCAGGTTCCCATTGTCCACTATTTGTGTTGCGCCGTTTCAATCTTTTAATGCCTATGATCTCTGTGTCACAGCTCACACCCTCCATTATTTCTTCCTCAGATGATTCTAAGTCTATATCTTTAATAACGCCATAAGTTTCGGTAATCTCCAGTGTTTTCTGACATCTAAGTCCTTTTTCTTTCAAGCTATTTGACTCAGTTAATTTATCCGCACTCTACTCGTTACTAAACTGTATTAGAACCTTAAACGCATTAATATATTTTATACTTGTTATGTCTGGAATATTTTCTGTTTTTAACAATTTTGCTAATCCAAACTGTTTAGGTAACTTTTCTTTAGACGTTAAGCTAATTTCTATTTTATTTTCCGGAATTCTTATCTCATCATGAACATAACTAGTTCTGGCAAAACGCTTACCCCGTCTCGTAATGTTTGTCCACATTTCTTCTTGGTCTTTCAGTCTATTTCTTTTACTTGATCTCGCTACATCGATTTCCTCACTATTTTGTACAATTTCTTCTGGTACCTCCATATTCTCACTATTACTGATACTAATAATCTCACCACAATATTCTATGTCATTATTCACATTATCTGTCTCAATTGATTGGTCATATTCGGGATCGCTGCTATCCATTAGTAATTAGCATTTTACATCGATGAATGATACGCACGGTCGAACGATGTGTGTCGCAACCGGTTCAAACTCACACAGTATGCGCGTATACCGTTGACAAGCGCCCGCGCGCAACTGCACATTCATTTTACTAAGTACAATATAAATCAACGGTTAGGTATACTTATCGGGTTTTAATAATCAGCAGAGCAGCAATACAAAATGGAAACCAATATTAAGTTTGACGGAGATTCGACCTGGTCAGTTGTCCTTGTGAAAAGAGAGCGATAATTCGTCTGTGGATAATCGCTACGTCCCCGTCAGGGGGCGCGGCAGGCGGGTTTCGGGCATGGCCCTTAAAGCCCCGCGGTTTCATACGGTGCCCGTCAGATGGATTGGCTTGTGGTCGTCACGCAAGCTTGTCCTACGGAATATTCCATTCCGTTAAGTTTGTTCCGCGCGGACCGTCAATTTATAATTTATAATTATTCGACTACCCGGTTTTTAGTACCGACGCGGTCGCGGAGATCACACCCCTGCGATGCCGAAGCCCGGCACGCGCGGCTCGTTGGGCTGCGATGCCGGCTCACCGGAGTGCCGCCCGGCGCTGGATAGGACGTCGTCGATGCCGATCATCGGTGTTGCGTCGTCCTGTGCACCGCCGGCCGGCTCCACAAGAAGCGAAGAGAAGACGAAGAAGGACAAGAAGAGGAAGAAAAAGGAAGAGGGAAGAGGAGGGGGATCGAGCGCCGCTGCTGCTGCCGGCCCACCGACGTCACTGGCGCCTGCGCGCGCTGCGCCCACGCCGTCGTCGAGCCGACCGCACGCGGTAGCGATCCGCCCCGCCGCGTTCCGCCCGGTACCCAGCCAGGCCCCGGGGCCTGCCGCTAACCCTAGTCGCGCGCCGCATGCGCGCGCCATGGCACCGCCCGCGCTTGCTCCCGCACCCGCGCCCGTGCGCTGCGTTGCGTGTGCCGCCGCGTACGCCGCCGCTTACGCCGCGCGCCCCGCCACGCCGCGCGACTACCCCGCGCGCCCCCGCACACCGCCCGCGCCCACCCGCGCGCCCTCCGCATGCACCGCCGCGCCGCCGCGATTCGCGACTCCGCCCGCGCCTGCCGCAGCGACTACTGTGACCGCGCAATCGAATACCAAAGCTGCGCCAGCTCCGCGCACCGCCGTGACCGGCACCCGCTTCTCGCTGGCGGGACCGGCAATGGCTGAGCGAGAGCGGCCAGCACAAAATTCCGCCACCACCAAGACAACAGCAAGGTCAGTGACTAGTGCCACATACACGCCCGACTCACCGGCGCATCCTCGTGCATCAGCCTACGACTCGCCCGCGGTTATGTCGCCGTGTTCGTCCATAGGATCGAACATGTCGCTGGCATCCGCGGGCTCGACCGGCAATGGCTGTGCGCGTGCCTGCTTCGAGTCCCGGCTCGAACCCAGAGGCCAAAGACTACGTCGACGCAGGAGCTCGAGTGAGACCGCAGCGGAGGAGGGGAAGCGGCTCTGCCCCGACTCGCCGCGGCCACCGCGCGAAAGCGCGCCGCGGAGTCCGGACCCGCCAGCGTCGCCTACTTTTGCCGACGCGGCGCGCCGCTCACCCCCCCCGCCACCTGCGTCACCATCGCCGCCACCGTCACCGACCGCGGGGGTTAGGGCACCCCCCGCCTCCGCTACCGCTGCCAACACCCCCGATGCACCCCCCGGCGCCGCGACAAGAACGTGGCAACATAAGCCGGGGCAAAAGAAGCCCAGGTACCCGCCGCTGATAGTTGAGAAGCTGCCAAACTGGGCCGCCCATTTCCGGGCCATCAGGGAGAAACTGGGCCGGCCTCCTAACGCTCGTCCATACGGGGGTGGAGTCCGCTTCACCCCAGACAGCGAGGAGGAATATAGGCTGGTCCAGCGATACCTGACTGGCCTAGAGAAGGACAGCGGCGTCAGCTGGTTCGCCTACTCACTACCGGCGGAGAAGAGCCTGAAGATCGCCATTCGGGGGCTACCGGCGTATACGGACCCGAAGGAGATAGAGGAGGAGCTCAAAACGCTGAGATACCAGCCGGAGTACGTGCGCCATATAAAGGCTGCACAAGGACGACCCGGTTGCGTATTCCACGCGATTCTAAAGAAGACTCCGGACGTCCGGGCCATCTACGATACCACGACATTCATGTTGATGCGTGGTGTCAAGATAGAGGCCTGGCGCGGAAAACGAGGACCCGCCCAGTGCCACCGATGCCAACTGTTCAGACACAGCTCGCATCAGTGTCACCGCCCGCTCGCCTGCGTGCGTTGTGGAGGGGAGCACGCGGCGAGAGACTGCCCGCGCCCGCGGGAAGAGCCGACCACCTGCGTGAACTGCGGTGGCCCGCACCCGGCGTGTAACATCAAGTGTCCGGTGTTCCAGAAAGAGATCCGGAAGAAGCGGGCGGGCACCGCCGCCATAACGGCCACATCACGCCGGCCCAAAGTGGCCATTGAGAGGCCACAAGTGATGCCAGAAGAGGCCCAAGCCACGACGCTTATGGCGGCGGCCAACGGGCCCTCAGACAAACTAGCTACCTCCTCTGGGCAGAGGAAAAACAAGAGACGCGGGGGAAAGGGCAAGGGGAAGAAACCCGACCCACCCCAGGCGACCCAAGAAAACCCAATTGCCACCCCTGCCTTCAACGAGGCACAGGTTGTGATTAAGCAGCAAACTACCGCTAGCGCCGCCACGGCGCTGCGGACAACAAAGGAACTACCCAAGAAGGAGTTCCTAAAAGAATCCAGTGGCGGCGCCACCGACGCCAAAACAGCCACCGAAAAGTCGGATTTCACAACCTGTGCCATCAAACTACTGATGGACCTGGTAAAGGCCATCAGGCAGGGACAGGATGTCGAGTTGGTCATCCTGGATGGCTTGGCCGCACTACTGACTCTGTACCACGGCTAGGTCACCCAGGGCGGCCCAAAATGGGACGCCGGCGGCCTTCTGGCACAAGGCCGCCCCCCCTCCGCCACCTCCTTCGGGACACGGAAGACGTCACAAAACAAACCCGGATCGACCTCCAGATAAGCCGCAGCCAAGTTACACGCGACTTATCTGTGACAAAAAGACTCCACACTCACAACACACACACCTACTGCGTAACGTGTTCTAGGTTAATATAGGCACGTTACGTAGATGCAGACAGACATACATGTCTATACAGGCACCCAAACTCACGCGTGTACGCGCGGCGCGGGCCGCGAGTCACGCAAACATTGAACGGTGTTACACAATTACAATACCGTTCACACCCACATGTCGGCCCCTTAGCCCGGACAGTAACGGCTAGCTCTGTGATCTGGACGGGCGGGGACCACTCACCTACTCTGTAGGCGCGTCGAGTCGGCATCTTCGTCGCTGGTCGTTGTCGCCGGGCCTCCCCTAGGTAACTAGGGGTCTCACCTGGCGGCGACAGACCGCCGAGATGTCGTGAAGAAAGAGGCGCTTCACTATAAGCGTCGCGGCGCTCCTACAGAAACAAAATAGCAATCACTCACACGAAAATCTACTGCCATCGAAGCAGGCCAAATGAGAGGCCCGTATTTACGGGTCGACGTATGGCTTCCGCGGTCAGGGGGTGAAGCCCCGGCACCGCACGCAATGCCCCCTTACGGGGGCGCCGCGATATAGCTCCGAGGTGCCCGTCAATACGGGCACGTTCGTTGGGGAGCCATGTAGGCTTGGCGCGGGGCAAGTGCGGCTGTAGCGCAACTTGCCAATGTGTGTGGATGCAATTGGTGTTCAGCAGGAGCGCCACGGCACTGTTCCACAGTACCGTTTTCTTCACGCCACCCCGGCGGTCTGTTTCCGCCAGGTGAGACCTCCGGTTCCCCGGAGGAGGCCCGGCGGGAGACGACCAGCGACAGAGGTGCCGGCTTAAGGCGCTCCCTGCTGAGGGTGTAGGCCCCCGTCTGCAGACGCTTCCAGGTCGAGCAGGTCACGCTCCAGACTAAAGGGCCGTTATGTGTGTGTGAGCGGCATTGTGTTGTGTTACACTGCTCATGTCAGCAATTGAGTTGCGAGCCCGCGCCGCACATTCAACGCGTGAGTTTATGCGCTTGTGGAGTTGTTTGTGTGTAGGGTTCGGCGTACGTCATGCCTATATTAACTTAGCACACGACGCACTCCGGGTGCATGTGATGTGTGTGGAGTATTATTGTGTGAGTAAGTCGCGTGTAAGTGAAGGCGTCTTACTCAGGCGTCAGTCCGGTGGGTTGGGGTCGTCAGAGTCCGGCAATAGGCGCCTCCTGTCAGGTGGGCGCGCATGCCAGGGAGCTATGTGCTTGACGTGAGACCAAGCAGATGCGTCGGCACGCGCGAACATGTTTGACGCGAGGCACCAGCAGTGGTCGTCCAGGCTCTCGATCCTAAGATCCCGCTGGATTACGCTATTCCTCACGTAGCGAGGGGCAGCGGTGATTTTCCGCAGCGTCAGGTTCTGCTGTGCGCGGAGGATCTTCTTGTTGGTCTCGCTAGTGAGTGCGAGCTAAGCTGGGGCGGCGTACGTAAGGAGTGGGTGGATGTACGTTTTGTACACAGCCAGCTTGGTACGCAGCGGGAGGCGGGATGAGAGCACCGGGTGGAGCAAAGCGCGGGCTGTTCTGCCCTTCGCGGCGTCCTTGCGGACGTGACTTCCCATGGTGAGCCGACGATCGATGGTGACCCCTAGGTACTTGACCTGTGGCGACCATGCGATGTCGACTCCTTGCAGCTGTAAGGGTGGTGGGATGTGAGCGCCTCCAGCGAGCAGCGCTTGTGTCTTACCCACGTTAACCGACTACCGCCACTTCGACAGCCAGTAGGGAAGCAAATTTAGGGCTCGCTGCAGTTTAACGGCCGCGTGTCAAGACACGCGGCCGTTAAACTGCAGCGAGCCAAGGCCTGATAGAGGTCGAGATATACGCGGCGTCATCAGCATACAGAGCGAGCGTGGTGTCCTGCGTCGTGGGGGTGTCGTCGGTATAACATGAGTAGCGCAGCGGTGAGACACAGCTCCCCTGCGGTACCCCTGCCGCTATCTGGCGCGCGCCTGACAGCGCACCGTCGACCACCACACTTAAAGTCCTGTGAGAAAGGAAGGAGTAGACCACCATTACGACGCGACGGGGTGCGTCTGACTTCGTCATTTTAAAAAGCAGACCGGCGTGCCAAACACGATCAAAAGCTTTTTCCATGTCGAGGAATACTGCAACTGCGTGTTCTTTCTTGTTCAGTGACGCCGTGAGTAGGTGCAGTACCCCCGTCAGCTGGAGCGTCGTGCTGTGTTCCGAGCGGAACCCGAACTGTTCCGGTCGCGTCGTGAGATGAGGTGCTAGGTGTCGCAGCAGGAGTAGTTCAAACACCTTGGACATGGTTGGCAGCAAAGTGATAAGCCGATAATAGCTCCCAGGATTTAGCACATCTTTGTTCACCTTGGGCAGCATTAAGACACGCCCTTCCTTCCAGCTGGTCGGGAAGACCCCTGTGCGCAGTATCCCCGTATACAGGCGCGCCAGTGCCACTACCGTGCGGTATGGCAGGTGGCGCAGCGCTGTGTTGGTGATACCGTCCGCTCCAGGGGCCTTTCTTGGCTTGGTCTTCAGGATGGCGCGTCTGACTGCGCAAGGCTAGAAGAAAATAGGGTCTTCCTCTGGGGCTATAGGCGAGGCGAAGTATTCTACAAGGTGCCTCTCAACTGCTGCAACATGCTCGTTGTTGTCGGTCGGGTTCGGCTGAAATTGACGCTCCAGGTGCTCGGCAAAGATCTCCGCACGGTCTGCTGCGATGTATCTTGGGGCCCCGTCGCTATGTAGTAGTGGGCGCACCGAAGCTGGAGTATTCGAGAGCTGCCTGCACAGTCTGTGTATCGACGGCCAGTCTCCTTCGACAGCTTCGATGTGTGACTCCCAGCTCTCGGCGTTAAAATCTTGCAGCTTGGCCCTAACCTTTTCCGCGAAACGGTTGAGTTCGGACTTCATAGTTGGGCAACCTGTGCTTTGCCACCGTTTGCGTAGGCGCTTCTTTTTGGCCACCAATTCTTCTAGGTGGGTGGGCAGGGGTTTAAATAGGGACCCCTGAGGTTGCGACACCATGGTTGTCGCCGCGTCGTATGCGCGTTGGATGCAATCGGTGATCTCTTCCGCCAGTCCGTCAACATCCGCTCCGGTGACGATGGGCCAAGTCGGTGTGGTGGTCTCAATCACTTCCTGAAACTTGTTCCAGTCAGTTTTTCGACTTGGCGCTTGAGGAGAGAGTCGGGTAGGCATTTCCGATAAGACGACGAGAACAGGTTGATGGTACGACTGCATCTCGTCGTCTATCACCTGTTGGGTAATCTGGCAACTCAAGCCTCTATGGATTACGATGTCCAGCACATCCGGTGAATGGGCCTGTATGTCTGGATAGTGGGTGGGTGTCTCAGGGCCGGACACCGTGTACCCACAGGCCTCCGCGTCTGCGAAGAGCCGTCTCCCCCCGGTGCTTGCAGTTCATGTCGCCGGCGAGGACTGTCGAGTGCGGCGACCGATGCAGGAGCGCCTGCAGCTCCGAAAAGCCCGGCGGAGCTGCGGGCGGGCTGTAGCACGCGTAGATATCGATGTCCTCGCCAGCCAAGTGCAGCTGGACACACAGCGCGTAAAATGAGGCTAATGACGTCAGAGGGAGAGCTTGATGTACGACTCTTCGCTTCACCAAAACCGCCAGACCACGGTATATGATGCCGAGTGCAGACTTCTCATCCTTCCTGTAGAGCAGATATCCTGGGAACCTGATTTGGTCCGCTGGTCCCAAGAGAGTTTCGCTTATTAGCGCCACTTCGATCTTCTGCTCCTTGAGGAGGAGGCGGAGGGGGGCGACCTTGCTCCGGAGGCCGCGTGCATTACAGTGTAGAATCCTCAACGGCCTAGCCATGGTATAGCGTGAGCAGAGCAGCCAGGCCGTCGAGGATTACTAAATCCGCGTCTTGCCCTTGTCTGATAGCCTTGATTAGGTCCATCAGCAGTAGGATGGCGCAGGCGGTGAATTCCTTATGGCGCTCTTGTTTTAAGGCGGCAGTCTGTGGTGGTACGCGACGCCGCTGCTGGTCGCGGGTGGTGTTGGATCCCAATGCGCCTTGCTTAAGCGCCGTCTCTGGGGCGGCGCTTGCGGTTTCTGGGCGGGGCTTTGCTGTCTGTTGGCCCTTCTTTTTGCTGGCGCCAGTAGCAGTGCCAGTGGAGTACGTCGTCGCCTGCGCAGAGGTAGGAGCAAGGTCCGGTTGTATAGGCTGCTTAGCTGTGGGCTGAGGCTTCTTCCTTTTCTTGCTCCCGCGCTTGTTTTTCCTCCGCCCCGAGGAGGGGCTTCCCAGTTTGTTGGCTCGTTAGCTGCCGCCATCAGTGACGCACTTGGGGCCTCGTGGTCCTCTGTGCTGGGCCTCTGGGTGGCGTTCGCTGGCCGGCGTTGTTGCCGCGAGATGGCGACAGTGCCCGCCCGCTTGTTTCGGTTCTCCTGCTGGAATACGGGGCATCTTGTATTACACGCCGGGTGTTCTCCCGCGCAGTTGGCGCAGGTGGCCGGCTCCGACCTTGGGCGCGGGCAGTCCGGGGCGGCGTGCTCATACCCGCATCTCACGCAAGTGAGCCGGCGGCGGTGGCAGTGATGTGAGCTGTGTCGGAACTTTTGGCATCGATGGAACTGAGCGGGCCCACGCTTGCCCCTCCATGCCTCGATCCTGACACCACGCATGTATAGGAACGCCGTGGTGTCGAAAATCCTCCTGGCCACTGGAAATATGCTCTAATGGCTACTTAAAATAGTCCTAAAAAAACACTGTGAACAGCGAATTTATGAAGTATTGCGAAGATAAACATCATGACTGTCTTTACCGTAATTTTTTTAAATACATTTTTATTTTTATATTGAGTTGGCAAAACATATTTTCATTGCTTTTACTTGAAGAATGTGCCGGGACCCAAGGTGCATATCTCGCTCTTTTAGAGAAAAAATAAACATGTTTAGTAATTTGATGGGGCCTTTTTTCTGTATAAAGAAATATGAGTGTTCAAAAAAACATTTGATCAAATTCAAGACAGTTTACTTTTCAAAACGTGATATACGTACGTTCCTATCACGATTTGAAAAGTAAACTGACTAGTGTCTTATTAACGTGAACTAGATGTACACTGGGTACTTACTTTTCATCGTTTAAGATTGATAAAATAAAAAAAAACCTGGTGTAAATAACTTAGTATGTAGGTAGTACTGTGGGTAAACATAAAGTACAAAACGCCACTTCATTACGATCCTTCCATATTCCTTTTGCTTGGTTACTTTCATACATCTACTATACTTTGGTGATCCTCTAGATGGACCGACGACCTTTAAAAGGTGGGTGGGACAGCCTGGATGCAAAAGGCGCAGCCTGGGCTTGGCCTTAGTCCAGCCGTGGACAGCGATAGGCTGAGTCACTTCTTTATTTATTACATTCTTAAAAATTCATAAGCAGTAAGCATATTGTGTATTGTATATGGATGTATGAACATGCGACCTAAAACAACGGTCCGTAGATATTTATCGCTCAGCATAAATCGAAAACAAGCCTCTTCCAGTAATATGAATTCCCATAAATTCTCACACATTGACATTGGACCAGCCCCTTACATTGAAAACCCTCGTATCTTTTGTTGAATGTTTTCCCCAAATATAACAAACACTCCTAAAATGCTTCGGCAAGATTCAATATTGGGTGAAGCGCTAAAGGTTCATTCCTAAGTCATTTTATAGAAGAATAATAGTCGATATTGATTCCCCAAATCCGTCTTTGCTGTTTCTAATCTTCTCTTTTGGTTAAAATCTCGTTTTGTAAATAACATTCGTCAGGTCGTTTCTGTCTGTCCTTTGCAGTTTCTTAATTAAATAAGTAATTGAATTTCCAGTGTATTGTTTGTTGAGATCGATTTCACTGAGATGTCTTTATGCGGCTCAGTAAATTAATATCATGGTTTGCCTTTGTTTGGAACATAAAGAAAAGGTAATAAATATAACGGTTTTCTTTAGGTAAGTATGAAAGAGATTCTATTATTTGAAAAGAATTCAATTAATCACATGCTGTATTATGTTTACCTAATGTAAAGTATATTAAGACATATTGGATACTTACAATTCGTTATTATCTACAAACATCAGCATAGAATAATCTGGCTTCGAGGATATCTCCAACCACGTCAAGAAGAGCTGTGGCTGTGCTGTGCCCCTTACGAAATCCCGATTGAGCCAGTGGCAAAATACCTTGCTGCTCAAGATAAGCCGGAATCTGGTTAGAGGCAACTTTCTCCAGAATCTTTGACAATAGACAAAAGAAACAGACTAATTGGGCGATGATGGAAATTTGTGAAATGAACGAAGATAATGGAAAGCCGTGCCCCCCTTCTGCTTAGCAGTAATGCTCGCGAAGGAGAGAGGCTGAGCGCGTGATGGAGAGAGCCTTGCGCCATCATTATTTTGATGTCAGGAAAGGAGGGCATGGAGATAAACTATAACTGCTTTAATAAGAAGGTCTTAAAGATAATAAAAAAATGTATCTGGATCAGAAAGACATTGTGATAGATACATTTCAACTGCAAGTGTATATTTATGTACATCTTACATTCATGAGACGCTGTTTGAAATAAATCTACTGATAATTATTATATACTAATTAGAATACTTTTCAGTAGATTTATTTTTAACCCTTGACGCCCAGGGTGTCTCCTGCGGCGACTAGAGGCGTGAGGGCGCAAGGCTCTCTCCCTCACGCGCTCCGCCTCCTCCTTCGTGAGCATTAAATTTAATTGGGAAAAGTCGAAGAAGCAAAAACCGACCGAATCCTTCGTTATTAGTCGACTACAGCGACGAGGAATTAAATTAAAAGAACGTTATTATAAATGGTCAATATATTGTTAAAGATGCTATCGACAGTGTTATGGACGAAACTGAGTCTTTAGTTAAGAAAATATCGAAATCTTTAATAGATACTGATTTTTATTAATCGTTTGTGTAAACTTGTTGGTGAGGTACTGTACTTACTATTTATATTTATACTATGGTGTTTTTTAATTTAATTTCGTATTAGGTTGTATTATTTGAAGTGTGGGGTATAAAACAAAAATAAAATCATATTGGCCTTATAGAAGATTTTTATTTAAAAACCTAAAACTTAAGTAGGTATACATTTTATGTCCATTGTAAACATTTCCTTAAACAAATCACATTTTTAAGCGCACAATGCTTTAGATGATTATTACAATTAAAATTAGATCTGCTTTCACAGTATTTTTATGCAAAGCAGATAAATTAGGACATTGTTGATTTGTAAATTATCATTTGTAAATTCACACAAAAATCCTTTATGCACTTCACCTTCTCCAACCCATTTACAATTATATCCTTATTTTCTAGATATGGAACGATTGTACGTTGAAATTCTCTAAACTCAATATACCCTTCATTCAAAAAATACCTCTATTTCTTTCCAACCATTTAACCTGTCTATTTTCATCACTTGTTAAGTATTTGAACAAGTATGGTGGTTTATTAAAAATGTTTGCATATAGTCACGACTAGGAAAAGGTAATTATTTTATTATAAAATTATTGTAGAGATCTTTAAACCCTTGAACATCTATTATGATAGTATACGGATTCATGATATTTTCTCATAGTGTTACTCAGCAGCTTAACCTCAATAATGCAGTCGTTCAATATATGACGGTATGCAGAAGTTTGATCTGGTATGTCCGAATCACTCTCAATTTCCACTCTTACATCCACATTAGGACCTGTCTTTACATTATCAGCTTGTCTAGAGCAATCGATGACAAATAGCGGCGCTAAATCTTTAAATTGTTTCTCAAACTCAAAGCATTTATTTCAATTAAACCATTTACATACACTTTCTGAATTGTCAAGGAGTCAGCCAGAAATATGAAGATAGTTGCCCATTCCAAAGCGTAGTAAGTACCTTTGGAGAAGAACGGGCAAGAAACTCCATGGACACTCTTTTAAATGATATTATTCTTACAAATATATTAGTTACATCATTAATGTTGACACTATAGGTGAGAACGATGTACAAAAACCGTACACGTTAAAAGCGTCCAGAGTGCAGCAAAACGTAATTAAAAGCAATACAAAAAAAAATGAGTTTGAGTTTGGGTGCAAATTCGTGGATAATGTGAGTCGGTTCTCCGTTTTTGTACGAGCCCCTTACAATATTACATTCGATCTTGATCACTGTTGGGGGTAAAATGTTGACTGGAAACTATGACACATGCCATTTATTTGCTTTCAAGATCTGCTAATTAAACCCTAACAAATTCCTGAAAGTGTTTTCTTTATAAAAATATGTTTTTTCTGCAATAAACAGTAGTTTTAAAGTTTTGTTATTGCACTGTTTTTTGATTGATGCATCTTTCATTTTAGATTTTAAATAATCATTAATATCTTGCAATTCATAGGTGCCGTCTGGTATTTCAATAACTTCGTTGGAACCATAACAGAACTTATTATTCGTTTTGTCAATGTTTGGAATACAATTAAATGTTTAGAAATGCAATAAGGCACACTCATACTGTCCATATAGTTGCAACTTGTTAGGATAGTAAGTAGACAAAGTTGACGAGCTTCCAGTTATCGATAATGCGATACACATCTCGCAAATGATTGAAATAAAAGAGAAGCATACATTTTATACGTTTATTCCCAAAAAGCCCGCAGATTATTTAAACATAAGTGTCCACAATTTTCTGTGTTGAATTTCTGATGTCTTGTATAATTATTAAAAACAAAAACATTAAGCCTGTGATACAGTCTCTGTGCCCCTACTGCTTAAAAAGGCAGAATGCAATGGTATTAGGGGACTGCCTCTGAAACTGATCGCTGACTACCTGTCCAATAGAAAAAAAATAGTTAGGCTTGATAATTACTCAAGTACGGAGGAGTCTATTGAGTATGGTGTACCACAGGGCAGTATTTTGGGCCCCACCCTATTTCTTATATACATTGACGACTCATCAAAGGGGGATGCCCGTTTTCGGCCCTAAAGGCACAATAACTTACGTATAAGTAAAAAAAACGTCGTAATTTCTATTTATTTAACAAGTTATTCATTTATCCGAACAAGTTTGCAATATTTTTGCAATAATAAAAAGTACTGAAACGATAAATTACATTCACGGTTGTGGATAAAGCAGCAGTGTTGCCAATACTTATCAATTTCGTTCACGAAATAATCGATCATGTTTTCATGGATAAAAAAAAACACATCTGTAATGCTTGTTATACGATCTGTTATAACATATACGGTGTTATGTTTTTACTTTTGATATTAAATGGACAAACTATTTAATAGTTGATATTATAATAATGAATACACAGGATTATAACAAAAACGCAACCACATATTTTAATAATAATTCAATTCATGTTTAGCACAATAAAGATCAAATATGACAAAAACGTACTTATCTTCAGTGGGGTTTAGTAGTGATTATAATTTTGTATTAAATTATGATTCGAATAAAAGTGGATATCGATTTTTTTGTTTTGATAATGTGGCAACATTGAGTTACGCTGGCCGGCTGTCAAGTCAAGACAGTCAAGTGTCAAATCACAAAAATCTACAGAAGCTACTTTCATTGTTTGCGGTTGCCTTACTGAGTTTAATTCTAGCGGATTTGTTATTTTATCCATCAAATAAGCATATTTAATGGATTCCGACAATTATTTTAACCCTATCTTAAATATCCAATGATAGTAAAGCAATTACGTAAGTCAAGATTAAAAACTATTTTATCTTAAAAACCCTAACATTTTTGAAAACCAATTCCATAAACAGTTAATTGTTTAAATTGCATATTATCCTATCCATATACTTTAAAATGTGTGCACTGGAGGCCGAAGTGTCTATGGACGGTGGGCATTCCTCTTTAATACTAAAAAATTGAGAAATAATTACCTTTGCAGATGACACGGTCATTACTTTTACGGGCAGGGATTGGAAAGAGGTAAATGATAACGCTGAAAAGGGGTTTAGTCTCGTGACTAGGTGGCTAGACAACAATCTGTTGGCTCTCAATCAATCAAAAACTAAAATAATGACTTACCATATAAACAAAAGTTCTAAACCATCTCCGGAAATGATAACTGTACGAGCCCACACAAGTAACTTGCCCACTACTCAAAATTGAGTCTCGATGTTGCATCATCAGACAGGTATTTAGGGATCCAAATAGATGAACATCAAAATTGGAACAACCAAATCTCTATTCTATCGAAACGTCTAAGAAAACTATTGTATGTTTTCAGAAACCTAAGATACGTTTGTGATCCAAAGCTGCTTACCACAACCTACTACGGATTATGCCAATGGCTTATTACATATGGCATATCCATCTTGGGATGATGTTCTAAGACACAGCTCATCAAAGCAGAAAGAGCGCAACGCGCCATTCTAAAAATAATGCTGTTCAAAATAATTCAGATTTTCGACCGAGGAACTGTACAAACTAAGTTCCGTACTTAGCATTCGTTAACTATACATTGAGAAGATCTTACGTATTCAACATAATAAACCACCGGATTTTCCATACACTATACGAAGAGCTTACAAAGTCTACAAACAACCAAAATGTGGGACAAAATTTGCACAGCGATTTCTTTTCTTCCTAGCTCCGTATATTTATAATAAATTAAATGTAACTCAGGGTTTTCGGAAATATAATACGCACATATTTAAAAAGATTGCACGTTAACATTTACACCGCTAAAATTATATTAGTACTGAAGACACCTTTAGAATTCTGAAATAACAAACTCCATACATACATACTTATACACATACAGATATGCTATCAAACATACTACAGTTACAGATAAGCCAAAAACAGTGTTAAGTGGAGCAATTTCAATGCTAAATAATGGTAAGTTTTAAATCTTTCTTACATTTTTATTTTTGCATACGTTCTCGTTTGTTACTTTATGGGCCACAGCAATGAGGAATAATACCCCACCGTAAAACAGTATCAACTAGCACGGGGGTATTGTGTCTGTTACTGGCGGCCTTATATATTGTATTGTCACCAGTATACATAACGTAATAAATGTGCACAAATAAATTAATTAATAAATTACAATTCCTAAATTATTGCATTCAATTTATTGGAGGTTTCAAATCTCCAAAGCTTATAAAAATATTCACAATAATTACATACTTTAAAAACTGCTATTAACTTTCTAACCCTAGAGCTAAGTGTTTTTACGTGATGGTGAAAGTTTAACTGGTCGTCCACTTGTATTCCGAGATATTTTATACAGTTTAGTTTTATGTACGTGGCGTCATCAGCATACAGAGCGAGCTTGGTGTCTTGCGTCGTGGGGATGTCGTCGGTATAACATAAGTAGCACAGCGGTGAGACACAGCTCCCCTGTGGTACCCCTGCCGCTATCTGGCGCGCGCCTGACGGCGCACCGTCGACCACCACCCTCAAAGTCCTGTGAGAAAGGAAGGAGGAGACCACCATTACGACGCGACGGGGTTTGTCTGATTTCGACATTTTAAAAAGCAGACCGGCGTGCCAAACACGATCAAAAGCTTTTTCCATGTCGAAGAATACTGCAACTGCGTGTTCTTTCTTGTTCAGTGACGCCGTGAGTAAGTGTACATCGACAGCTGGAGCGTCGTGCTGTGTTCCGAGCGGAACCCGAACTGTTCCGGTCGCGTCGTGAGATGAGGTGCTAGGTGTCGCAGCAGGAGTAGTTCAAACACCTTGGACATGGTTGGCAGCAAAGTGATAGGCCGATAATAGCTCCCAGGCTTCAGCACATCTTTGTTCACCTTGGGCAGCATTAAGACACGCCCTTCCTTCCAGCTGGTCGGGAAGACCCCTGTGCGCAGTATCCCCGTATACAGGCGCGCCAGTGCCACTACCGTGCGGTATGGCAGGTGGCGCAGCACTGTGTTGGTGATACCGTCCGCTCCAGGGGCCTTTCTTGGCTTGGTCTTCAGGATGGCGCGTCTGACTGCGCAAGGCGAGATGAAAATAGGGTCTTCCTCTGGGGCTATCGGCGAGGCGAAGTATTCTACAAGGTGCCTCTCGACTGCTGCGAAATGCTCGTTGTTGTCGGTCGGGTTCGGCTGGAATTGACGCTCCAGGTGCTCGGCAAAGATCTTTGCACGGTCTGCTGCGCGTAAAATGAGGCTAATGACGTCAGAGGGAGAGCTTGATGTACGACTCTTCGCTTCACCAAAACCGCCAGACCACGGTATATGATGCCAAGTGCAGACTTCTCATCCTTCCTGTAGAGCAGGTATCCTGGTAACCTGATATGGTCCGCTGGTCCCAAGAGAGTTTCGCTAATTAGCGCCACGTCGATCTTCTGCTCCTTGAGGAGGAGGCGGAGGGGGGCGACCTTACTCCGGAGGCCGCGTGCATTCCAGTGTAGAATCCTCAATGGCCTAGCCATGGTATAGCCTGAGCAGAGCGGCCAGGCCTTCGAGGATAACTAACTCCGCGTCTTGCCCCTGTCTGATGGCCTTGATTAGGTCCATCAGCAGTTGGATGGCGCAGGCGCTCTTGTTTTAAGGCGGTAGTCTGTGGTGGTACGCGACGCCGCTGCTGGTCGCTGGTGGTGTTGTGTCCCAATGCGCCTTGCACCGTCTCTGGGGCGACGCTTGCGGTTTCTGGGCGGGGCTATGCTGTCTGTTGGCCCTTCTTTTTGCTGGCTCCAGTAGCAGCGCCAGAAGCAGCACCAGTGGAGTGCGTCGTCGCCTTTTTTTTTTTTGGTATCGGGTTGGAAAATCCTCATTGTTGTCCACCGCCCCGGGCAGGGCGGGGGGGTCTGTTGGACTCTTACCGACGACTAAAAACCAACCCGGTGTTCCATCACTCACCTACGCTGGGGTCGCGGGAACACATAATTCTTCCGCAACCCCAGCTGGTGCCGGCCCGCTTGCGCGGGCCCCGTCTCGGGCGGGGGGAGTGAGGTGTACTCCCTCCGCAGCGTCTGTGAGCGGCGCGCGCGGAAGACTACCCGCGCCGTCTTCTCGGTTCCTGTCTTCGGGACCCATTTAGGGGGGCCGGAAGAGGCCGTTGTCCGGACTCCTCCGACGCCCGGTGCGTCTGCTGTGGGCTGGGTGGAGAGTCGAAATCTCTCTCTCCCTTTCCGCAGCCTCCTTCCGCGAGATGACCGTCTCGCAGAAGGAAACCACCGCGTCCCAGGACTCGACGCTGCCGACCATCGAACTCACTACGGTCGGCAGCGACAGGTCACTGCCTACTTTTGAGATGAGGGCACGGCGCGGCACCTCCCAAGCGGCACACTCTGCCAGCGTGTGCCACGCCGTGTCCTCCCGGTAGTCGACGCAGTGGTGACACCGGGCGTCCGGCTCCCTGTTTATGTTGAGGGCCACCTCTAGGCCGAGGCGCCGTATGCGGCTCACCGTCAGTGAGACCGCCGCCGTCGCGAGCAACGCTGCCTCCCTGTGCGAACTCCCCCGGCCCGTGACCAGCGTGTCATCCGCGTAACACGTCAGGTCTGCGCCCGGCGGGAGCTCGCCCCTCAGCTCCCAGTCGTACCCGATGTTCCACAAGAGCGGTCCCACGACCGATCCCTGTGGGACACTGCACGACACCTAGCGCTGGTTTCCGCCATCACGTCCCATGTAGGTAACACACCTCCCGGCTAAGTAAGCCCTACGATACGGCGGAGGTAGAGAGGCACGCGGTGGTGCCGCAGTGCCTCCAGTATGCAGCTCCAGGGCAGGGCGTTCGAGATGTCCAAGGACACCGCCACTACCACCACCCCGCCCCGGGACACTGTTTCCTCTGCCAGGACTCTCACCCTCGACACAGCGTGGATGGTAGAGCGCCCATGCCGAAAGCCGAACTGGCTCTCGTCCAGGTCCGGCCCCTCTCTGCACAAGTGGCCGACGAGGCGGGCTGCGAGTATGCGCTCGAACAGCTTGCCCACCTCGTCGAGCAGCACTATGGGCCGGTACGCAGACGGCGAATCGGCAGGGTGCCCCGCCTTCCTGAGTAGGACCAGACGTCCAATCTTCCACAGACTGGGAAACTGGCCCCAGTATAGTATAATATACTATGTGCTGGCCCCGCTCAAGGCACGCTGTGTAGAGTCCACTCAGTTGGGGCTCCAACTCCTTCAGAGGGAAGGCCAAAGCCAGGCCGTGAATTCCGTCGGGACCCGGAGCCGCATCACGGCCGCCCTCATCTCTGCCCGTCTCACCTCTGGGACAGTGCGTCGTCGCCTGCGTCGAGGTAGGAGCAAGGTCCGGTTGTATTGGCTGTGGACTAAGGTTTGTTCCTTTCTTGCCCCCGCGCCTGTTTTATTCTCGGTCCCGATGTGATCTATCACACAAGTATTGAATATTCTAGCGGACGTCATTAGGAGAGTCATAACACCGCGATTCAGAAACGTGACGTATTTGCACAACGCCATCTTGTGTAAAGTAGCGGCACTTTGCAGTGGCTTTCTAACGAAATAGGTGGCGCTGGTGTGTTGTATAATAGGTTTGTTACAATAACTAATAAAAAAAAATTATGTTGCTACTTACTCTGAAACTTTTAAAAATATCTGTAAAGCGGCTGTTCAACCATGAACATACAACACCAATTACTGCGTCAGCATCAAGAGCGACATACATTCGTACCACGTGCCGGCAACACCGGCACACAGTCAGCGCTAAGAAGTGACCTACTGAGATCTTCGCTTCATCGGCTCAATACACACAAAACACACATGGATCGCGTATCTATGTGTATTAACCAACAAATTTGTATATAATTCAGTTAATTATCATAATAAATTAGTCATCAAGCTGGAGTCGAGTCTGATTCACCTTCCGGAACTCCCCACACTGTGGCCAAGACACCTTTAGCCATCATCGATCCTATGAGTCTGTGGGATCGGCAGTGAGATAACCATTTCCTGTGTACATTGCACGACGTACACAAACCCCTATTCCTACCCAACTTCCGTCTGTTACCGTAGGTCTCATTGTAACAGATTTCCCTCAAGTGAAACCAACGTAACCTGCGTTTGGTATGGTTTGTATGGTAGGTAGGGCGTTAGGAGAATTAGGGTGCTAGCTTATTGCTAGAGGGCTAGGTTGTAGTCAGTAGGGTCGTAGGTAAATCCATAGGTACCAGGCTCAATTGATTAGACATAGCCAACTGTACGCATTTGGAATAACGGCCGTACTAAGCTGTGACTACTGGTGCGTACATTTTGGTCCTTCGAGCTACTTTTAGGGAAACCAGGGTATTTTGTTTTAATCGGTACTTTAACATTGTAACATTTACGAAATAATAATCATAAAATAAAAAGTTCTTCTTTTTGTCTCGCGCAATTACTAACTGACTGACGTATTTACACGCCATTAAACGATAACGGATCGGAAATCGGTACCACGAGAAGCGGGTCGCCGATATTTTGAGAAGTCGCACTAAATAATATCGTAAGGGCAATTAGGTAACGTTAGGAGCATATAGGACTAGTAGGGACAGTAAAGAAAAATGGACATACAAGAAATAAACGAAGTTATAAGAAGCCACGAAGCAGATTACAATGAACTGAGACAAATATACATCAACATCAAGAAAGATTCAGCTTCTAGAAAAACCCACAAATATATAACGGAAAAAAGAAGTCGACTTACAGAAATATTTACTAGAACAACTAAAAACCATTTACAACTAAAAGACCAAGATATTTTATGTGATCACAAATATATCACTACCAATTACTATGGTTCTATTAAAACACAGTATACACAGGCAATTGAATACCTGTTAATGTGTGAGAAAAGACTACAGGTAGTGAACCAACTGTATGAGCTAGAAGATTTACAACTCGAAGAGGAAGATTGCACTAGCACACCCAAATTATTTATTCAACTATTTCGGGTAAATCAGATGCAAAAAAAGCTACACTCAGCAACTCAATCGATGACTGAAGAGACAGCGAGTTGGCTCTTAGAATCTTTAGTGACTACTTTACAAAAACAGTGGCAAGAAATTGAAGAAACACACGTATTAATTCTAATGGAAGATAGTACGTTGGAACACAGCTATTTTCAAGAAAACATGTTTGAGAAAACACAAACGGCATACGATCTTGTAATGGATAGATTATTAGCGACAATAGGTCAAAAATCGATACACAAAAACCAAAGAACCTCGGTTAAATTACCAAAATTAATAATACCAACGTTTAGTGGAAGTTACGAGTCGTGGAATTCTTTTTATGATTTATTTTTGAAAATAATACACGAAGATAAATCGTTAAGTGACACGGAAAAAATGCAGTATTTAAAAACGCATGTAACAGGTGACGTCGCGAAGCTGATCAAGCATTTACCAGTCTGTGACGCTAATTACACAACTGCATGGAATCTGATAACAAGACGATACAAAAATGAAAGAATAATTATCACTAAGCATATCGATAACATTCTAAGTATGCCAAAAATAAGAAAAAGTAATGCCTCAAACTTAAGAAATCTCCATGACACAATCAACGAGAACCTAGAAGCACAAAAAAGTCAAAACATCGATATTTCAACTTGGGATCCTATTCTGACAAGAATAATAAGTAGAATATGGGACTCTGAAACAAATGAAAAATATGAACATCAATTAGAAGAGCCAAATAAATTGCAAGAATTTTCGGCAATGATGCAATTCTTAGAAAAAAGTTTTAAGTGTCTGGAAACTTCAAGCTCCTTGAGGGAAGAATTTCCTGCTCACAGATCGCGCCATGAGTCATTAAATACAACAACCAAACAAGTAGATAAACGTGTGTGCTGGTTTTGTCGAAATCACGAATACAGCATTTACCAATGCTCTAGTTTTAAAACGCTGTCAGTGCAAGATCGCAATAAGGTCGTAAACGAAAAACATATGTGCAAAAATTGTTTGAGTCATGAAACGTCGATAAAATGTCACAGCAATAAAAGTTGCGGATATTGTGGTAAAGCAGGTCATCATTCCTATTTACACCAGAGCAACAATAACATTCCTATACAACAAGCAAAAAGTGAGTCAAGAAACGACGACTACACAACGCCATCAACAAGTAAATTCTTAAAGAAAACTGTTTCAAATATGTCAACGGTTAATAAAACTAATGAACCCAAAACCACACTGCTGGCGACAGCCTTAATAAAAACCCATTCGTCGGATGGGACATCGCATTTACTAAGGGTTCTATGTGATCAAGGTTCAGAGGCATCATTCTGCACAGAAGAGGTCGCCCAACTATTGTCATACCCACGTATTATGATACATACCGAAGTAATCGGTATTGCTGACCAAAAACCTAAAACATCGAAAAATTCTATAAATGTTATGCTACAGCCAAGATTTCCGAGTGAATATAGGTTACCAGTCTATTATATAATACTTATAATACTACCAAAACTAACTGGCTGTTTGCCAGAGAAAAATGTACCAGAACTAGAATCAAATTGTTTACAAAACAAACTATTTGCCGATCCTACTTACTACACAAGAGGACCAATAGATATAATATTGGGGGCTCAAGAATATAGCAAATTACTTCTAAACGGGTTACACAAGATGCAAGACGGAATAATCGCCCAAAATACCGAGTTTGGGTGGATTTTATCCGGGATTTGCGGCACTACTACCAATACTAAAAAAGTTATCAGTATGATAACACGGACTATAGAAGTTCAACAGCTGAACAAGTTTTGGGAACTAGAAGTAATTCCTGAAAAATACCAATTATCTAACGAAGATCAGGCTTGTGAAAACTATTACCAAAAAACTACAATAAGAAATCCAGATGGAACCTACACAGTGAAACTTCCATTCAAGAATCAAAACGTAGATTACGGAAATACGCGCAAAAAAGCTATTGCAAGACTGTTACAATTAGAACGGAAGTTCGACAAAGATGAAAACTTACGGAAAAAATACCAAGAGTTCCTTAATGAGTACTTAGAAATGGGCCATATGAGGAAAGTTACTAGTACTGACTATTACCAAGGTAAATATTATATACCACATCAACCAGTAATCAGGGAAGATTCACTGACTACTAAGTTACGAGTGGTTTTCGATGCGTCCAGTAAGTCAAGTACTAACATAAGTCTCAACGGAAATATGTTTACGGGACCAAGATTACAGCAAGATTTACCAGTTATACTGTTACGCTGGCGTAAACATAAAATAGCGTTTATGGCGGACATCGAAAAAATGTACCGATACATAAATGTTAACGAAGAAGACTTCACATACCAACGAATAGTATGAAGGAAGTCTCCGAAACAGATTATCGACGAATACGAATTAACTACTGTAACGTATGGAACTGCAGCAGCCCCATACTTAGCGATTAAGACGCTGCAACAACTCGCCATTGATGAGAAAGAGGACTACCCAATAGCCAGCCAAAGGGCTCTCCAGGACTTCTACGTAGACGATACATTGTCAGGAGATACTAATGTTGAGTCAGCAAAAATACTACAAGTAAACTTAATAAGTATGCTACGAAAAGGCGGATTCAAGTTAAGGAAATGGTCGTCTAACAGTACAGAATTGTTAAAAAATATACCTAATGAGAGCAAAGACGACCAAGTCATGTAAATACCGCAAGATGAAAATAGAAAATCCTTAGGGGTATTATGGTCACCATTAGAGGATAGTTTCTGTTTTCAGATTACTATAAATCAAAATCAAAAGCCGACCAAACGATATATTTTATCAGAAATAGCAAAAATATTAGAACAAAATGGATTGAACTACAAAACCAACTAAAAACAATTGAGAAGGTTTCCATCCTAAGATGGTGTCACGTTTCAAACAATTCGAGAGTCGAGCTGCATGGGTTCAGTGATGCTTCAGAAAAGGCCTACGGTGCAGTGATATACTGTCGGATACAAAATAATAATACATTTAACGTTACCATGTTATAAGCCAAATCAAAAGTAGCGCCAAAACAGCAGAAAACTACATTACCAAAATTGGAGTTATGCGCTGCAGTATTATTAACCAAACTAATGAAGAAAGTTATGACAGGAATGGAAATGCATGTAGTAAATATCAATTGTTGCAAAATCCAGCTGACCTAATTACAAGAGGTATCACGCCTAGTAAATTACAAAACTCATCACTGTGGTGGAATGGACCAGAGTGGTTAAAAAGTGATAACATTCCTAGTACAAAAACTGTACCAGAGATATGTGAGGAGATTAAACGCTGTTATCATATAACTATTATACCGAAGAACGAAATCTGGATAAGGTATTCAAGCTTCAAGAAGATGATACGAGTATTATCATATTGCTACAGGCTCGTAAATAAACAAGAATACAAAAAACCATTAAGTTATATGGAAAATAATGTAACAACTAGAAAAGTTCTCTTCCTAGTTCAACAAGAAGTATTTTTGGAAGAGTACAAAACCATCAAAGCCGGACGAACATTACAGAAAGGAAACAGGTTATCATGCCTTGATCCGTTTATTGACAATGAAGGCTTACTGCGAGTAGGAGGAAGACTTCAAAACTCGAATCTACCGTATGATCAAAAACATCCAATTCTATTATATCATGACCATCATGTAACGTTAATTATAGTTTGTGACGCACACTTAACCACATTACATGGAGGTAATAATATGACCTTAGCTTATATCCGACAGAAATATTGGATACTTGGAGGAAAGCGAACAGTGAAAAGTAGCATTAGAAAATGCGTAAGGTGTACAAGATACAGATCAACAACCGCCTCACAAAAAATGGGCTCATTACCAAAACCAAGAGTGACGAAATCGTACCCATTCAGTCACACAGGCGTGGATTACGCTGGACCAATATCCGTGAGAACCATGAAAGGGAGAGGTCATAAATCATACAAAGGCGATATTTGTTTGCCTATCTACGAAAGCGGTACACTTAGAGCTGGTAGGCGACTTATCAACCGAAACGTTCATAGCTGCACTACGAAGGTTCATGGCACGCAGAGGACCAGTATCACACATGTATAGTGCCAACGCGACAAATTTTGTAGGCACTGCCAACTATTTGTATAAATAAATGTTAGACATAACCCCGTCTGACGACTTTCAAAACACGTTGACGAATATCGGAACACAACGGCACTTTATTCCACCATTATCTCCCCACTTCGGAGGGATTTGGAAAGCAGGAGTAAAATCTATGAAACACCACTTGCGTAGAGTGATAGGAGAGCAGACATTCACTTATGAAGAAATGAGCACGTTTTTACAACAAACCGAGGCATGTTTAAACACGAGACCGTTATGTGCACTAAGTGAAGATATAAACGACAACATCGTGTTAACACCTAGTTATTTCTTAATAGGCAGAGAAGCAGTAGGGGTACCAGACCCGCTATCGGAAACTAATACAGATCACATAAATAGGTGGAAACAGATCCAAAAAATGAAAAAGGATTTCTGGAAGAGCTGGACTAAAGATTATTTACACCAACTACAACAGAGGTACAAATGGAAAACTAGTCAAGAAAACTTGTCTGTTGGAACTCTTTCAATTATAAAAGATGAAAAGGTTTCACCCAGCAAATGGCCACTTGCAAGAATAAAGGAAGTACATACGGGAAACGACGACTTAACCCGAGTAGTGACACTTCAAAAATCGTCAGGAACAACACAAAAACGGTCAATACACACATGAATACCATTGCCAATCGAAACAAATATGTGTAGTAGTACTACGAATGAAACTGTGCATACAATACAAACAAATACCGCAACAATCCTAAGAAATAACAAAACTAAGCATCCTAAACGACGTAACAAAGTATCAAAATGGTTCACATTGCTTTTCATAGTTTTACAAGTATTGGGTTCAGCAACTACAACGACATATTCTTTAAAAACAGTACCACCAGGGTTTTATGTTGAACAAATAGGAACAGCAAGCATTGACAGAGGAATATTTAGGATAGAAATAAATTATGAAAAACAACACATAGAGCAAGAGTTTGTCAAAATAAAATCAGTGACGTCACAATATAATCAACTATGTAAAAATACAGAAAAGTTAACTGATTCCACATTTTGTAAGCAATTACACCATCATTTGTTAGAAGAAGAAGCAAAATTCGAACTGACTAAAGAATATTTGACAGAAGTGAACCAAACTAGGAAGAAAAGGGGTATATTGGGACAGTTATTAACGTCCATCTTCGGAGTCAATGATGAGGCATACCGAGATATCGACTCATTAAACTTGAATCAAAAAAGACTAATTGAAGCTGCCAACCATCAAACCAAATTTATGATATCAACAATGTCACAAGTCAACAAAACTGAACAAAGAATGAACCAGAAACTTATAGGATTTCAAACTAAACTGAACCAAGTGATAGGTTACATGGAGAATTACAACCATTGGTTCAGTAATGTCGACCATAACAGTGTAAACATACAGATTATGCAGACTTACCAGTTAGCATATAATTACGTAAAAGAAATCATGGATCATTATAACGGGTTATTAGAGATATACTTAACCAAGGCAACAGTATACAGTGTATTAACACCGAAAAATGTCAGTGAGTTAATATCTTTTTTAATTGAATTTGTTTAAATCATTCAATTTGTCAAATGTGTTTTTGGAACCAACCCGAACAACTACAACTTCTGTTTCATGTATTGATAATGTATTTTGTTGCTGCGACTATTTAGATAAAGCTATCGTTAATTATCTCCCTTCAGATCACAGCGGTCAAACCGTAACTTTTGAGTCCAACATAGCGATACAAAAAGTGCAGATACAATCCAGACCAATAACATTTGTCAATTTAAATAAATTTAAAAGCACTTTAATTTGTAAGTTAAGTAATCAGGACCTTACAATGAATAATGTTAATAGTTTGTATAAAGAATTCTTTTCGGTAGTTCAAACCGAGTTTAATAATATTTTTAAGAAGAAGTCTAAAAGTATCAGCCCTAAGTTTTTATTTAGTGACTGGGCAACTAAAGGACTTAGGAAAAGTAGGGAAAAACTTTTCGAGCTGTATGGCCTTAAGCCTTATATTAACACGGAAACTTTTAATAAGTATGTTGCTTCTTACTCAAAAAATTTTAAGAACACTTGTAAGGCTGCTAAAGCCTTATACATTAGCAACAAGGTAAAATCAGCAGACAATAAAATAAAGACGGTTTGGAAAATTATCAATAATGAAACGAACAGGATCAAAAAGCAAAATTCTGATTACACACTGGAGACGTCACGTGGTCTCATTTGCGATAACAAAAAAGTTGCTCAGGAATTTGTGAATTTCTTTACCAGTGTCCCACTAAAAACCACTGAAATCTTAAATTCTTCGCCCTCGCGTGCTTTTGATTTAATGAGGTCGAATGTTTCTGCCTGCCCGATTGAATTTAACTTTAAGCATATTAACCCCATAACAGTAATAAAATCTTTTAAGCAAATCAAGATCAAATTGACCGAAGATCTTTGGGGAATGTCTATTAAAGTCTGTACCTCCATAATTGAAACTATAGCACCTTACTTAGCCTTAATATTTAATTGGTGTGTGGATCAAGGAGTCTTCCCGGATCTAATGAAATACAGTAAGGTAATACCACTTTTCAAATCCGGGGACAGTAAAGACACTAATAATTATAGACCTGTGTCGGTGTTGCCGGTTTTCAGCAAGGTTTTTGAAAAGATAATGCTTAGTCAGATGCTCAATCATTTTAATACTAATAAAATCCTTCACCAGCAACAGTATGGTTTCACCAAAGGGCGTTGTACGACCGACGCTGGTGTTAACGCGTGGGAAGAGGCTCAAGACGCCATAGGAATCTTTTGTGACCTCTCCAAGGCATTTGATTGCGTCGATCACGAAACCCTGCTTTTGAAACTTGAGCATTACGGACTTGGAAAACTTGCGCTTAGTTTAATAAAATCTTATTTAAATGATAGACAACAGCAAGTTCAAATAAATGGTGTCAATTCACTTGGTTTAAAGGTAAAAATGGGTGTTCCACAAGGCTCGATATTGGGTCCTTTCCTCTTTTTAGTATATATTAATGACCTACTCCATTTATTAATAAATCAACCACAAATGGTGTTATTTGCTGACGATACTTCCTTAATTTTTAAGGTAGATAGACGTGCTTCAAATTTTGACGACGTAAATAACGCCCTACTGCTGGTCCAAAATTGGTTCACGGCTAATAATTTAGTACTAAATGGAAATAAAACTAAGTGTATAAGATTTTCTTTACCAAACGTCAAGAGTAGTGATTGTGAGATAGTATTGAATCAAGAGAAGCTAGAATTCGTCGATAAAACGGTTTTCTTGGGGATCACGCTCGACTCAAGGCTACAATGGGGTCCTCATTTAACATCTCTAGCAGGACGGCTAAGTTCAGCAGCTTACGCTGTCAGAAAAATCCGTCAATTTACTGATGTAGATACCGCGAGGCTGGTCTATTTTAGTTACTTTCATAGTATCATGTCTTACGGTATTTTACTTTGGGGACGGGCTGCAGACATCGAGTCTATTTTTATTCTGCAGAAAAGAGCCATCAGAGCCGTATATAATCTCCGCAGGCGCGATTCTCTAAGGGAATTGTTTAAGGATATTAACATCATGACTGTACCTTGTCAATACATCTATGAAAACATCATGTACGTAAGAAAAAATTTACATCTTTACAGTAAAAGAGGTGAAAGACATAATTATAGTACTAGAAATCGGGACCTATTAGTTCAACCAGGTTTCAGACTGGCTAAAGTAGACTCATCTTTCATGGGGTACTGTCTAAAATGTTATAATAAAATACCTCCCCACATACTTCAACTAAATGAGACAAAATTCAAATCCTTTGTCAAACGCACACTATTCAGGCGGGCATATTATAGGTTGGAGGATTACATAACTGATAAAAATGCCTGGCTTAATGCCGGTCCTGCTCCACACCACAACTAATTAATTGACATTCGAATCACTGTTGAAGCTGCTGAAGATAGTAAGAATTTATTTGCATTATATAAACTCAATCTCCTTTTTATTATATAGATGCATTGCACAGATGTGAGTACTTTGTACTATAGAGCTACCATTTACCGGGTAATGTCATAGATTGACTTGAATGTGCCTTAGCGGCTGATAGTATGGCATGCTCACTCAAATGTCTCGCTGACGGTGGCGCGTGTGTCGGATCATTTAGCTCCCTTCAAAATGGTTGAGCTGAATGGTGCTGATCCATGCGTCATGTTCGTGAACGGGCGCCGTCGGTTGGGACTGGTCATCTCTTAGCTGCCACGGCTTATTTTAATAATTAATTAGCTGGATTGTTTTTATTATGTTTTGATGCACTCTGGACGCTTTTAACGTGTACGGTTTTTTGTACATCGTTCTCACTTATAGTGTCAACATTAATCGATGTAACTAAGATATATGTAAAAACATTATTATTTAAAAGAGTGTCCATGGAGTTTCTTGCCCGTTCTTCTCCATAGGTACCTACTACGCTTTGGAATGGGCAACTAGCTTCATATTTATGACTGACCGACTCCTTGACAATTCAAAAGTGCCTGTAAATGGTTTAATTGAAATAAATTATTTGAGTTGAGTTGAGTTGAGTTATCATCAGCAAACAAAAAACTACCTTCTAATTTAAAAATCGTTCAACAACAGTTACTAGATACCAAGATATCTGCAAACAATACTTATATAAAAGTATACTCATATTTTGCTATACAAGAAATATCTAAATACACTTTAATGTATATTACACCAATCCCAAAGATACAATCAGATAAGTCAGCCCAAAGTCTAGAAGTACCTAAAGCTTACATAGGGTTAGATTACAACAACGAACTATATTTTGATTTGAACTATGAGGAATTCAAACGTTGTTTAGAATGGACTCACCATTTTATTTGCTTTCCTGGGGCCGTGAAAAACATGCAATTAAATGAAAATTGCATTGTAAATCAACTATTTAAAAACCAAACAAATACGAAATGTCCTACCAAATCATTTCACTTATCCAATAAAATAATATGGAAACAACTTCACATGCCAAACACTTGGTTATTCATTGCAAGAGATCGGGTTACGACTTCAATACTTTGTGATAGACAAAGAGAAGAAATTGAGCTTAAAAATACTGGTGTAATACGAATCGCAGATAACTGCTTGATTAAAACAACTAACAACATATTAACTGCCAAAAGAATTGTTTCAGTACCGATTGTAACATCATACTCAAAACAAATAGAGTTTCCCATGAATACACACGTGGTGACTAAATCCATGCTTAACATTACCAAGGAAGAAGTAATAGATAACTCAAAAGAGATTTTTCAGCATTTAATTAATCAAGAAAATGCCTTACAAACCGAACTAGATATTACTGTTTGGAGTCAAATTAGCACACACACTTACTTAACAACTGCAATATCTTGTACAATCATGTTCATAACCTTTTTATTTTTAGTCTGCTACGGCCCTGCAACACTGAGATGGATGAGAGCCAGAGTGCAGCTCAAGACCAGAAGAACAAGTACCGAGACAGCTGACAATCCAGCAAGAAAACCAACCTCGCTCGCTGCCAACAAGACATCTACCCTACGAACAACTGGCAAACCAACTATCACTACGGAACCTACGTACAGTGTACCACATCAACACGAATCTATTGAGTTATACCAACTGGAGTCCAGGTCCTGAGAGGCGCCAGAATGTTCAACCATGAACATACAACACCAATTACTGCGTCAGCATCAAGAGCGACATACATTCGTACCACGTGCCGGCAACACCGGCACACAGTCAGCGCTAAGAAGTGACCTACTGAGATCTTCGCTTCATCGGCTCAATACACACACAACACACATGGATATACGTATCTATGTGTATTAACCAACAAATTTGTATATAATTAAGTTTATTATCATAATAAATTAGTCATCAAGCTGGAGTCGAGTTTGATTCACCTTCCGGAACTCCCCTCACTGTGGCCAAGACACCTTTAGCCATCATCCATCCTATGAGTCTGTGGGATCGGCAGTGAGATAACCATTTCCTGTGTACATTGCACGACGTACACAAACCCCTATTCCAACCCAACTTCCGTCTGTTACCGTAGGTCTCATTGTAACTGGGCACGCCACAATAGCGGCGGTAAGTCCCCTCTTTGAGGAGTGGTTGGAGAGGCGCCACGGCGTCCTCACCTTCCGCCTGACACAGGTCCTCACCGGACACGGTTGTTTCGGGAGGTTCCTAATTCGCATAAGGCGGGAGGAAACGCCCGGGTGTCACCATTGTGTCGATCGCCCGGAGGACACGGTGGAGCATACGGTGGAGGTATGCCCAGTTTGGGCGGAGCACCGCAGTGTCCTCGCGGAGGCGATTGGCGGCGGCGATCTCTAGCGTCCGGCCCTGGTCCAGGCCATGGTACGGAGCGAGAGGGAATGGAAAGCCGTCACCTCCTTCTGCGAAGCAGTAATGCTCGCGAAGGAGGAGGCGGAGCGGGTGAGGGAGAGAGCATTGCGCCCTCACGCCCCCACTAGCCGCCGCAGGAGACGCCCTGGGCGTCGGGAGTCGCCTGCAGATTCCCGGCCACCGTAGGCGCGGGCTTGCGGATGGCGAGCAATGGGTAGCTCGTCGTCCGGTAAGGACCAGGCCCGGGTCGACGGCGCGTTGTGTTCCACGCGCGCCTCAAAGAGATGTCAGCACATCAGAGACGGGGTCCGATAGGGCCGACGCCTCGGGGTCGCGGGTTATTCTACAGAGAAAACCGTGGCCCTGGCACAGGCAACTGAAGGAACACGGGTGGGTTTTAGTCAGTAAAAGTCTGACACGCCCTCCCGCTCCACCCAGAGCGGGAGAAGTCATTTGATGATTTCCCACCCAAAAAAAAAAAAAAGGTCTCATTGTAACAGATTTCCCTCAAGTGAAACCAACGTAACCTGCGTTTGGTATGGTTTGTATGGTAGGTAGGGCGTTAGGAGAATTAGGGTGCTAGCTTATTGCTAGAGGGCTAGGTTGTAGTCAGTAGGGTCGTAGGTAAATCCATAGGTACCAGGCTCAATTGATTAGACATAGCCAACTGTACGCATTTGGAATAACGGCCGTACTAAGCTGTGACTACTGGTGCGTACAGCGGCTAAAGCTTCATTAATTAGTGTAACGTAACGTTTAGCCGGCTGGCCAAACGTGGTCACAAGTAATACAAATTTTATATTAGAATGTATGAAATACAAAAAAAAGTATGTTATAAAAATAAAATAAGAAGCAGCACGCGTCAGCCGCTCCTCTGGCCCGATGTCCGTCGCGAGGAAGCTCGAGTCGACCGCTTCACTAGCCCGCAGCCCGTCGCGAAGCAGCTCGCGTCAGTCGCTCCACTGGCCTGCAGCCCATTGCGAAGAAACTTACGTGAGCCGCACCACCGACCTGTAGTCCGTCGCGAGGGCGCTCACGTAAGATATGGATTGTCGCGGAGGAACCGGAGGTGACATGACAGATGTCACCAATACGGTGCTCAATTCTGCATCGAAAACGCGTTTAAGAGCTTTAAGTGTCAATATTCCAAATAAACGAATGACACTGACAGCCCTTAAACCTAGTTTTTGTGTTGATCGCGTAGTTTCTTTGGTGAAATCCGCACTAAGTAGGTCGGTACTCCCAAGAATACAACGTCGGGCAGTTACAAAACTTTTTAACTATCTGCCTTTATTGATCGAAGCTAACTGGCGACAATTTTGTTTTCAAACAGAAGTCAGACATGCTAAATAGAATGCTAGTTCAAATACTAGCCTCCCTAGAGGATTTTGAAACTGTTCGCGCCGCTTCGTCGCCTCACAGCGACAAATGGCCGAATATTTTTACACCGGCCATCCCTGCTGCATATTTACAACGGGTTAAGAGGTTTCAAGCACTTTTCCGGTAGATAAAACACAAACCATCGTATCAATTGTAAAACTACAGAATGAAATCACAGTAATGGAACGGATCCGTTGTTTAATCAAAGGGTTTAAGCTTTTCCAATTAAGTAAGCAATTTACTGGGACAGGTTCGGTTTAGTGACGAGAAAATGAGTTCCATGTCGGATTTTTAGTTAAATTTATGGTTGGGTCACCTTCTCGTGGGCGTTTTAAATATTAGCTACTAAGAGCGATTTGGAGAAATTGAATTCGTTATTAAAAACAGGGTTCGTCAAATAAAATGATGTCCTCCAATTTAATCAATCTTGAGGTCTATAGGTACTAGCGTGGTTTTATGAACACACTTTGGCAAACACAGGAATACATAGACAAACTATCCAAACGAGTGATCCCAAGGTATTTATTTTTAATGAAGAAATATTTAATGAAGAAATCAACGCTTTCAACATGACAGCATTCTTAGAATGTCTAAATTTTAATCCTTGATCTAATTTTTTCGCGCCAAGTCAGATATTCTACGTGCTGCAAGACGACGTTTAACAAAACGAAGTCGATTTTATGAAATAAGTTTCCCGATTCGGGACAATCGTGTTTCGTGAAACCGTGATAAACCTCCGGCTTGAGAAAACGGGCCATTAGGCCGTCGGTCCACAATGAGATCGCCTAGTGGCTACTTTGATTGCATTGCGGTCGCTATCGAGCCCTGAATTTTTATTTGAAATTGTTGTGGAGAAATGTGGGATCATCCGGCCTGCTTTATTTTTGTGGATTATCTACTGGCCGTGATTGATTTTATTGGATTGGTATTCTACTAATGCACGTTTGAGTATGTTCAGTCTGAGCTGGTAGGTTGCGAAACTCTGGACCAAAACACGATTGGTCATTAATTTTAATAAATGATAAATGATAAATGATTTTTATTTCTGTAAGTGGGTTTGTACAAACACTTTTACACGTCAAACATTTTTTTTTTAAACTAGATGAGGTCGGCGTTTCCTATCTGACTACTCTGAGAAGAAAAGCCGAAACAAACTCAGAGGTCACAGTCTCTTTTAAAGTCCAGACATAATCTTGGTCAGATCATGTTAAGACCATGTGGATTGATGTCTGAAATGGTCTTTTGAGGAAAGAACCACACAGATTGAGTGGACCTGTCCAGTCAGTGCACGCATTTGTCAGTAATCGTACAGCTCAACTCAAAACATAAGGAGCTCAACGATTCGACGAACAATACCAAAGAAAGGACATTGGATAGGCCGCATAATTACTCAAACCGCCAGACCAAGTTACGATTAAAATTAACTGAGATAATAAAATATAAAAAAACAAAAGTAAAAAATAAAAATGACCCACATAGTCTTAACATTCACAATAATAACAATAAAATAATACCTAGGTAAGTATTCATGTCATTTTTTTACAGATCATATGAGGACCATGTAGGTAGGTGTCTGAAATGGTCTTTTGAGGAAAGAACCATACAGATTTGAGTGGGCCTGTCCAGTCAGTGCACGCATTTGTCATTAATCGTGCAGCTCAACTCAAAACGTAAGGAGCTCAACGATTCGACGAACAATACCAAAGAAAGGACATTTGGGTAGGCCGCTTTAAGTACTCAAACTGCCAGATATAAAAAAAATATGAAATAACTGACATAGACAAAATATATAGAAATAATACCCACTAAGTCCTCACACGAAATTAAAATAATAATAATATTATACAAAGTAAATATTCATGTCATAATCATGAAATTTCAAAGTGTATATAAAATAAAACAAAAGTTACGTACCAAATAAAAAAATAAAAAAACACAGTATGCAAAAATTGGAGCAGGTCAGTCCCAAGCCTTTTTGTCCTCAATATAGTCTTTGACTGTATAAAAAGCTTTCTGGCACAACTAACGTTTAATAAATGATTTGAATTTATTAAGGCTTAGATCTTGAACATGGCTTGGAAGTTTATTATAAAAGCGTATACATTGACATCTGAACGAGCCACATATTTTCTTGAGCCTTGTTGTAGGTACAACAAATTTGTGTTTGTTCCTAGTATTTATATTATGGATATCACTGTATTTTTTAAACAATTTTATGTTTTTGTGGGCATATAAAAGATTTTCATAAATATACTGAGAAGGCACAGTCATTACATTAATTTCCTTAAATTTCTCTCTGAGAGAGTGTCTCGGACTTAATTTATAAATTGATCTAACAGCTCTTTTCTGCAAAACAAATATAGTCTGCATGTCGGCGGCATTTCCCCACAAAAGAATACCGTACGACATCACACTATGAAAATAACTAAAGTATACTAAACGGGCTGTCTCTAAATCAGTTAAATTTCGAATTTTTCTAACAGCGTATGCTGAGGAGCTTAGCTTTTTTGAAAATTTATCAATATGTGGGCCCCACTGAATAAGCATTCATTCAGCATCCAAAGTTAAGCCCAAGAATACTGTGCTGTCTTCAAGTTTCAATTCTTCGCCCTTTATCAACACATTCGTTTTCACATGCCTAACGTGAGGTAGCCTAAACTTATTGCATTTAGTCTTCTTTTCATTAAGAAGTAAATTATTAACATTGAACCAGTGAACTATTTTTGAGACCGCGTTATTTACATCGTCAGTAACCAGCTGCTGACGTTTAAGTTTAAACAAAAGTGAAGTATCATCCGCAAACAACACTATATCATGATTATCCTTTATGAGGTAAGGCAAGTCATTAATATAAATAAGAAACAAGAAAGGACCAAGAATTGAGCCCTGTGGAACTCCCATTGTTAAGATAGATCCGGGAGATCTTTCTCCATTAACGTCAACGCTCTGAATCCTTTTACTCAAGTATGAAGTAAGAAGATCCAGAGCGGTGTTTCGGATCCCGTAGTGACGGAGTTTCCTGATTAACGTTTCATGAAGAACGCAATCGAATGCCTTGGACAAATCACAAAAGATGCCCAAGGCATCGCATTTATCTTCCCAAGCATTATAAATATGTCCTAAAAGTTCAACACCGGCATCAGTAGTTGAACGACCCCTTGTAAAACCGAATTGTTTGCTATGTAATAATTTGTGTCTGTTAAAAAATCTTTGCAGTTGGTCTAAAATAAATTTCTCAAAAATTTTACTAAATGTTGGTAGTACTGAAATAGGTCTATAATTTGTGGGGTCTGATGTACTACCTGATTTAAACAAAGGTATTATTTTACTTTTTTTCATAAGGTCAGGAAACTCCCCACAGTCAATACAATTATTAAAGATAAGAACTAGAGTAGGTGCTACAATGTCTATAATAGACTTAGCAACTTCTACAGAATTACCCCACAGATCTGCAGTCTTTTTTACATTTAAAGTGTGAAAAACTTTGATTATATCCCTACATGTAATATGTTCAAAATTAAATTCCGAATCGCAAAATTTTACATTTTCCTTTAGCAAAGACTCAGCAACAGAAGGCGATGAGTTAAGGGATTTAGTAGTTGAAACGGGAATATCTGAAAAGAATTTTTCAAAGGCCGCGGCGACTTGTGAGTCTGATTTTATTATGTTGTCATTAATAGACAGGCTGTAGTCAGTACTTCTGTTACTAGACCTTCCCGTTTCACTATTAATAATTTTCCAAGTCGTTTTAATTACGTTACTACTGCTTTTAATCTTCGAACCCAAATAACGTGACTTGGCCATAACACAAACTTTTTTAAACAGTTTTGAATAATTTCTAACATATAAATTAAATTCAGCAGTGTTAACATAAGTCCTTTCATTATACAGCTCATAAAGCCGTGTTCTACTTTTATGAATACCAATGGTAGCCCAATCACTGAAAGATGCATTACTATTAACCGAGATAGTTTTGGGAATAAAGATCGAATTAAATTGTTTACAGTAAATATTAAAGAACTCATCATATAGATGATTAGGATCAGCATGAACAGGAGAATACAAAAGTGGTAAATTATTTATTAGTTTAAATTTAAAAGCCTCTAAGCGGCTTGTAGTTTTCGGGTTGACAGTGATATCCTTTTTACTTATTTTGTTGTTTTGGTTTTCAATAGTAATCCTTTGTCCGCAATGATCAGAATCTAGTAAATTAATAATTTCTTTGTGGCTTGGTACAATATCTGTATAAATATTATCTAGGCATGTGGCACTAGTAGGGGTAATTCTTGTTGGCTCCAAAAATAGATTTATAAGATTGTAGGACTGAAACAAACTTATTATCTTGCTACAAGAACCTGAGTTTTCCAATAAATTAACATTAAAATCACCGCAAATGATAATGGATTTGTTTGAGTTACAAATCTTGTGTAATACTTCATCCATTACCTTTTCGAAGCAGTCATACAATCCTGAAGGGGGCCTGTACACACTTAATACAATAAACTGCTCCAATTCTATACAAGCTATTTCAACAGTCCGCTCAACAGATAGGCTCACAATATCCTTACGGTCTTTAAATTTAAGCTGGTTACTTACTAAAATTAATGAGCCCCCATGTATAGCGTTTACTCTGCTGAACAAACTACCAACCTGGTGATTATTAAAATTGAACAATAACTGGTGGTTTTTAAGCCAATGTTCTGTTATACACAGAATATCAATACTATTATAATTCATAAATAATTCTACTTCTAAATCTTTGTTCATAAATCCTTGAATATTTTGATGCACCAGGTTGATACTATTAACTGATTTTAAGCTTTTATTACATTTATTATTGCAATTCTGTACGTTATTGCCAGAGGTTGCCTCTATTGTCTGAATTTCTAATTTAAATTATTATGATGAATGTCAACATATGGTACCAAATTATTGGCTGAATTATTTGAAATGCATTGCTCAATAGAAGCAATTTGTTTAGCCAAATTCTTGGCTGTAATAGAAAAATAATATGATAGCGACACAGCTATCTGTCTTTTACAATACTTAGAAAGATAGTATTTATCTGTGAAAAATCTATCTTTTGTCAAATATAAATGGTTACCAACATAATTGTTAGTGTCAATTAAATGGAATGAATTATTATTAGATGTCAAATTATACAATGTCATATTTTAAATCTATAGATGTTTTCTTCCTGTGGCAAACTTTGGCTGAAGGGGAATGTGAACATCACAATTTTTTTTAAACTGAGATTGCATAAGGATCTATAATATTGGAGTAATTCTCCTTTCTTCACATTACCCCTATTACCAACAAATATTAATAATATAGTGTCCTGGTTAAAATTGCATTTAATAATTTTTTTCATTATATCATATAATGAACAACCAGGCATACAGTAGTTCATTATTGAGTGTCCCGGATATTTTTTTGTCAACAATTGGCCTAGATCCTTTCCAATTTCATCACAAAATAACACTATTTCTTTATTTACACTATGCTTAGGGAAACAGTTAGTAATTGACAATGGCAAACTGTTACAAGACTGCGGTATGTTGGTATCACATATTGTCAATGAATGGTCCGGTGTGGGTTCAATAGATGGTGGTTGACAATACTCACACTTGTTTGTTTGTGACCTCACCAGCTCATTCATTGCCAATACATATTCCCTCATTTGGTTTTCAGAGGCTGTATATTTAATGGTCATGGAAGTAAGTTTCTCCTGTAGTTGTTCAAGTTCATACTGCAAGTCTTCCATGTCAATTTGATATTTCCTAGTACTTTTTTGTAAGTTAAATGAATACATATCTAATTGTTTCAGTAGATGTAACCTTTCTCTATTAAGTTTTACATTTTTGATGAAGAACTTTTGTTTTTTGACCATTTTCTTTGTTTTAACAATGTATTTGTTAATCTTTATGTATTTTTTAAGTTTATTTTTACTAGTAACTACCCTCAATGAATTACTTGATTTTAAATCTTCATGTCCTGTTGTTAAATCTATTGTGTAAGAGGGGTTTATAGCAGAATCCATTGATGGGACAATAGGCACCAATTCGTTGAATAGACTTTGATTTAATGAGGCAGTGATGTTAAGATTTGTAGTCTCAAGTTGTTCGATCTGACTATGTGCCTCGTGTAGCTGCTGTTGTAGTGAATAGTTTTGACTGAGAGCGTGTTCATACTCATTGCCACACTGGTTAAACCCGTCCACAACAACTTGGAGCCCGTCCCGGGCTGCCAAGGCATCAGTGAGTTGAATATATAACTGAGCCATTTCTGCTTTCAACTTGCTATTCCTTTCAAGGAGACCAAGGAACTCTATTTCACTTTCATCCCTTTCCTTAATCAGTTGGTCACAGTGCTCCTTAGACGCCTTTAGTTCGCTCAAAGCCTGAGTGAGTTTGGACTCTTCTAGGCGAGCCCGCGCGCTACGTGTCATGATCATGATTAAAGAGAAAAAGAGAAGAGATTAGAAAAAGAGTAGTGGACCAAGTAGCCGATGGTTAGTTGAACGGAAAATGAAATTGAGATCGTTATGAAAGAAGTTCTGTCACCAAACTAATTAAGGTTATGTTTACGTTTTTAAGGTCATTGGCATCAACTTGTAGCCGTTTTATAAGTGATCTAATGAATTTTAGGCAAAAAATTAGAACGTAAACAATCTACTACCAAGTAAAATCTATAGTATTGTACCTGATAACGAGATGAAAATGCAACATTCACTTGAGCCGGTAACTGTCAACGAATCACAATTAAAAATTTTTCACATACTTTACACTTATTGTTTAAATTTTACACAGAAGCCAATTAATTACGCTATAAACTATTTAATTAATTGGAAATAAGCCTTATTAAAAAGGAATTATATTATTTAAAATTAAAATTACAGGGACAAATTCAAATCAGCTGTTAGCTGTAGTGTTGCCAAAGGAAAAAAAAAAAAATGATTACCGTTATATAACAACGTACCATTTTTTAGAAGATTTTCTGTAAATTCTATAATATAATTGTAAACTATACCCTACTGAAACTGCGGACCAAAATATTGTAGGAGTTTATCGCTCTCCATAATCGCATTGCATATAAACTATCTCTAATACTATGCACATCTGAATCTGATAGTGTATTGACTTACAGTAATGGAATTCAGTACGAACACAGCCTGTTTATCCTATATCTACATACACACATAATACACTGTCAACAATCGCTTTAGGTAGTTAGTTACGTGCTCTGATTGTCTGTCTGCGCTGATAGACTGGGATGTTGTTTTAGTGCCTATTCAATCTCCGAACATAAATACGTAGAATACGACCAATCCTCATTTGTTTCCCCTTCTGATTAATAATACAGGTAGAAATAGACGTGAGAAGTACAGACTTTGGGTGCAATCACTCCCCGCCAAAACAGCATTTCTTAGAAAAAGTGTAATATGCATGGCCTCATTGATATACAATAAAATTCCTAATTCCCTTAAGATAATGAATATTAATTCATTCAAGAGAGAACTATACAATATGCAAATTTGTAATGGATACTATAATGTTAAGTAGATTTTGAATAATACATTTTGAATATAAATAATGTATAATAATTATTTTTTTTACATATATTTCTAGTTTGTATTGACTGTAATTACGTAATTGAATTGATTGAATTTTGACTATACCATAATTATTTCCTAATTTATAATTTCCTAATATATAATACTCACTCTTGAACCAGCAATATTAAACTCTTCCATCTATATGTGCATATCTATGTATCATGTCACACATGTTTATATAAATAAATGAACCCTTATCTTTATCTTTACGACACTTCTAGATGACATTATGTTTCATGGTGAAGTTTGGTGGGAAACTATAAAGTGGGGCATTGTTGGCATAGTATAAAGAGAAATTTGAAATTGTACGTAGTCTTTCTATGTCTTTATGGATTTGAAATGACTAGCAATTATTTGGAATATTCTAATCAGTTGTAGTCTGATTCGATCTCAGCTTAATAAAAGGATTTGAAATCACCAAAACTCTTGTCAAACTTGATTATTTTGCCAAAACTCCTTCTAGCCGTTCATAAATTCCAATACAGAAAATATCTCCAACAAAAGCATCAGAAAATAGATTAGTCAAATCCGTCGCCTTCCATTTATTTCCAAATCGTCACTACATCAACATTAATCATTCATGTTTTCGTTTAACTAAGTGTGTTTAAGTTCAAATCTAGTTAAAGTTTGTCATAGTGTTGTTAATCATTCTGTGAGTTATTACTGTACTGTGTAATTAGGATTTATTAGGGATCGGTGACCTTTATATTCGTTTCGGTTGGTAACAGGAGAGATTTGTTCTGGAAGTTTAGGATTAACTGTGCTATTCACGCCCGAGCCCCTGTTTCAAATGGCTGAGTGATCTTTATTGAGGACAAACACGTGTAGAGTCTTCGCCAAATCGAAAAGTATTTTTGGATCAAACCGTAGGTCGCTACTCGTATTTTGTTAAAACATAGAACCTGACACTGACCTGCAAATACTTTAGAAAATTATAATTTCGCGAGCTAGCCTGCTTACCTTCTGCTACCGGCTTGCCCCTTATTATAAATTTAAAATGCAATGAGAGACAACGCATAGCCTTGACCACTGGGTCTAGAGCATGCAGTTTAAAACAAGTGTTGCTTAATATAATAAAGGTGAGCACTATGATAAAAGATTGTATGGAAGAAGAGGATGGCCGCCATGGGATATCCCATCGCACCAGGCGCACACCTTGTAATAATAATAATTTACCGACCAAGTAAGTAAACATCGTGTCAGGATTTTGGAATAAATATAACGACGTCAGATGGAACAGAAATGGTACCACGATTCGTCTTATAGTAATAGTACATTAAAACATAACTGGCGAAATGTGGGTGTACTGTAGGTACACCTCTGCCTTACCCTTATGGGATTACAGGCGTGATGTTATGTGATGTGTGTGATTAAAAAAATACAAGAAACAACAAAATACGGCGGCAAAATTGTTAGTTATTCGTTACGCTAAGGAAAATTTTAATTGTTTTCTCAATATTAATTAATGAAAAGAGATTAAATTGTTTTTCTTTGTAATTTAACGTGCCGCGTGAACTTCAAGAGTCAAGTCACGTCCTCATTTGAGTCGAGATGAAATGTTACGAGCCCTGGGCATGTTAGAAAATGGTGCTATTCAATGCGTCGTTGCTGAGGCCCTATACCTACAGCAGCCAAAACGTGATGTTGTGGCTGAACGGCACACTGGTAGATATCATGTTACTACATAGATACAGGATCGATTTCTCCAAATGACCGCCAGAAGACAGTCCAATACCGCAGCGATGCAACTAGTACAAATGCTCCAGGAGGACCACTAGCTGCTAGTAAGTGACCAAACCGTGCGAAGGAGGTTGCATGATGTTGGTCTTCATGCTCGAAGACCGCTACGTGTTCCAGCATTGCAACGTGGCAATCGCGGTCGGCGGCTTTCGTGGGCTCGGGAGCATTCACCATGGAATGACGAACAATGGTCTTTGGTGCTGTTCACCGATGAGTCCCGGTTTGGGTTTCATCCGGATTCACGAAGAACATGCGTTTGGAGAACTCCAGGAAGAGTTAGCCGTTTACGGCACACTCAGGAGGTCCACTGCCAAGACACAATCATGGTGTGGGCAGGAATTCCTCTTGGCGCACGAACCCAGCTCGTTTGGATCCAAGGCAACATGACTGAACAAAAATACCACTAGGAGGTAGTAGAGCCGGTAATTGTCCCACACAGAGTCCAAATTGGCCAGGAACTTCTACTCATACACGATAATGCTCCTTCCCATACGGCGCGGCTGGTGTCGACCACTCTCCGAGACGACGATATTCAAGTTTTGGATTAGCCTGCACAGTCGCCTGACTTAAATCTTATCGAGCATGCCTGGGACATGTTACAAGGAAGAGCTTTGAGAGATTTCCCGTTACATTTGACGACGGAACAACAACATTCGACATTGACAATTTAATTTTAAGTATAAACAATTGATGCGATGTGTAATTGATGTAAGAGGTGGGTACACTGATTATTACTAAGAAGAAATTAAGTTTTTATATCATACCAATTTTCTACGGCGATAAAAAAAATAGCGTCATTATCTACAAGAAAAAATTCTCGATTTTTTATTATTTTTTATTGAAGACTTTCAAATAACCTATTGTTGGGTACTACTCGGAAGGGAGGGGCGCGGTCACTATAAAACTACCGCAGGCGACGAGTCAGACTCACTTTTCGTTTGGACTGCGTTGCGTGCGGAGTGCGCTATCCGTCAGCCGTTCGGTGCAATCTGGTATCTCTGTATCTATTATTGATTTTCTTGATTTGATGGATGATGATTTTGTTCCTCTGATTGTAATTTGTTAAGTTTGTTTATTATTTTCATGAATACACATGTGATTAGTTTTTAGGTTAATAAATATTTCTTTATTTAATTGTGATTTCACTTCTGTCCTAACATCAGAAGTGGGATAACAATCCAACCCCAATTTAGGCCCCTTGACCAATTTGAATTTCATAACAGAGGAACTTTGTCGTTACCCACGTGTTTTGTTTTTTTTTCATCTAATATTTGTTTTGGTGTTTGTTGTTTTGTAATCTAAACTTGTTTTGGAGGGTGAACATGCCTAACACGCATCGTTCACGGAGCAGATCGCATAGCAGATCGCACCGACGGAATCGTAGGCATGATCGGTCGCGAAATAGCTCACGAAATCCTCGAAATAAGTCACGTAGTCGTCGCGAACGGACTCCCTCTAGAGTACGGTCGAGCGGGACGCCGCCGCTTGCGTCATACATTAGCCAGACACCGCGGTCTAACCCCGTTGAAACGCAAACCCTAGATACAATCTTATCTCGTCTGGAAAAGATCGAAAACAAATTCACGTCTACCCCCATTCCGCAACCGGACCCAACGGCGCCGTCTGTGGCTCAAGCTATAGTAGATGCGATTCACTCCATAAATCCGGGACGTTCCCATTACTTCGTGTCGAACTTTGACCCGTCGGTCCATGACGTGGACTCTTGGTGTGATGAAGTTGATCGCGCACAAATAGCCAATCGCTGGGGCGACAAAGAATGCTTGTCACGCGTAGCCGGATGTTTAAAAGGCGACGCGAGAACTTGGTTAAATGAATGGGTAACCGCTGATAGATCGTGGAGTAGCTTTAAACGCGAATTCAAACCACTTTGCCCTCGAAAATTAGATTACGCGACGATACTTTTTGAAACTATGAATACGACGTCTAATAGATTCATGTCGTACGCTGAATACGCGAGACGTACTCTGCTCCGCTTGCGCATTGTCAAAGGCCTTAGTGATGAATTAATGACGCAAATAGTGGTCCGCGGCATAGACGATGCACAAGTACGGGCAGCGGCGGTAAATGCAGAACTAACATCAGAAAATCTGGTGTCCTTTCTATCTATATATGCGAAACCAGATCAAACGAAAGGTGGCTCAGCTAAAACTACGGCATACCCTTTGTCACGAAAACGCGGTACAGAACATGCAGATTCGAATCAGCATAAGACCTGTTTTAACTGTAAGGGCCGAGGTCACATGTCTCACAACTGTCCAAAAAAATCGAAACCGTCCGAGCCAGTATCCAAAGTACGTCCCAACGTTCCAACCTGCACGTTCTGTAAAAAGATAGGGCACAGGGAGGACGTTTGTTTTGCCAAAGAAAGATCGTTTGGACCACAGGGTCAGCAGAACAAACGAAATGTAAATTTTTGTCAGGATCCTGCGGAAAAAACAGCGACATAACCACCGCAGTAGTTCATGTTATACCGGTCGATGTGTTAATAGACAGCGGCGCGCTTAATGTTTCTCTCATATCGTCCGACGTAGTAAAACATTTGGCTTGCGCAGTAAAACCTACTCAGTGTGTGTTGAAGGGTATCAGTAACCACGAAATTGTATCCACGTCTTATGCAACCCTTATAGTTGAGTTTGCTAATATCACGCTAGAGGCTGATTTTGTCGTAGTACCAGCCGCATTTATGAGTACACCCCTAATAATTGGAACTGACATTTTAAATAGGGACGGCATAACGTACATCAGAACCAAATACCGACAATATCTCACACGCGCACCTGACAGCCAAAACACGTCTCAGGTGTTCGCAGTATCTAAAGAAACTGACATACCTATAGTTACACCACTGCAGGGTGCAGAGCGGGAATCTCTTAAGAGGGTAATTGATGATTTTGCTGAGTTTTTTATAACAGGCACTGCGAAAACTACTGTCACTACGGGTGAAATGCATATCAATGTAATTAGCGACGTACCCGTTACCTACCGCCCTTATAAACTTTCAATTGCTGAGAAAACTAGAGTTCGCGAAATCATCTATGACCTTCTACAGAAGTGTATTATCCGAGAGTCCGTTTCCGAGTATTCTAGTCCGGTAATTTTAGTGAAGAAAAAGGACGGATCGGACCGGCTTTGCGTTGATTTTCGCGCTTTGAACAGGGTGACTGTTAAAGAGCGGTATCCACTCCCGTTAATAGATGACCATATCGATCGTTTAGGTGACAAAAACATAACGAGATACTCGTCTCTTGACATGGCCTCTGGCTTCCACCAGATAAAAATAAGCGACGAGTCAATCCATCGCACCGCATTTGTTACGCCCGAGGGGCATTATGAGTACTTAAAAATGCCATACGGTCTGACGAATTCGCCCATTGTATATCAACGCATCATCAACAATACGCTGCGCAAATTTATCGACGCGGGGCAAGTTCTGGTTTATATAGACGATGTACTGCTGATGAGCGCCACAGTGGTCGAAGGCGTCGATCTGTTGCGACAGGTACTTACGACGTTGACCAAAGCAGGGTTTTCGATAAACGTACGCAAGTGTGTCTTTCTCACCACCGAGATTGAATATCTTGGCCGAATAATAAGTCAAGGTCAGGTTAGGCCAAGCCTTCACAAGATCCAGGCATTAGTAAACTCGCCTGCCCCGGAAAATACCAAACAGGTTAGGCAGTTTCTAGGACTGGCCGGTTACTTCCGGAAGTACATCGAGAGCTATGCAACGAAAACGTTCCCACTCTCACAATTGACCAAAAAAGATGTTCAGTTCAAGTGGGGTCCCGAACAGGAAAAAGTACGACAGGAAATAATTTCAATTTTGACCAATGAGCCGGTATTAGCAATCTTTGACCCGAGTCTTCTCACAGAGGTTCATACTGATGCGAGCAGCATCGGATATGGCGCAATTCTTTTGCAAACCCATCCGGATAGTAGCAAAAGAGTTGTGGCTTACTTCAGCCGGACCACTCAAGGCGCAGAGAGTAGATACCACTCTTATGAGTTAGAGACGTTGGCGGTTGTGAAGGCATTGCAGAATTTCCGACACTACTTGATTGGACTCCAGTTTAAATTAATTACAGACTGCAATGCTCTCAAATCCACCGAACGTAAAAAGGATCTGCTGCCGAGAGTTGCCCGCTGGTGGATATACCTCCAAGATTTTACCTTCGAGATGGAGTACCGAAAAGGGGCTATGATGTCGCACGCCGATTACTTGAGCAGAAATCCTCCTCGTAAGGTGCTTCATGTCACTCAGCATCGCAATTGGGCTCAGATAGCGCAAGCTGCAGACGAAGAGACACGGGAGCTTCTCCAAAGACTTAGAGAAGGCAGCCTCGATCCTAATCACTATGTTGAGAAAAATTACCTTTTGTACTATAAGTACACTCCGATTGGTGAGCAACCACGATTCCTTTGCTTTATTCCCCGAGGTCACAGACTTAGTCTGCTTCGAGTATTCCATGACGAGCACAATCATATTGGCTATGACAAGACCTTGGATTTAATCCTAAGGCACTTTTGGTTCCCAGGCCTTAGGCAATTCGTTAAAAAGTACCTCGAACATTGCTTGATTTGCATCTCCAAGAAACGTGTGCCTAGGGCTCCACAACAAAATATAACATCGTGGGAAAAACCTGATCAACCTTTTTCAGTTGTACACTCAGATGTCCTAGGTCCACTTCCCGAGTCAAACGGCTTCAAGTTTGTTCTTCTTATTGTGGATGCGTTCACTAAGTACACTCTCCTATATCCCATTTATAGGCAGGATGTAGAAGAACTTCTAAGAGTGTTCACAAACGCAGTTTCACTTTTTGGTGTACCAAAAATGATTGTAACCGACAGAGGCAGAATGTATCAGTCCGCTAGGTTCCTAGGTTTTGTTAAAGATATGGGATCGGAGATACATTTGGTTACTGCAGAGATGCACCAATCAAACGGCCAGGTCGAGAGGTACGCCCGCACCGTTCTGAACCTTCTTCGCATCGAGACCAATCACAAAGGGAAAGCCTGGTCCGAGACGCTGTGGAGACTCCAACTGACCCTCAACGTGACCAAGCAGAAGACTACTCAGTCATCACCATTAAATCTGCTAGTGGGCACCGACGCGGCGACCCCCGTCATCAAGTCACTGATCCGTGATGTCACTTTGGAAGGCGGACAGCCGAATCGTGAAGCACAAAGAGAGTTACGCAGGGCCCGCGCAACTGATCTATTAAAACAAAACCAGTCTCGACAGGACGATTATGTAAATCGACACCGACGCCCCCCTAAAGTTTTTAATGTAAATGACTTGGTTTTCGTCGTTAAGTTTTCGCAGGCAACTGGAAAGATGGACCACGGGATGCGAGGGCCGTACAGGGTCACACGCGCGCTGCCGAGTGGGCGGTATGAACTGCGCTTATTAACCGGCTCCTATGGCAAGACGACGCAAGCTGCTGCTCAGTACATGGTGCTCTGGAAAGGGGAGTGGTGTCCTGAGACTTGCGCTGCATTCTTTGAGCGTGAGTGTACTTGCGAATTAGTAGGGGTCTGCATTACCAGAGAGGGTTGTGCAGATCTTGTGGTGAGACAGTAGACGGACTGCGAGACGTCTACGTCAGGTAAACTGCGAGGTACCTGACCGGTCTCACAAAGAGTGGCCTTGCTACCCACGTATAACGGATGTCGTTCCCGTATAACGTGTGTTTTAACGTGTAGAGGACGGACTGCGAGACGTTCCTTTCGGTGATTTGGTAATCACCCTACACGATTGGTCATGTAGAGGACGGACTGCGAGACGATCCTTTCGGCAATAAACGCCCTACATGACAGTGAATGAACATGGATCCATGTGGGTTGAATGATGTATGAATGTCGATGACACGAGTTATGATGTTTATGTGTGATGAATGGAACTCTATGGAGTACTAAGATGACGTCTTGGTACCCCATAGACTATTTAGCTAGTCAGTTTATATGTCGGATGAATGAAAGAAAAAGGCCACGTAAGATGAACTGAGTGCAAGCAAAAGAATAGGCAAATGGGTTTGCTCTCCGAGAGACGTAATTCTTCCTTGTTGGATTCACAGAAGGTGACCTGACTGACGACACTACTCCTGCTCATCATTGTGCAGAGCCAGTCGCTGGGCCTTCCCGTCTAGCTGACGAAACCCATGGAGGACCGGACCTTTCTGATGCTGTCGAGGTCGACGCATGATCAGGATGGCCGTGTTGGGTACTACTCGGAAGGGAGGGGCGCGGTCACTATAAAACTACCGCAGGCGACGAGTCAGACTCACTTTTCGTTTGGACTGCGTTGCGTGCGGAGTGCGCTGTCCGTCAGCCGTTCGGTGCAATCTGGTATCTCTGTATCTATTATTGATTTTCTTGATTTGATGGATGATGATTTTGTTCCTCTGATTGTAATTTGTTAAGTTTGTTTATTATTTTCATGAATACACATGTGATTAGTTTTTAGGTTAATAAATATTTCTTTATTTAATTGTGATTTCACTTCTGTCCTAACACTATCATTACTCCATTAACTTTAATCTGTCTGTCATTTTATCTATTTTTTCGTCGACAAAACCAGTTTCTATGGTGGTCGTGCTGACACTGACAAGTCTGTCAAAATCCACTGAAAAGAGTCACTGGTTTTAAATATCTGGGGCATTGTGTCACCGATAGGCTGTCGGTTGACGCCGATTTGGTGAGGGAACGTAATAATATTCTTTTCTTTTTTGTTTTGGAGCACTGGCTGTCAGATGTAACATGTTGGCCCGCAGGTTCGCAAGGTTTCATAATCATAATCATAATCATTTATTTATTTGCAAACATGGGATACACAGATATTTTCCCTTATAATAAAGTTCTCCATATTTTACCATCAAATGAGTATGCAAATAGTGTTATACAATTAAAATATCAATAATGTCAACTAAATTCAATAAATCACAATTCTAAAAATAAAAAATAAAAACAATAATAATTAATAACTAAATCAAAAAATAATATACAATACATACCTAACAGTATAGGGTAAGGAGCAATTAAACTACAATAAATACCTACGAAACTATTTGTATTGTAAAAAGGAGTACAGAAAAGGTGAACAATAGTGTAACTTATGTGAACTTGCTTATAAGAATAAAAGTGACGACCGGGCCGGCGCGCGACCATAGCGTGCGTACGTGAACATCGATTGCCCGCTCGCGTTGTACTAACTGTCGGTGACGCGCTAATATCGCTCGGCACCGACTCGGGCGCTGATTCGGGCGGAGCGCCGACTCGGTTGAAGGTACTGAGGAGTGCGGGCTTGTGGCGAACGACTATAACGCGCTACAACAGCTAAATTCAGAATAATCAAATCAAATAATAAATAACAAATAATTTTCTTAACACAATAATTAGCTGTAGCAGGCTTAGCATATTTCATTGAAATACTCATTAATATAATAATAATATTTTTCAACTAGAAATTCGTGTATTTTGGTTCTAAATAGGTCTGTATCTTTAATTTCCATGATGTGTTTAGGTAGTTTATTGTAAATTTTGGGTGCCATACTGTGGCGTTGTAGTCGATTTCCTACAGATCAACTATAACGCACATCACTAGTTACGGTTCACGAGAGTGACATCACTAAATCTTTCAAATTCCCACCACGTCACTCGGTGTCGTGGTATGGATTGGGTTATAAAGCTCAAGCAGTAAGTTTAAATAACCCCGAGATAAACGGGTAAGTGCTCAGCGTGATTGCTTTTATTCTTAATTGTGTCCTGTCAGATCGCATTCTCTATGTATTTCTGTCTGCGCGGTCTGGCAGCTATTGTAATTGTTCTCGGCAGCCCCCCTATGACTGTCGATAAAGCTATTTACCTATAGTGGCTTCTGCCACATCACCTGTCACCTTTACTGCACCTTTGTGAATGCGTGCGCATGCTTCTCGCATTCTTCGCTTTGCTTGCCTCGCCGCGCTGAGCCTTGCTGTTCGCTTAAATCGCCTGGCCACGGAGCGAGGGACCTCCGAGAATGCCCGCGGCATGTGCACGGCATAACCTAAAATTGTAAGCCGCCACGATGGGTGAGTCTTCCTCCATCCACCTAGCCTTGGGCTTACGGCTGGGAGACGCACACATCGACGGAAGTTTGCATTCCTGGCACAACGCTTACGGAAGCACCCGCCTCGCGCTGATTCCAGGGTTCCAGTATTAGGCTTCGCTGCTAATCTCCTGCCTACCGCTGACTGACGTCATTGCTGCCTCCGCCCTACTGCTGGAGAGACGCCAGTCACGCGGACTACACACGCGGCCGCTACCGCCGCCTGACCTGCCATCCACGTGGCTCGTGGGTGCCGAGACCCCACGCCCGCCACGTGTAGAGGCCCCTGCCTGAGCGGACCGTGCCTACACGCGGTCGTGCATCCGTGCGTGGTGCTGCCCACGCCTAGTGACCTCTGGAGTCGCTCCTCTGCCCTGCTGCCTGCCCTGTGACCTCACGCCGGACCACTTGCTGCGGCGCAGCCAAGCCCAGGGCAGTAACGTTCCTTTCTTTCTATGAAAGTGACCAGTGAACAGTACACAGAGACCTTAAAACCCACTACCCTGAATTCTGTGTCTCGTGTCTCAAATAAATGTGTTAAGTGACCCTTTGGTTTCATTCTATCTACCTACCTAGAAACCCGCTTGCCACAGTGCCTACACCTAGGACAGAAAGGGCCTCCTTTAGAGGGAGACTTTTCAGGAGAAACTTTTTCCGATTTAATAGCTGACACCGGTGTTGAATCTGACTGACCTGAGTGTTTTTTGTTGTAGTTATTATAGTGTTTGTTTGAATTATTAGTATTTGAGTTGTAGTTATTTGTTTTGCTCTGCCTGTGATATCTGCAACCTGATCTTCTGTTTTTAAGTATTTCAAAATCAGTGTTCCTTTTTAATCAAATCTTTAATGAAATGGAATCTTATATCAATATGTTTCAGGCGCTTAATATTATCAGTGTTATCAACCATTATGGCACTTTGGTTGTAACAATTAATCTTAACAGGACAAACATTTTCAAGCCAACAGGCTTCACTAGAGGCCATACTAATTGCTATGTACTACTTTAATATTGATTTTGTAATTGATTCTGTTGAAGACAGACTAACACTAGCTTGTTTCTTTGAGCACCAGGAAATTAAACAATTGGCAAATATAAAACTTGTGGACTTTCTATCCATCAGATCACCTCCCCAATTTGCATCACAATATCCCACTAACATGTCACTATTACATTTAAATACTAACTTATATTTAATAGTGTGTTTAACATATCTAAGTTCTCTTGTTAAAGCTGTTAACAAAACATCATTTGCTTTATTCTGATGTCTGCTTAAAATTGATAAAGCAACACATAAGTCTGGTCTTGTTCCTAATGCTGCATAAGACAAACAACCTATTATCTTCCTACATTTCTTTTCAATTTCCCTATCAACTACAAAATCATGATTTTCTTCTAATGTTTTAAAATTAAAATTCAAATCCATAGGGGTACACATGTCTTTACAATTCTTAAATTTTTGTAAAACATTTTCAAGATCATCTTTTTGACTGAACTCAGTAATTCCAGTTTCTAAATCCTGTTTCACCCTTATACCTAAGTAATTTGAAACTAAGCCCAAGTCTTTCATTTTAAATTCATTATTCAACATTGATTTAAGGTCACATATTTCTGTTTTGTTGTTTCCGAATATTAATAAATCATCAACATACAGTAAAACATATGTGTCGGCGTCACCGTTTGCGGTAGGTGCAGCGGGCCGAGTTACGCTGTGCAAAGCGGGACGTTCGCCTCCCCACTCTCCCCACTTCTCAAGTTACTTAATGTAAGCTAGTGCGCAGCGAAGAGGGGGATCATTCTTGTGGCAGGCTCGGCCCGGTGCACCTGCTGTAGCGCCTAGAGAAATTATAGCGATCTATTTAATTAAGTGGAATAAAAGAGTTGGTTACTGCTATATTTCATACTTTCCTTTAATATGTCGGACCTCTGCCTTCAGGTTATTTCATGGTGATTATTTTATAAGAAATTGTGAGTGAAATAAAGTGATTGTGCTATAATAACTAGTATCTCTATTTTCTTCGCCCGACAATCCACGCCTACTTACAAAGTGCAAGTGTAATATCGCTGATGAGGGCCTATCCCGATATATGTTTTAGAACCACTGTTATGCTTAGTGTACAAACAATAATCACTTTGAGACCTTTCAAAACCTTGTTTTTATTATAACAGAGTTAAATTTATCATTCCAGTATTTTGGTTACTTTTTAACCCCTATAAAGACTTTTTAACTTAACAATATTGTTATTCCCACTATAGGCACCTTCTGGCAATTCTAAATAAACCTCTTCATCAATATTCCCATATAAAAAAGCCCCCGTCACATCCATCTGATAAATAGTTAAATTTAACTTTGTAGCTACTGACACAAATAACCTAAAAGTAGATGACTTAGCTACTGGCGCATAAATCTCACACAAGCAAACATATCATCCTGTTCAAAGACCCTGGTCACTAATCTAGCTTTATATTGAATGTTGTTTTCAGCATTTTTAATTTTAAATACCCATTTACTACTTACAGTCTTTTCAGAAGCACCTTCTTTACAAAAGTCCCAGGTATTATTTTGTTTTAGAGTTTCTAGTTCTCTTTCCACAGCTTCGTGCCACTTATTTGCATCTTTCCTTTGCATTGCCTCACGTTAAGTTTTAGGTTCATCCTCTGTTCAGACGTGATAACCTGTGTAGAATGAGGTCTGCTTTCTGACACGTGTGCTCTTTTGGCGTGCTGATAAATCTCCATCTTTTTCATCACTAGATCCCTCATCATTTGTACATGGCAGGCATAAAGTTTTTCCACTCTCAGCGGATAAATTACTTTCTTCACAGTCTCTGGTCTGTTCTTTACCTTCACTATCTCCGGGCTGCTCTTTACATTCCACACTAGACTTCTCACTTCCTTCCTGTGGAACTTTAGTGTCATACTCAAGCATAACAAACTGCTCCTTTTTTTCCTCTTGCTCACTTGTCTTCATAAAAACAACATCCCTCTTTACTTCAACACTATTATTGTCTGGGAAAAATATTCTGTAGCCTTTAACATTTTCAAAATATCCAACCATCAATCCTTTCTCACCTTTCCTGTCCCACTTTCTACTTTTTTCCTTTGGGATGTGGACATATACTGGAGAATCAAAAGCCTGTAGTTGATGAATGTCAAAGCTTTTATTAGTACACATTTCATAGGGTGATTTTCCTTCTTTGCCTTTACCTGTCCTGTTTAAAACAAAAGCAGCAGTGTTTACTGCTTCAGCCCATAGTTTCTTGGGCAGGTTTTTGGCATGTAACATTATCCTTGCTGCTTCAACAAGTGTTCCATTTTCCCTTTCGGCTTTGCCGTTCTGTTCAGGTGTATAGGTTACAGTTGTTTGATGAATTATTCCTCATTTAGAACACATTTCTCTCACTTCTTTGTTCACGAATTCCAGTCCATTGTCAGTTCTAAATGTCTTGACTTCGTGTCCAGTTATATTTTCTGCTTTATTTAGAAACTCCTCCAGACAGTGTTTGATTTCATGTTTGGCTTTAACGAAATACACAGTTCTAAAGTTTGAGTGATCATCTTTGAGAATCACAAAATATCTCGACCCACCAATCGATTCTTCCTCCATGGGTCCGCAGGTATCCCCATGTATTATTTCACAAGTTCTGATGCTCACAGTTTCACTTTTATTAAAGGGCAACCGGTGTATCTTTCCTTCCAAGCAGCTTTCACACTGAGGTACATGAGTTTGCTTTAATTTAATGTTATTTTTCTCCAACACTTTCATCACATGATCAAAATTGTGATGTGCAAGTTTTTTATGCCACTCTTTTAAAACAGATTTTACTTGGGATACGTTTGCTACCTCGCATTTATGAAGTACGTCCAAAGGTAGGAAGGCAAAGTACATTTCTCCGTTACGGTTAGCCACCGCAGAAAGTTTATTTTGTTTGTAAAACTTACACAAATTTTCGTTTGTCACCATCCTCTATCTGTATAGAATAATAATATTTCTCATTTCACATCCTGTAGCCAGTCTACAGTCGCACATTGAAGGTACGATTTTTATAAGAAACATCGCCAAAAGTCTCTCAATTCCATTTTAGGTATAATTATAATTATCGCCGAGATTCTCGGGCCGACATCAAACAGGATCAAAAACAAACAATAACTAAGCCAATCATCTCCAATTTCCGACCACAACAAACGCTATTGAAACACGACCTTACCAACAAATACACCTGTCTATCCCTCAACTTCGAAATAAGAACAAACTTCTCAGATTGATTACCTATACCTACCGAAATTGGAGTTCCAAGTTTTTTGTTTCGAAAAATCCACTCAGATTCTTAATCGGAACACAGCTGTGTACTTCGAACATAGATAACCCCCTTAACATGGAATAGAATAAGGAATTAGTATTTATACCTAGCGGATATTTAGGTGTGTTTAGGGACTTACTTATCATTATTTCAGCTATAATTTAGCTTTCTCTATGATTCATGAAGCAAATCCACGTTCTTGTATAGGCCGCAGGGATCCGCTGGATGCGAAAAGTATAGTATCGGTCGAAGTTGCAGTGCTTGGGGGAAGCCAATGTCCAGCAGTGGACGTCTCTCGGTTGAAATAATGATGATGGACGTTCAAGAACGTATGGTGATCACTAGAACTAATATTAAGTATGTGTAAAGTATAACATTAGTGCAATGTAAGGTGCATACCCACTATCACTCACTACGTTTGCAGACATGCGGTCTCCACTCCAGGACTCGCTGCTAAACCGGCCATAGGTGCTTCAACAAACATGGCCCGCCCAATGTCACCTCAACTTGCTTACTCTGCAAGCAATGTCGTTAACTCCGGTTTTATTCCGACTAACTTCGTACCTGATTTTATCCTTTAAAGAAACTCCGTGAATAGCCCGCTAAATAGTGCTCTTAGTGACCTTAAATTTGTGGACCAGCCCGACTGTCAGTGTCCGCGTTTCGGCATCGTATGTTATAATGGACAGGATGCACTGGTTTGAAGACCTAAAATATTGCGGGGTTGACGAATAGAGGACGTGACGAAAGTTGTCAATCCTTCTGTCAGCTTCTTTCTCAAAGTGGTGTCTACCGAGCTGAATCATTTGCCCCAGGTAGGACTATATATCCTTCATAAAACCGAGAAGCGACTGTATGATGTGAATTCTCGACTCGGTGAGACATGCGAATTGTGAATGACTTCCGTCTTGTTCAAAATTATGCCGAGGCTAACCCGCCGAGAGACTCGTATATCAGCCTAACTGTTGCAACGTCTTTACCATTATGAAGATGTTATCGGCACAGCAAAACCCGATATGTCGGCATCACATTCCGTACGATCGAACGATACTACAGCCAATCAACGCATGAAGCAATTCATGTTTCCAGCGGATTTCCTGCGTCATTCGAAGTTTAAACCACGTCCTACGCGAATCTGTATGCAGCCATTCGCTGATCAATCTCCAGCGTTTGATGGTCTATCCTAAGTGTGGTGTCTCTTGCACAAAAGTCGTTAAGAAGCAAAAAGTTGAACTTTAATGCATAGTCTGCCTTATAGACCTTATTGTTTAATTACCAGATTTTAAGATTAAAGTATTTCTAGCGAGACTTTCAAGAAACTTCTGAATGTACTTTGGTACTTATCATCGGTTACACGTATCTCTACTTGTATTTATCACAAAATTAACTTGAATCAAGTTTGATACTCGTAACTTTCATGTTCATGTTGATCCTCTTTCATGAAGTTTTCAGCCCAACGTATCTGTTTATGCGAGTTTCAAGTTTGTAAATTATCACACGTTCTTAATGTGTGTTTCATTTACGATATTTTGAAATAGAACTGCTTAGTTTCTTCCACTCATAAATTATTTTATCTGAAATCATTGACGTCTAATCAAACCCTTCATGATAATGTAAGCAATTATTGTAAGCTATTCAAAAGAGTCTCCGCTCAGGCTAAATCTAAATTGATAAGTAACAAACTTAATATTTCTAATAAAATTAAAGCTGTTTAGTGGATAATTAACAAACAAACTGAAAACACGAAACAGCGAGATCAGAATGAATTGTCTCTAGTAATTAATAATGTAACCCTCTCAGATAAGTTAAAAGTTGCTGAGACACTAGAAAAATTCTTTACAAACATCTCAATAGAGGTAACGTAATCTCTCCTCTCATCATTTCCATATTTGCAGCTGAATCTCTTCTCAAATGAGACTTCATTAAGGACATACCCAGTTTTGAAGTGAAGCCTATTTTTGTTGTTATAATCAAAAAAGCATTCAAACACAATAACACTGACATGAAGAAACACTGTTTCGAAAGAACAGCCAGACTGAACTTTAATTCAGTCTGCATGTTCTTTCGAAACAGTTCGTATCTAATAATCTTTTACTTAATGCCAAAACACTAAATGCCTTAAATTCTCATCACCATCCCCAAGTGGGTCTAAATTTAAAACTTGATGGCAAGAAACTAGATGCTATTATTAGGCCAACGTGTGAACCGATCGATGGCTGTGGGGCAATAATGACACCCTTGTGATAGCGGCAGTGGGCCATTGAGATCGATGTGGATGTGGTTGAATCTAGCCCCAGCAAGCTTGAAGGTTCCCATTGGTGATGAGACGTGACTTACCTTAGATCGCTGGCATACTAAGCAAGAACGGCTCCATTCTCTGTAGTCTATTATAGTGAGAAAACTCTGCGACGGTGTTCTTTTGTGACCTGTTGTAGAGGGATCTTACTTCTTTCATCACAGTACTGTTCGGTCTCTGATCCTGACAGTTTTTACATAGGTGAGGCAAATTGACGTGTTGCTGTCGAGCAGCTGTTCCAGTTCGGTGTCGTGCTTCTGTGATTCAGCTAGCTTGTATATGTCTACCGGCTGAGTTATCTCCTCGATCCTTGAGAGACTGTCAACGACGACGTTGTTCTTGCCTGATATATCCCTTATATCTGTCGTAAACTGTGAGATGTAATCCAGGTGCCGGAACTGTCCTGGTAAGCAATTTTCCTTACGCGAGTGGAACGCGAAACATATGCGCTTGTGATCTGTGTAGATAAAGTTTCGTGCTTCGACCATATGCCTGAAGTGCTTTATCGCTTCGTAGATCGTAAGATTCTGTAAGACTTATCTTGACTTAGCTTGCGGGAGTAGAATGCTAGCGGTTGCCATGGTTTCTCACCCTTGCACTGCTGTAATACTCCACCTAATGCTACGTCTGAGGCATCCGTCACTACTGCTAGTTTGGTTTTACAGACGGGATGGGCGAGCATCGCAGCTTTGCAAAACCTTTCCTTGCAGGTATTAAAGGCTTCCGTTTCTTGAGTGGTGAGTGAGAGCTTTTTACAGACCCTACCAACAGAGCGTTTAATGGGGCCTGGTGTTGAGCTGCGTCGGGTATAAATCGTCTGTAGAAATGAAACATACCTAGAAATCTGCGAAGTTCCCTGTCAGTTTTAGGCATCAGGTATTTTGTGATGGCTTCTACTTTTTCAGGTAGTGAGCTGGTGCCATCGGCCGAGATCCTATAACCTAAGAAATTCACTACATTTACTCCGAATACTCACTTAGCTGGATTGATCACCTTACCGTATTCTTGTAGGCGGGTGAAAAGTTGCTGCAAGTGGTCTTCGTGGGTCTTCTGGTCTTTTGAGAATATCAAAAAATCGCGAGATATGCGTAGCAGAAGTCCAGTCCTCGCAGCATCTCATCGACGAACCGCTAAAAGTCTGTCCAGATATTGCGTAGACCAAACGTCATGAAAGGAAATTCAAATAGGCCAAAAGGCGTGGTGATAGCGATCTTGGGAATATCTTCTGGACTTACTGGGAACTGATAAGATCAATCGTACTGCAAACCGAACATCGTGACAGACTATGTGCAAAATCATGAATATGACGAATTTGATAATTATCAGGTACTGTCCTGGAATTCAGAATGCGGCAGTCACCACGGGGTTGCCATCCAGTGTTCTACTTAGGAGCCAGGTGTAATGGTGATGATCACGGTGAACTTGAGGGTCTGGTGCTGCCGTCTTTCAGCATCGCTTCAAAGTCGTCTTTAGCTATTCTTAATTTGTCGGAGGCAAGGCGTAGTGGTGTACTTGAAACTGGAGGTCCAGGTGTAGTCTGTATGTGGTGGACTGTATTGCGTGTTGATGTACGGTGTATGCCGTGTGGCCGGAAAATGTGAGGACATTTTCGTAGTATGTTATGATATGTGATGTCACAAATAATCACCTTAATCTAGGAAATAATGTCTGACGAACGGGTAGGTGATGCCGGGGTCGCGAGTATTGTATAGTTGTCTAATAGATGCTGGTTCCTGCAATCAACAATTAAATTGTAAAATGACAAAAATTCCACTCCTAGTGTCGCTTTCGCGTCGGCTACAATAAATGACCAAGTAAAGTCACGGCGCAACTCCAAGTTTAAACTTAAAACTAATATTACCGTACGTTTTAATGGATGTACCGTTAGCCGCGCATAGTTGATAATCCGTAGTTTCACGTCGCCCTGTTTATAACGATCGTGGGTAAACAAAAAGGTCGCTGCCGGTGTCTAACAAAAATTGTATCTTTGTTCGTCGATCGGTGACAAATAAGCGATCGGTGCTCGGACAATCGTCGGCCGCCATTACTGATTGCCCTTCGTGTTTTCCGCCGCTTTGTAGTGGGACGGTTTTCGACATTTCTTTGCGCGTTCTGAAGAAGAAAGAAAGAAAAATTGTTTATTTTGAACAAACAAAACGCACATTATAAAAATAAAAACACAAATTACATACAAAAAAGTCGCCAAAGGCCTCGTATTCAAAATATTTAAAATTAAAAAAACTAAAACGTTTTTCATTTTTGTCCATTGCCTGGGCCGCATTCCGAGCCAGACTATAATCGCCGACAGCGCTCACATCGATAATTTGCGTTCCGATTTAGAAATCATGATTATGACAGCTGAAAGCTGTCAACGATTCGCTCACAGTGATCATATTTTATGGCATGGTCGGCGTAATCGCAAGATGGCGCATGTCATGACAACATCTATGACGATTCACGGGACATCGTTATCGCGCTCACGCTAACTCGGAACGGGTGTAAGCGCGCTGAAATCGATTATAGCTTAATTCGGAATGCGGCCCTGATGTCACTCAGCACCAAAGACAATACACATTGCTCTGTGTGTGTTGCGACATTGGCAAATTATGTATTTATGTATAAATAAATGTTCTAACAATTATAATTATTAATGTAATTTTTATCCTTTTGTTTGTTTCAGTCCAGTACTAACCCCACAAGATCTTCATTAAGTATCATCGAAGATTATTATCGTTTTCTTTTTTTTTTACTAACACACTTGCTTTTCCTGTTCACATAGGCATTTGCAGAATAGTCGACATCGGCTTTGCTTGCCATAATAAAATAGAATAGACAATAACATAACACGAACGATGTAATCAAAAACAAGATTGCGAAGTGAAAAATTACTCCTTTTCTTAACAACAGTAAAAAGAACTATAATTAAGCTGTGCGTCGCATCTGTGAAAGAACAGGTCGTTGCTCAGCAAATGCTGTGACTTCGCACCAACCTATCGTCAACAGCGCTGATTTTCAGCAACTACCTCTCGAATGACGTAATGACTTCGTGTGGTGTGTCATAATAAATCGGGTAAGTATAATCATAATTTTCCACAGAAATACGTGTGATTCTTGCTGAACATATTAATAAGTAAATAGATGTTTATACATATATATCTGTAAAAATAAGTAACTTAAGTAATTAAAAAGAGAATACCTTTAAACACATTACAATGAAAACAAAAATGCCTATTATTAACTCTGTATACCTATTAACTATAATTTCGATCCTATCAATATTCAATTATTAAAAAGTGAAGTGAAGTGAGTTCAATGATACAACATAATTATTTCTATGCACCATGGGAATTGCGACAGCGGCCATCTGCATAACGACATGCTTCGAGGCATGGCGTTGGCAAACGACGACCACGCTCTTTAGATCAAAGCGATAAATTAGCCAAATGGTACAGCTTGATAGTGTTCTCTTGATCTTTATGGTAAGCATGAATGTAGGTATTAGTAATTGTTGCATTACTTAACTAAATTGAGACAGAAGCCCAGCCCAACATTAAATAAAATTGGTACCTAAAGTGATACTTTATGAAATGTTATACCTACCTATTGTCCCATCCAGATAATGCAGCTTTAGAAAGACTTACAACAAGCACAACACAGATAATTGAGGACTACCACTCCTGTAACAATGACACAGACTAGACCTAAACAGGGAGAATTCAGACAGAGGCCACTCACACTGCTGGAAATCCATATCCATTGCCCGTAGGCCATGACCCTTGAGGTAAGTACAAAAAGGTCAACTATTGTTACTAGACTCGTTTTACAATCCTGTGGATTGCTGTATCTGCATGAAATATTTATTTAAAGTACTCAAGAAATGCTTTTTTGTCCTCAGGACTCTTACTGGTGGAGGAATGTTATTCCAACAGTGTGTGGCGGCGTATCTGAAACTCCCCCTGAATGCTGCGGTCCTATGTTGTGATGTACAAAGGGGTTTGGTAGAAAAACGTGGTTTGTATTTGCCCTGCCTCCAAGTTAACTTTTCAAACAAATAGTGCGGTTTTTGTGTATTGACTACTCCAAAAAGTAAACCAGCCATATGCAACTTTCTTCTATTTTCATTTATGAAAGGAGTAACATGACTCCTACGAGGTATCTTTACACAGAACCGTGTACACGCATTTTGAATGCGTTGTATCAGCTTTTCTGTTCTTGCTAAGCATGGTCCATACACGGTATCGCAGTAGTTAAGTCTCGATAAAATAAGGCTATCCACTAATTGCTAATAAAGATTAATAAACGTTCACATATAGTAAAAATATTAAATAATTAAAAAAATAATGTGCAGCACAGAACAAAGGTTCATAAATGAATGTCCGTGTATGGACCAATAAACTTAAGAATATCTTGCCCAGATGTAATCCTGTGAGTGGACTCTCCAGGCTTTTGCGGGACCAAAACGCGGCCACTCTTCGTCCATACGAACCGCCATCCATGGATCCCTGCAGCGGCCCTTGTCTGACGAAATAACTGCTGGTTCAGCTTGGTCATCCTCTCGTTGACAAAGAAGCGTACAGGTTTCCCAGTCAGTCCGAAACCCTCTGTTGTAGCGTCACGTCGCACGCGGGCATTGTTCAACACGGCGTCCCGCTGATCACGTCGAGCGAAGCGCACAATAAAAGCGCGAGGACGGGGCTCTGTTGAAGCTATGGGGCTTGTCACTTTGATGTGTCTGCCGCCGACTCGTTCTGCGCTCACGATGTCACGGTCCTCTCTTTTGAGGACCGTGACATCGTGAGCCAGCTTATTGTCACTAAGCTCGGAGTCACTTTTGACTCCGAGCTGAGTGACAATAAGCTGGCACAGGTGTGTAGGGTTTTCCTCAGGTACGTTCGCTATCACTAGTTCGTTTGCCATTAGCTCCTGATCCCTGTCATTGAGGTCCCTCTTGAGCTGTTGGTCACTCTCCACCGCACTTAAATTTGTTGTCGGATCGCAACCGGCATCGTGACGCTTTTCAAGCGCCTCCAGTCTAGACTATGCCATCCATACGGTTGTGACACGAGTCGTTAGACGCCTTCAACTCCGTCCGAAGCGGTGTTGTCTGTGTCCACAGCCACAGTCACGATTGGGGGAGGCGTCACCGGTGTGGCAGCAGACAGAGGCGTCGGCGATGCGGCAGTTGATAGAGGCGTCGTCGAGTGCATTGACGCCGTGCGAGTCGCTGGGTCATGCGTCGCTACAGGCGGTGGCGTTGGCACAGATATAGAAGCCGGCTCCTCACCCTGTACTTCTGCCACACAACCTCGTACCGGCGTGTCGGCATTGTTGTCCCTACGGACATTTTTCTTGCACTCAGGGCAGTGCCAGGCGGAGACTAGGGGCCTTTCGTAGGGAGGCCGACGCACACTCTATGATAAGCGACGGCACATTTAGCGCACCTCGCTTTGTCAATTGCTGAAAAAAAAATGCCGCATCCACTGCACTTTACCGGCATTCTTGCAACAGGACTTGCTCTTATCTCAATACTCCTCTTAAATTGGTACACAAAGTGTTTACGTTGTCAATATGATTTTGAAATTTGTGGGTATTTAAATATAGTTTTGAGATTTGGTATTCGTTTACGCTTACGCTTACGTTAACTGCTTAACCTTCTTCTCGCTCGAGGCTGACATTCTTTTAATCAATTCTGCTTTGATCTTCTCGTATTTATTGGTAGCTGGAGGGAAACTAATTGATAAGCATTCGAAAATATTGTTGGAGCTGCTGAAGATTGTAAAAACTATCTTTGCACTGTATAAATTCAATCTTCTAATATTGTATAATTGCAAAGCACACGTGTGACCTCTATGTACATACTATAAAGCTACCCTATACTGGACACGTCTGTCATTGACTTGAATGTGCCCTGGCGGCCGAGAGTATGTCACGCTCACTCAAATGTCTCGCTGGTGGTGGCGTGTGTGTTGGATCATTAAGTTCCCTTCAAAATGGTTGAGCTGAATGGTGCTGATCCATATGTCATGTTTTTGAACGGGCGCCGTCAGTGGCGACTGCTCATCTCTTGGCTGCCACAGCTTTTTTATATATTTTTTCCCTTTAATTTTTTTTTTATGTTTTGCATTACGGACTCCTTTAATGTGGACGTCTTTCTACATCGTCCCCACATGTATAATTTCAACAAGACAGATTAAAACAAATCTCTAACAATATTATTTAAAGGAGTGCATGGAGTTTTTTGCCAGTTCTTCTCAATAGGTACCTACTTCGCTTTGGAATCGGCAACTAGCTTAATATTTCTGACTGACCGACCCCTTGACAATTCAAAAGTGCCTGTAATTGGTTTATTTGAAATAAATGATTTGATTTGCTTTTGAGTTTTCTTGTACCTACCTCGGAAGTATATTGTGCGTCCAAGTGGCCTGTGACGTAATAAAATTTCGTGTAATCTGCCTTTATGTTTGAAAGCGCGAATTGTGCTTCCATTTTCAAAAACAATGAAAGTGAAGGGTTCTCCGGATAGAACGGTGGTACGTACCCTCACACCCACTCGGAATGTTTCTAGGTGTTTCTCACCGCAATCTTGGCCTGCCGCAATCACGTTGCGCTCACTTTTGTCTGTCATTGTAGCGTTCTTAGTCGGGGTTACCAATTTAACAAAATATGGTTTGTTTGTCTGTCCGCATATACGAAATTATTTATTTAATTATTACTTAAACATTATAAAGATTACTTTAAAAAAAATTACTACTTAGTAAATAATCTACGCCACAATGGTTAATCAATCAACTCCTATTTTTAAACACTTAGGGGTTGGATTTTGTTTGAACCTCCTTTGAACAAATCAACTTTGAACAAAAAAAGTCTCAATCAACTCTGTAATTTTTTTTGCGTCATGCATAAAAAAAAAAAAACATCTGTTAAAAACAAGGCAATCCGATCTACTATAAGGATCATGGCGAGTCTCTCAGAAACAAATTCAAAGAAATTAATATACTAACTCTACCTTATTCAGATTTCTTAGAAAGTATTTAATATGTTAACAAAAACTTAGGACTTTTCAAAAGTATTTATATGTTACTTGAAAATAAATAATTTATTATTGTATTATATATGTCGCCTCGAAAGTGTCTGTAAAGATTATAACATAAGCTTACGGGTAAATATTCACTAAAATAATTTTTATTTCACCATTCAGTGAATGATCCCGCCCTGGGACAGTATTACAACCATTTGCATGTATGGCAGCAAGTACGATTTTTGCGCGCGCCCCGCGATATCACACTGGTGCTCAGCTGTGTATTACACATATTTATAACCTCGGTACGTCCAACTAAACCGATATATTTCTAAGTATTCTGTACTTAGTCGCTATTGGTTGAAAACTATTCCATGGCGGATATCAGCAGAAGGTGTTAAGCCGCCAGAAGATAAGATCAAAATCATTCGCGAATATCCAAAACCTACAAACGTCGAAGAGCTACAAAGATTCCTCGGCATATTGAATTTCTACTGAGACAGCATACCTAACGCCACCGCTATTCAAGCACCACTACATACCTACTTGCACAACACAAAGAAACGAGATAAAACATTAATACAGTGGAATGAAAACTGCAAGAAATGTATTACAGAAACAACCTATCTGTCGCACCCACGTCACTCAATTCCACTTGGAATGAAGTATGACGCATCCGATCCGTGCGCTGGTCCTGTTCTTAAGTCGCAAGTCAAAGGAAAGTGGCAACCACTTGTCTATTTTGCAAAGAAGTTCACTCACTCAGCTAAATTACTCGACGTTCGACAGAGCTTCAAGCAATCTATATGGCTGTCAAGAACTTCAGGAAAATATTTGAAGGATGTGAACTCATTACAATTACTGACCACAAGCCGCTCACATACGCATACAAAAGATCTCGTCCATTCCGAGATTCCACGGCGACGAAGACAATTGTTATTCATCAGTGGATTTTCAAACGATTTTCGACACATAATTGGGCGAGACAATGTAGTTGCTTACGAACTATCTCGCGTCTTCATGATTCGCGTCTTCGGAATTCATGTTTACAGTTTGTTCACTGGTTAACACGTTCAGGTGAACATATAATTTCGTAGCTTTTTCATACAAATTGGAGCGGCTTGTAAGGACATTGTGGAAATAGCTGATGATATCAGTAAAATTATATATTGCTCTGACGTCCTGGGACGTGTACAATATGCTTCAATTTATATATAAACATTAGCGAACAACGTATCATAACGTCGACGTTCATGTACGCTGTTCCACTAATTATATGAATAAATGTGGAATGTTGTGTGCAGAAGTTGTTAGTTCGTATAATTTTATTCCGTATTTAAATTGTTTGTTTTTGATAAATTTCCGTAAAGACAAGCGGCCTCTAAATAAAAGGAGAAAATCGCCTTAAGAAAGTTATTTTTCAGGTTTATAAGATTCTCTGAAGTTTTTATTAACAAGATCTAAAGATATTTGGAATTGAGTTCAGATACATAATATGTATCTGAACTCAATTCCAAATATAATATGTATCTGAACTCAATTCCAAATATCTTATAACCATCTCAATATCTGTTTGAATCCACGAGCTGACATAACGTAATGAAAACAATGGTGATACTAAAAAGGATCACTGTAGGTAAATACCTAATACGTAATCTGAGGGACATTTACTTGCCCCATGAGTAAAAATAATCCCAACAAATTCTTTAATGCATAACTATTTTTTTTTTGAATGGCATCTCGCAGGTCAACCTATGAGGTTGTCGTCTGCTTAAACGGACTTGCCTGTGGTTGCCCTAATAAATTAAGGCCTCCAGCCAGGACTTAAACTTAAATACTAACTAAAACTAAGCGACAACGCTAAGGGCACCCCCTGTGGGGTACGGACCTCGGCTTAGGGCGTCGCTGGAAGAGGGCAGCAAGGGACTAGCTGGATCAGGATTGATATTATTTAGGGACGAATTTAAAGCTACAGGCTCAGCGGCGCGGGCTGGCTCGATCAAGGGTCGGGAGGGGCGTGTATTTGGGCGTCGCGGCGGGCCTCGGCGGCGAGGACGGAAGGACGGCGATCGGGTTTTGGGCTTATGTAGTGTGCTGGTGGCCTTACTACTCTCCTGGAGGAGGGTAGTGGCGTCGTCGGGGGCGATTAAAGTATGCCTTGGTCGGCGAATACTGCTAATGCGGGAGGGAGTGTAGCGGGCGGCCGCTGAGATCAAGGGGTTGGAGTGTTTAATGCCACAGTCAAAGAAGCGCTTCGATAAGCGTTTCATGAACTGGTTTATGGTAGGCATTTTAAGATCGATGTGGAGATTTATATTACGGACATAGAAGGGGGCACCCGTGGCCTTTCTGAGGAAACGGTTCTGGAGGGTCTGCATCTTATGGAGATGACGTGGGTGAGCGTGCGCAAATACAACGCAGGCATAGGTCTTGATGGGACGGATGACTGCGGTGTAGATGCGCAGATTGCATTTAAGTGACAGTTTATGGGCTGTCAGTACAAAGTGGAGCCTGCTAAGAGCGAAGGAGGCGCGCGCGCGAACCGCCTTAATATGAGCCTTAAAGGTAAGGTTTTCATCGAGGATCACGCCTAGGTAGTTGGCTTGCTTCTCCCAGGAGATCGGCTTTCCGTACATAGTGATCGGGCTGGGAAGTGGGGGAGGGAGTCAACGACGTCTCGAGAAGAGAACCGCCTGACTCTTATCGGGGTTGATCTCGATTCTCCATTTCCGGAACCAAGCGCCTAAGACGTTTGCGGAGGTTTGGAGAGTACGAGCTATAGCATTGGGACAATGACCGGTATAGTAAACGGCAGTGTCGTCGGCGAAGAGAGCCAACTGAGCCTTTTTACTCTGTGGGATATCGCTGGTGAACAGCGTGAAGACTAGAGGAGATATGACGGAACCCTGAGGGACACCGGCGCGAATAGGGTGAGGGGATGAGAGTGCACCCTCGATGCGATAGCGGAAGGTGCGATTCGACAAAAAGTCTCGTAAGATGAGCACGAGACGATCTGGCACTCCTAGTTGGTAAAGCTTGTATAACAAGCCGTTGTGCCAGACTTTGTCGAAGGCTTTCGCTATGTCGAAGAATAGCACACCCGTCGTCGCGTTACGCTGCATACCGGCGCACAAGTGCTCTACGATACGGTGGACCTGGTGGATACTCGAGTGTTGGGGACGGAAACCAAACTGCTCGTTGGGAATGAGGCTCTTTGCTTCGGCGTAGTCTTTGAGACGCTTATAAATAAGCCTCTCGTAGATTTTGCCTAGAACGTTGAGTAAGCTAATGGGACGGTAGCTGGAGGGCTCAGACTTTGGCTTGCCTGGCTTTGGGATACCGATGACGGTTGCTTCTTTCCACGCTTGTGGGAAGATGTTGTTGCTCAAGGCGCCATTGAAGATGGCGGTCATAAGCATTATGAGCGGGGCAGGAAGGAGTTTGTATACCTTATTGGTAATACCATCCGAACCGGGGGCCTTACGAGCGTGGAGCCCCTTAATGATGTCGTGCACTTCGTCTGGAGTGACGGGAGGCAGAGGATCATCAGGGTCTTCGACGGGAGGGAGGGAGGCTCTCCGTTCGACTTCAGGGTCGACCTTGTTCAGGTGAGCTTGGTCTACTGGTTGTGAGCTGGGAGAACACTGGGACTCTAGGCTGTCAGCAAGACATTCAGCCTTGTCGGGACTGTCGAAAGCTACACTATTGTCGGGGCGGATGAGAGGAGGCATAGAGACCTCTTCTGAGGAATGCAATTTCCTCTGTAATTGCCAGAAGGCTTGATGAGTGGGCTCGAGTTCACTGAGCATCTTGTTCCAACCCTCTGAGCGAACCTCCCCTATGCGTTTCTTTACAGCACGCTGTAAATGGCGCATGTGGTCTTTCTTCGCGTCACAAGGGAAGGAGTCGTAGGCACGAATAGCCGCATTCTTCTCGGTTATCAGATCACGTACGTCAGTAGGTGGTTTCCAGCGATGGTCTTCCATCACCGGAACTTCCCGTGAACAATCCGTCAAAACGGATTGAACGTACTCAGTAAACGAGTCGATTGCGGCCGTCGTGTCGGCGACTGACACTATGTGATCGGGGATGGTGTCCAATTGAGGCGACGTGGTGGATTTCAGTCTTTCACTTACTTTCCTCCAGTCGGTTATCATCTGGGTCTGAGGGGGGCGGTTGGGATCGCTTGGGCCAGAGTAGGGGGCCAGATGCATGAATACTGGGCGGTGGTCAGAGTTAAGCTCGTGGAACGTCTCAATCGATTGCAAACGGAGGTTCACATTCTTGAGCAGCGCTACATCGAGTATATCAGGAAGATGGTTGGGATTTCCGGGGAAATGAGTAGGACTCATTGGAGCGATGACGTCAAAGTTAAGGGATTCGCCTAACTTGAAAATGATCCGACCTCTGGTAGAAGTCGTGCTACTATTCCACGCCGGGTGTTTGGCATTAAGATCCCCCGCCAAGATGACGGAGTCACTCATACCGAAAAGGGCAGTGAAGTCCTTTTGGAGAGAGATGGGATCCTCCGGACCATTGTCTGGTGGAATATAATCAGAGATGATGGTGATCGGTTGATGACCAGTCATGCCGAGCCGACAGGTAGAGGTCTCCAGATGGGAGAAGAGAGAAGGTGGGTCTATAGGGATGCAATACAAAGTTTTCCTAAAGTATATTAGTGTGCCACCCTTGTGGCATCGAGACCTGTCATTGCGAACTAGTTTATAGTTGGCAATATTCGGGTTTCGGTGATGCGGTTTTAAAAAGGTTTCCTGTATGAGGAGGAAGTCAAGCTGATGGTCGCGGAGGAAAGCGGCGATCTCATCGCGTTGACCTGAAACGCCATTTGCGTTGAAAAAGCCTAATTTAAGGGATCGGGGTTTGTTACTATTTACTCTCGTATTATCCATTGGGAATTAATATTTGAGTGAGTGTAGAACTTGCGCGATCTCGGGATACGCGCTGAGGATTTCCACGAGGCGAATTGCGTTGCCTTTTGCAGCAACGATTTCTTCCGCCATTCTGTCCGCGGCGGTGGTGAAGAGAGCCGCGTATGTACTAAATATAATTTGGGCGCTGTTTCGGCCCTGGGTTCCCTGAGGTGCCGCTGGAGAGGTCGTAGGGGCCGCGGGGGCTACCAAAGGCGCTGGGATGGCGGAAGCCATCAGCGCTGGAAGTTGAGCGGGTTGCGCTGGTTCCAGCCCCTCTAAATGGATCCAGAGGGACGGCGGACTCGGGGACGTCCACCGCCCCCCATACATCAGGACCCGAGGTGGCGGCGCGTAGTGTTCCACGCGCGCCCCTCTTAGACGTTGCGGGGGGAGTCTAACACCTCACTCCCCCCGCCCGAGACGGGGCGGGGAGACGCTCGCGCGTTTCACGAGTTTGGGAGAGGAGGACTTCGGGGCTTTCGGACAGCCCCGATAATTTGCCGGGTGACCGGATTGGCCGCAGAGGACGAAGCTCGGAGGCTCAACGCATTGTTCCCTATCCTTAGGACGAGAACAGTCGGCCGTGCCATGCTCACCAAGACACTTGACGCATCTAGGTGTTGCGTAGCAGTTGGACTGCAAATGGCCGTACATTTGGCAGCGATGACACTGCCCAATCATGTGCGCGCTGTAGGGTTTCTCTATTGAGATGCCTGACAGAGAGCATACCGACTTAACTTAAAAAATCGGGTGGTGACCGTCTGTGGGGTCACAGATGACCAGGACCATGTCGTAGACTAGGCCCTGTCTCGCTTTATGTAAGCGATGGACGGCGGAAACTGGTATGCCTTGTGAGACAAAGTCGCTCTTAATCTCCTCGGTGGAGATTTCCTGTGGAACGCGCCTAATAACGACGCGTGTAGGGGTTTCCTCCGGAAGGGAGTAAGTGTGAAAGGAGTAGTTCCTTTCACGTAGGGCGCGGGAGAGATCCCTAAAGTCCGCAGACGTGGGGACCGTAACTTTGATCCCCTGGAGGGTGGATCGGGCGTTAGTATAGTTGATCTTGCGATCAACACACATTTTTGAGATTTCAGTCTCACATTGCCGGGACAATGGCGGGTGCGACAAAGGGAGCCGGATTAGCGGCCGATTTAATTACTGCCGGGGCAGTAGCGGGCGAGACAATAGGGGCCGGATTAGCGGCCGGAGTATTATCTGCCGAGACAAAGGCGGGTGAAACAATAGGGGCCGAATTTTCGGCCGGAACAAAAGGCGGAATGCCTTGTTCGCATGCAGGTGGCGATAGCGGGCTTTCAAGCGCGTCGCTGAAATCGCCGAGTGCGCCTTGGGACGGAGTAGCGTGTTGGCGTAGACCAACAATTTCCTTGCCATATTTGGAGAGGATGTCGGGGTCCTTTAGGAGGACATTCCTGACGAATGCTAGCAGGATGCAAGCGTCCGTCATGGTAACGGGAAATCTATTTAAATGAGATATTGACTCATTTGTGCCTAATTTCCTACACCTAACAACCTATCTCCCCGGATGGATGGGCCCGGGGATGTGTGACCCTCTCTGTCGGGTGTAGACAGAGAGGTGAGTACCTATTGGTGAGCCCTAAGCTTGTAACCCGTCGCCAGTCTTAATGTGCGAACGGGGCCCTGATTAGTCTAGCGCGAAGGGTGTAGACACACCCTAAAGACACTAGGTGAGTAGCTGAAAAGCAAAACTGTCACCAGAGCCGACTAGGGGATCCCCCAAGGCCGATTATCTGGAATCCGTCCAACTAACTGCCTCGCCCTGAAGGGGTTCGGCGGGTGTGATTGGGTCAACACCCCACTCGGCTTCGTTGGCACTGTAAGGTTTCAACCGAGAACCACGAAACTGTGGTTTTACCCAGAAGGGGCCTAGTGAAGCTACTCACGAAAGTCTGTTTAAGAAAAGAGATTTGCCTTGAAAAAGGCACTTTATGATTGATTAAAATCAATTCAATTACATGATTTGATTTTAAGTCGGAGTAGTCGGGGCGACTACGATGACGTCACGTGGTAGCGACGAGTATAAACACGAAACACAACACTGGGCCGGGAGCGGGAGAGCGCACAGGCACGTCCGTCCGCGGCGAGAGTCGAGCGTCGAGTGAATGCATAACTATCTATGTCAGTATACTTTATGTGCCGAGGCGCATGCGCTTCCCCCGTGACACGCACAGCAGGGCTAACATGACAAGCGCGAGACCGCTCGCTTTTTCAACATTTGTCTACGATTTAGACGTCATCCTAATACCATAACAGTTAAGCTCGAGTAAACTCGAAAAAGGCACATTGACAGATTGACACTTCTTGATCTCGCGAAGAGATACTGATGTAGCAAGTTATTAAAAAACTAATCATTTTTATCATTGCAAGATCGGTCGATTTTACGCATGGAATTAGTATGCGTATTCATTTTACGTCCACCTGTTTTAATTTATGTTTAGTTCCTTATAACTGACTTTTTTACTGTTTTTCTTTGGCATGCTAAAATTAAAACTTAAAATTAGTGGCACTTATTATACTGACTAGATAATCATTACAATTGATAAATCGGCCGACGGTCACAACTCGACAAAGCAAAGTAAACCTATTATAACAATTACCATAAAACACATGATATTGCTGTAACTCACCAACTTCGGGGAATTAACTGGCATTTTTCGTACTTTTGTTGCGTAGGTTTGATATTGCCACACACCCATAACTCCCTAGATTTTAGTAATCACCACAATTGGCGAAGAGACTGGTTAATACTGTACGTGATGCTCATCTACGTAACAGTGCTCCCCTGCGCCACACTTGCTCTTGCGGCCGCCGAATGGAACATCATTCCATTTTCATTGTTATTATGTTGTATAATAAAACTATGACACAATAAGTATAATTATGAATTTTCCATGTTATTTTTGATATTATATTTTATTTTAATTGTATAATAATTTTGTCTACTCTGCTCGTCGTCAGAATCGAGGAAGACTAAATTAGAAAAAATCAGGATTTTTTATTTGAATTGTCAAAATGCGAAACAAATCAGATGGTCATGTTAGGGTTTAACAAGAAAACAAAAGTGACAGACTTTGTTCGCTAAAGCATTTATTTCAATTACAACTACTTGCCTACATTTACATTAAAATAGAATTGATTCTAGTCGCCCCTTCCAAAATATAGTTTCGTACCAAGAAACTCCACCGTTACTCTTTTAAAATGTTTTACAATATTTTGTATACATTAATTAAAGTTTTAATTATGTGAATACGTTGCACCAAGAATAAAATTACTGTACCACAATATGTAAAAACAATTTAAAATAAAGCAAAGACAAATAAATAAATTATCTAATACATACATGGTGCTCACAAATTTACAAACATTGTAAAAGTGTGTGACTAGTAAGTCACAGAATAGTAATAATAGTAATCACAATACAACAGTAATCCAAGAATGTGAATCAATTGAAAATGTTTCGCTTTTACTTCAGAACCTATAAGTTTAATGGAACACTGATTTCATCCATTTCATTGTCAAATTATTTGGTACCAACTGTATATTTATCTTGCTTACACTAAGGGCCTATTTTAACACCACTGGATAGACGACATTCAACAGATTTATTTAAAAAAACACGTCACTCTTATTTTTGGGCAGTCTTAGAACAGGATTTATATCACGATGTTTGTTATGGAATTTAATCGGAACTTATTCGAAGGCGATGAAACAAACTCCACCACTGTTGGATATGATGTATCTCTTTGTGGTAATTCTTATTGAGGAGTAGTATGGTGGCCTTACCCTCCGGGGAATATAGACGACATGTTATGTATGTTATATTAAGAACGATGTTATTCAACCATGAACGTTGGTTTTCAAAGAAAATAATAAGAAAAAATCTGCCAGAAAATCATTTGTAAGTCACGTTTCTTGTGAAAAAAACTTCTCGTGTATCATTTAGTAAGATAGTACATTTTTCCTTTTATATTCATTGACTTGATTTGTTACTGGCACGTCGACGCTACATGGGCACAGTAGCTGTTTTTGTATTTTAGCTGTCACGTTTAATTATACAGTATTAAATGTTTTTGTTTCATGCCTGCTTCGCATTAGAAAGATACAGTAAATAAAGTAAAATGGTCTTGTGTTTAAATAAGCAAAGTTTTAAAAAGGTTTTTAAGTATGAGAGACTGGCCAGTTATAGTCATTTTGAAAATATGGAGGGAAATTTTGAAATTGGAACGTACCTATTTTTCCTTACAAATGTAAAAATTGGTACGTTTCAATTTCAAAATTTCTCTCCACATTATTTGCGAGTTAATTTAAAATTATCGTGTATCATAAAAAATGGTTCTGCGGCGGGAACATTTTCGTGCTATGATTTTTTACTATTTCAAGTGTCGACTGAAACCGGACGCATCGTACGACAGACTTCAAATGGCATTCATGGAAGAAGGCCTTCTAAGGCAACCGCATTTCGATGGTATAACGAATTCAAGCGCGGTCGACTAATTTTGGGGGATGAAGGAAGAAGTGGTCGCCCTTTGAAGGCTGTTACAGAAGAGTACGTGCTAGCAGTGAAAAATGTAATACAAGACAATAGGCGAGTTACATGTCAAGAGATTCAGCAAATACTGCAGGTTAAATCGGGAAGCCTTTACGAAATTCTACACGTACATCTTCGCGTGAGGAGAATAGTTTCACGCAGGGTGCCGCACAACCTCACCGATGATCAGAAGCAGGCCCGCTCATATCACGGAACCATGGATAAACAAATTTGAAGCAGGTTAGTCTCAGCGTGTTTACGACATCATTACAGGTTATGAGTCTTGGATTTATCAATACGACCCGGAAACGAAGCGCCAGTCGACGGTTTGGGTGTTTCAAAACGAATCAACGTCTACCAAAGTGAGCGAACCAAAAGCGGGGGGAAGATTTTAATCGCGAGCATTTTCAATTTGACTGGCCACTGGGTGTCAATCCCTTTACGGAACCAAAGAAGTATGAACGCTGAATGGTATACTACTAAATGCTTTGCAGAAGTTTTCTCTGTTGTGAGCAACAAGCGAACAAACACAAAGCTCCGGGGGCTACTGCTCCACCACGATAACGCGCCTTCGCACACCGCGCTCCTGAACAACACGCCGGTCAAACTCCTGGGTCACCCTAATTACAGCCCTGAGATAGCACCCTGTGACTTCTTTTTATTTCCGATAGTAAAAAATCTGCTCAAAGGGAAACAATTTTTGTCGCCGGAAGATGCGCTGTTAGCGTTCGCGAAGGCTGTAAACGAGGTGTCTACGGCGGACTGGAAAAAGTGTTTCGAAAACTAGTTCTGACGCATGAAACTTTGTATAGAGGCTATTGGAGAGTACTTTGAAAAGGATTAATAATAAAATATTTACCTATAGAATATTTATTTTTATTTTCGCAAAACTTTCTGAGTGTCCCACGTATTTGTGATTCTAGTTAGAAAATTAACCTATTTATAACACCTCAAGTGCGACCATGTATTGAGCGTGATGATCGGGGCTTATTTATATCTTTAATTCAAATTCAATTCATACACAGAAGACACTAGCATTGATCGCCACTATTGCTCAATACGTTGACAATTTCAGACTTTTATTAATTTTAATTCCCGGTTACCTCACGATGTAATCCTTCATTGACTTCAATAATGTCCAAACTTAGCAACACTACACTACATATGAATTGAGAAAGTCACTTGAGTACTTGCCCGGATTTCAGGACATCACGTATTCACGACATCACGAGGAACATATTAAAATTCATCACAAATAGGTAGGTTTTAAGCCCTTATTCCACAATTACAAAATCAACATAGAAACTTAACTCATTGCATCGTTGACAGTGAGTTAAGAGTACAGCAAACAGTTTGCTCAGAGCATTAAGTTCTTCTTTCAGTCTAAAAGCAGCTTTATGAGATACTGCCCTCCTTATGTTGGCAATAATCGTTTAAGTTTGCAGCTTAAAATAAGACTACGTTGACATTTAGTGTTGCAGATATTTTCTACAAGCTTCATCGTTTTATTTAAGAGGTCTCTGTGGTTCTCATTTTGATTATTTATTAGCTTTATGTAGCGAGTTTGGCAGGTCACCAATGTCGGATACGCAACATAAGTCTTATGTGGTAAGCTCCAATGTCCATAATTAAACTAAAAAAATAAAAACTTGTTTGGTTCATGTTTTTAATTGACATGAATTTGACATTTAACTCTTCATTCGGAAAATTAAAAACCAATTTATAATTGGTAGAAATTAAAATGTTTAAAAATCCGCTAAAAAAAAAAAAAAAAACCCACTTAAGGAAATCAACCTACATATTAAGAGTTTTTGGATGTAACTGAAAAGCTTGTTGAATTCTAAATACTTGTATTATTAAAAAAAAAAAAAAAAAAAATCTCAGGTCAAACATAAAAAAATGTGTGTTTTTGTTAGTACAAACATAGCACACACAAGGAATATAAACAGAAATCTATACCTCAAACCGCGGAAAATTCCAAGAAAGTTGGCGTAATACTCGTAGGGTTCGCCCCGTTCAAACTTTAGTGCTTGCAAACCAACTGATAGGTTCAGAATAACATTTAGGCCTGATTGCACCACAGATCACTAAATGTGTTTATTATTTAAAACATCTTTCTTTTTCTGTCAATCGTTTGAATATTACCGAAACAGCATGATGTTTTAAACAAGTTCAGTACTAAACACTTTATGTGATTAGTGGTGCAAGCGAGCTTAGTAGATTAGCTATCTATCTGACTAGTTTATTTTGCACCAAAATGTCGACCTTCATGCGGCGGGCGATCGCTTGCGACCTAGCAATTTAACGGTCTATTCTGGTCACCCGCCGCATGCGACCTGTCACCGCACGACAAAAGTCGAAGCCTATTCGACTTTGGTTTGGTTTTTCCCCGCAGTCGCTTGAACGTGTAGCTCGCTCGCTCGCGGCCACGGGATAAGTTCACGTACGCATGGACGTAAAAATATTTTATCGCATTTCGAGGCGTTATCTTATCACACACTGGATTTTCAACACTCTGCATAACGCCGAGTGTTGAAAATCCAACAGTTCGACGCACTGGGATGCACTCTGTTAAATTTTTAACGTCCGGGTCAATATCGAGAGTTAAAAATCCAGTGCGCGATATTTTAACGTCCGTACTAACGTGGGCCTGATGTCTTTGTACACCTGCCTACTTATTTACAATCTTACCAACTCGTGCAAGAGAAATTGAGTTATAACCCACTCAAGCTCCTAAGTTTGAGTAAATTGAATAAAACCCGATTTGATGATGTACCTACTCAGTGACTCACTTGGTTCGAGGTCCTTCGAGGTAATTAATTCTGTTTGTGTGTTTGGCGAAGTGAGCTTAATTTTGAGGTGCTTTAAAGTGCATTGATATAGATTGTAATTTGTAATGCATTCAAACTGGTTTCAGCGCCTTGATGCAGTTTACAACGCACGGGTGTATAAATTACTTCAGAATTCTTATTTTATACATGCTATAGTGTGTCATGCTATAGTGTGTGTAGTTCATTCTCGGTGAATCGATATGAATGAGATCGTGATTTTTTGTATACACACAAGTAACGGGCCGGGCGGGAGTGTCATAGACTTTTAATCCTGTATCTCTTCCGCACGACTCCTGTGGGAGCGACCTCAGGAGCAACACCGCAGGGAACAACTAGTAAAAGAGCAGTAGTAGTATATACGACATTGTTATATAGAACGGGAACATACTTTAGCCGTATTTATAGTAGAATTTTTCTTTTGCATACAAACATAAGCTCACGCCTTTACCCCATGAGGGTAGGCAGGAACTGCAGAACGCCACCTGCAGGCTACGATCCCTACGTACTCCTTTTGGATTGTTCACGTTCACACATCTGGCCAAACACGTACATCGGATTCGAGTACTACACACATGAGCTTTCTGGAGAAAATCCCCTCTCGCCATTTTCACTCATGTCTGCCTTGTAAAGACATGTGTACCTTTTATTTGTCGCCGTTAAGGCTCCCGCAAACTGGCACAATGCGCGACGAGCGACACCTTTGTTTCGCGTCCCGCCTGTTTCTTCGAGCCTTTAATGAACGACAACCCGACCAACAAAGTGATTATGCGTCTAAGCATACTCTTACAATTTCACTACAAACACTACATTTTGTGTAAACGGCAACGATTTTTTTTGCTGTTGTTACGTCATAAATAATAACTAGAAATTAGTTTTGTCACTCAGGCTTCGTAAGAAATAGGACCTCTTCGGGGGAATCATCACATCTGGCGCTAAAACCTTCACTTGACAGGTATAATATACTACTTAGCAAAGCTGGTATAAGTTATCAGTTCTTACTCAATTATAACTTAGCCTTCGCTGAAAATAAACCGTCGCAGTAAAATATCAGACCTGCTAATGAACTTTTGGCATTATTACTCACTTGTTGTACCGTACAAAAACATAAGACATTCCAAATATAGGATATTCTTCTAAGAATTATTATTCAGATAAAAATATCATTTGGTAGATATTCAGATCTCATACTGGAATAATATTGAATGTCGATCGGAATCTTTGTCACGCGTCCACTGCGGGTTCGAACGAAATTTTGCAATACGTGATATGAAATCTGTGAAAACTCACTTCAAATTTTTGCTACGGGTGCTTTTGCTACGTTATGTGTATCTCAATGGCATTCGACAGTGTTCTGAAGGTACCTAAATATATTTAATCATCTATTTTGTAATAAAATAGTAATGAAGTCAAAATTGTACATTGAATATTTTTTACGAAAGTTAATGCTACGACGTAGGAACGAGTCTGATCACGATTTTTTTTTCCGTTTGTCTGAAAGTATTTTTTTACTACTACTGAATAAATTCCGTTGAAAGAAGCATGGCGAGATAGGACCCGCGTTATTTAAAAAATAACAAATCAAAAATCAAATCAAATCAAAATATTTTATTTCACATAGACCTACATGGGCACTTATGAAACGTCAGATTCTAGGTGCACGGTTCCAATTGGTCGTTTCCCATGGAGAAGAGCCGGCAAGAAACTCCATGGTTACTCTTTTTTATAAATGTCTTTTACAATGTTTTCCAATTACAGTGATTAACAGGTATGGGAGGACAGTGTAGGCCTGTCAACAAGTACCATATGTTAAACAAATAGACAATTGTCTATAATTTATAATCCACAGGGCCTACGACGTTCTCACATTTACAAAATATAAAATAATCTAATAAAGTAAAATCAAAAACGAATTAAAAATTGTAGGTATATAATGTCAAATAAAACTATGTCAGAGATATGTAAAAGTCCATATCTAATAATAAAAAATAAAAATTAATCACCATTATTTGGGAGCAGTTATTAGAAATTTACATAGTGATGCCGTTTATGAGGTACCAGGGAAGCCACATGTGCAGAAGGAATTATTGCCAAACTTTCTTGTCTTCGACGTAGTCTTTAATCTTATAGTACGCTTTTTTGATAAGGACACGTTTAATGTGGGCTTTGAACTTTCCATCGCTAAGCGGAGCACAGTTCACGGGTAAGTGTTTATTAATTATAATAACAAGTTTAAAGGAGTTCTATATAACAAAATATTGAGTTACTAGGTGATGGGAATTAAAAGGTATTAAGTTGTTAATGATTTTAATTTATTTATAAATAAGTTATCGTGCAGTTTCCGAACGAAACGTTTTTCGCGAATTACATTGATACATTCCAATCTACACAAATGATTTACCTTCTTACACTTATGTACGTTTTTGCTTGGTGATTTTCCTTCTTTTATACTTAGTTCTTGATAAATAAACAAAAAATACGTTAAAAAAAACATGAAAAGTACCTACAATTTAAACTTATCGTACATAAAATATATAAATTATTTTGTGTTATAACGGTATTGAAAACATGAAACGGAAAATGGACCGTCAGCGTCAAATTGTCATGTTAAATATCATATTTGTCATTCCATTGTTTGTGTTCAACGGCTGACGTGGGATTTTTAAGCTATTTTTGCGATTTTGTCGATTCTTGACGACTTGGCTTACCATTGTACTGACTCTTCTGCACACCAACCTAGACCACGTAATTTACTTCTGGATAATGATTCGCATGTGATAATATTACCTATGTAGGGGAGCACTTAAGAGTCTACGGAATGTATGCAATAGAAGTTTGGCGGGATGAGACTCTAGTAGAAGGGATATTTGTTGGCAACCACCCATCTATTATATGTGCCTGAATTCAATGTACGCAAACAAGTAGCAAGTCTTATTACACGTACATCGCATTAGGTAAGAGGCTGAAGGGTCAAAATGCCAAATTTGAAATTCATATTATTTGCCCTGTGGGAACACGGATAGTGGGCTATTTCTCTAATACTATGAGCATATTGTGGTAAATAGGCGATGCAAGAAACCAGTGCTTTGTCTCTGCACCAGCTTCTTTCTTTTAATAAGATATATAAATGTGTGTGTTATGTCTTTTTCATTTCGGTTTTCATTTCTGTTTGTAAATTTTGTTTCACTTAATTTTATTCATTTCGTGTTACCTTAAGATTTAACTGCATTTGAGTTCACCTGTTATTGGCAACTGTTTATGCCCATAACCGTTATCTAGTGTTATTTGATATTTTTATGCAGAAGCTGTTGGTGTACCTTTGTAAATAAATAAATTATGTTTTAACAAAAGATTATCTAGGATTTAATGAGAAAATAAAAGTACTATGATTGGATGTCTTGAATATTTTATAAAATAATATTATAAAGTGAATGAAAGAGATTTTTTAATTATTTTTATTTACCACGGGACGGGCAGGAGGTTGATGCAGTTAAAACTACTTTATCTGATACTTACTTTTTTCAGCTTGGTTTAATCCGACCATATGTATACTAGTTTGAATAGAGACGAAAACCAGCATACCTAGTTTTCGCCAAAAATAACAGCGACGCAACTCTTCTACTACAATATGCAAAGGGAACCTAATATACACCAGGTTTATCTAGCTAAACACATGTAGAAGGAACCTATAGATACCCACCTATTCATAGACATTTTTATTCAGATTAGCATTATTTTTATTGACCAGGAGACCCTGATGCCCTTAAAAATACAGGTAAGTAGTACTGCAACGCGCGCTTATGACTCGGATCTATAAACGTGGACTTACTTAATAATAAACAATAAGTCCATGCCCAAACTATTTTTAGCTTATTTTAGGTTGTAATATTCTACATTTCATATCTTTTCTCTCCCAACTTCTCTAACCTACTTAACATTTACTTTTCTGTTAGTCTTATGTCGTTCTTTAACTATTCATAAGTTTCCATAATATACGCAATCCCTTTCAATGGGTCCCAAATTACATGCAAGCTCGCTTGCAAGCCATTCTCCTTTTGCATAAAAAATCCTTACAAGTCTGGTCATCGCATAGGTTTTACATTACCACGATATTTGCTATTGGGTATTAGCAATATAGTATTATGTACGTATTCCTCATAAGGCACATGAGTTGCAGGTTAATCCATCGAAGACTCAGGTTCCCCAAGTTCAATTTAACGGAACTGCTATTACAGTCAGCGAAAAGGTTCAGAACCTTGGGGTTTGGATCGACAAACGACTTTCTTGGGGTCCCCAGTTACAGGAAGTAAGCCGCAATTTATTTGCATCTGGTACTTGCCACTAAAACTACTACTATAATCCCTTTTACTTCATATTTGACTACGCTGATGTCAGTTATCTCGATCTTACTGTGATAAACTTGACCGACTTCAAAACTTTTGAATTAGATTTATATTTGGCCTGCGCAAATGTGATCACATTTCTGAATTTCGTACAAAGCTCAAGTGGCTTCCTATAAGTCTTTGCCGGAATCTTATTTCAGCTCTACAGTATTCTTTTCAACCCGACAAACCCCTCTTATCTTAAAAAACGTTTCAAGTTCCTTTATGACACATATAAGATATCTCAGGTCATCGGGAAACTTAAGACTAAAGATACATTCCACCAGTTTTTATGACAACTTTTACAGTTCAAGCAGTACGGTTATGGATTGCCTTGCCCATGTCAATAAGACGTGCTCAATCGCTGTCCACTTTCAAATTCTGTTGAAAAAACACTTCTTTTCTCCTCAAACATTATCACATTTAGTTTCCTGAGTCTTGTTTCGTGTTTATTATTGTATATACTCGTATATGTGTAGATAAATGTATGTATGTATTTTATGAATATGTATATGGTACACTACCGACGACCTGCAGTATTGTCTTCTCCCTGTAATCCATCCAAAGGTTGTCTGTCTATCACTAAACATTATCAAAGATTGCTTCTAGCGATAAGACCGCCCACTGTGTCACTCAATGTAAAATTCCACATCTATGTCTGTATTTTATAAGGTGTGCAGTCGTGTGTGTGTGGTCTTAATTTTTTGTGATTGTTTCTTAATATTATTTTAAAGTTATCTTTATTTTATTTTAGCGGCTGAGGCTAAACCTACAAATATATTATACAGGAATTTGTATGCAAAGGTAGCTTTTATTTTAGTACATTGTGGTGTCATATAACTTCTACGCGAACGAAGTCGCGATCAGAAGCTAATATTGAATACTTTAGTTTGTGATGAGCATGTTGTAATTGCTTTAGGTACACACTTTCAATCACAATACGAGGGTTTTGAAGAAAATTTCTAATGGTTCATAAGTTTGAAAAAATCGTCTGCTTAGCAACGTAAATAACGCAATGAACGTGGCTGAACTGGCAAAATGAGAGGCATTGCTATCGGTTGCCATTTTATGTGTGTTACACATTAACCCCGCTGACCCTGATATGCCCGCCACACTGTTCCCAACCACAACTACTTCTGATATTATAATAGATGAAAGCCTGATATTAGGAAAATAAGTTCAATGGCGTCAGACATTGTCAAATGTGCAAATTGTAATATAGTGATAAATGAGTTATTAGCGTTTATACAAAACAAGGCGGATGTTATGGATGAGGTTTCCCTCACTCGGATATGCAGTGATAGTTTTGCAGACAGTGAAATTTTGGCGGCGAAGTCACTGCTTTTCGATTCAATTCCGAATTCAAAACGGAAAATTCGTAAAAGTAAAGGAAAAAGTGCACGGGACATCGAGGATATCATGTGTCTTCTGAAGCTCACTGATCCAGAGATAGTACCCATCTTTGTTGCGCGTGATCTACAAAAACTACCACCGGTTACGTTTGACCATATAGACGCGACGAAACTATTAAAGGATATCCTCGTGCTGCAAGCCGATATCAAAGTCTTAAAGACTGACAGTGCGACAGCGTCTCAACTAATGGAGTTAAGAACTGAATTAGATAATCTAAAGAGTGCCTCAATTGTAAACAATAACTTTGACTTTGTCAATAGAAGGCGAGGCGCATTTATTGAAGACATACACAACTTTGACAGTGGTCCAATGGCTTTACAACAGCATTCAATAGCAAAAAGCAATGATAAATCACAATCGATAAATAGTGATTATTTTACTAAATATGTGGGTGTACAGACAAAACTGTTATCTAATACAGAAACCGTTAGCGAGGCGAAGCAATCAGCTGGTGGTGCGCGTTTGACGGTCAACTTGAATCAAAGCGATGCTATCTCGCTCGCGCAGCGCCTCGACAACAGTGATGATTCACAACAACGGTTTACCGGCGACAGCCGGTCAAATGAACAATACATTACCTTTACCGCGAGTTCTAATCGCATTAACTCGAACGTTTCCACTAATATCTCGCCTGCACCGCTAAGTAATGACCGTAAGTTGATGGCAGATGTACTGAAGGCGAGTAACAAATGTAAAGAAATAGTAGGGGATAAATGGAATGTTGTTACAAACAAGAAGCACAAGAAGCCCTCATCTCGCGGAAAGTTGGGAAAAGCGTACGTACGTCCAGATGAGAAAGTTTAAGGCAGCTATGATCAAGGTACCATTGTTCATATCAAATGTGTGTAAAAGCACGAATGAGAGTGATATTATTGCTTATATTAAAAACAGTACACAAGAAGATGTAACTCTGTTTAAAATAAACAGAAAAACAGAAAAGAGGTACAACTCATATAAGTTGTATGTTCCCAAAACGAAACTAGAACTATTTCTAGATAATGAGTTATGGCCCGACGGAATTACTTTTAGGCGTTTTGTAAATGAAGCCTACAAGACGAAGACTGGCATAATTAAGCCAACATTGACATAATAAATAATGGATAGTAGCAATCGTCAGACGAGTAAATTTGTAAGTTTGAACTGCAAATCCGTGAAGCGATCTGTTGAGGCAGTTAGTTTTCTGTGTCAGTCAGCTGACATAGTTGCCCTCCAGGAAACATGGCTGCTTCCTCATGATATACCCTATCTTGGAAAAATTCATAGCGAATTCGAGTACACAGGGAAGTCAGCTGTTGATACCTCAGCAGGAATACTGAGAGGACGACCGTATGGTGGTGTTGCTATCCTGTGGCGTAAGCGAGCTTTTGAATCAGTTACGGTAATCAGCTGTGTCAGTGCGCGTTTAACGGCGATTAAAGTTTCACTCGGGGACCGATGCATAATAGTGTTCAGTATTTATATGCCAACTGACTCGAGTGAAAATCTGACAGAGTTCACGGAGTGTTTAAGTGAAGTTAGTGCGATTGTCGAAGTTAGTAACATTCAAACGGTTTACATACTTGGTGATTTCAACGCACACCCCGGTGAGTCATTTTGCTGTGAACTCTTAGAATTCTATAACGAACAAAAGTGGAGGTGTGCGGATATTGAAAAATTAGGCTTAGAGTCAAGTAGCTATACCTTTGTCAGTGATGCGCACGGTTGTAGGCGATGGCTTGACCATTGTGTCGTCACACACTCTGCTTGGTTAACGGTTACTGAGATAGGTATTGTGCACGATGTGTTCTGGTCTGATCACTGTCCCATATTTGTTGAGTGTATGTTAGATAAGATAGAGCCAAAGTTAATAGACCATAAAACATCACGTAGCAGAGTAATTTGGGGCGAGAGGGATAGCGATCAAATAAGCGTGTTCTATGACTTATGTAATAGTAAGTTAAGGCTGATTGATTACCCTCAGGAATTTGGTTTGTGCAGCAATATACACTGTAATAATACTGAGCATAGGAAAATTCTTGACGAGATGTATAAAAGTATTGTTACTACTTTATCAGAAGCCGCGGTACAGAGCCAAGTGGAAACTCGGACTCATAGACATGTAGGCCGGGTTGTTGGGTGGGACAAGCACGTCCGAGACGCCCACGCGAGGGCGAGACTTAAATATCAGCTATGGGTATGGCACAATAAACCAACTTCTGGAAATATCCACAACGACATGTGCCTATCACGAAAGGCGTTTAAAAGCAAACTAGTGTGGTGTCAGACTCATCAAGAACAAATTAAGCTTGATATTGTAGCTTCCCTCCGTAAAGCCAATAATTTTCAGAAGTTCTGGAAGGCTACCAAAAAGTTTGATATCAGGCCTGGCCTTCCTGTGAGTGTCGGTGGTGCTGATCAGCCGGACAGCATCGCCAGCATGTTTATGGACCACTTTAAAGTGGAGTCACCGCTGGGCTGATCGTTGCGAGTGCTTGATGACGGATGCTGTCGTGATTCTGATCTGGTTCGTTTTTCGGCCAAGCAGGTGTCAAGCACCATTAAGAAAATTACGAGAGGGAAGTCCCCGGGTCACGATGGTTTAAGCATTGAGCACTTGCAGCATGCCGGTCCTCACATAGCTAGAGTGCTCGCTATGTTTTACTCGCTATGTATGTGTCACTCGTACCTTCCCTGTGATCTCATGCGAACTATTGTCGTGCCTATTGTTAAGAATAAAACGGGTGACGTTGCTGATAAGTGTAATTATCGACCCATCTCCCTGGCTACTATTATCGCAAAGGTATTCGACAGTCAGCTGGACGCACGGTTGGATAGCCTGTTAAAATTACACGACGCTCAGTTTGGATTTCGTAATAATCTTGGCACGGAAAGTGCAATACTTGGCCTCAAACATACGGTGCTATACAAAACGTCGAACACCAGTGTATGCTTGCTTTTTAGATCTCTCCCGTGCTTTTGACCTTGTATCTTACGAGGTTTTGTGGAAAAAGCTGCGGGAGAGAAAAGTGCCAGCAGAGCTGTTGCGTATCTTCCAGTATTGGTATTACAACCAGACGAACAGTGTGAGATGGGCCGATGGGCTGTCGGCGTCGTACGGGCTAGAGTGCGGGGTAAGACAAGGAGGGATAACGTCACCAAAACTTTTTAACCTGTATGTTAACGATCTGATCGTTGAGCTCAGCAGCACAAAAATCGGATGTCGCATTGATGACGTTAGTGTCAACAACATCAGCTACGCTGACGATATGGTGCTGCTGAGCCCTACGGTTAGGGCGCTTAGGGAGCTGCTTAGTTGTTGCGAGGGCTATGCTCGTGAACATGGCCTAGTATATAACGTCAAGAAAAGTGAGTTCTTGGTCTTTAAGGCTGGCGGTGCTAAATGTCCTGAGTATGTGCCCCCGATTAAACTTAATGGGAATGACATATTGCGAGTGTACCAGTTCAAGTACTTGGGACATTATGTAACCGACGACCTTGATGATCAAGTGGATATTGAGAGGGAACGTAGGGCGCTGGCAGTCCGATGTAATATGTTGGCTCGCAGGTTTGCACGTTGTAGCAAGGCAGTTAAAATAACGCTTTTCAAAGCCTATTGCCAAGTGTTTTACACGTGCAACCTGTGGACCAACTATTCTCGGCGGGCTATCAGCGCCCTACGGGTCCAGTATAATAATGGGTTCAGGATGCTGATGGGGCTGCCCCGTTTCTGCAGTGCATCAGGTATGTTTGCACAAGCACACGTCGATGGCTTCCACGCCATCGTCAGACATAAATCTGCTTCTTTGCTCTGCAGAGTGCGGGTGAGCTCCAACTCCATCCTGAAGACAATAGCGGAGAGGTATGATTCTCCTTTGTTAGGTGATGTTGTTCGACGATGAATCTCGAACAACAGCCTATTCAATAAATAGATTTTAAGTTTTTTTTTTTCTTTTTACCGAACTTGTTGGTTTTTGTTTCTTTTTCTTCTACAGCTACAATGCCATATAGTTTCACACAAATAATATAACTATAGTCATTGAAGGAGGGCCACAGGAAGGTGACTATAGGTTTCATAAAAGACTCAAGAAGATTGCCTAGCCTTTTCCCAATTATGTTGGGACCGGCTTCCATTCAAACCAGATGCAGCTGAACACACGATACCCTCGATAAGACTGGTTGTGAGACTTCTGGGCATTTGACTATCAGAGATCTACGAATGACGCCGGGACCAACGGCTTAACGTGCTTTTCGGGGCACGAAGAGGTTTCGATATGTAATGGATGGTCACCCATCTACGAACCGTCCGCGCCAAGTGTAGCATAACCTTCGATCAAACTACAAAAGAAGAAGAAGATAAAACTATAGTTAACTACATTAGTAATTTAGAACAATGTTTTCAGTGCTGTGAACTTTTATAATTAAGTAACTATACAAATAATTGTGATGTATTAAATTATACTACCAACGTTTTTTCCTTATAACCAGCTATCAGCGAGGACGTTGCTACTAGCATGTAGTAACAATAATCCCAAAGTACATAAAATATGTTTTAAAAGTATCTCAAAACATAAAGTAACATAACTTTACAAAATACTAAATAATGAAATGATGCATTATTATGTACATACGAGTTATATAAACGACGTACATTTTATTCAAAAAACATTATCATAGAATCATTTATTGTAGCATTTAACAACCGACTGATAACTCGGCAATCAATGTAATAGTTCAACATGCATTATTATCAAGCTATTCACAGTTAAAATGAATGACGTTAACATCAAAAGTTCAACCGGCGATAATAGTTTTCTTGCTAATATTGAGCCGACTGTGGCACTGTCAACTATGGAGATCTTATTAATAAATATTATAATTTGAAGTGCAATAACTACGGTGATAGTGGATGCAAGTATTTTGATTAATCGGTATGACGATGAGTGTGAACTGGATGCAGAATTAGTAGATGAGATAGCATCGTATGAAAATGTGACAAAGCGAATTATGGAAGAAGTTAGAACGAGTTTTGGACAGACGATGTATCAAGAGTAAGTCGATATTGTATTTTACTTATTTTGATAGTTAGCATTATTATATAATTTATAACAGGATATGTCAAGAAAAATAAAACAGAATACAATTATACGAATAGTGTTCATTTCTGATCATGACTGAATTTTTTTGAGTATCGGAATTCATATTTAGTTTATAAACGCAAAAATTATTTATGAATCCTGGAAATAAATTTTTGGAACTAACTTCTTCCCAATATTACCATAATTCAAACATTATTTTTACTTTCAGTTATACACGATTCATTGACACGTTCGTTGCCCGTCCATCAGGCACGGATGTTTTAGAAAGGTCGATAGATTACATGATAAACCTAACAAAACATAATGGTCTAAATGATTTCACAACTGAGGAGTTGGAGGTAAATTATCACTATACTCCTACTACTGCTGTACTTTAGTGTATTATATAACTCCCAATATCATGAACGAGACTACCACTATCACAAGTAGGCGTTTTAAGTTTAAATATCAAATATTTTTTTTATTATCATCGGCGTATTGTCTCTAGAAACTAGTTTCTTTGCTTCAATTTATTAATTGATTTCTCGTCTACTCGACCTTCAAAACTCGTCAAAGCAATACATTCTTGAATATTAAAATATAATCAAAGTCATTCCCATTACGTAGTTAGGTTAAGCTTAATTAAACACGTACCAAGAAGTCGCAATACGTGCCGCTACAAAACAGTATCAATAATGATGTCCAATTTTTCCGCTTGACCCAAAATTTAAATTCCTGCAACTACTCTCCCTGTCAATTTAAATGTTCGTACTTGCTCAGAGTGATTAATATTTTTCTTAATTTTTTCAGGTACCACACTGGGTACGCGTACATGAATCTGCCAAAATGCTACAACCTCAAGCCAAAAACATTGCTATTCTTGGACTGGGTTCTAGTGTAAGCACACCACCACAAGGCATCACCACGGAAGCAATAGCGATAAACAGTTTTGATGAACTTGATAAAACTGATAGAAAATTCATTGAAGGAAAAATATTAGTATTCGACGCTCATTATGTAAGTTGGCAAAACCGTTATTTATAGAAGTCAAGGTGCTTCAAAGGCAGCTAAAAAAGATGCTGTGGCAACTCTAGTTGGAAGTATATCGCCCTTTTCAATATATTCTCCACACACAGGAGCCCAGTCCTATGAAGATAATATCATAAAAATAACAACAGCTGCGATTACTTTAGAAGATGCAGACTTACTGAGAAGATTACAAAATGCTGGAGAAACCATCATTCTACACTTTGGACTTGACGTTTTGACGTTTGTACTGGTGGATTCGTTGCCTGGTTTTTTGCGGAAATAAAATAAAACAACGACGATATCGTGTCTAAAAGTATTTAATAAAGTGTACAATGAAATAATACAGAATATTCAGTGTTGTGAGATCTCGTGAGTACTTCCTAAGAGCATAATTCATGCTTAAAAGTAATACAAAATCTGCAAGTCATATTTAAATACCCTCACTATTTTAATAAGTTTGACACGACAAACAGTATATGTTTGGTGTGTTGTAACTGTCAACATATATATTGAGAACGTCAGACAAAAACGTAAACAGTCTTCGTTTACAAAAAAAAAGTAGGTTCACTGAACGAGTAGCAAGACCTTTTGCAAGAATGCCGGTAAAGTGCGGTGGATGCGGAAAATTCTTGTCAGCCGTTGACACAGCAAGATGTACCAAATGTGCCGTTGCTTACCACCGAGTGTGCGTTAGCCTCCCGATGAAAGGCCCCTTAGTCTCCGCCTGGCATTGCCCTGAGTGTATGAAAAACGTCCGCAGGGATAACAAGGCTGAAACGCCGGTACGAGGTTGTGTAGCGGAAGTAGAAAGTGAGGAACTGGCGTCCATCTCTATGTCCACGCCAATAGCTGTGGCGACGATAGTGTCCGCGGCGCCAATATCGTCAAAAATGTTGGTGCATCCGACAACGCCTGTGCCAACTGCTGAAACGACGACGCCTCTGTCAGCTGCCGCATCGCTGACACGTCTGTCAACTTCCGTACCAGTGACGCCTCAGTCAATTGCTGCCCCACCGTCGCCAGTGATGGAGGAGGCACTCAGGTAGTTGTCGACGCCTCATAAAATCTCGACCGTTACACAGACAACAATGCTTCGAAGAAGTCTCCCGAGTTCCCACAGGACGTAGGCTCTGTTCTAAAATTGGTGGTGGAGGAGCTACGCACCTTGCGATTTGAGGTCATGGAGCTTCGGAAAGACGTAGCGGAGTTGAAGGCGTCTAACGATACGAGCCACACACGTATTGATGGGATTGAGTCCAGATTGGAGGCGCTTGAAAAGCTTCACGATGCCGGATGTGATTCGCCAAATTTAAGTGCGGTGGAGAGTGTGGTTAAGCAGCTTAAGAGGGACCTAAATGACAGAGATCAAGAGCTGATGGCAAATGATTAGATCATAGCGAACATACCTGAGTCGCAAGCGGAGAACCCAACGCACCTATTCCAGCTAATTGCCACTAAGTTAGGAGTCGCTTTGGAGGACCGCGACGTCGTGAGCGCGGAGCGAATCGGCGGCAGACATATAAAAGCGACAAGCCCCATAGCTTCAACGGAGCCCCGCCCTCGCGCTATCGTGGTGCGCCTCGCTAGACGTGACCAGCGTGACGCCGTGTTGAACGGCGCCCGCTTACGGCGTGACGCTACAACAGAGAACCTCGGACTCTCTGGGAAACCTGTGCGCCAGACGAGGGCCGTTATTTCGCCAGACGAGGGCCGCCGCAGGAATTCATGGATGGCGGTTCGTATGGACTTAGCGCGGTCGGATCTTGGTCCGGCAAAAGCCTGGAGAATCCACTCACAGGATTGAATCTGAGGAGGACATTGAACAAATCATTAGACCATGCACGGACACTAATTAAAACCCCTTTCTTTGTTTCTGCACATTTTTTTGTGAATGGCTTTTCTATTTGTTATTGTGTATTGCGCAGGTGTCGTATCTGTCGTGATCTGGGGAGGTGGGAGTATCAAAGTGAGTATAGTCATAATAGAAGGAACATAGTTACATTACTTACACATATTATTATTAACTACACACTAACAACAACTTTATTTACAAACAATAAATATATAATATTTTTACTTCATGATGTATGTGAACATTATTTTAAAGGTAACACAGTAATTTACTTACTACCACAACTAAATTGTACAAACATTATTTAAACAAAAGTAATAAAAAATGGTATAACAAATATATTAATGAAATACTATCACTATTAATTAAATACCTGCACTTAAACAGCCATTACATTATTGCTCTTTGCATAAAATGACTAAGTCAAAATTATTAAAGTTTGGTTTATTCAATGCGGGCTCTCTAGCAACTAACAGTGACGAGTTTCTGGTCGCCATGTCACAACATTCAGTGGATAAATGATAAATGATTTTATTTCTGTAAATAGGTTTATCATATTTTAAAAACTAGGTAAGATCGGCTATAATGGCAATCAACGAAACGTGGCTGAGACCTGGGGAGGATGGGCGCGCGCCTAAGGTTCCGGGATATTTGTTGCAGCACGTGCCTCGCCCTGCGACTATACGCGGGGGGCGAGGCGTAGGAGTAGCGTTCTATATTAAAACGGGAGTTAGGGCGCGCGTACGTCCACACTTGGACCAGTCTGATGTGGAGATGTGGCTGAACCTAACAATGAATGGGAGGAAGTTGTTGATTGGCACTGCATACAGGCCACCCTGGTTTGAAGTGTAAAAATTTCTGGATGGTATAACTGACAGTATTAGCGCATTAGCACCTTACGATCATTTGGTATTACTGGGGGATTTCAATGTTAATCTATTGGACACAAACAATTCAAAATTCAAAGTTAGCATGGAATTCCTAAATTATACTAATCTTAATCAGGTAGTACAGTCACCAACTCATTTTGTAGGGGATAGTAGTACTCTCATAGATTTGATCTGTACCGATGTAGGGGTTCGTAATGTACTAGTCAGGCACATCAGTGAACTTGGTCATCATTCCTTTATTGTATGTGATACTGTCATAAAGAAGGAAAAAAGCAAACCTAGGCTAGTTGTGTATCGACCTATAAGGGATATATTGGAAGATTACTTTGCAGTTGATCTGAAATTAATGCCATGGATTGAAATTCGCTCACTGCCAGATGTTAACAGCATGATCGACTATTTTAATTTCTTTAATACTCAATTATTTGACTTACATGCTCCCATAAAGAGTAAGATATTTAGAGACCGTCCCACACCATGGATAACAGATAACATTAAATTGATGATTAAGCTGCGAGATGAGGCAAAGAATAATGATCATACGGACAAGTTAGATACCACAAAAAAATATTATTCGGATTTAAAAAAAACAAGCTATTACAGCACTTGTGCAGGAAAGGAAAGTATACTTTGATAGACACATTAATAGTCAGATAAAAAACCCCTAAAAGCTTTGGAAAAATCTCAAGTCAGATGTGTTCTCAGAACATAGTTAAGGTATGCTTCCGGAACAATTTTTTTTTCTTTTTTTTAAATGGCATCTCGCAGGCAACCTATGAGGTTGTCGTCTGCTTAGACGGACTTGCCTGTGGTTGCCCTAATAAATAAAGGCCCCAGCCAGGACTTAAACTTATGTACTAACTTAAAAACTAAGCGACTACGCTAAGGGCACCCCCTGTGGGGTACGAACCTCGGCTTAGGGCGTCGCTGGAAGAGGGCAGCAAGGGACTAGCTGGATCAGGATTTGAGTGATTTAGGGACGAATTTAAAGCTACAGGCTCAGAGGTGCGGGCTGGCTCGAGCAAGGGTCGGGAGGGGCGTGGATTTGGGCGTCGCGGCGGGCCTCGGCGGCGAGGACGGTATGACGGCGATCGGGTTTTGCGCTTGTGTAAAGTGCTGGTGGCCTTACTGCTCTCCTGGAGGAGGGTAGTGGCGTCATCGGGGTCGATTAAAGTATGCCTTGGTCGGCGAATACTGCTAATGCGGGAGGGAGTATAGCGGGCGGCCGCTGAGATCAAGGGGTTTGGGTGTTTGATGCCACAGTCGAAGAAACGCTTCGATAAGCGTTTCATGAACTGTTTTATGGTTGGAATTTTAAGGTCTACGTGGAGATCTATATTACGGATATAGAAGGGGGCACCCGTGACCTTTCTAAGGAAACGGTTTTGGAGGGTCTGCATCTTATGGGGATGACGTGGGTGAGCGTGCGCAAATACAACGCAGGCATAGGTCATGATGGGACGGATGACTGCGGTATAGATACGCAGCTTGCATTTAAGTGACAGTTTGCAACGGGCTGTCAGAATGAAGTGGAGTCTACCAAGAACGAAAGCGGCACGCGCGCGAACCGGCTTAATGTGCTGTTTAAACGTTAGGTTTTGATCGAGGATCACGCCTAGGTACTTGGCTTGCTTTTCCCAAGGGATCGGCTTGCCGTACATAGTGATCGGGCTGGGAAGGGGGAAGGGGAATCGACGACGTCTCGAGAAGAGAACCGCCTGACTCTTATCGGGGTTGACCTCGATTCTCGATTTCCGGAACCAAGCGCCTAAAACGTTTGCGGAGGTTTGGAGAGTACGAGCTATAGCGTTGGGACAGTGACCGGTATAGTAAACGGTAGTGTCGTCGGCGAAGAGAGCCAACTGAGCCTTTTTACTTTTTGGGATATCGCTGGTGAACAGCGTGAAGACGAGAGGAGATAGTACGGAACCCTGAGGGACACCGGCGCGAATAGGATGTGGGGACGAGAGTGCTCCCTCGATGCGATAGCGAAAGGTGCGATTCGACAAAAAGTCTCGTAAGATGAGCACGAGACGATCTGGCACTCCTAGTTGGTAGAGCTTGTATATCAAGCCGTTGTGCCAGACTTTGTCGAAGGCTTTCGCTATGTCGAAGAATAGCACACCCGTCGTCGCGTTACGCTGCAGACCAGCGCAAAAGTGTTCTACGATACGGTGGACCTGTTGGGTGCCCGAGTGTTGGCTTCGGAAACCAAACTGCTCGTTGGGAATGAGGCTCTTTGCTTCGGCGTATTCTTTGAGACGCTTATAAATAAGCCTCTCGTAGATTTTGCCGAGAACATTGAGTAAGCTAATAGGACGGTAGCTGGAGGGCTCACACTTTGGCTTGCCTGGCTTTGGGATACCGATGACGGTGGCTTCTATCCATGCTGGTGGGAAGATGTTGTTGCTCAAGGCGCCATTGAAGATGGCGGTCATAAGCATCATTAGCGGGGCAGGAAGGAGTTTGTATACCTTATTGGTAATAACATCCGAACCGGGGGCCTTACGAGCGTGGAGCCCTTTAATGATGTCGTGCACTTCGTCTGGAGTGACGGGAGGCAGAGGATCATCAGGGTCTTCGACGGGAGGGAGGGAGGCGCTCCGTTCGACTTCAGCGTCGACCTTGTTCAGGTGAGCTTGGTCTACTGGTTGAGAGCTACGAGATCATTGGGACTCTAGGCTGTCAGCAAGACATTCAGCCTTTTCGGGACTGTCGAAAGCGATACTATTGTCGGGGCGGATGAGAGGAGGCATAGAGACCTCTTCTCAGGAACGAAATTTCCTCTGTAATTGCCAAAAGGCTTGATGAGTGGGCTCGAGTTCACTGAGCATCTTGTTCCAGCCCTCAGAGCGAACCTCCCGTATGCGTTTCTTTACAGCACGCTGTAAATGGCGCATGTGGGCTTTGTTCGCGTCACAAGGGAAGGAGTCGTGTCGAATGTCCGCGTTCTTCTCGGTTATCAGGTCACGTACGTCAGTAGGTAGTTTCCAGCGATGGTCTTCCATCGCCGGAACTTCCCGTGAAAAATCCGTCAATACGGATTGTACGTGCTCTGTAAACGAGTCGATTGCGGCCGTCGTGTCGGCGACTGACACTAAGTGATCGGGAATGGTGTCCAAGTGAGGCGACGTGGTGGATTTCAGTCTTTCGCTTACTTTCCTCCAGTCGGTTGACATCTGGGTCTGAGGGGGGCGGTTGGGGTCGGTAGGGCCCGAGAAGGGTGCAAGATGCATGACTACTGAGCGGTGGTCAGAGTTAATCTCGTGGAACGTCTCTATCGATTGCAAACGGAGGTTCACATTCTTGAGCAGCGCTACATCGAGTATATAAGGAAGATGGTTGGGATTTCCGGAGAAATGAGTCGGACTCATTGGAGCGATGACGTCAAAGTTAAGGGATTCGCCTAACTTGAAAATGATCCGACCTCTGGAAGAAGTCGTGCTACTATTCCACGCCGGGTGTTTGGCATTAGGATCCCCCGCCAATATGACGGAGTCACTCATACCGAAGAGGGCGGTGAAGTCCTTTTGGAGAGAGATGGGATCCTCCGGACCATTGTCTGGTGGAATATAAGCAGAGATGATGTTGATCGGTTGGTGACCGGTCATGCCGAGCCGACAGATAGAGGTCTCCAGATGGGAGAAGAGAGGAGGTGGGTCTATAGGGATGCAATACAAAGATTTCCTAAAGTATATTAGTATAAGTATATTATTATTATGCCACCCTTTTGGCATCGAGACCTTTCTTTGCGAAATAGTTTAAAGTTGGCAATATTCGGGTTTCGGTGATGCGGTTTTAAAAAGGTTTCCTGTATGAGGAGGATGTCAAGCTGATGGTCGCGGAGGAAAGCGGCGATCTCGTCGCGTTGACCTGAAACGCCATTTGCGTTGAAAAAGCCTAATTTAAGGGATCGGGGTTTGTTACTGTTTACTCTCGTATTATCCATTGAGTATTAATATTTGAGTGATTGTAGAACTTGCGCGATCTCGGGATACGCGCTGAGGATTTCCATAAGGCGAAGTGCGTTGCCGTTTGCAGCAACGATTTCTTCCGCCATTTTATCCGCGGCGGTGGTGAAGAGAGCCGCGTATGTACTTAATATGATTTGGGTGCTGTTTCGGCCCTGGATTCCCTGAGGTTTTGCTGGAGAGGCCGTAGGGGCCGCGGGGGCTACCAAAGGCGCTGGGATGGCGGAAGCCATCAGCGCTGGAAGCTGCGCGGGTTGCACTGGTTGCGCGGGTTTAGATGGCACCGAAGCTGCAGGAGCCTTCAGGTGATTGAGGTTAGCCCAGGGAGACGGCCTCTACTCGCAGCCCGCCTCGTCGGCCACTTGTGCAGAGAGGGGCCGGACCTGGACGAGAGCCAGTTCGGCTTTCGGCATGGGCGCTCTACCATCCACGCTGTGTCGAGGGTGAGAGTCCTGGCGGAGGAAACAATGTCCCGGGGCGGGGTGGTGGTGGCGGTGTCCTTGGACATCTCCAACGCCTTCAACACCCTGCCCTGGAGCTGCATACGGGAGGCACTGCGTTATCATCGGGTGCCTCTCTACCTCCACCGCATCGTTGGGGCTTATCTGGCGGGGAGGTGTGTCACCTACATGGGACGTGATGGCGGAAACCAGCGCCAAGTGTCGTGCGGTGTTTCACAGGGATCGGTAGTGGGGCCGCTCCTGTGGAACATCGGGTACGACTGGGTGCTGAGGGGCGAGCTCCCGCCGGGCGCGGATCTGACGTGTTACGCGGACGACACGCTGGTCACGGACCGGGGGAGTTCGCACAGGGAGGCAGCGTTGCTCGCGACGGCGGCGGTCTCACTGACGGTGAGCCGCATACGGCGCCTCGGCCTGGAGGTGGCCCTCAACAAGTCGGAGGCCATGGTGTATCATGGCCCCCGGCGGGCGCCGCCGGCTGGATCACACATTGTGGTCGGGGGGGTCCGGATCGCTGTCGAGCCCACCATGAAATATCTGGGATTGGTGCTCGACAGCCGGTGGGACTTCGGACCCCACTTCCGGCGGCTGGCGCCCAAGTTGTTGGGTGCGGCCGGGGCGCTGGCAACGCTGCTTCCCAATTTGGGGGGCCCGAGCGCCGCTTGTAGGCGGCTCTACGTGGGGATCGTGCGATCTATGGCCCTTTACGGGGCCCCGATCTGGGCGGCTGACCTGACGGCCGCCAGCATCTCTGTGCTGCGAAAGCCGCAGAGAGCAATGGCCGTCAGAGTCATAAGGGGGTATCGCACGATCTCCTACGAGGCGGCTTGTGCACTGGCCGGATCCCCGCCATGGGACCTAGACGCGAAGGTGCTCGCGTCACTTTATCGGTGGCGCGAGGAAGCGAGGGCGCGGGGCGAGCGGCCGATGCAGCGCCATATGGAGCAGCGTCGGTCGCAGCTTCGCGAGGTCGTGGTGGCGGAATGGCGGGACAGGCTTTCACGCCCTACCGCCGGCCTAGTCACCATCGAGGCGGTCCGGCCAGTGCTCGACCTCTGGCTCGGGAGGAGGCACGGCTCCCTGTCGTTTCGGGCGACGCAGGTGCTCTCGGGGCATGGTTGCTTCGGGAAGTACCTGTGTCGCATAAACAGGGAGCCGGACGCTCGGTGTCACCACTGCGTCGACTGTCGGGAGGACACGGCGTGGCATACGCTGGCAGAGTGTGCCGCTTGGGAGGAGCCGCGCCGTGCCCTCATCTCAGAAGTAGGCAGTGACCTGTCGCTGCCGACCGTAGTGAGTTCGATGGTCGGCAGCGCCGAGTCCTGGGACGCGGTGGTTTCCTTCTGCGAAACAGTCATCTCGCAGAGGGAGGCTGCGGAAAGGGAGAGAGAGATCTCGTCCACTCTCCCGATCCGCAGCAGGCGCACCGGGCACAGGCGGAGGGCGGACAACGCCCTCTTCCAGCCCCCCTAAATGGGTTCAGGGGCGACGGATTCGGGGACATCCGTCGCCCCCCAACATCAGGACCCGAGTAGGCAGCGCGCATAGTGTTCCGTGCGCGCCGCTCACAGACGTTGCGGGGGAAGTACACCTCACTCCCCCCGCCCGAGACGGGGCCCGCGCAAGCGGGCCGGCAGCAGCCGTGGATGCGGACGAATTATGTGTTCCCGCGACCCCGGCGTAGGTGTGAGATGGAACACCGGGGTGGTTTTTAGTCAGTAAGAGTCTGACAGACCCCTCCGCCCGCCCCAGGGCGGAGGACATCCATGAGGATTTTCCACCCCGGGAACAAAAAAAAAAAAAAAAGGGAGACGGCCTCTGCGGACTAAGCCGCTCCGGCATCAGCGCGGAAGGAGGCTTTCCCCAGGGGCTTTCCCTGTGCTGGCGGTCGCTCGCGCGTTTCGCGAGTTTGGGAGAGGAGGACTTAGGGGCTTTCGGACAGCCCCGATAATTTGCCGGGTGACCGGATTGGCCGCAGAGGACGCAGCTCGGAGGCTCAACGCATTGTTCCTTATCCTTAGGACGGGAACAGTCGGCCGGGCCATGCTCGCCTAAACACTTGACGCATCTAAGTGTTGCGTAGCAGTTGGACTGCGAATGGCCGTACATTTGGCAGCGATGACACTGCCCAATCATGTGCGCTCTATAGGGTTTCTCGATTGAGATGCCTGACAGAGAGCATACCGACTTTACTTTGAAAATCGGGTGGTGACCGTCTGTGGGGTCACAGATGACCAGGACCATGTCGTAGACTAGGCCCTGTCTCGCTTTGTGTAAGCGATGGACGGCGGATACTGGAATGCCCTGTGCGACAAGGTCGCTCTTAATCTCCTCGGTGGAGATTTCCTGTGGAACGCACCTAATAACGACGCGTGTAGGGGTTTCCTCCGGAAGGGAGTAAGTGTGAAAGGAGTAGTTCCTTTCACGTAGGGCGCGGAAGAGATCCCTAAAGTCCGCAGACGTGGGGACCGTAACTTTGATCCCCTGGAGGGTGGATCGGGCGTTAGTATAGTTGATCTTGCGATCAACACACATTTTTGAGATTTCAGTCCATTTGGACTTTTCCTGGACGTATATCGGGGGAGGGGGCTTCTGTTTCCTCGCGGTTGGAGCGGGTGGGCAAGCCATAGGGCTGGCGGGGCGACTGGCCCGCGGACTAGGGGCGGAAGTAGTGCTGGACGATGTAGTCGTGACCTGTTTATTTGAGGCCGGGCCATTGGGGGCGGAGGATTTAGCCTTCCTCTTGCCTCCTTTGACGACGACTTGGAAGTCGTCGTCGCTGGAGGAGGAGGTGCGGGCTTCGTCCGCGGAGAGTGGGACTGACGCGTCCATACTCTCTGGGCGAGTCGAGTCAGTTTCGGTGCGCAGCTGCGTCGGGTTTATTGTCTCCGAGACAATGGCGGCCGGGACAATGGCGGGCGCGACAAAGGGAGCCGGATTAGCGGCCGCCTTAATTACTGCCGGGGCAGTAGCGGGCGAGACAATAGGGGCTGGATTAGCGGCCGGAGTATTATCTGCCGAGACAAAGGCGGGTGAAACAATGGGGTCCGAATTTTCGGCCGGAACATTGTCTGCCGGAACAAAAGGCGGAATGCCTTGTTCGCATGCAGGTGGCTATAGCGGGCTTTCAAGCGCGTCGCTGAAATCGCCGAGTGCGCCTTGTGACGGAGTAGAGTGTTGGCGTAGACCAACAACTTCCTTGCCATATTTGGCGAGGATGTCGGGGTCCTTTAGGAGGACATTCCTGACGAATGCTAGCAGGATGCTAGCGTCCGTCATGGTAACGGGAAATCTATTTAAATGAGATTTTGACTCATTTGTGCCTAATTTCCTACACCTTACAACCTATCTCCCCGGGTGGATGGGCCCGGGGATGTTTGACCCTCTCTGTCGGGTGTAGACAGAGAGGTGAGTACCTATTGGTGAGCCCTAAGCTTGTAATCCGTCGCCAGTCTTAATGTGCGAACGGGGCCCTGACCGGAAAGACACTAGGTGAGTAGCTGAAAAGCAAAACTGTCACCAGAGCCGACTAGGAGATCCCCCAAGGCCGGTTATCTGGGACCCGTCCAACTAACTGCCTCGCCCTGAAGGGGTTCGGCGGGTGTGATTGGGTCAACACCCCACTCGGCTTCGTTGGCACCGTAAGGTTTCAACCGAGGACCACGAAACTGTGGTTTTACCCAGAAGGGGCCTAGTGAAGCTACTCACGAAATTCTGTTTAAGAAAAGAGATTTGCCTTGAAAAAGGCACTTTTATTTGATTTTAAGTCGGAGTAGTCGGGGCGACTACGATGACGTCACGTGGTAGCGACGAGTATAAACACGAAACACAACACTGGGCCGGGAGCGGGAGAGCGCACAGACACGTCCGTCCGCGGCGAGAGTCGAGCGTCGAGTGGGAACAATTTAGTGAACCAGATGAGATAAATAAGGCATTTCTATATAAAATAGGTTTGGTGAAACTCAATTTAAGCTGAGAAATATTAATGAGGAAGAAATTTCCAAAATTATTAAGGGCTTGGGGTCAAATGCTAAAGGGATTGATGAAGTGGGTCTGGATATGATAATGTTAACATTACCAACCACCCTTCAGGCTATCACCACAATAGTAAATAAGTCAATAGATACCCACACTTTCCCTGACTTATGGAAGTGCGCCATTGTGCGTCCTCTACCCAAAAGCAGTAACCCAAGTACTTATAAAGATCTACGTCCGGTTAGCATTTTGCCTTGTTTGTCGAAAGTCTTGGAGAGGGTGGTTTATAACCAAATGTTAGAATACCTAGAAGCAAACAATATGCTTCCCGACCTACAGTCCGGTTTTAGGAAAGGCCGTTGAACAGCCACAGCCCTTTCTGACGTAGTAGGGAATATCATAGAAGCTCGGGATAAGGGGAGGGTACAATCCTTGCACTAAACACAGCTCTGTTACTTTCCAAGTTGGCTTATTATGGTTTTACCACAGAAACAATACAGTGGTTTGCTAGGTACTTGCATGATAGGTCACAGCTTGTTGAAATTCAGAAGGAGGATGGAACAAAGATGTCATCCTCCCCACGACAGGTGCCACGTGGTGTGCCTCAGGGATCCATTTTAGGACCCCTTTTGTATATCCTTTATGGCGCGGACATTATTAAGTCTTTCCAGCATTGCAGATATCACATGTACGCGGATGATATCCAATTATATTTAACTTTTAAACCAGCTGATACATTAGAGGCAGTGGGAAAAATCAATGACGATCTTGACAGAGTAGTGGTGTGGTCAGATAATAATTCACTAGTATTGATCCCAATGAAATCTAAATTTATGGTTTTGGGTAGTAAGAAAATGATCGGCGCGATACTGTCAGCCAATCCAGAAGTTGTAATGAGGGAAGAAAAAATTCGGGTTAATCATGGATCCAGAACTAAAATTTGAGAAACACATCAGTAACTCCATGAGGATTTGTTTTTATAGACTGAAACTTCTATATTCAATTAGAGACTACCTGAGTGTTGATCTACGTAAGCAATTAGTGGATAGCCTTATTTATCAAGACTTAACTACTGTGATACCGTGTATGGCCCATGCCTGTTAGCAAGAACAGAAAAGCTGATACAACGCATACAAAATGCGTGTACACGGTTCTGTGTAAAGATACCTCGTAAAGTCATGTCACTCCTTATATAAATGAAAACAATATTTTAAAAATGGCTGCTAGGAGAAAGTTGCACATGGCTGGTTTACTTTTTGGAGTAGTCACTACACAGAAACCATTATATTTGTTTGAAAAGTTAAGTTGGAGACAGAGCAAATACGAACCACGTTTTTCTACCAAACCCCTTTGTACATCACAACATCGGACCGCAGCATTCAGGGGGAGTTTCCGATATGCTGCCACACACTGCTGGAATAACATTCCTCCACCAATTAGAGTCTTGAGAACAAAAAAGCATTTTTTGAGGATTTTAAAGAACTATTTCATGCAGATACAGCAATCCACATTGTAAAACTAGTTCTAGAAACAATAGCTGACCTTTTTGTACTTACCTCAAGGGTCATGGCCTATGGGCAATGGATATGGATTTTCAGCAGTGTGAGTGGCCTTTGTCTGATTTCTCCCTGTTTAGGTCCGGTCTGTGTCATTGTTGCAGGAGGAATGGTAGTCTTCAATTATCTGGGTAGTGTTAGCTGTGAGGCTTTCTAAAGCTGCATTATCTGGGTGGGACAATAGGTAGGTTAGGTATACCATTTCATAAAGTATCAGACAGTTTGGTACCAATTTTGTTTAATGTTACTTAAGCTGGGTTTCTGTCTAAATTTAATTTAATAATGCAGTGCCTAATAAACCCATAGTAATACTTAGCTGTACCAATTGGCTGATTTATCGCTTTGATCGAAAAAGCTTGGTCGTCGTTTGCCGACGCCATGCCTCGTAACATGGCGTTATGCAAATGGCCGCTGTCGCGATTCCCATGGTGCATTGAAATATTTTTTATTATGGTGTATCAATGAAGACTTCACTATGTACTTTTAATTAATTGAGTTTTGATAGTAACGACATTACAGTTATTAGGTCTTGAATTGCATAAATGGGAATAAACACAACGCTGTATGTACCGGCTAGAGTTATTATTTGGCTTTTTTGTTTACATTGTAATGTACTTACCTATAAGGAAGTTTTATTTTATTTAATTAAGTTACGTATAATTATATATACAGATGAATATGTTTATACATCTATTTATATATTCAAGTACACAATATGTTCAGCAAGAATCACACACAGTTCTGTAGAAAAAAAAAAAAAAAATACTTACCAGATTTATTATGTCACACTGGGGGACGTCATTACGTCATTTCGAGAGGTAGTTGCTGAAAATCAGCGCTGTTGACGATAGGTTCGTCCGAAGTCACAGCATTTTGCTGTGACTTCGGACGAACCTATCGTCAGCAGCGACCTGTTCTTGCACAGATGTGACGCACGACTTACTTATTGTTCTTATTATTGTTGTTTGTTTTGTTAGAAAAGTAGTCATTCTTCCACTTTGCAATCGGCAGCTTGTTTTTGTACAAATAATATTTGTTTTATTGTCTATTCTATTCTATTTTTATGTTATGGCAAGCAAAGCCGATGTCGACTATTCTGCCAATGTCTAAAGTGAACTGGAAAACAAGTGTGTGTTGTAAAAAAAAAAAAAAACAATTTTAAAGAGAACGATTAAAATGTTCGGTGTTACAGTTGCACTAATGTAGACCTTGTGGGGTTGGAACTGGACTGAAACAAACAAAAAGATAAAAATTACATGAATAATTATAATTGTTAGAACATTTATTTTTAAATAAATACATCATCCACACACAAAATAATTAGGGAAACAACCCGCACTCGCAGAGAGAGGAGTCACGAACATGGATTTTATTTAAAAAGACGGGAGAGCAACAAAAACCTAGGCGGATTCTACAGAGAACAGAGATTATAGTTTTCGATACTTTTTTGTGAGCGAAAAACCACGGTTTTGGTTTGATGGTCGGTTCCACAGCATAATAAAAACTGCCTTTCTTTTTGCTTGACATATTCCACTGTTCCTGCCAGGAACACTGCAGGGTCTGTCTTGGAAGGGACAATAAGTCGTAACCCTGGTAAGAATTGTGCGAGAGATCTGACGATAAAGATGAACATGCATCTTTGGCCAGAGCATCAACACATTCGTTACCCTTAATGCCACAATGGCTAGTGATCCAAACTAACTGAATATCCTTCTGATTAGTAGCGCAGGACATTAAAGATTTTTTAATTTTTAAATAAGTGAACTGTGCAATTTACTTTTAAAGGGGTTTTGGACTAAAGCTTGCAAACAACTAAGGGAATCTGTAAAAATAACGGCTTCCTCAATATTATGGTGTGACTCTACAAAAAGACACGCTTCCAATATAGCCACACGCTCACCAGTGAATACAGAAGACTCCTTAGGGCTTTTAAATTCAAGGATAGTTTTGGAGCTTTGGTAATAGACTGCAGCGCCAGTGTAACTAAGATCGGTAAGTTTCGAAGCGTCCGTAATAATTGAAAACTATTCCATCGCTCTCCCACCACCGCATTGAAAGTCAAATTAGCTGACGGAGTTTTTTTGGATATACCAATATCGAAGATAATTTTTGGGATATAATTTAAAACTTCAAAAGGAAAATTATAAAGAGGTAATCTGGGATACTGGACGATCGGGCCACCTAAATTTAGAGTTTGTCGAAAGGATTTTATGATCAAGGGAATTTCTTTATTTTTCCAGTAATTTGAGTTTCTACATAAGGCATCTAACTCGTTCAGTCTTCCTATAAGAGGATGGGAGGATCTACATATTAGTCTAGACACAAAACGGGAAGCCAAATATTGCCGTCTTAGGGCTAGAGGAGGTTCAGCACATTCGACCTGCAATGCGTTCACGGGAGAGGACTTCATACAACCTGAGATGATTCGGAGACACTTGGACTGTACCTTATCCAGCCCTGCCAAAGCACCTTTGTTGCAAGGAATCAAAAGATAGAAATTGGAGATTTAGTGATATTGGCATAGGAGCGGGAAGTTGTTGGAATTAATTTGCTATCCTCAGCATAAGGCATGGATTTTTCAGCCATAACAGTCTTAATGGCTTTCTGTCTACCATGCTCGGGGCATGACCTGCTATTAGCGAAGTGATTACCCGAACATAAAATACAGAATGCCTAGCCCTCAGAAATGTTGCAACCATCACCTGAGTGATCGTGGCCACATTTACTGCAGCGGGGTTTTGACCTACATACATTAGCCACTTGACCAAATCTACAACACTTGCTATATTGAATGGTGGGAAATATGTACTGCTCAACGGGAAGGGATGTGTAACAGCAGAAGACTATTTTAGGAAGAACTTGACCATCAAAGGTGATCACACAAGTTTCAGTTGGTTTCCATTCATTGTTCCCATCTTTCTGGACTTTCCTATTAATTCGACGAGCTTTAAGAATTTGCCCACAACCTGAGGGCACAGACAGATAAGTCTCATCTTCTGATGTATCAGAGGGAACACCTGTTACTACTCCCATCCTTGTGATGTTGAATGTAGGGATAGAGGCAGTATAAATGTACTTGGGTAACAGGGTGTTAACCAAGAAAGAGTTGGCATCCTGAGGGGAAGCAAACTCTACGGACACGCGGTTTCTACCAACCCTATTAACACCACCACGAACTATGTTCGCGATGATGTTGTTAATTAAAAAACTTTCCAAAATTAACTGGGTGTTTGGTGGTTCCTGAGTTGGGTTGGGTCTCTATACGGGACACGTGGACTATGAATGGAGCTTTATCTATTGCGGAATATTTGACACGACCAATTTGGCTTTTATTTTGTTTGCTTGGAGGGGAAGGTGTCAAAATATCTTCGTTACCGGGACGTTTGCGGGAAGACTGATTTAGTAGCGATTGGGATTGAGAACATTGAGAAATATCCATCTCTGTAACACTACAGAGAACGTCTGCAAATTGCAATAGCAGACTAGGGGAAAGAGGGAATGGAGGACCTGGTAAGTCGGGCGGATCAGGATCGGGAGGTTTATTTATATCCATCTTGGATAAAAAACGAATTAAAATAAGACAATCACAATACAAACCTGTTTACAAACACAAGGACAACACACTTATAGGAAAACAAGTCACAAAAATATCAACAATAACTATTAAAACAACAACAAATCCTAAACACACGTGCTAACCAAGAACACCGTGGCGAGAATCTAAGGAATCTTTGTTTTGTTGTCATTTGCCAGTGTCGCAACACAATCAGAGCAATGTGTATTGTCTTTGGTGCTGAGTAACATCAAGCAATGGACAAAATTACAAACCTTTTAAATACTGAATACGAGGCCTTTGGCTACTGTGCATGTGTGTAATATAAGTCAACTTTTTGTAATGTGCGGTTTGTTTGAGCAGAATAAACAATTTTTCTTTCTTTCTTTCTTTCTACATATGAATATGTCTTATACATCTGGTGCAAAGAAATCTCGGAATACATTAGTAGATCTTAAAGGTAGATTACATCCTGAGAAACAAGTCATCGTATCTGGTCACATAGACAGTTGGGATGTAGGACAAGGAGCGATGGATGACGGTGGAGGCATGATGATAAGCTGGTTTGTACCAGTTGTACTAAACATCCTAAAACTGAAACCTAGAAGAACAATTCGAGCAATTTTATGGACTGCCGAAGAACCTGGTTTGGTTGGAGCTCAAGCGTATCTAAAGAAGCATCAGAGTGAACTAGAAAATATTCATTTCATAATGTAATCCGATGATGGGACATTCAAACCGTTAGGATTAGAAGTGGCTGGGTCTCCGAAAGCACGTTGTATGGTAAAACAAGCACTCAAGCAATTAAAACCGATAAACAAACTGACATACAGCGCATACCCTGGTTCTGACATAGTTCTATTTGTAGGACAAGGAATACCCGGGGCATCACTCCTAAATGAAAATGAGGGTTACTTTTGGTACCACCATAGTGAAGGTGATACAATGAATGCTCAAAATATTAAAGATGTGGTGGATTGTGCCGCTTTTTTGGCAGTATTTTCATTTGTTATTGCTGATCTATCCGTAGATATACCTCGTCAATAGTAAATCTAAATAAATTATGAATGCAATAAAATTTACGTCATATTTGTGTAGGTAAACTCAGTACTCAATTGAAAACCTTACATAGTACTAGCAGCCCGATTAGATATTTTTAGTAACAAAATTAATAACCACCTTTATTTTTGTCCTCATACCTAACTTCCATTGTGAAATAAATGCTTGCAAAAATAACAATCCATGAAATCTGTTCTACTTCATATTTGTGTTAGGTAGGTAGGCATATTTTCCGTCGCGCAATCAAAACGTAAGCCCTAGGCGTCTATGTATACATTCATGACGTGAATTGTGCTCCTTTGAAGCTCAATAAATTGTAACTATTGCCCCAAAAAATGCCATGTCAGTGGACGCCTGTTTCGATGTTTTTTGTTTACATTAGCTGTCAGTCAAATATTGGTTTTGCCATTTTGGAGACGTTTCAGCAACCTTGTACCTTTTACCGATGATATCTAAATATGTGTTATAGCTTCTTTGTTGACACACAGGCTGAAAATAAATTATTGTTAACTTCATTGCTGAAAGAGTGTTTGCAGAAAACACACAGCTACCGACAAAATACAAAAATGATGTTTATTCTTTTTTTGTATTAATTTCAAATGCGATACATTTCTTCAAAGAGGCATATCGAAGATTATTAGAGAAGAGTATTATCTCATCTAAAAAATATTGTTTTAAAATAGAGAACTGTTACGTTACCTTTTTCGTGTTAAAGCGTACATTTTTTTGACACCAATCCGCGGTTTTCGGCTTGATGTGCTCATGTCAGCTATAAGTCTGTAACCGACATTGAAATGCGCGATACCATGCTGGTAGGTTTCTTTCAATGTTTTGGCATGATATCGTGAACGTTTTTTTGTTGAAATGTGTTTTGCTGGGGAATACGGAGATTCATTACTACCTATTCTTTTTAAGGATGACGCTGCCAATCCAAATTAAATCGGCCCGGAATTTGGTTATGTGAATCAACCTCTAAAATAATAGGGTTGGCTGATGCACCGAAAAAATATTATAAAAGATTTGGTTGATATAAAATGCCTCTAACCGTGATTTGTTTTCCTTTAGCTTAACATTTACCAAAATGACCTCGATATTCAAAAGGATTTCTGAGAAGTGTCACCAATCTCATCAATGGCAAATCTTCAAAGTCAATGGCGTTTTTGCTTATCCTCTCTAAAAGCAACCGAAAATTATAGAGATGTGAGATTTTATGGCAAAACACCTCAAAGTCGTGAGAGCTCTGCATAAACTTAGCAAATCAAATAAAAGGTTACGGCCTATCAGATGAACTCTTAAAATATCACTGTAAGGTTACTTTGTTTTTACTTTGGCATATTTAGTACTTAGTTCATACATTTCCTTAGACTAAGAATAATAAAAAGTGTAATAAATATTTGCCTGTACCATGTTCCTCTTTTTTGTGCATATTTATGTTTTGCCAAGTATTGTCATCATTAAAGGCAGCCTTGTTTCACCGATTGCTGAATATATAATAGGCCTCTGTCCATTTGTGCAATACTTCCCTGGTCTGCGCGTATTGCCATGTTAATACTCGTATCAAATTAGCAAGACGAGCTCATTACTTTCAAGCACGCAACCAATTAATTCATAGGTTATGCAAACTCCATTGCACGGTTTTTATATAAGTAAATTCATCGTATGAAAAAGTTTATTGACATTACAACAATAAACCGTACGAGGATGTTACCTATCAAAAACATTTAATGTAAAGAAGGTTGCCAAGACTTTTGTAACGCTTTTATTGTTAAAAGACAGGAGTGGTCCTGGATGTGTCTCCACGGACCGCAATGTGCGTTCGAAATGTCGATGTTCAAATGTGTCCTGCAGTTCACACTATGACGCGCAGTTAACTGCGTTCTTCATCGACTGCGTTCTTCCCGCGAGCCAAGTGATCCACCGTCCAGGGTAATAGTTTACAATAAACATATTACCGCATGGAATGAGATACTATGTCTTATCATATTATGTGTTACATAAACAAATCGAATAAATATATTTAAAAAAAAAAAATGGATCCCACCGCAGTATGAGGGACGAATGTATAGACGAACACGTCCAACGGTACTCGTGGTGCGGGTTTTTAGACCAGTCTACATACCGTGCGAGGACGCGACGCGAGAACGACGCACACGACGCCGGCCAGAGGCGCGACGCAAGCGCACCGTCAGTCGTCGTGTCGTCAGACACTACATACAGACGGCGCACTACGCGTCGCGCTTCGGCTAGCAGAAGCGCGCGTTTCGATTCTCTGTGTGTGTTTCGTTTGTTTTTGGATTGTATTTACGTTTACGCATAGCGTTGCAACGTTAATGATCCTTCCGCAGGTTCCCCTACGGAAACCTTGTTACGACTTTTACTTCCTCTAAATGATCAAGTTTGGTCAACTTCCCAGCAACGCCGACGGCCGTGAAGCCACCGCGTGTCGGTCCGAAGACCTCACTAAATCATTCAATCGGTAGTAGCGACAGGCGGTGTGTACAAAGGGCAGGGACGTAATCAACGCGAGCTTATGACTCGCGCTTACTAGGAATTCCTCGTTTATGGGGGATAATTGCAAACCCCAATCCCCAGCACGAAGGAGTTTCAGCGGGTTGCCCGGGCCTCTAGGCCAGGGAGAACATGCTGATTCCTTCAGTTTAGCGCGCGTGCGGCACAGGACATCTAAGGGCATCACAGACCTGTTATTGCTCAATCTCGTGCGGCTCGTAGCCGCCGGTCCCTCTAAGAAGAATTTTAATACGTCGCCAGTGAGTTGCGTGACCGGAGCCACGCACACCTAAATGACGACGCCTATTTAGCAGGCTAGAGTCTCGTTCGTTACCGGAATTAACCAGAAAAATCGCTCCACCAACTAAGAACGGCCATGCACCACCACCCACCGAATCAAGAAAGAGCTGTTAATCTGTCAATCCTTCCGGTGTCCGGGCCTGGTGAGATTTCCCGTGTTGAGTCAAATTAAGCCACAGGCTCCACTCCTGGTGGTGCCCTTCCGTCAATTCCTTTAAGTTTCAGCTTTGCAACCATACTCCCCCCGGAGTCCAAAATCTTTGGTTTCCCGTAAGCTGCCCGCCGAGCCATTGTAGTAACGTCGGCGGATCGCTAGATGACATATTTACGGTTAGAACTAGGGCGGTATCTAATCGCCTTCGAACCTCTAACGTTCTTGATTGATGAAAACACCTTTGGCAAATGCTTTCGCTGATGTTCGTCTTGCGACGATCCAAGAATTTCACCTCTAACGTCGCAATACGAATGCCCCCAGTTATCCCTATTAATCATTACCTCGGAGTTCTGAAAACCAACAAAATAGAATCGAGATCATATTTTATTATTCCATGCACGAAATATTCAAGCAGCATTTTGAGCCCGCTTTGAGCACTCTAATTTGTTCAAAGTAAAATTGTCGGCCCACCTCGACACTCATTGAAGAGCACCGCGATAGGATTTTGATATTGAACCGACGTTTGCCCGACGGCTCACCGACGATATGCTCCGCAGACGTGTCAGTATAACCGCGGATGCGGTGCACCGACAGCGCGTCGCACAAATGCAACTACGAGCTTTTTAACCTCAACAATTTTAGTATACGCTATTGGAGCTGGAATTACCGAGGCTGCTGGCACCAGACTTGCCCTCCAATTGTTCCTCGTTAAAATATTTAAAGTGTACTCATTCCGATTACGAGGCCTCGTAAGAGTCCCGTATCGTTATTTTTCGTCACTACCTCCCCGTGCCGGGAGTGGGTAATTTGCGCGCCTGCTGCCTTCCCTGGATGTGGTAGCCGTTTCTCAGGCTCCCTCTCCGGAATCGAACCCTGATTCCCCGTTACCCGTGACAACCATGGTAGTCGCAGAAACTACCATCGAAAGTTGATAAGGCAGACATTTGAAAGATGCGTCGCCCGCCGGTACTGGACCATGAGATCGGCAAAAGTTATCCAGATTCATCAAAATTAACGACTTCGGACGTGAGGCCCTCCGTCGATTGGTTTTGATCTAATAAAAGCACTCATCCCATCACTGGTCAGAGTTCTGATTGCATGTATTAGCTCTAGAATTACCACAGGTATCCAAGTAACTGAGTAAGATCTAAGGAACCAAAACCGATATATTGAGCCATTCGCGGTATCGCCTTAATACGGCTTGCACTGAGACATGCATGGGTTAATCTTTGAGACAAGCATATAACTACTGGCAGGATCAACCAGGTAGCCTCGTTATAAGAGATCGACATGCGCCCCGCACACATACACAGGCACCAACCACGCGTGATATGGTGAGAGCGTCGACGGCGTAGCGCGTATAGAATCCTCATTCCCGAGCGTTCACGATCGTAAAGACGCAAAACGCACACGGGCGAGCTCTGTTTGAATTTTTGGGTCGCACGCGCGAACCTCTGGACGCATATATTTCAACGCGCCAGACGCGCTGCGCGAGCATAAGGGCGTTGACGTTCATGATGTACATGAACAGAAAAGCCCCCATTTGGAACGTTCGTACCGAGACGAGTCCACGTGTGTAAAATTTGTTAACACATTCGCGACATCATATACGATTCCGCCCGGAATCTATAGAGCGCCTCACATGATGGATCATAAAGAGCATAAACTCATCAGACGTGACGAGCACGAGTTTGACATGCAAACTAGTCAACAAGTCTCGGAGTGGCGCCTTCCAATTGAACCGAAACCGAAAAAACCGGCCAATGTCGATCAAAAGTCAAAGTCATGTTGACTGTTGTGCTTTGACTATCACCGCGTTGTGCACTCGGAATTCTTGCCGGAAGGTCAAACGGTTAATATAGAATATTATTTGAACGTTATGCGGCGTTTAAAAAATCTAAAAGGAAAAGGCCATTATTGAGAAGAAAAAACCTTGGATTTTGCATCAGCCGACTTCTTTCTTTTACTGAACTCACAACACCACTTCGTGGCACCATTTACTACGTCTTTTTTAAGATCACAGACATTTGAAAGGTATTCCTGTAATCTTTAAATTAACTAATTTCTGTTTGGTTTTTTCGGAAATATGGGGGGGTGGGTAAATGGTCAGTTTTTTGTATAATTTCATAAATTACTTCAAAACTGTTTGTTTTAAAATTAGACAAAAAATATGTGAGAGACCCTTACAATAAGCACTTTCATTTGTTATGTCACACGGTACATTTTGTTTTTTTTTTTTTTTTAAATCGTTTGTTTACGTTATACGCCCGTGTTTGTGCCAAATTTCGTGTCACAGAAATTCTTCTTTGTACCAAATATCAACTGAATCAGTCTTGTAGATTCAGAGCAAATTGGCTGTGACAGACACACCGGACAGACAGATAGACACACGACTGATCCTATATGGTTCCGTTTTTCATTAGGACGTCCGGAACCCTAAAAACAGCTTAAAACCATGAACAGAAAGATAACAATGCGAGGCGATAACAGAGCTGAGTTCATTTTGGCATTTTAATGGCAAAAGGACCTCATCTCGTTGTACCTAAATGTTTAAATGTCTTACCTACGCTTTGGATATAATTTCAGATATTGAAATTACTGTTCTTATGGGTTGGAAAATCATCATCACAAAACAAATTAAACCCGGGGTTACAGGTAACAGAAAATTGGTGTGGAAATCGGTTGTCATGGTGTGAGCATGTGTGCTGCGGAGGAATGAGGATAATGTCGTGAAGATAGTTCTGAGTATGCATATGGAGAGATGTAAGAGTAGGGGAACTCCAAAGAAACGATGTATGTACTGTGTGAAAGATGATGTGGCTAGAAAGGGGGTGACTAACGTGCTGACGACTAACACAGAAGTATGTCCCCAAATAAAGGCAAGTGAATGATGATGATATAAAATAAATCCAAAAGGTCTAAGATCTACTAAACCTATTTCCCATTTGTAAAGCAAAACTCTAAAAAAAACAATGTTTTGTTAAAGATTTGCTTCACAAATGGGAAAGTCCACTGAGATAACTTTAATCTCACCCCCACATATAATTTGACGCGAAAAGTTCCCATTTTGGTTGAAGCGAGGGTGATCATTCATCTTTATCTGATTTGTAGTTTACAGGGATTGGTAGTGGCTCGTGCCTATTTCGCTTTACGATACTTTAGTTGGGTATGACACAGGAACACAATGAGATGTGGGACTCGAGAATATTTTCAAATGCAATTTATGACTGGTTATGTACGTGCGTATTCAGATACCGCCAGAGTAAAACAAGGCGGCTAACTATTAACAAATTGAGTAAGAGAGGAGAAACGTCCATCGCGGGGGAGTCCGTGGGAGAGAGTGGTCATCAGGCTGAGCCGTGTCGTCGTCGTACCGCACCACAGCTTGCCGATGACCCATTGACCACGCCGCCGCGCCGCCTGGTCAAGCAGACAACGCGGGGTTTGATTCTTAACAGTCGGAAAGTACCTACCGGAGGATATGAGTACCTGCAACGACTGCTCAAACTCAAACTCAAACTCAAACTCAAATCATTTATTTCAATTAAACCTTTTACAGGCACTTTTGAATTGTCAAGGAGTCGGTCAGTCAGAAATATGAAGCTAGTTGCCCATTCCAAAGCGTAGTAGGTACCTATGGAGAAGAACGGGCAAGAAACTCCATGGACACTCTTTTAAATAATAATGTTTTTACATATATCTTAGTTACATCGATTAATGTTGACACTATAAGTGAGAACGATGTACAAAAAACCGTACACGTTAAAAGCGTCCAGAGTGCATCAAAACATTATTAAAAACAATCCAGCTAATTAATTATTAAAATAAGCCGTGGCAGCTAAGAGATGACCAGTCCCAACTGACGGCGCCCGTTCACGAACATGACGCATGGATCAGCACCATTCAGCTCAACCATTTTGAAGGGAGCTAAATGATCCGACACACGCGCCACCGTCAACGAGACATTTGAGTGAGCATGACATACTATCAGCCGCCAAGGCACATTCAAGTCAATCTATGACATTACCCGGTGAATGGTAGCTCTATAGTACAAAGTACTCACATCTGTACAATGCATCTATATAATAAAAAGGAGATTGAGTTTATATAATGCAAATAAATTCTTACTATCTTCAGCAGCTTCAACAGTGTTTCAAATGTCAATTAATTAGTTGTGGTGTGGAGCAGGACCGGCATTAAGCCAGGCACCGTTACGATCTGCCGATGTGATATTGCCCTTAAAAACAAAGTTCAAAAGCCCTATGTGTCTGCAGTAGTATTAGTGAGTAGTTTAAAGAGTACGTTTAGACAAAATCAAACTTGTTGCTAATTTAATAGTATAATTTATTATTTTTATGACATTCATTTACATTCTGTGATTACTTTACTCACACACTGACTTATTCTTTGTTAATATATTAGGAAAGTCGTATACTGTAACAATGTTTGTAAATATATGAGCACCATGTATCTATAACATAATTAATTAATTTGTCTTTGATTCATTTTTAATTATTCTTTTTAACTATTGTGTTTTAGTGATTTTATTCTTGGTGCATCGTCTTCACATATAACAATATAATGAATGCACACAAAATATTGTAAAACATTTTAAAGATTTTGGAAGGGCCTTCTAGAATGAAATCTGTTTTAATGTAAATGATGACGTTCCAAATTGTACTTTTAGTGCCTATTTGAAACAAATCCTTTGTCTTTTATTTAGTATATTGAAGATCCTGCATCTCGCTTGCCACATCACAATGCCAAAATACTATGGAAGAAAAAAAACGATCATGTTTAAAAAAGTGAAGGTTTACTAGCTAAATCGTACATATATACTCGTATTTCCGTATTCAAAGTAATTAGTAGAGCAGTAATTGTCGGGAATACGCCATTAATTAGGAGCACATCTGCCGTACAAGCAATTATTTCTGTTTACAGTCACAACAACGTTATGGCGCTGTTACTGTTCACATCATAGCGAGCTCTGATTTCATTGTTATGATTAATTGGGTTGTTTAGAGTTTAATCGTTAACATGCTGGAAGTGGTTTAAGTGGTATTTAAGTGCGCTACGATCACATGCTACAATTTAAGGGTTTTCATAGATTAAAACCAAAAGTGTTTGTGTGTTTGGTTTGTAAATAAATTTGTATTAAAGCTTTGACGGAAATAATTACTTTGAATTTAGCTGTACCTAGTTGAATTAGGAAAAAGCTAGGGAGACTGATGAAGAGGTAGTGAAAACACTACTGTTAGATGAACCCATGAAACTGTCACTGTCTCTTTTATAGTTTAGACATAATCTTCGTCAGATTATGAGAAGACCATATAGATTGGTGTCTGAAATGGTCTTTTGATGAAACATCCACACAGATTGAGGGGACATGTCCAGTCAGTGCACGCATTTTTCAGTAACCGTGCAGCTCAACTCAGAACTTAAGGAGATCATCGATTCGACGAACAATACCAAAGAAACCATTTTAACTGCTCAAACTGCCAGACCGTGATTAAAACTGAAACAATGACCCACATAGTCCACATCCATTCACAATAATTATAGAATACTATAAACAGAAAATATTCATGTCATTGTATATTTAAAAAGGTATAGCTATCTATAGCTTTAAATATATATATATTTTCAATTTTTTATACCTATACTATGCCTACCTACCTATAATACTCGTTTGTATAGAAAAAAAGGGAAAACAGCAAAATAAAATACAAAACCAACATTTACAGTGTATTTTTTTGGAGCAGCTCGATCCCAAACCTTTTTGCCCTCAATATAGTCTTTGACAGTACAATAGGCACGGTTTCCTCTTATAAAGATTTGATTATATTAAGGCTTAGTTTATTATAAAAACGTATACATTGGCATTGGCACCTATTTTATTGTAGAAACTGCAAAGGACAATGCTCATTGATGTATGGAAACTCGTACCATGCTGCATCAAAATCAAACTTTGTTTTTTATAGACTAAACTTATAAAATAACTCATATAAAAGCTATTTTTGTAAACAAAACCCGGGTTTCCGAGTTATTTTATAAAATCGAAAATAACCTAAAAAATAGCCAAGTGTTTGTGTGCAGTTAAATGACGTATTTCATTTAGACTTTACATACACGAACGAACATTATTGCTCTATAAAACAGCACAATCCGCTGATATTAATAAGAATTAAGAGTTATAGCGACACATAGCCGCGTCACAGGGTGCGTGACTGAAACTCTAGGACTTACCCGACGTTATTGCTAAAACTGTGAGCGGGTAACATATCTAAGGGTTAACATACCTTTATCTTTAAACGCTACCGTGATCACACTTCCAATAAAACTTCATTATCATAAGTGTGACCAGTCAGACTAAGTAAAGCGCCCGTTTAGTCCAGAGCGCATTTTGAACCTATAGTAATCATAAAATACTATTAATTACTGACACTATTTATTGCTCGTGCTTATTTTGTCGTCGTGATTCGACTAGGTAAGAGATAGAAAAAATAAAACAAACAAGTCCATTTGGGTTTAATAGCGATACACAATCAAAACTATTTGTTTAATACACTTATATTATCTTTCATCATATTCCTGAAAAAAATCATCCAAAACCGATGCCGGCGCAGTTACATCGTTATACCGTGCCCAGCTCAAATACCACACTACCGTCATTACATGAGCACAACAGCTAACGGTTCGCTTAACGACCAGGCAGCTGCAGCAATAACCTACTATGGTTTCTTATGTGTAAATTAATCAATAAGTATGTGCAATAAGGATGTGTTATATACTTATAATACGACTGTTGACATATCTGGATTTAATCTTACCTCTTAAAAGGTAATATTATAATTATTAAGCCCTAAAATCAAAGGGATGACGATCTGCGAAAGACTGCAGGCAGATGCTGGATGCGTCAAGCTGAAGACAGGGCGCTATGGCGCTCATTAGGGGAGGCCTATGTCCAGCAGTGGACTAAAATAGGCTGATGATGATGATGATGATGAAAATCAAAGGCACATCATCATCGATAGTATTATTCACCTCAACTGAATAAATACCAGTCCGACGGATGTGTTCACCATAATAACATCTAGCCTGTTTGAATTGGTAGGTCCCAAGTGCAAACCGTTTTAAATCAGATTTTGTCAGTTGTGGAAATCCATCTAAATGTGGATTATTGCTGTCAATCATCTGAAAATTCACTCTCCTTCTATTGAGATTTGCCTGTTCAACATAAGTTGCCAAATGATTCTCAAGTGAAAGCCTATCTTTAACAATTCTTACATATTCCAAGTCTTCTGGTGGATCTTCTATAACAACATCAAACTTATTAATTAGGGCAAAACAGATTCTAAAATCATCATTTAGGTGCAAAGCCGCTCTAGTATTAAAAACATGACGAAAGAGTCTGAAACCCCTTTTCACCCTCCCATTAACCACTTCTACAATCCAGCGACACATAGTTACAAAACGAGACCAATTTGCCTGCTGGGTTGTTAACTGATGTTCATTCTCAATTAGAGACTCTGGCATATGTGTTACAAAGCCGTATCCCTGGAGTTCATGAATAACATCCCTAAATCCTCTATCAAGAATGAAAACGTCACCTCTTAGAAAAAATGACCTTAAACAAGATTCCTCATTACGTAAGTTTAAAATTGTAATGCATCATTAGTGGAAGCCTTGTATGCCCCGAGACAATCCACAATATGTCCATCGCAACACACTATCATAAATGGTTTCACCAAATTATCGAGTTTTTGCAAACTGTATGTTTGTTTTTGAAAAAAGTTATTATAACTACTTTGGACAAATACGTAAGTAACATCACATATGACTATTGCTGGTTTTGAATTAGGTGGCAAGTCTGAATTACCAAATAATCCTTCTGGTATTGTTCTATTTCTAGAAGCAACATCTTCAACTGTCATATGATTAAATCCTAAGTACAATGGAACAAACTCATTAATTAAACACACTCTGGCTTTATTCATTTAGCGTTCTAAGGTGACACGAGATTTATTAAAAAGAGTTGCCAACCTTTCATTACTATCACCAGCAACAAATCATAAAACTGATCTGAGTTCAAGCCAAGCCAAAAGTGACACAAATATATAGGCATAATTAAAATATTTGAGAAATCTAAATGGTAACTGGCAGCTCGCTGCATCATATTAATAATTATGTCAAATTGACTACCTGTAAAATCTCTTAGCTGGGAAGTTTATTCGCTCCAACGGCCATGGTCCAAGTGGTGACGACAGATTCAGGCTGACGGTGGCACATAGAATTTATAATTAAGTAATAACAGATTTTTTTATGAGGGTACTAGTAAACGTTCTCTTTCAAAACAATTAACAAATACACAGTGATTAGGTGTGCTAGCAGCACGCTTATACAAATAAGACATAATTGTTGGATTTGACCTAACTTGAGCAGCATGTAAGTTTTTTTGTGGAAGTGGAGGCGGCTCAGGAATATTGAGATCCCCACTTGATCCAGCATCTGGCAAAATAGCATCTGAAAGACCTGGGCGGTTTGAGTCGTGCTGATCACGACTTTGCACTACTCTTGTAGCTGACCTCCAGCAAGCAGCACATACTCTTTCCAATCTTGAGATCTAAAAAAGTAATGTAATAAATAAAGACCTACATTAACCATGTAATTTAAAACATTTTGCAATGGGTTATATATTGTAACGAAATGATGGATCCTAACTACATGAAAGGATGCAAGTAGACTTGTCACAGAAAATTTAATAAATGAAATATAAAATACAGATCAGACTATAAAAATAACACAATACGGTTCACGCGACACTGAAGTTAATAGGCTTGAATTGAAGTCCGGAGGAGGAGGTGGAGAAAAAGGGTCTTCAGGCGTCGAAGGGACACTTTAGAGTGCCAGTCTCCTTCGACAAAGCTCGACGTTAAATCTCCAGGCAGATGGTTTCTCAGCAGAGTGCAGACGTAGAATTGATAGGTGTTTGTTGATAAAACCCGGACGCCGTATCCTCAGGCAGATGGTTAGTGAAACGGGTCCAGACGCAGAATATGAGGCAGATGGTTAGTGAAATAGGTCCAGACGCGGAATCTGAGGCAGATGGTTAGTAAAATAGGTCCAGACGCGGAATCTGAGGCAGATGATTAGTGAAATAGGTCCAGACGCGGAATCTGAGGCAGATGATTAGTGAAATAGGTCCAGACGCGGAATCTGAGGCAGATGATTAGTGAAATAGGTCCAGACGCGGAATCCTCATCAGGTGCTTCAGACTTTTCTTTTATAGGAAAATATTCCTTTTCCATAATTAATTTTAGATGATTTTTGAAGTTTCAAAATTGTTTTTCTTCATTCTGACATCTCATCTGCCAGTCATAAAACCAGCCTGTGTGTTCAGCCAAGACGTATTAAAACCTCCACGATCGAGTATGAGCGTGTCCTTATTAATTATTGTAGATGTCGAAATTCAGTTAGTAATCGGTAATTATATAGAAAATACAATATTTCAGCTAAACCTATTGATAAAAATAATTCAAGTTATATAAACCAAAAAGTAATCTTCATAGACTAAAAGAGAAAATTTAATGACAGTTTGACAATTGACTTGTGTCACAACAATGGAAAATGTAAACAATAAATGTTTATTTAAAGATATTATAAAAGAAATCGTTTTAGAACGATTCGTAAAATGCTAGCAAATAAAAGGATATGATACGGGACATGAATGAATGAATGATGAACAATGTTGTAAGTATAAGTAGCATATACTATAATATAGACTTGATAAAAGTAAGTAATTTAATGTAACTGTTTGGAATACCTGTTTGTGATTGGGCAGGAATTGTATCAAAAGAGATAATAAAATCTAATAACATCCTTCATTTGTGAAACCTTCACTTAACGGGACAAAATTTCATAAATACATTTAATAATAGACTACAACAACACTAGAGAGATCACTATCAACTTTAAAAGACTGGAGAAATGAAAAACATTAACTAGAACAGAAAGAAGATGACATGCATATTTTATATTAATGCAACATAAACAACAATATTTACCAGATGCAGCGGAACATGTCTAACTAAAATGTTTCTCTCTTGTCGATCTTGTCTTACAGGATATGTTTTTGTTGCACGTAGAATAGAATTGCCACAATAAAAGCACACACTTCTATGTCCAAAAGATATACTTCCTTCACTTATTGTGTTTACTCGATCTTGAAGAAGTGTTAAACATTCCGTACAAAACACACATTCTGAAGACAGCTGCAATAAAAATCATGAATGAAAAAGTGTATGTATTAACTGTTAGTTATATGTCTTCCGGAACATAGTAATTACACAAGTTACAACCTATAATCAAGAGTAAAGCATTTTTTGCCCACAAACAGGTTCGTTTTTTTTTCTGTTGTTATTTCGTGTGCGAGTCTATAATAAGTTATGTTTTCCTTCTTTCTATAAAATTAATGTTTTGTAAGATTATGGATGGTACATCCAGTCAGTAACAGATTAGACAGGATGTAGAAGGTGCTTGACATTCTTACATATTCAAAGAGTAAAATAAGATCTGCTTACCGGAGTAGGAGTTATCCATGACTGTAACAAGTTAATCATTGGAGTAGACGCTTGTTCTAATGAATGTGTAGGTAGGTTTCTAGGTATCAAAAATGAACAATTGACACATCTGTTTCGCCAGGTGACTGACGGCGTCAGTCGGTCGACCCTACGACTCGACATATTTGCACAATGAAATACACAGAAATAAGTACACAAAATACAAACAAGTTCTACTTCTCAACACACAACGCAATTATTCATTAATCTATTGCCATCAACCGGGCACAAATCCAGACTCCGGGCTGCTACTGAGAAATTCTCATATAGAAAAACTCAATAACACTTTGCCCGACCTGGGAATCGAATCCATGACCTCATGCTCAGCGGTAGCGATTGCGACCACTAGACCACAGAGGATCTAGATTTATGAATACTAATAATGGCTAATTTGTATCAATCTGTAATTTTGCCGTGCCCTGACAGGGTCTACTAGCTCTAAGCCTTTTGTTAACATATTTTTACCTTGTGGAACGCAAATTAATAAATGTGAATATGATTATGTTTTTTACACAAAAAAATAAACGATTTACTTGAGTTATTGGAAAAGATTTCAAAACATAGAAATTCAATTAAGAATAAAATAACAAGAACAAATTGAAATCATCTGTTTGCTTTAGTGTTGCCACGGGAAACCAATCATTGTAACACGTATCATATTTTATACGATGAAACAATATACTCAAGTACCAAAAATACAAAAATGAAAGCTGAGTTATGTTTATGACTGACTGCTAATTAACTCTTCTAGGCTCGCCCCCTATTACATGGGACTTAAACATAACTGGCGAAATGTGGGTGTACTATAGGTACACCTCTGCCCAACCCTTCGGGGAAACAAGGCGTGATGTTATGTTATGTTAGTTCTAATTAGATTGTGAAAGAATTTATTAGAGTTCCGAGAATAGGCTGACTAATATGAGGCTGGGTTTGTAAATATGAGCCTATTACGTCATAGCTGTAGCTATTGACTTATTAGATTCCGGCTTAACATACCGCCCTTAATAAACTTACCAAACCCACAAGCTCGAAACATTTGATAAACAAACGTTTCGGACTTGTGTTTTTGATAGGTATCTACTTTTTTTTTCTTTTTCTTCATGGTTTTACGACATTCGACTAGCATTTTAGATTGTTTCCAAATAAGTTCATCCAATATTACAAGACTCTTGTTTTACTGGAACAAATCATGACAGGAAACTAAAAACTCTCATACCTACCTATAAACAAGTTGTATAATGTCTCATTAGGTGTGAAAAGTTACCGTTCTACTTCATTTTCATTTAAAGAACTAAGTAGCGACCCACCTGGTTCGCACAGTTTTACGGCATAATTAAACATCGGAATTTCTTCATTAATATAAGTTAAATATGATTTATTATCCAATCAAACCATCATAACAGAGAAAAATTTATACCTTCTGGAATAGATTCACTTTAATAAATTATGGCGAAAACCGCTTCAAAATCCGTTGCATAGTTTCGAAGAACAACGCAGTCAGACAGACATACAGACACAAAAAGCTACTTTAATTTATATAACCTATGTATAGATTTATAAATAAGGAACCCATTTCATCCTTGAAATTTCTCTGAAACTGTCTGAACAAATTCTTCATATCCATAATATTTCAGAAAAATTGTAGGCGTTTCAATAGTCTACAGCAAATCCTAACATTTATTTATGTAGATCCAGAGGATTGGTCTGGCTGATTCAATTATTGGAAAAGAGTAGCAAGTCACGGATCAAATTATTCTTTTACTTACATGAAGGATATCATGCCTGGTATGGTACCCTTTCTTCTCGGTTCTTTTGTAACAAATCATAAATCATTGTTGATATTATTTGTTAGAAAACTAGATTGAAAATAACATTATTTAGAATTTATTTATTCGTGAAATAAAAAGGTTTCCAACATCAATTCGTTCGGTATATATTTATACAGGCATTTTTCAAATAATTGTTATGAATCAAAATAAATAGTTTTAAACACGTATTCAAAAAACTTTTAAATTTGACGAATTCTTGAATGGCTTTACATGATGAAATCTCAATGTTCCCATGTTTGCCTACGTCCATATCAAATCCTGGGAATAAATACTACCCCTGAAAATCTACAGCCTTATATAGTTTGACGTAGTTCACCAAAAGTGTGTTAGCTACTGTTATGCATGTCTATAACCCCTATTAAAAGCGGAGATAATTCCGTAAGCCTCACGTGGACACAGTTGGCAAGCAGTTGCTTTTCGCGATTTTGATGTTTGTCCCACGGATAAAGTTATTCAGTTTGATGGTCTGTACCACTTTGTTAAATGTGATCACATATTTCTGATCTGAACACGATGTATTTCCCGTGAGTAAAGGGTATGATGAAATTGCGAAAGGATAGTTCTTACCTCACGTTGATATGAGTTAAGAGGTTGCAGCCCGAAAGTTGGCAACGTCTCAAATATCTGTCAATATAAAAAAAGGAAAATATAAAATATCGTTATAGAGTGCACCAAAAAATACATATTGCAATTATTAATCGCAACAATGATCATTGGTATTGTTTTAAATAAGAAGCATTTGGTAATTAGAACATGTTTTTTTTAAACTCAATTAACAAAAATATCTACTATGTTCCCGCTTTCCTTAATTATTGTGGTGGGTGATAATATTAAGCCAAAAGACGACAGTAGGCATTTCATCTTGCCTTCAGGTACAAAAAAGATTAATATTCTGCGGTAGTTTCGCGAACTATGCTCAATATTGTGTGTGCGCAACCCGCATGCCGCTCGCGAATTAGTGACGATGCACTGTGGGCCTTGAGACGTATTTAGCTGTACAAAATGATTCAGTAAAGAAAGGAAATAAGTTCATTTGACCCAGACAAAGGGACACAATATAAGATTACAAAAAAACAGAAAAGAAAATCCTGAACATCGCCATTAAAAATGAAGACTGGCTTTTAAAATGATTCTCTAGTAACAAAAAAAAAAAAAACGTTTGTTTGCGCTAAACACGACGCAGAGAAAGAATACAAACACAAAAAAAGTACAACTTGGGGGCAAACATTTGCGTCACATCCACGCAAAACGGTCATCGCTCAACATAATGATAGGAACCTTAGCAAGACAGAAGTCCATTCATCTCCGTTCGAAACTACCTATTGGAAGAGGCAACTAAAATCAATTCCATTCTTTTTTTGTAAATTTGGACGTTCAATAGTGCCTTTTATGTGCCTACTGGAAATAAATGATTGATTGAACTATTGAATATTACAGAACCCCAGCGATGGTTTTCAGCGGCACCTGGCGTTGACGAACTGGTGCAGCATACGATAAGAAAATTTTCAAAAATACGACAAATTTATTAATAAGTTAACTTATTTGTTAGATAAAGTTTCATTTGGGAAAAACACAGAACTTTTTTTACAGAGGCTCTCCTCTCCAACCATCAATCTTCTTTTGTGTTTCTAGCAGAACCGGGAGACTAGAATATGTACAATACTATCAAATGTATTTACCAATTGGCTGCAGTATTCCCAACTACATGTCTGTTAAAAAGTTAATTCTATCAAAAAGTTGTGAAATAAGACATTATAAGACATGATAAGTACAAGCTTATCAGCTTGGAGAACCGGCGTAAATACCTGGAGGCCAACATGCTTCACGATATTGTTCACAGTCATCTCGATGCCATTGATTTGACGAGTAAGCTGTGTTATTCTGTCCCTCGAACAGTTCATGTACGTCAGGTTCGTGTTCGTACTCTGTTTGCGCTTAATTCTTGTCGCACTAACTCTGGCTTGCCCTATTCATAGAATGTTGGAATCCTATAATTCTAATTTCAATGATATTGATATATTTGCATGCTCAAAAAATAAATTTAAATCTAATATTATAATGAAATTATCTTTATTGTAATCCTATTACTACAATGACTATATATATTACTATGTTTTATGAATTGCATAATTTAAGTAATTGAAATTGTTTTTTATCTGTTTTGGTTTTGTTACTATAGTTAGCTTTATAGTATATTACTTATTGTTTTAAATATTTGTTAATTTTGGTAATGCTCGTCTAGTGGCAACCATTGATCTTTAAATATGAATTATTTGCGTATAATGTAGTGGACTGCAACATTGTTCCTTAAAAAGTTTGTTAACTATTGTATTATGTATGTTGTAGTTGTTTATTATCCCATAATAAACTAAATAAAGAAATTAATTAAAACACATTTAAGCAAATAAACGTCATGTTAGCTAGAATTTGCCCAGACAGTTTGCTGAACCGGAAACACTGTGCGACGACAACGTTATTGCTTTATATCAGAGGCGTTTCTCTTGTCTTTTCTTTCAAGCTTCTGAGCTATATGACTCATAGTTTTTGAGAAATGTAAAGATATAGCTTATGCAGGATGTTACTGGTTTGAAGAAAGTTGTAAGTCAGTTGAATAAATTGTGTAATGTTTTCTTACTTTACTTACATCTCATTTAACTTGGCACTAGATAGTAATTAATAATTATAAAAGGTCGTCAAGTGTAAATTTCGCGAGTGATAGTAGTCAAGGATATAGCTTTCTTTGAGAAATTTCTACCAATTTACGGCCAAAACCAATAACCGTACACATATCGATACTGGTGATAACCAGTACAATAGAGATGATGATATTTTTTTATCTCAAATAAATATTTGTTTGCAAATAGTTTAAACAATATTACAAAAAGCGTAAAAGCTTAAAAAAAACAAGTTAAAATCGTTTTTAAATAAGTGTTAGACTAGGACAGCACTATCGTATAAGTGACGTCACGACTATGTAACTTCATAATAGCGCCATACATTGACGGTACCGCGCGACAAGGACGGGAATAATCTCCTCCAAAAACTTTTAAAGCGTGTATCTTTATCATATTTACAAGGATTTAACAGATTTTATCGATTTTCGAATTTTTACTATGCGTTCTATGAAATTATTTATACGAACATTTTTAATTTTAGTCATCATCCCATTTCTATCTGTCCCTGTCAAACAAATATCTGTCAACACGTTATAGGGTCGCATACTTTGGCTTTATTGGGACGTTCTCGATTTCCAGTACGCCAAAATTGGATATAGATACGTTATTGGGTTCGGCCGTTAAAAAGCAAAGCAAATACAAAAGTAGAAGCATGTGTAGACAGCTTGTTAAGACTAATATTGAGTAATAATTATTACCTACAATTTTTTTTAAAATCAATCAATAGCCAGATTATTTCTTATAGGATATTTTTACGGCTTTAAATAGATCTGATAGATGGAGTTTTTCCGGATATTGTGAAACAGATCCTTACCATAAACATGATAAGGCTAATCATTTCCTGGGAATTTGTAACCTAACATAACATAAACGCCTCCCATGGGGGTAGCAGGAAACTACAGAACTAACATGAGTACTCCTTTTGCTTCGTTTACATTCATACATCGGGTCATTCACGCACGTCGGTTGCGAGTACTACGCATCTGACCTTTCTGAAGAAAATCACCAATAAGGTCACATGTAACTCTAGGGCTCAAGACTATATCTTGAGCCCTTGAGTTACATGTTTCCGCTAACATCTGCCTTGTAATGTTGTTTGTTAGTTGCCTTTCATTCATCCTCTTTTAAACTAACAACAAAAACAAACGACCCATTCACCAGGGACATTGCTATTTCGTATAAAAATACCGATTGACACAAAAACGGTTGAACGGACTACGGACAGATAGTGTATAAGCTGAATCAATACAGTTCTTTTATTCCCGGTGAGACGTTCCCGTGGGATATTTCCAACAGCCACGTCAGCGAAACCGCGGAAAAAGCTAGTGATAAAATAATTATGCAGTATTTAGCAACATTGAATTTTTCACTAGTCTGTGATATAGTATGATTAAAGGTTAAATAAAGTAAAATAAGGCTTATAAACAGAATTGCTGACATTATCTTGAAATGTACATAAGTGACTAAGCCTGTCATATAAGTAGATGGCTAAAAAAACGACGGGTTGCACTCCGGTAGTGCCGGCAGAAGTGAAAACTTAAGTATTAACGTTGTGCATTTTTGATATTTTGGAATGGTTAGGGAAAATTTTGCACGAATTGCTTTAATCATCAGTATAAAAGTACTATCATTTATGTGGTAGAATACAATATTTATTTATTGCGCTATCGTACACAAACACGACAATTTATATTACATTAAAAATTTATCTCTCAGAAAAATTAATCAATAAAAATCAAAAATCAACAATCATCCGTCTTACGAATTTTCGATCAGGTCACGTGTCCTGACGCGAGTTTAACATTTTTTTACCCATTACAACAAAATTATACAACGTCGCTAAAGAAGTCTTCGTCTTACAAATTTTCGATCAGGTCACGTGTCCTGACGCGAGTTTAACATTTTTTACCCATTACAAAAAAAGTGTACAACGCCGCTAAAGAAGTTTTCACTTCAAAAACATTTTGCAGAAGATTGAAGTGGATAAATGGCGTAAAATATATTTTAGGCGATGTCGCCGAAACATTCTTAGTATCTGAAACACAAAATGACTGAATCTAGATGGCACTATCGCAGCATACAGTTAGAAAATTCTTCGTATTCCAATTTTGTCATAGAGTAAATTGGACAAAATCCTGATAATCTTAAGTGTGTCATAGGACAGACTTCTACTGACTAGAACTACCCCGTATTCCCTGGCGCACTTGCTTCGGGGGCTTCGGGGGTACTTAAGCATTCTTCTACGCAGCCCCCGATTTGGTAGGTGCGCTGTCAAAATAAAATCACGACAGTATTTTCCGAAATGGAAAAGGAGGCTGTATCGTACAATTTCTACATCTCCCTCTCACTAATTATTATGGTTTAAGTTTCATGTACTAGTAGACGCCTCATTTGACTGCCCCGTTGGTCTCGTGATCGCAATCGCAACTGCTGAGCTTGTGATCCTGGGTTCGATTCCTAGGTCGGGAAAAGTGTTATTAGGTTTTTCCCGATCGTGTTGGATTGCCGTCCCATCGGATTTTGAGAGTAACGGAACAGAGATTGCAACTGCGTTTGCGCACACATTTGAGCTTGAGATTTTTACAATTGTGAGTTTTTAACATTACGAAAACATTACATCATATAGTATTTGCCATATGTCAAGCTGGCACATGCCAATATCCCAACAAAAACATTGAAAACTGTTCTCAGGCATACTTTTTATAAAACAAAAAAATAAATAAATACCTAAATGAAAGAATCTAAACATAAACAGGGCGTACCCGCTTACATATGCAATGCTGCAATATGTTCACATAGCTGTAACTTGAACTCACAAATGACTAACTAGGTCCTAGTTTTCAATGTTAAATAAGTAAACAGTTTATTAGTTTCTAAAAACAATCACAAAATCATGTTTAGCAAGACGACCTGTCACCTCAAACAGCACCTGTTCTCGAGCATTAACCAAAGATTACCCAGTCATTACACTCCTCGCTAGTATAAGACCAAGTTCTTACTGTAAGCCATTTTTATTGTTTCTGGCCGACAGTCAAATACGGAGCATTTGAAATTATATTTGAAAACTAAATAGAATCTACCGCTAGTAGCTATGCTAGCTTTCAAAGCTGATTTGTTTCTTGTTTCGTTTTTAATGAAGATAAATTTCAATGGAACAAAAATACTCCATTTGGAAATATCTGCATGAACCAACCATGCAGATATTTCTGCATAAGTAAACCGCAAATTTATAGAGGATTAAAAAAGGAACGGCATTAAATGCTGTAGCATTAATTCCTAACATAGTATATTAATTTCTAGATAGTATTTTCCACCGAATGAATTTCACAAACTAAATGGAAATTGCCACTATTTTATTCAAAGCTAAGCCGATCAGCCGGCACGGTGTAACAATATCTCTTTCATATTAAATCCATCCACTCGTTTTCGATGAAAATACCAACAAAAGGCATATCGATGTGTTTTAATAGCACAGAAATGCACACATTCAATATGAAGTTATTTATCAAAACTATGAAACAGTTTTCAAACAACAAATTTTAGCTGTGGTTATATTTGTAGGTTTATTTATTTATTTCAAGACTTCACTATATGAAATACCGAGCCTCCGAAAATGTTACCTTCATATTTTATTATGCCTGTCGATGTTTATGCCTATACGGACCATCATAACTTGTACGTAAGTTACTACATTCGCCTAGGGTGCTAGTGTGACCAATAGATTGCGTTTAATGGTTCTATGCCTATATCGTAATGTTGATCTAGTAAGCTTAATAAACTTCGTAGACGTCTTTATTACGTGTACGAATAGTACACTCCCTTCCCCGTCATACTTAAAGAGCATTTTCCAAGTAATGTTCAAAGGCCCAAGGTCAGCGTCATATTGAGCTAACCACATTTGACTCGGCAATGTTCTTAATTAATAGAAAATCCGATTATAATGAAAATCCACATATTCGACAAAAAAATCTCTCTCACACTACAAACAGTTTGTAGAGAACGTTCGCGTAGGTACTTTTGTTTCATTATCAGAATTTTTCCAAGCACACTAGAAACGTGCTAGGAATTAGAACGCTCTACGCTCCACTCGGGTAACATCCGTGTGTGACCGCATAACGAAGTGGACTCAACACTTCAATTGTAAAAGTAGTGCTTGGAATAAGATTTCATTTTTGTTACCTACCTCTCTGAAACAAACAGAGATCAATCTCTGAAGATGATAGGAACAAAATAATGTTTAAAAAATGTTTAGTGATAAAAGTATTCAGTGATTGTACAAGCGGACCTTAATGTTCGTATGTAAATCAACTCCAAAGAAAAGTTACATTCCACCATAGACAAAAGTTTTAATTTGGTATTTTTCAAATCACCACAATTGTTATATTATAAAAGTTAGCAAACCACGCAATCTCATCCTAAATAGATTATGGTTTTGGTATCAGCGCGCGTCTTGATTTACACCAAAAAAGAAACAGAAAAATAAATAAACAAAAAAATTGCAAAGTTAATCTTTCGCGCTACTGCACACAACTCATTAGGTAGCAGCTGTGATAAAAAAACTACATTTTATGCTGCACTTAAGGCCATGTGCTCTGCTAGACGCAATTAACGTCAGTGTGCAAGCTACTATATATCTTCGAAACGTTTAAGCGAACTTGGCGTTAACTGCCGTACACCGTAATGTACTAGGTTCTTTCAAATGGATTATAAAATTGTGTTTTATTAATAAGATTGCATTTTTAAGACATATACAGGTTATGCAAGCCAAAAAAATTAAAGTTAGTTACAATTTGCTTAAAGTTCTTATTGGTTGACTAAAACTACATCGATTTTATAACTCAAAATCAATAATTATATGGCTCAACATCAGCACCGAGAGTTGTAAATTCAGGTCGCGTTAAAATCCCGCCGCCATATTTTTACGTCTGTTCGAACGTTGGCTTAGTATATATACATACTACATCATAAATATACAAACACACATGATATGCAGCCATACATTCTTGTCACCAAATTTCACACATTCTGACTCCGTTCTTCTACAAACAAATCTAAATCTGTGTTTGAATCCAGGAGAGCATTAAGCGCAGCTAGTGTCCTAGGAAGGTATAAGTAATTTTAAATTTTCAACAGTACAATGCATGTAGAACTGCCTGTATCCGATGCTTTTTACCACGTCTGTGGTTATTATGTACAGAAAGCGTTCAAAAATGTAGTGGCACGTTAAGAGTCGTGTTGCTGTGAACTCGCGGTATGACGGTTTGTGTTTAAAAAACACACACCACAGAGATCGCACACACTGACGTTTCGTCGAGCACTACATGTTACAAAAAAAAACCTCGCTTTTGTTAGACTCAGTCACCCGCATGATCACGCTAGATGCGCGTGACCAGTTTATGGCATTGCTAAAATTCTAGCTGGCAGCAGTAGGCGCCAAGCGTTGGACTGAGAAGCAGCCGGCTTAGGTTCCGATCTCATAAGATGCAACCCTTTTTAATTTATTTGGTTTGCAATAATAATAATATTCAAAAAGCTTGCTGCTTTTTTTATTTGTGTTGTAATTGCAAAAAAAGGTTTATCATAAAAAAATGCGTTACAAGTGATAACAAAAATAACGTATTTATAAGTTATAATAGTTTCCATAAAGCTAACAAACCGCTACGATTTTTAATAATAACTACTATGTCAAGAAACTTAGAAGCATTTGCGTGAAAAGTTCAAAAATTTTAAGTTGATTTATTTCATCATAAACATTATGTTTCGATTATGAATTTCCAAAATAAGTGATATTAAGGTTAATTTATTGGGCAGTTTGTTTACATTAAGTACTTCACATTTTATTTAGCTTTAGTGAATATACGAGTAGGTTACATATTGAGGTTATAGCTTATGTATTCATTTTCATTAATAAATGAAGATTTAAAGTAAACCTCAATTTTTTATCCTTAAATAATCACGGATATAGATAGCGCAATATACAAGATAAACTATTCTCGTGGGAAAATTAAAAGTTCTTGTTTATTTCTTTCTGTCTAAAAAGTGTTTTAGTTGCTTCGGTGATGCAACCCTTCAGTGTGGATTGCACGGCGAACGGTTTATTATAACGTGTTGATTAATTCAACAAAATGTCTCCATGGCTTGACACCATTTGTTTCATATTAATTCACAATATCACGTCACTGCTTATTTAATAGGTTACATAAGCCTTCAACTTCGCGCTCCGACTAGTAAGGCTCCCTCTTTCTCACATCTCATAACCCACAGACTCACAGTATTTCTCTAGAGCAAAGAATAGAATACTATTAGACATCTCTAAGCAAAATACTATATACTATAATAATTAAGAAAAAAAAATTAATACAATTAATAACACTTCAGTCATCATTAAATAATGTAATAAAATACAAATAATCTTTGAAATTATTTGTAGTTTTGAGTTTTTTTAATTTAAAGCTTAGACTAATACGGCATCTCCTGAGTAAAAGGATTAACAATGCCTTTGATTTAGATTTATATTTAGTAAAATAACACTCACATTTAGTTCGGTTTCATTGCCAACGCTTTAGTATTTATATTTGACTGCATTTTGAAAATTAAAAGCCTTTGATTTAGATTTATATTTGGTAAAATATGAAATGTTATAATGATAACACTCACATTTAGTTCGGTTTCATTAGATATTTGTGATGTATTACATCCACTTTTACGCAGCGCAATATATTTGCCAATGCTCCAGTATTTATATTTGACTGCATTTTGAAAGTTATAACCACAATACCGCTGCTACATTTAAACATTTGCCACGAACCGACAACGTTATATCAGGTGAATAATCGTAAAGAACTGCATCTACCTCACAGAAATTGAAATAACTTACTTGATTTTCTGTGGTCTACCTACTAAATTTTATTGTTTATGTAAACAAGACGAACGAAACAATTATAACTACTACAAGTAATTTCATTCAAATCAACAAAAACTGTTCATAATAGGTATTTTTATAATTATATCAAAAACTATTAGTAAATAATATATGAAAATAACATCAATTAAACCGCAGGTGAGATCCGATCCCACGGCTCGCCATAATCGCTCCTACCCGAGTTCAGTAACGACTAAGGGTGTATTTCAACATTTCAAGAATGTCGCTAAACGCGTTCAGCACATCTAAAACGCGTTCAAGAGCTGCCATTGTCAATATTCCACAAAAAATAATGACACTGACAGCTCTCAAATGCAGTTTAATTATTGATCGCCTTCAGTTTCATTGGTGAAATCCACCCTAAGCTAGCATGCCATATTTTAAGTCAGTTGAAATTATGAACCACTATCAATTACAGATAAAGTAAGTGTGTGTGCGTGTCTATAGTATAGAATCAACTTAAAGAAGAAGGTCGTAAGTGAAACCAAAGACTTATGAGCCCTACTGTACATATTATTTGCAGATTAGGTTATTTATGTTACTAGTATAAAGATCACAGCTAAAAACTCACGATTAATTTAGCATAGATAGATTTAATTTTCGACTCAGAAGACATCTGGTAGCTTCGTAAGCTGCGTAAGAAAGTAGTTATTCGTATAATTGATGGATGAATAATTAAATAAGTCTTCCGAGGACGCAAAATTATTAAACAGCTTTGGCGGCAGTAACATGGTTTTGCCTATATTACGTATCATACAAATTACCAGAAAGCCTTCTTAGGTACTCCTTGCCTTTTCCATAAGTATTTGTTTAACTCTGTATTTATCATGCCCAAAACCTATTACTACTACTACCAAAACGTATATTTTGTGTTAGACTATCCTTTTTAAATATAATTCAAGGCTCTAGCACTAATTCCCACAATAACAAACAAAACAGCATCGACCATTGGACAGCCAACAATACAGTCACAGCCAGCGATGCAATTAAACAGCCGCCAGCTACAACCATATCTTATGAATGCGTAGCATTTTATCCTTAAACCCATTACCCATTAAATGAAGTCTTGCAAGAATGACAAACAGATTAAATGTTAGGAAATTATTCATTTTGAGCATAACCATACATTTGCATACGACCCACTCATTTGATCCATCAAATCTCGATAATAGACGTAAACAAGTTGTGGCCCATTCCCCTCCGGTCCGTACAATTTTCGCCAGACGTCAGTATTATACTCAATCAACTTATATTTTTAATAAATAGAACCTAAAATTGAATAATTACCCCATGTTGCGGTACGAATGTAAAAATACACTAATGGAATGGTTAAAATAAAAAATGTATGATGAAATCGAACTTATATTAACCAGAATATGCTAGTGAGAAACCTGTACCCAATAATATTTAACACACACACACACGCCTACTAACATCCACACACACACACACACACACACAAACACTGTGTAGCGTACACACCTGAAAATGCTACAAAAATAGTAACCTCGTAGAACCTAAACTTTTATTTTTATGGTTTTGTTATAATAATAGAATAGAATACTATTTATTATGTACACCTTAAAAATTACAGACATTGATGTAGAAATATTACATGGGTGAGTCAATGGGCGGTCTTATCGCTAAAAGCGATCTTTTACAGACAACCTTTGAATGGATTACAGGGAGAAGTAGAGACAATACCGCAGGTAGTCAGTGGTGTATATACATATTCATTAAATACACAATACATACAATACATTTATCTACACATATATATATAATAATAAAAACGAAACAAGACTCAGGAAACTATATGTAATAATGATTATGGAGTGAAGAAGTGTTTCTTTACTAGAAATTTAAAAGTGGACAGTGATCGAGCATGCCTTATCGACATAGTCAAGGCATTCCATAACCATACTGAGAACTGTAAAAGACTTGTCATAAAAACTGGTGGAATGCATCGGCATCTCTAGTCTTAAGTTTTCCGATGATCTCAGATATCTGTTATGTGTGTCATGAAGGAACTTGAAACGTTTTATAAGATAAGAGGGGGTTGTAGAGAATACTAGGTTGAACAGAATACTGTAGAGCTGAAATAAGATATGAGAATTCCGGCGAAGACGTATGGGAAACCACTTGATCTTTGTACGAAATTCAGAAATGTGATCATATTTGCGCAGGCCAAATATAAATCTTATGCAAAAGTTTTGAAGTCGCTCAAGTTTATTTAGTTGTGCCTCAGTGAGATCGAGATAAATGACATTAGCGTAGTCAAGGATAGGAAGTAAAAGGGATTGTGCAAGCGCAGTTTTAGTGGCAGTTGGAAGAAAGTTCGGCAATCGTCTCAGGGACTTACCAGATGCAAAAATTTTGTGACTTACTTCCTATAACTGGGGACCCCAAGAAATATGTTTGTCGATCCAAACCCCAAGGTACTTAACCTTTTCTCTGACTGGAATAGCAGTTCCGTTAAATTGAACTTGGGGAAGCTGCGACCAGTTTATCTTAGGGGTCATCCTAGAGCTGCCAACAACAATGACCTGAGTCTTCAATGAATTAACCTGCAACCCATGTGCCTCACTCCACTCGCAAATTGAATCTAAGTCCTTATTTATGATATTTATAGCATCAGCCAAATCCAAAATGGTTGCTTGTGTATATATTTGTAAATCATCTGAAATAGTGTTTATTAATATTGCAAAGAGTAAAGGAGATATAACGCCACCCTGAGGTACACCGGCAGAAGTATAACACCAAGAAGAGCAAGACTCTTCTATGCAAATACGTTGCCGGCAGCCATACAGGTAACTACGAAACCAGTCAATCGCCGTTGGAGATATGTTAAGTGAGCAAAACATGCCAAGCAGTATATCGAAATCGACGGTATTAAACGCGTTACTAAAATGCAGTAAGCAAAGAACCGTCAATTTTAACCGTTTGTCATCAGTGACGTTAACTAAGGCTGTAGCGGTGCTGTGACCAGGACGAAAACCGGATTGGAATGGATTCAGCAGACTATTCTTACAAAGAAAAGCACTAAGCTGATTATGGACAAGGCATTCAAGGACTTTGGAGAGGAAAGGCAAGATAGAGATAGGACTATATTCGGAAAAAGAAGTAGGATTAAATTTTTTGGGTAAAGGAGTGATTTTTGCCCCTTTCCACATCGATGGAAAAACACCATAGGATATAGAGTAGTTTAGGTTATAGCATAGGATAGGAAGGATTTCGTCGAGGACAGGAAGTAACATTTTCCGATTTACATAATCACTCCCAACTACGTTAGATGTGATTGCAACTACGCTCTTCTTAACATCACAGAGAATTCACTAAAATAAATGGGGGATGGTCCGGAGTTGTAAAGTTTGAAAGATAGTTTATTGTAGCTGCCTTCATGGTCCCATTACAGTGGGACGAAGATGAGAAGTGTTGATTCAGTAGATCAATATTTAGAAATCGATTCTTGGCGCGATTTCCCAACTCCCAAGGATTTAAGAAATTTCCAGACTTTAACTGGATTCACAAGGATCTCCCGGTTCGAAGGCGAGGGTCGACATTTAAATTTAGTTTTAGTTACAGCCTTCCTGTGCATGATACTTTTAATATCGTCTGTAAGCCATGGTGCCGGAAGATGTTTAATTTTAACAGCACGAATGGGAGCGTGAACATCATACAGCTGCACAAGATTGTCTGTTAGCAGGTTCACTTTATCGTCAATTGACTCGACACTGACTAAAGGAGACCAGTCAATGCTGTCGGAGATCATCTGTGTTCATGCCACCAAAGTTGCGGTGCAGGAGAATTTTAGGTTTTGCCTTAGGAGGGCGAATTTTGTAGGAAAGGAATATTAGGTCATCGTAAGAAAACATACCAGCTGAGCATTGACCATGCTTGCTGGCATGTTGAGGAGAGGAAACAATGAGGAGGTCCAAAAGTGAGGGATTATAGTTTGGAAAGTGGTGTGTGGCATTTAAAGGAAGAATTGATATGCTAGACGACTGAACTATTGATCGAAGAGAAGAAGATCGGGAATCGAATTTCATTAAGCAAGTATTGAAATCGCCCATGAAGATTGTATGACTGTAAGAGGGTGTAAGGTTTTCAAGGATTTTTTCGAAGGAGGAAAAGAAATTTACACGAGACGAAGGGCTATAATAAACACCTAGAAGGACTTTCACGTGATTCAGGCTTACTTCCAAAAAGAGATGCTCTCCCGCGTTCTGCGGTGGAGGTTGTGCAGACATATCTACAATTGAAAAAGGAATATGTTGACGAAAGTTTATGGCAACACCGCCGCCACCGCCACGCGCGCGATCATTTCTTATTAGTTGAAAACCTGGTAAGGAATAGGAAGTTGAAGGGAGACATGGCTTTAGCCAAGACTCTGAGACAAGGATGGCGTGGACGTTCTTACAGTCTAGGTTAGCTAGCATGTCAGGGTAATGTGCTGGAATACTTTGGGCATTTATATGGACAACATTCAAATTCTTTGGTATATCAGAAAACTGAGATTCAAGCGTGTCAGCAAGGGACGGAAAACTAACTAATGAGTCTCATCATTGTTGTTAGTAACCACCACGGGAAGTTGCGAGTTAACCCCATCACAAGTATCCTTATAACTTACTGGGGCTGTCTCAATTTTGTGCTGTAGAACAATTGTAGGAGAAACAATAAAAACTTTTATTTGTTTACTATTTATGAGATTGTAGTATAATATGTTTCTGCTTTTATTTTTAGTACCAGCTAGAAGAAAGTGGCACTGGATGGCGTTTGAGTTGTGATTGGAGAGGGCTATGTATACCAATGAGCTGTTTCTGGCTGATGATGGTAAATACATTTTTGTCAAACAACGACACTTATTCGTTTCCAATGTCAAATATTTTTTCATGGGTACATACATACCTGTTTGGAATACGTATTAAGTGAGACAGTTATTGGAATAGCACAATAGACAACAGTAGAATATCAGAAAAACATGCATAGGGCGGGCTTTTTCCAGGGAGCCAATAACTGAAGAGTTTTATTAGTTAAATTGACCGAAAAGTATTTTAATCTCATCCTAATGCTCTCGCTTTGCTAGCATCCAGTGACCACAAACAAAAAACAGCGAATTCGTAAATCAAATTACCGTTTTGTCACAATCGACAAAACTGAGCCAGCAGTGATGCGAAAACTATCCCAACAATTTTCAAACACCTTTTTCCAATGTTTTCAACGTTAGTACCTTCATCGATTGGTTCGCTTTCACCGGTTCGTTGAGCATACAAATTGCAAATCTGCTGATTCGTCCGTTTGAGCCGACTTGAAATCAAACTACTCGTGTTCGAGAGCGTTAATAATTCAATATTACGAGTATAACCATATTCTTGTTCGAAAAAGAACACGGTTTTAGTTGTAAACTTTAAGCATTTGATTGCCCCTAACATAAAGTGTCCTTTACGTTTGTTTATTAAATATTTCTTTAAGCTTAGTTTTCCTTTTTCTTTCCCTGTAGACTTTGCTAAATTGCGGTATTATCGCAGTGATAGCCTTGACGGCCTCCTCCGGTAGGGCGGGCAGTTTGCGGAATGATACGTTTACAGTGCTTTATAGAAATTGCTCACTAATCTCAGAAAACATTCTATAGATGGAAATCCTTGCCAAAATATTGATACGTAAAAAAATTATAGGATAGGTTACTAGATACTTTTGCCGTGCATAAATCGTAATCGAGTCCCTGCTAAAGCTATCAAACCTTCAACCATAGTTAGATAAAAAGCCAAATCCAATCAACGAAATGTAGTTTTTTTTCAAACTTTGTGAACCTAACAAAAAAAAACATCACGATAACAACAGCCAACAGAGCCTTAAATGTACTTAAATATTCCCTCAAATGGTCTGCATTTTTTATCCTTAAAGAAAAGGTTTATGGAAGGTATAATTCAACATGTTTGCTTACTTTTTACGGTTGTTGCGTATGACTGACGGGCCGACAAGACGTCAAAACTTCGTGTGTAAGTAATACAATCGTTTTAAGAAAAAGGGGTGAATTTTGTTTGTAAAGAGAGGGTGTCAGCTGTCTGTTTTCATGTTAACAAGTAAACAGTTACGATAGCAATTTTGTATCTGAATCTTCTATACTGTCAAGTACTGCTTTTAAGGACCATGACCGTTTTCATCATGCACGTATATTTTTTAAATGCTTCTTTATTTTCTTCTTTTGTTTAGGATTCGATCACAAATGAACATAATTGCGGAATATTGGATGATAATTAAATCTTTTTTAAATCTTTTCTTTTCAGTGTTTGTATTCAACTTTGTACATGGGACCACTCAGTAAGTTTAGCGAAAATAAAAATATGTGTTCCATGGGTAAATACCTTTTTGTTTAATCGTTTCAAAGTACTCCACTAGCCTCTTTACAAATTTTCATGCGTCTGAACCAGTTTTCGAAACAGTTTTCCAGTCCGCCGTAGACACCTCATTTACAGCCTGCTCCGGTGACGAAAATTTGTATCCCTTTGAGCAGCTTTTTTATTTTCGGGAATAAAAAAAAGTCACACGGTGCTAGGTCAGGGCTATAAGGAGGGTAACCCAGGAGTTTGAGCGGCTTGCTGTTCAGGAAGTCCCTCGTTTTGAGCGCGGTGTGCGAAGGCGCGTTGTCGTGGTGGAGCAGTAGCCCGCGGAGTCCCGTGTTTGGTCGCTTGTTATACCACTCAGCGTTGATGCTTCTTTGGTTCCGTAAATGAATTGACACCAAGTAGCCAGTCAAATTGAAAAAAATCTTTCCCCCGCTTCTAGATCGCTTCACTTTGGTAGGCGTTGATTCATTTTGATGTAATGATGTAATGATGTTGTCAGCACGACGAGACGAGCCTGCTTCAAATTTGTTTATTATATCACTGCACCATTCCACCTGGGCCTGCTTCTGAGCATTTGTGAGGTTGTGCGACACCCAGCGTAAACCTATCCTCCTCACGCGAAGATGCAGGTGTAGAATTTCGTGAAGGCTCGATCCAACCTGCAGTATATGCTGAATCTCTTGATACGTAACTCGCCTATTGTCTTGGATATTAAAAAAACTGCTATACCAACGATACACGGTTGCCTTAGAAGTCTGAATGTCCATCGTACGATTCGTCCGGTTATAGGCGACACTTGGAAAAAGTAAAAAATCATACCGCGAAAATGTTCCCGGTGCAGATCCATTTTATGAGACACGATAATTTAAATTAGCTCGCAAACAATGTGGAGCGAAGTTTTGTAATTGGAACGTACCTATTTTAACTAACAAATAATTATATTTTCAAAATTGTCTATACCTGGCCAGTCTCTCATACATAAAAACTTTTTTTCGCAATACTTTTTGAGTGGCCTGATACATACTTTTTAAGACTAAACAAATTTCTTAATGAAACATTAATTAAACGGTTTCTGCTGAATACATTCTGAATTCAAGATCAACCTGTATTTAAGTATCTTATACATAGCCTAGACATCAGTTCTGCGGTTGTCCGTGAACAATGTAGCTGGGCCAATTAAGTACTAGTCTTCATATCCACTATGTTGTTTATAGCTTTAACATTTACAAATAGTATAGAAGTTTAAGTTTAAGATTATGTTAGTGGGCGAAGTTGGACTTGTTTTTAGAGCTACATTTGTTATTAATTTAATTAAATTTAAGTTTTTGGAACGAGAACGATTTAATAAAAATAAGGTAAAATTTTGAAAAAAGAACTCTTTGCCAATATAATTGTGTATTTTATTCATTTGCCATTTGTTTACGACTTGGCGGCAAATTGAAATTTGTCTGAGTCACGTAAGCAAGAATTTAACGCGAGAAAATTTTCTTACAATGATTTTTATGACTTTCGATGTCATTTAAGTCAACAAGAAAGTTATGATAGACTTCGATTGACCTTTCACGATGAAGCCCCATCTTGTGCCACTGTTTACAACTGGTTTAATGAGTTTAAACGTGGTCGCACTAATCTCACCGATGATCTGCGTGAGGGACGGCCTTCTACGGCGACGACTAAAGTCAGTGTTGTGCGGCGTATGATAGAGACTGACAAAAGTGTGACTTATCAGCAGATTCGGACAAGTTTGGGCATCGGTATGATTCAAGTGCACAAACTCCTCCATGAACATATAGCGGTCAGGAAGCTTTGTGCTCGGTGGATACCTCATAATTTGACAAAGGCCCAAAAATTCCGTCGTGTTCATTGGTGTCGTGAAATAGTTCAAAGATTTAACGGAGGTGACTCAAATGCTGTGTTCGAAATACTTACGGGTGACGAATACTGGATGTATTGTTATAATCCTGAAACTAAGACCGTCTGCTGACTGGGTGTTTCTTTCCGAGGAGTTGCCAACTAAAGAGAGGTCGAAGTGTAGGAACAAAGATGGTGGCGTCGTTCTTCGGAAGGACAGGTCATTACGCAACATTTGTTTTTGAGGATCGAAAAACAGTTAATGCGGAGTGATACACTTACAATTGTTTGCCACTTGTCTTGGAAAAATTTCGGGAGAAACGACCTCGCAGTAGGGTTCTCCTTCACCACGACAACGCCTCGTCACACTGACTTGGATTTATTACTGGGCTATCAGATAATCACCCGCCCTATAGCCCCGACCTCGCACTTTGCGATTTTTATTTATTTCCGATAATAAAAGAAAAACTACTAGGAAAACGTTTTTGGTCGCCTAGGAAGCAGTGGCTGCGTTTCAAATTGCCCATCGAAGAGACCCCAAAGGACGAGTTGGCAAAGTGCTTTTCTCAGTGGTTCCATCGGATGCAGCGATGTATTGATGTAAATGAACAGTATTTTGAAAAGATATAACAAAACTAATAACTTGCTAGTTTGTTCAGTTTTTGATTTTCTAAGAACTTTCAGTGTCAGCCTCGTATAGTCGACCTAATAAATGCTTTCTTTCATAAGGTTGAAACTATCCAACTGTCACATGGGTAAATACTATGAAATTTTTGGTCGTGCAAGTGACATTCAACTTTAGAGTTGAATTTGGGCCTTAGGGCCCTCTTGCAGTGCGATGTGTCTTGTAATGCATCTCGGCGAGCACTGGCTAACCGAGGTGCGAGCGCTTGAACTGCTAGATTTTGTACCTATTATATTTTAAAAATAATAATTAAATTACACAATGTGTCCTCAACATGTCCTAAAAAAAACATGCCTTACCTTCGATATAACTTGTACACGCTTTTATGATGGAATCTCTTCAAGATACACATTTTAAATAGCGATTTAGTGTCATCATTATGTATGTTTTTTTCATCGAATCTTTATAATTCCCGTTTTTCTTTTCATAAAGCACTTAACCGCATGTTCAATTTTATATTTTTTTAACGCAACATTTATTTATTTAACACTTCACACACATGAATGTACAGGGGCGGACATAATGCCATAGGCATTTTCTACCCGTCACCCTTTGGGTGATGCACAAGTACTGGTAAGTACAATTATTATTTATAACAAAAAATGAGGAATTAATATTTTAAAATATAAAGATACGCTTATACAACAACAACAACAACATTGACATTTGGTTAGATTTACAGAGGTATAAGTTAAAAAAATAACTGCAAACTCGAATTAAGGCGCTACCCCGAGCAAAACCTTGCATTATTACGTTATTGAGAGGCTCAATAATTAACAGTATTATACTACATATAAAAGTATTATTAACGTTCAATATCTTATCATCACATTGCACCTTTTTTTTTATGTGTTATAAATACATTTTTAATCTCCTTGTAAAAAAGTGACTTAAACTATTGATTACATGCATCTGTTATTAAAGGTGACATTCTAACAATATGAGGATTACACTAATGAATAGATAATGTAAAATCAAATTAAAGCATGTTTTATTTTATTTCGTAAGGCGTAGTCGACGGAGCCCCTCTTCGCGGGGTTCCTACTTCTGAGTGGTTTAAAAAAAAAACACCATGGATCCTTCTAACTTAACCAGTCCGAGTTGGGGTGTCCCATATCACTTCGCTCGCTTTTACATCCTATGTTAAACTTTATAGTTCAATACAATAAGGAAGTCAGTACCAGTCAGTAGCAACGGCACAAAATATTATAAGTTAACTAACCCTATCCATATAACTTTGATATAAACATACTTGCTTCTAAGTTAATAACTGTCAAGGTGCCTGCAAAGAGGCAAAAAACAAACTTTTATAAGCTTCTAAAATTGCATTTGTTGGGAAACAAATACAGACACCTGACAACGAAACAAGATTTCTTTTAAACAGTATCCCTCCCAACTTCGACTATTGTGTTACACTTTGTTAGGTTATAATGAACTTTGTTTCTTTAAGAAAGTTATGTTCTGGCGTATTCAATGGCTATATAACTGGCTGATAACAACTAGGAAGCGCTTTCAAAAGGATTTATATCCTAGATCTAACTATTTATGTTGCAAGATTCGGTTGTGAGCCATCGTAGCGAGCGGTTGTCTCGGCTATGTTCCTACAAAAACAAAAAGCGTGCGCGACACGTGCGCCAACCCTGCGCCCAGTTTCGGACAACGAAGTGATAAGTGTTTAAGAAACTACTAGTGTGCCCTGTGTCGCGAAATTCAATTCTTTGGAACTGCATTCCTACATACATGCGAGGAACTGCTTGCCTGCCAAAGGATCCTGAGCTTCGAATTTGGTGAGATCAATCCATTCTATGGTTAAGGAAATTAAAAAAAAAAATCTCAACAAGAAAGTACAAAGATCTCACTTAGCTTAGCTATTGGTTTAATTTATAGCAAATCATTTAAGGCTCCAACGAGCATCGATAACAACCTCGAAGGCAATGAACAACTTACAGAAATGTGCTTCAGGTAGCCGGTAAAAAAAAGGTTATACAATATGTAACAAAAACCCTGTCCGATCCAAAAAAAGGCGTATTCCTGGTTTAACATACGTACTAGAAAAAATTGTAAAAAAATCTAACTCATTAAAACCAAAAGCTATTGATTTTTTTATTTTTAGTTACCATGCAAACTCAAACTCAAAGCATTTATTTCAAATAAACCAATTACAGGCACTTTTGAATTGTCAAGGTCGGTCGGTCAGAAAAATGAAGCTAGTTGCCCATTCCAAAGCGTAGTAGGTACCTATGGAGAAGAACAGGCAAGAAACTCCACGGACACTCTTTTAAATCAAATTATGTTTACAATAGATTGGTTACATCATTCATGTTGAAATTATGCATGTGAGAACGATGCAGAACGTTGAAAGCGTCCGTTAATTAAATATGAAAACAATTCGAAAATAAAATTTAATTAAAATACTCCGTGGCAGCTAAGAGATGACCAGTCTCAACTGACGGCGCCCGTTCACGAACATGACGCATGGATTAGCACCATTCAACTCAACCATTTTGAAGGGAGCTAAATGATCCAACACACGCGCCACCATCAGCGAAACATTAAAGTGAGCATGACATACTCTCAGCCGCCCGGACACATTCAAGTCCATGAAAGACGTACCCTGTAAATGGTAGCTTTAAAGCATGTACAGAGTACTCACATAATATGGCATATAGCAATTATACAGTACAAAAATATTGAGTTTATACAATGCAAAGATTCTTGGTTTTAATCTTCAGCAGCTCCAACAGTATTTTCAAATGCTAATAAATGATAAATGATTTTATTTCTGTAAATAGGTTTGTACAAACACTTTTACACGTCAATCATATTTTAAAAACTAGGTGAGATCGGCATTTCCTGTCTGACTACTCTGAGAAGAAACGCCGAAACAAACTCAGAGATGCGAAATGTAACACTAAATATGGTAAATTTTCATAAGTTGACAACACTCCACCGGCCGGCGAAATCTTTTATTTTTTGCCTATTTTATTTCAAAGGACACCGCCCTGCAATAGCCGCGCTGTAGGTACTCATAACGAGTCCTCGATCCTTTGATGTAGCCGACTGGTCGCTACTTGTTTGGACACTTCGCGGCTTCGCCAGTCTCACGTGGAGATAGCTTGCGATCGGATGTCCGTACGTATCACGTGCCGCTATCGTATCGAGAACAATGTCGTATACCATCAGGAATATTTGAAATTTGAATATGTAAATTTTTATTTGTGAGTGAATGTGTGATTCGGAAATCGAAGTAACAGCTCGGATTGTGGAAGCTTTCGAGTCACTCAAATCGTACACATGTGCGCTGCGAAGAGTACGTGCAAATTTAATAAAAAGGTGTCGAATGTGTACTAATGTTCTAGATAGATAGAGGTATGTAACAAGTAAATGTTTTAATAAACTGATACCTACAGTGGGTACATTGCCAAAAGCACATCACATTAACTCAATAATAATTGTTTCTTGATAAACAGAAGGTCAGAAATCGGGGTCATTGTGCGTAAGCCTACAATAAAATATCAGCCTACGCGTAGGCAAAACGTAGATTTCTTTAGTCCTACGTTTCTTTGGCGGCACGCGACAAAGGATCGCCGCGATCAGGCGGCTTCTTTGACACGAACCTGTAGGTGAACTCTGGTGAACCCTGTCGAGCGATCAGTGTTGCCTTTGGTATGATTATTTTTAATTTTTCAAATTAATTGTTTTCATTGGGGAAAATTAATTATCTCGTATCCATTAAATGATTACGTATTTGTGTACGCACTACGATACCAAATAATACCCTTCAGGATCGGGCAGGGTTTTCGTTACACTCTGTATAACCGCACAAATAGTCGGTCCCGGTTTCAAGTGTTAAGTTCAAAAGTGCTGCAAAAACAGTGAGGGTGACGTGACGCGCTTTGTAGGAATGCGGAAGGCATGTTGAAGTGAAAGTATTTGAACATACTAAGCCCCTTGGGATCGTTATTTGGTTGTGGTTTTAAATAAATATAGTAATGTGAATGTAAATTGTGCGCCGAAGTCACCAATACCATTTATAATAAACTCAAATATGGGCTAGAAATTAGCCAGACTCATGTATCAAATGGTGATCGTACCTTCTATAATACACAGTCTGAAAGTGTCGGCACTCACTAAAGCAAACAGGTCAAGACTGTGACAATATGAAAGAGTTATCATGAGAGACCTGATTAACCACGCTAAGAATAAACCAAGATAAAAGAAAATGCATGAAATTTTAAAAGTATAACCCGTAACCAAACGCATCAAGGACCACAGGATGTTTTATCTCGCACATCTCCACAGACGACGAAAATCACACCTGCTACATGCTGCAATGCAGTACAAGGCCAAATCCAAATAAGTCGGCCGAACTATTTACACTTGGAATGACAACCTCAAACAGGACATGACTTACTTCGACAAGGAAATCAACTTCTGGATGAACACGGCTGTAGAACGAGAGAAGATAAAAAAAACTGCTAGCGAAATATACAAGAAACCTGAAACGGATAGTAGCGAGACCTCAGACGAAGATATTGGAACAACACAGCAAAGCAGAGACTGGCTGCGACGTCGTTAAAAGATGCCCTCCTATAGACAAATATTACCCGTCTCTCCACTAGTCTACTCCAATGCTAATTTTAGGGTGCACTACTCGATTGGCTCTCACTCTCCTTCCTATCCTAAGGGCACGTCCACCCTACCATTAAAGCGCCCCCCGGTCTATTCCTTGATATGCAAGGGTTTTTGTAGCACCATGAAGCATGAGGCTTCAAGGGCTAGTGCAAATCTTGGGGTTCATTCGATTAATCGAGTCTGGTCAAACCACGCTGGGGTCGGTGCATTTCATTCATTCATTCATAGATCTAACTATTTATGTTGCAACACTACCACTTGGTTTCTGAAACGAAAATGATCGAAGTGTCAAAAATAGATACAAGTCAATAATTCAGTCAGCAAATTACGCGCGCTTGAGCATTTTTGCAAATTTTTGTGATTTTCATTCTGGTAACTGGCATATATATATACCGACTATTACGACCAATTCATTAAAGGGGAAGTCTCCGGGGCATGACGGATTGGGTTTAGAGCACTTGTTGTGCGCTGGTCCTCATATAGACTGCATGCTTGTAATGCTTTTTACATTTTGCGTGCGTCTGTCCTATCTTCCAGCGGATTTAGTAGAAAGTGTGTTAGTACCTGTAATTAAACATAAAACCGTTGTGTGTCATGTCTCTGACAAAAGCAGTTATAGGCCTATCTCCTTGGCTACGGTAGTAGGTAAGGTATTTGATGGTTTGCTTGAGTGTCAACTTGATAGCTGCTTGACGTTGAGTGATGCGGAGTTTGGCTTCAGACGCAAACTTTCGACGGAAAGTGCTATCCTGACGCTCAAGCAGACTGTAAGCTATTATACGGACAGAAAGACACCAGTTTATGCTGCATTTCTTGACCTTTCCAGGGCTTTTGAACTCCTATCCTACGAGTATGAGAGCTATAGTCTAAACTTCATAGTTTGAATTTGCCTACAGAGCTAGTTAACTTGTAACTCGCAAACAATCCGCTTACACCTGACGCGATTTGTTTGCGAGACGTACCAGAACTTCTTAAATGTGTATTCCGAGCCGTACTTGTTGGAGTGTGGAGTGAGACAGGGTGGGTTGACATCGCCTGCTTTGTTTAACCTGATTGATGAGCTGAGCAGAACCAATATCGGCTGTTCAAAAGATGGCGTCATGGTTAATAATCTGAGCTATTCAGACGATATGGTGCTGCTGAGCCCATCAATCAGTGCACTCCAGAAATTGCTTGTTGTATGTGAATCCTATGCTGCGACACATGGGTTTCCAGACAACGTCAAACATGCATCGTTAGAAAACGTTACTGCAGTGACTATAAGTGGAACACCAGTGCAACGTGTTGCTCAGGTGAAGTACCTAGGACATGTGATCACGGAGAACTAATCTGATGACGCAGATTTGGACAGAGAGCGTAGGGCGTTGACGGTTCGGTGTAATATGGTAGCCCGCAGGTTTGCACGCTGTAGTGGGAATGTGAAGGTGTATATTTTTAAGGCCTACTGCCAAACCTTCTACAGGTGCAGCTTGTGGGTGAAGTATACGCAGAGGGCCTACAACGCCCTATGCGTTCAGTATTACAATGGATTCAGGATGTTGATGGGGCTTCCGCGCTTCTGCAGGGGTTCGCAGATGTTTGCGGAAGCCTGTGTTGATGATCGCCATGCCATAATTACAAAAAGGGCGGCGTCAATCATGGGTAGGTTGCGCGGAAGCTCCAACAGCATCGTTAAAACATTGTTTGACAAGCCCCTTTATAGGTATGTTACAATGAATAAGCCTATGATACCTACATACTATTCGATTATGTATGTCTCTACATATTAGACATTGAATTGTCTGGTTTAGACGACGATATTATGATAACTGTATATCGGCGCCAAGAAAGACTGAATAATACATTTCCTATTGGTTTAGTTGTGACAGTCACGTGGTACGCTTCATGTAAAATGCAGAACTTCTTCAGCCGCATCTGTATGTCCTAGACAAGAATATAACAAATTCAGAATTTTATAGAATTAGACTTGTATAATTTATTCTTAAATAAAAACCTCTCTTCTTGAGTAAAAAATATTTTATCTCAAGCACTTCTCTACGTCCGTGTAAAAAGTACTTACTACTTACTAACTTACATCCTGACCCTCGTTTCCGTAGTTTACAGCGTTTTTTTTTCCATTTTTTACTAATAACAAACAGTTTCGCTTTCTTCATATCGTATTTTAATTTACTTTAAAATTTATTTTTTTATTTATTGCGTCCTTCTTCTGAAAATATTTAGAGACGTTGGAGAAAGCGTTACTTTGTCATTATTTCAGACACTTTGTTAAAAAATAATCTTAGCTTTCATGAACTACTAGCTTTACAATTAAAGGTAGCAAGTTAAGTTGGCAAGTAACAATCTAATTATCAGAGTTGGACATACCCAACAAAAAACGTGTAAGGTCAATCAAACTTATAAAAGCGTTAACAAGAAACTTAGTGAAATTACCAGATTTAATACGCCAGTAAATTTATTTACTTGTTCTACTTAAACACCCTATTTTAGATAGTCGAAATAGAGAAGCCTAAGTAAGAAAACCTTTTCGCTTTCCCTAAAAGCGTAATGCCATCTAATATTCGTATTTAGCGCTGCGTGATGCATGGCGTAATGACAATCATTTAGCTGCTTGGTGGTTGTTAGTAAGTCGCATTTTGCCTGATGTTTTACCTGAAAAGCGTGGAACGATTATGACTTTTATAGGGTGATATTTTGACTGTTTTCTTTTGCGGAGTGTGGTGTCAGCATTCATTAGAACTTTCGACTGCTTAAAATTCTCTCTCTCTCACTTTTCAGTTATAGTCGACCAGGTCACCAGTCGTGACACGAATGCTACTCAGCACAATGTATGCATGCTTTAACGCGTGCACATCGCTAGGTACACAGATTTTTGGGTAATGGTCGGTTTGTACCGCATCCGGAACTTGTTTTGTTTGCCTATTACTTCTCTGGATGTTAACAGTTTGATCCCTTTATTATTTATCTTTCCACATCCAGTTACTTTATATTATATGCTGTTTTATAAAATAAGTGATGCCACAGGGCGGTGTGCCTTTCCGGCGGTACTGACTGGGAATCAAGTGTGCTCTCAACGGCATTGGTCAGCATTACACAAAAAATATTTAAAGAATGTTTAATATTATGGTAAATTCTGGACTGTTAAGCAGTTTTGGTAAATACTGACAGTTCACAGCAAGTTAGTATTGTTCTCATGCACTGATAACTTGAATTTTAAACCATATGCAGATAATATTATTTACACACACATGACAAATATTTACACTTTTCAAAACACGTATACATAGAAAAATTCGATGATTTTATCTTAAACGAGGCCTGACCGCTCGTACCTGGTCCACCCCAATTGACCCTAGATACGGTACCTAGAAAACACACCTAGGTTGGCCCGCCCATTTTACAGACCACAGCGAAACATTGATCAACCTTTCCTGTAGTAATCTCAACCACAAAGTTTATTTTGTTGAGCCCTTTAGCTCAATAAATGGCCACATACTTGTTGTCTGCGAATTTATTATTAGACGTAGCAAATATAAACCCCATACAGTAACGTACAGACCTATAAAGCAAATAAATAGAGAAATATTTGATAGTGATCTAACACACCTAAACTCGGACTACTCGGGTGGCTTGCCTAATGTAAATGACATGGTTGAGGAATTAATACATTGTAACAATTTACACCCGGTCACTCCGGTCAAGAAATGTATAATTAAGGAACCGTCTTACTCCTGGATTAGCAGAGACAATTAAATTAATGATGAACCTACAAAATGACGCTCTGACCAAGTACCGGTAAAAAACAAAATCCAAGTCCAACAAGGCATACTACAAGCAGCCGTAATCTCTGGTGGTAATATCCTTATTTAGAGAAAAAGATGCATACTTCAAATTCAACATAAATAAAAAAATCAAAGAACCTAAAACATTATGGAAAAAATTGAAAAAAACACCTTACTACCTAAGAAACAAATTGAAGACCTCCCTAGTTACTTCAGAGATCCAAACCAAATTAATAATCACTTTTTGAGTGTTCCTGGTAACCCCATCTCTAAAACATCACAACGCACTTTCTTTGAGTGTCATCGTTATGGCGATTATAGTTTCGAAATTGCGTTACAACCAGTAACTGCTGATCAAATTATGAGATATTTCCACCAGCTAAAATCTAACGCCGAAGGCTGTGATAAGGTGACCCTGTATTAGCTTTTGCTTACACCCACATACACTAAAAACCATTACTGACATTGTGAACAGCTCAATTGTTTCAGCAAAATTCCCTGACATCTGGAAAATCGCAATCATAAGCCATTACCTAAAAAGCTAATCCGACTGGCCTAATGGACCTGAGGCCCATTAATATTTTGCCTTGCCTATCCAAGATTGCTGAAAAGGCTGTATGCCAGCAGTAGCAAAATATCTAGAAGACAAACAGATTCTAGCTGAGCTACAGTCTGGCTTTCGTAAACGACGTGGTACTTCGACGGCTCTTTTGGACGTGACAGGTAACATCCTGGCAGCACAGTACAAAGGCCTATGCGCACTCCTCGTTCTACTTGATTTTTCGCGAGCTTTTGACTGCATTAATATAGATTTATTTCTATCAAAGCTGAACTACAATTATGGATTTGATCAAAATGCGATACACTCTTCCCTTATTTCGTCGTTTACATCTGTTAATAGGGGAGTCCCGCAAGGCTCAATACTAGGTATCATCTAGGTATATCACTAGGTGTCATCTTCATTTTGTATTGTGCGGATATTTTTAATTCCCTAAAGCGGTATAGGTACCACATTTTTGCTGATAACGTACAAGTGTATGTCTCTTTTAAGCCAAGTGACTATGACAGCGCGTTAAAGAATCTTAACGATGATCTTGACAGGATAGCATTTTGGGATGAAAACAATGGTTTGGTACTTAACCCTACTAAAACTAAGTATATGCTGATTGGAACCAAGAACTAAATCAGTGCAGTGCCGGCAACACTTAACGTTACTCTGGTGGGTAGGTCGATCAGTCGCGTCAGTGAGGTCCGTAATCTTGGTCTAAACATGGACGCTGGGTTAAGATATGAAGCACACGTGGCTGAATCAATGCGCACTTGTTTTTACCGGCTTAAGGTTATCTATAAAATAAGGCCTTATCTTTCAGAGGAGATTCGTATCCAGCTGGTTGAGTCACTCGTGCTGTCTAATCGAAACTATGCTGACGCGGTTATTGGCCCTCGGCTACAGGCAAGAACTGATCGACTGATCCAAAGGGTGCAAAACACCTGGGCTCGATTCTGCTTCTCGATACCACCAAAAAGTCACTTAACGCCATTTTTAAATAAGTACTCAATCCTCATAATGAAGTCACGCCGTAAGCACATGGCATGCCTACTATTTGGAGTTATTAAGTACAAGCAGCCGTCCTACCTGTACAATAAACTGAGCTGGATCGCTAGTAGAACAATGCGCAAGCAGGCAGTGCTCGCAGCAACTCTCCACTAAATTGCACTAGACAACTGCTTTCAGGGGAAGCTTTAGATACGCCGCATTCAAATGTTGGAACAATATTACCCCGCCGATTAGAAACCTGAACGATCTTGGTACCTTCAGAATAAGACTGCGGCAGTTTATTATCGCTTCACGGGGAAAACTGGGTATGACTGTTTCCAACACATCCTTAATATAACTGGCTGTCGTGTTCTTCGCGAGTCAAGCTGTATATTTAATGTAGCTCGTGAACACATACCTGTGAACAAAGGGAATTAGTAATTCAATGAGTAATTGGTATTAAAATACACACGTAATAAACCTATATTTATTTATTGTTAGCATATTTAAGTCAAACGAAATCATTTATATATCATTTATTTTCGCATCTACGCCACTATAATTAATTATTATTATGACTATAATACGATTACTCATTAAACACTCTATCCATAATTATGACTTTAATATAATCAACGAACACGAACCTTTCCCGAAGCAAAACTTACTGTAGAATACCAATAATTTAAGTTGCGGGTACTTACTTAATCTTCACTCCGCACAAAACAATTTGTCATAACACCAATGTATCTGGTCTGCTCGACGTCCGTGTGTGAATGCAGGGATCCAGCAGAATATCAACATCAGGTATATTTGCCTGACACATGCTGAGCTGCGATTCATACTTTAAAATCTTTTTTGCTTTTGTCAATTTCTTAACTTTTTTCTTATGTATTTGCACCTTAGCAATCGCAGAATAACTAAGACGTGTTTCATTCGCTTGGGTGTTTTTACAATATACTATCATTTTGTTTTTGTGACCAAATTGATCTACAATCTTAACAGTTATTAATTTAAATTGTATTTTTGTTTACTGGAAAAAACCGGGTAAAACGGGGTGAATATGGATGCAGTGGTGAATTGAAACGAAACTTTAAAAAGGATTTTACATTCAAATAATATAGTTTGTTGCCAACAGGGGCACTTAATCGTTAATTATAATACAGTCAATACTTTTTAGATACATCTTTGGCAACAACAATTATTATTATAATGTTAAAATGCCTTTTAAAGTTTCGTTTCAATTCACCACTGCATCCCTATTCACCTCGTTTTACGGTAAATAACATGTTGTGGTATTTACATGCACTGATGACTTGCAGTGGTATCAAACAAAAATTCATGAATAAAATTAGTTGTTCTGTTGCAGTACGAACCGTTAACAAGATCACATTCGATTCAGGGGTTTACTCTCTTACTCCGTCAACGACGATACGGGTCCGTCCGAAGGTAATTCGAAACTAAGCACTAAACCCTACTCCCGATTGATTTCGGATTCATGAGTTTCTAACGGAATCATAGACAATATTTGTGAATGAATGACGCATGACGACAGAGCTGCGCTATTTTACCGGTCGATTACCGGTTTACTTACTTTGAAGTTTTCTAGCTTATAGGACAAAAAATAATATTGGTATTCTTAGAAAAAGACCACATTCCTAACAATATAGTTTTTATTATGTCTTTAATTAAATAATTGAACCATTTTTGCCTCGTATTTTTGTATCATGGCCTTATCCTGTTAATACCTTTGCCATTTTTCATTCTGACGGCAACTTTCAAATGAAATGTCAGTTTTTTTCAAAATATTTGTTTACATTAGGTGTATTTTCATTATATTATTTATACGACGCGGGAAGTTTTCGCTAGTTAAGTAAAATGGCCCCAACCGCTCCAGAAGCAATTCATGCACAAATTGAGGCCCTCCTCGATTTTATGAGTGAGCATAATGAGTTGGCTCGCGGACTATTGAGGGGTGCCGACGGAAGAATCCGATCAAAACGGCTGTGGGAAAGCTTGTGCAACTCCCTTAATTCAATGAGGAGTTGCACAAAGTCCGTGGAGCAGTGGCAAAGGGTAAGTTTAATAAATTATTCGTATAAATATGATTTTAAGGTCTTGTCATTATTAAAGTGCATACAATGATAAAAAAACATTTGGCCAAAAAAGCTGCTGGATCTGCCAGACGTTCAGCATGTGCCACAGGTGGAGGTCCATCGGTAGCACCAACCCTCTCGCAAGTTGAATTGAGGATACTGTCAATTATGGGAGAGGGTTTAGAGAGCCGCAAACTGAGGCGAGAGTGCCAGCTTTTCCATAGGTAATAATTAAATTTATAATTGAACATAGGTAGTAAATTTGTCTGATGGTAAAAAAAAACAAGAAACGACAGCACTAATGAATTTATAATTATTTTGCATGGAGTCTTTCCCGTGACTTTTAAATTAAATAATTAAACTCAACAGATACATAATTATACATTTCTTGTATCCGTCAATGATATTCAGTTTTCGTTGTACAGGGTCCGCCTGTAAGACAAGTCCCAGCAGTCATCACACCAACACAAATATCTGCTGCTACACCTGCCAACCCACTTTCCCAGGAGCAACCGCAGTGATCACTGAGGCACTCGTAAAAGGAACTGCCCATTCATAATCAGCGAAGTAAGTATTATTGATCACTAGTAAATAGATCATATAAATCGTGTTTATAAAATACTAAGCTAATACTGAGTAATATTTTTTTCATTTGTTTACAGCGTTACATTCTCGTCGTGCACGTCCACGAGTTCGGCGACACCTACCTGCCGATTCAGCAAGAAGCCGAGTTGGGTTGATTGATACTAAATAAAAAATTGTTACGAAAGACAATACTTTTATTGTGTAAAATTTGTTTTTTAACAGTATCTTCCGCCAGTCCTAACACCCAATGAGTCCTGTTAGCAAAATATCAAGTTTGAAAATTATATAAGTAACCTTATCAACAATATAAATACAAATACCCTATTTATTGACATGTTTCATATGAGGCAATCAGCGACGCCTCCGTTCTACCTGTAAGGCTTCTTCGAGCATTATACAGCAGCCATATTTTCAATTTATTAACTTTCGTCAGCAGCACGATAACTATTTTGATGTCGTATCAAATGACATTACTTTCCGTCAAAACAAGTGTCAAATCCAACTTTTCGGACGGGCAAAAACGCATCGGGAGTAGGGACAACTGTCAAATCGTGTTGTCATTCATTCTTAGTTCGAGTTCGGGGGTAAGTCCGTAGGTGATACGGAGTAGGAAACGTCCGTAACAAAGGCCGAAACAACGGACTTCGTGCTTAGAGAGTAGGCCCCCTGTTACCAGACAGGCCTCTATTAATAATGGAAATATTTGGTCTTGATTTTAATAATGAAAAGTATATCAAACCGCATTCGTATTGATCTGACAAATGCAGGAGTGGTTGAAAGTATGTAACCAATTCCGTTTTATTTCCAGAGATGGTAAACGTAGTAGACATGCTTCTAAACTGGCCTCTTTCGGAAGATCCTGTTTATTTAATTCCTTCACTACACCCAAAAGTTGTTGTTGTTCAGTGTGCCAAACAAGCGCGACCAGATGGTGTCCCGCCGGCGTGACGGGACTAAGAGAAGCCTGCAGGATATTATCACGCTGTTCAAGGAAACCGACCCGGACGACGCACTATGTGGAGATTGAGTCGGTTTCGGGTCATAAATCCATAACTTCCATGTTTTCATAGATTTGCTGCTGATTTTTTTTTGTGTATTCTTGAATAAATGTACTTTTAAATAATATACAATTAATGAATATAATCATATGTTTATTGTCTAAAAAAAATAGTAAACTTGAAATGTTGAAAAATGTTCAGAAATGTATGACTATATTTAAATAATATGACCTTAAATGCTATAATAAACACAAATTAAACTCTTAAAATGATTTCTGCTATTATTATGTACCATTACTTTTAACTAAAAAAAACACTGTATTATTCAACTAACTCTAAAGCTTCATCTATAAGTTCCATAGACTTTTTACTAGATGGTTTTCTTAAACTTGTTATGTAAGGGTCCGAAGTATACAAAAGTGTATGTGTAACATCTTCATTTGTAGCTATTCTAGAGCATTTCCTAGCATGATGAAGTCTGAATCGTTTATAGTCTTTGTTCCTTGATTCCTGCGCATCTTCGGAAAATTGTCCTAGGGGTAACACTGAATAATGCCGAATGACGCTTTCACCGTGAATTAGGACTTTATGGACAGATGATGGCATATAATACCTCATATATTTATTAACATATCTTTGTGCTGTATCCAAAGCATACTGACCGAATTTTGTAGCGTTTATAACTTTTCCACTTGACATAACTTGAAGTAAAACATAAAATCGTTTAATCAATTCCTCGTCCACACCAGTAATTTCTGCACTGCACTGATAATTTTGAAAAAATCTTCTAGCTGTATTACCGTCATTGCTGTTACCAGTACCTTGTTTAGGTTTATCTATATTTAAACCAAGTTCTTCTCTGAACCTTCTTTGTACATATGCCTTCTTTTGATTTTTCAAATCTTTGTTTTCGTTTGTTGTAGCAGACCATTTTTCGAAGCCTAGATTATAGGATACATGTAAAATTAACTCCATAAATCGAATCCAGCAATGCAATGTCGATAACCCAAATTGATAAGCATTTTCATCAACGGGTTTATTTTGCACTTTTTCTAAATTATTCATCTCTGTTGGTCTTGCACCACAAACAGTGCACACAGCATTTGATGAAGTTTCTGACAAAACTTGAGCCACTTTCCCGTCAACCATGGTTAAAAATAATGTATGTTTAATTTCGATACCTTCTCCATTTATATTGACTCAAGTTGGTGTAAGAGCGTCCTTTTGAGCTTCAATTTCATTAACTACACTTCTTGTCTTTTCAGGTGTCTCCTTTGAAAACTCTATTAAAATGTGCCTACAAAATCTTACTGATGATGGAACAGGGTTTTCTCACACAGTTTCATTTGTATTAATATTTATAAGTTTCAGAGGCACTAATGAAGCTTTAAATAAATTAGTGTCAGAAATTAACTCACTTTCTTCAACTAAGACTTGCTTGTATTCATTTTGTCCGCTTGAACCATCACAGCCCCATTTAGAATAAAGCATTAAATGTGTTTTGCCAACTTTGTATACACCATCAATTTGTAAAATTCTTGCAATAGTGTGATCCAGCAGATCTTGAAGTTTCACCTTTGCTTTAATATTATTAATTTCTACGCTTGATCTTGGTGGGTAGCACTTTCCTTTAGCTTCCTGAATTGATTTGTATGATGGAAATAATAAGCAATTCTTCGCGATTAAGTAACTCCTCATGTTTTCATACTGTGCCATATTAAGGTCCAACTCGATGAAAATACTGAGAGCTTCGTCTTAAGAGTACGTTGTTAAATGTGCCGGTTCGTTTAGGAGATTTTGACGTATATCACTTTTTTTTTTCCATGGGCAATTCTCGTAAAATTTCGACAATGAATGCTTCTTCGGTTTCCCCTTGATATCTCAATCCCTGAAGATATGAATTCAGTATAAAATCAAGGCCACATGTTTCAAGCAACTCCTTGTTTTTTCGTCTTTGTGTTCTATCGGAACTGTCTTCGTAGGTTTTCGAAGGGCGTCCTCGCTTTCCTGTCGATGTCGAAGGTTCGGATTCACAAGTAGGTTCTTCCAGATTCACAGTAAATATGACGTCCAACCAAACGCTATTCTTGTTTAAAAATATTTGCTTATTTCTGCCAGATTTTGTGTAACGTTGACGAAAGTTTGTAAAAAGATTTTTTGCACACTTGCTACAATCTTAGCGATATTTGCCTCGGAATAGTTGGTAAAATTATTCCGTATATAACTTGTTAAAGCAACAACATAATTCCCGTCACTTTCAATTAAAACAAGACATAAGTCACGTCTGGTACAGTCGAATTCACTCATTGTTACTACACTTTAAGTAACGTCTATGACGAACGAAAAACAGTATGTAATTATTGAGTATTCAGAATCCCTATTTTATATATATATTGATTTGAAACGTGTGCAAAATTGTGGTAGAAGGAACATTTACGATATGTATAATTGATAATTTATTATGTATGTGAACTAAAAAATGGTGGGAAACACTCGATACATTATCTTAACGTAAACCGCAATTAATAAAATGTCACAAATAAGACCTAAAATAAGCAATTAGTCAAATAGCATCACCTACGTATTTGTAGGATTTTTTACTGTTTTATGCTATAATAGATTAACATATGTTGTGCAACGAAATTGCAACTTTTCTTTTCTTATTTTATTATAATATTAAATTTCCTATCAAATAACATAATTTCCAGACCTTCGGCAAATTTCGGCAACTGTCAAAACTCTAATTGAAAGTTTCAGGTACGCAAAAATGATATGTCACGAGATAAATATTTCTAGTAAATATATTTACACATATATAGCATTTTTATGCATATCAGTCAAAAGTACATAGTATAAGCTTTCTGTAATGGTATAATACTTGTATAGTTTTCATTGCTAGGTGGCTAGAAAATAATCTTGAAAAAAATACAAATTCAGATCGTTTTGTGATAGTTTAGGAATGATCGTGTTTAGATGATCTTTTTTATAAACCAGTACCGACCACATACATAATTTATATATAATATAGTAGATTAACTTCTTAGTTACAGTTTGAGGTATAATACGAGTACCTGCGCCGATTTTTACAAAATGTATTTATGGCCAGGCCGTCTTAGGCACCTCCACATAGTGCGACGTGCCGACGTTTGTGGCAAAGGAGCTGCACAAACTTCCACCCGTCACCTTTGACCACGTTGACGTAACGAGCCTTCTGAAGGATATTGTCTTTCTGAAGGCCCGCCTCGGGGATGTTCTAGCGAAGTTAGATGCATCCCAAAACACCGTCGCCGATTTGCGCAAAGAATTCAGCGAGTTGCGTAACAGTGTGGCGGTAACTAGGTCATCAGTCGATGCGTCTAACGTAAACATGTGTCGCGGAGCCGGACTCGATTTATCGTCGTCAAATTCTGCGTCAGCAGTTTCGTCGCCAGCGCATCCGACGTTTGCTGAGCTTGCAGAGCGCCCCGCCTGCGTGCGCTGCCAGCGTCTGCAGCCCTGGCGAAGCCCCAACAAAAGGGTTTCGCTAGCGTTACCGCGAGTGCCCCAAAAGCTCCAAGTATGAAGCCTATGCCAGAAAAGGCGCCGAACAGGGCTGTTGATGAAGGTTTCGTGACGGTGCGAAGGTGATACGAGTAGTGTAGTAAAAAGTTTGTGGCGGCATCTACACCGCCGCAAGCGAACAACGGATCACACTGACGTCACACAAATCCTGCATCACGCAATCAGAGTTTACCGCGCAGCTAGCATATATACAACTTCCCAACAACAATCATCGGGCAGTTGCCCACCAGATACGACATCCATCTGGCCGGAGGATCCTCCCCTTTCCGGAGAGTATGAGTGAACTTTACACCCTATTCCTCATATCTCTTCAAGTTCAATTAAAAAGTTATGTTACATTGTGAAAGGGCCATGGGCTCTTTGGTGGGCGGTATGTCGAGTAAGATCAATGTATGTGTGAAAGAGTGAAGCAAGTACCTATGCATGTCTGTGTCACCATAATATCCACAAGAAATTGTCACATAATAGTCGCAAATAAATTAGCATAGTGCAAACACGTATTTTTATTACTCCGAATTCCCACAAGCAAAAGTGAACCTTAAAACTATAACAGTCTTAATTGTTCGGCAAAAAGTTGAATAGATCTTCTCCAGATTCCATATAAAATACTAAGTCAATGTTGAAACTTAGTATTTTATCTCTAAATACGCAGTAATAACGCCGTGTTTTGGTTACGGAATATGTTATGTGTATATACTATACTGTGCTCTTATAAACATATAATAAAAAGAAGAAGTTTGTCTGTTCGTTTAAAACTAATTCAAACTTATAGTACAGGTCGTACCATTTCAGTTGAGACTTACGACGCACAACGTGGTTTGACTTTAGCGGTATGAGGTCCCCGCAGGGGCGTTATGAGGGTGGCGGAAGGAGCAGTGGGAGGCGCGGTGAAGTCTCAACTTTAACGGTACGACTTGTACCTTTATTAAGACTGATTGATTACAAGGGGTAAATTAAAAGACGTGAAATCATTGGATACAGGCAGTGTTTTAATTTTCCCTTCCCGTTTGCAGTTATAATTTAGATAAAAACCCTCAAGCCTCAGTATTATCGTCTGTTTTATTTTTTAAAGTGGTTACTGCCTGACGCCATCTATTCATTGCAGAAACGTTTTAAATAACCTTTGTTGATGCTGCCATCTCGATAAATGGCTAATTGGGATATCTCGGAGGTCTGGTGTTGGTACAGTGATGGGTATTTCACCAATAAGGAAATGCCCGGGGGTCAGTGGTTGCAGGTGGTCGTTGTTCGTGTTATAACTTAGCATAACAAGGTGCTCAATTCTTCGTAGATCATATGTCTAGTCATGATCCGTTTTAAGTGATGTTTCATCGCTTTCACCCCAGCTTCCCAGAGTCCGCCTATGTGTGGGCTGTAGGCTGGGATAAAATGCCACTTTGTTTCCTCTAATGCTAACTTCTCGGTGATTGGACTCTCGAATTGGTGTCACTCGAACTCGAGGTAGGTCTCCCATTTGCTGCGGCCTTGCCGCAGCGTTTAGTTTAGCACAAATGAGACATTTTTTAATCTTTGATTTAACTAATGTCCTTGCTTTCAGGATCCAGTATCTAGTTCGTAGGAAACAGAGCATTACTTAAGTAATGCTAACTCCGCCATGCAGCGTTAGCCGGTGTGCTTCGGTGGCTAGGAGAGTGGTAAGGTTGTTGTCACGATCAAGAATTAAAGCTCGGATGTTTGCCATCTACATTTAGGTCAGAGTGACAGATTCTTCCGCCCACCTTGAGGAGGCCATTCTCGTGAAGGTAAGTTTTTAAATTATTCATGTTACTCTTTCTATTAATTGGTAAGTCTGATTTCAGGTACTGAATTTCTTCTTAGAAGCTATCCCTGTGTGCTATTATCAAGTAAGTTTTAAATGCATCATCTAGTTCCTCCGTGTTCATAGGTAAGTCTTTATTTTCTATTTTTCTTCCCTTTAAAAATCTCTTGCAGTACACTATTACTTTAAGTAGTTCTTGTAATGTACCACAATTTAAAAAAAAATAGATATACTTTTTTCATTGTCATATGTTAGGCTAACTTGTATCGTTTCTTTTCTTTCCAGATCGATCGTCATCGCGTTTGGTCTGCTGTATTGGATTACTCCTTCTATCAGCCACTGGTCAAGCAAGGATTTTCCCCGCGATGCAGTGTCAGCTGGATTTTCTGATGATTTGACATGATACCAATTATGATTGCCAATGTTGTCCAGTATTTCAACTACCCTAATTCTAACGTACGTGTTCCATCTTGCACGATCACCGAAAAGCCAGGAAAGTACGATGGTAGAATCGGTCCATGCAAATATCTGACAGGTTGTTACATTCATTGCTTCCTTTATCTGCTTCAAGAGTCCAGCAAGCAGTACAGCTCCACTGTGTTCTAGACGAGGTAAGGATTGAGGCTTAGTAGGGGCTACCTTCGTTTTAGCTGCAATGATGGAGGTCTCTCGCCGTTGCGTCACAGAAGCTAGGATACTGGTGTTATTTATAGTAGTATCAGTAGTATGAAGCCGTCTGTCTATCTCAATATTAGGTAAGTATAGATTAATTGATTCTCGTAGGTTATTCCATTCTGCGGCAATATTTTCATCTACTTCTTCATCCCATGTTACTCCTTGAAGCCATAATCGTTGAATGAGAGGTTTAGCTGGCAAAATAGAAGGTGCGAACCAGCCAAGTGGATCAAAAAATATCTGTAGGTCAGCGAGAATTGTTCTCTTCTTAGTGAGCCTTGAGGTAGCAGGTAAGTTTGGGCTGTATTGAAATCGATCAATGCTCATGTTCCAGTGTAATCCCTAACGCTCTGGTAATCCCATCTAATGTAATATCAGCAGTTCCGAACGTGACTCTGGTAAGACGGTAATCTTGGACAGGTTCTCGATTATCATTTCTCCATAGAATTGGTTGCAGATCTCGGTCTTCATCTTTAACGACGTTTTGAAGATACCTTTTTTGGATGTCAGCCACGAAGCAAACCTTCTTCATTCTCCATCTCATGATTAGACTTCTCATGTCGTCTTGTAACTGTGAGCCTACCATCAGTTCATCATTGAATGATACATTGTTGCTTCCTCTTTGAGATGTGTTAAAAACAGTTCTTAATTTGGATGTCTCTTTGTCTTTCTTTATTACCGCGTGGTGCGGTAAAGAAATTTCCAATCCTTCTGTGCACCTAGCACAGAAGGATTGGAAATTTCTTGTTTCGTTACGTCTTTCATGTCATTTAACCTTTGAGCCCCCTATTTCCGGCAAATGTAACGTTCCCTCAGGTCTCTCAAGCCCCGGGAATTTCTCGATTTCGTAGAATTTCGCAGCCGCTATAACAAAAAGTTTTTTCATAGTTTTTTGTTCGATGCTACCCACTATAAGTAAATTATTTTGGGGCCTTGAATAAACAGACCATAATCCAAAATAAAAACAGTATTCATATTACGAGAGTTGAATATTGTAAATAAATGATGAAATAATACTTACAATTTTCACGAACAGTTTGTTTACGTAAAACTTTTTTGCACACAAAAACTTATTTTTATGTTTTTTCGCACAAATAACTATTCACAACGATGAAATAACTATTCAAAAGTAAATATTCATCCACTCACAGTCAATTTAAACACAAAAACACTTGATTTCACAAAAAAACCACCACGCGGTCACTGACAGCTCACTCACGACCACGAACAATGCGTCTTTTACATTTCTATTCTATTCTATTTTTATTATGTGGCAAGCAAAGCCGATGTCGACTATTCTGCCAATGTCTAAAGTGAATTGGAAAAACAAGTGTGCATGTTAAAAGTTAAAAGTAAGAAAAATTTACTAAATTAAAATAAAAACAACAACTGAAGACAAAAGTAAAATTACTCGATTGATGTTGTTGAACACTATGTGGATTTTTTTGGGTTAGTACGGGACTGAAACAAACAATAAAAATATTAACATTATTATTGTAATAATAAAGAAGTTAAAAGCAATAAAAGCATAAAAAGCATACCACACCCACACAGACAGAATAATTTATAATTTTATGTTATTGGGACGGATGAAGGTCATCAGCGCCACAAGCAGTTCAGGGGAGGAATATTTTAACAAGGAAGGGAAATTAGTCGGAAGAGGGATTTAAAATTTAGGGAGACGGCTATATAGATTTAGAGATGGAACGTTGTTTGAGCATTCAAAAAAGATGTGATCCAAGGTGCCCTCTTCCAACCCGCACTCACAGAGAGAAGAGTCCCGAACCCGGATTTTTTCCAAAAACACGGGAGTACTACAAAAACCTAGACGAATACGACAAATGACGGATATAACGGGTTTGGAGACTTTCTTGTATGCGTAGAACCAAGGTTTTGATTTAATGACTGGTTGTACAGCATAGTAATACCTGCCCTTAATTCTTCCAGTCGTATTCCACTGTTCCTGCCATGAAGATAGTAGCTTAATTTGTGGGAGATTCAACAAATCATACCCCTGATGGGTATTGTGGGTGAGATCGGCTACTGTTGATGAGCAAGCATCTTTGGCCAAAGCATCAGCGCACTCATTGCCCTTAATGCCACAATGACTAGGTACCCAAACTAACTGAACCTCTTTGTGATTACTAACACAGGATAATAAGGAGTTTTTAATTTTTTAAACTAGGGAACTGTGCAATTTACTTTTAAAAGGATTTTGTACTAAGGCTTGCAGACAGCTAAGGGAGTCAGTGAAAATTACGGCTTTCTCGATATTTTGGTGTGACTATAAAAAGGCTAGCTTCCAATATAGCCACACATTCACCCGTCAATACAGAAGACTCCTTAGGACATTTTAATTTTAAGACTATTCTGGAGCTTTGGTAATAAACCGCAGCTCCAGTGTGGTTAAGATCTGATGATTTCGAAGCATCCGTAAAAAATAATTGGAAACCATTCCATCGCTAGCCCACCACCGCATTGAAAGTCGAATTCGCTGACGGGGATTTTTTGGATATACCAATATCAAAGACAATTTTTGGAATATAACTTACAACTTCATAGGCAACATTAAAAAGGGAAAGTCTGGGATACTGTGCAATCGGGCATGCTAAAATTTAAATTTGCCGAAAGGCGTTTAGCATTAGGGGTATTTATTTATTTTTCCAATAATTCGAGCTTCTGCATATGGCATCTAACTTGTTCAATTTTCCTATAAGAGGATGGGAAGATCTACATATTAGCCTAGACAAAAAACGTGAGGCCAGATATTGACGTCTAAAGGACAGGGGAGGTTCAGCACACTCGACCTGCAATGCGTTAATGGGGGAGGACTTCATACAACCTAAGATAATTCGAAGGCATTTAGACTGAACCTTATCCAGCCCAACCAAAGCACCTTTGTTACATAGAATCAGGAGATACGTTCCATAGTCTAAAACGCTACGAACTAAGGCATTATATACTAATTTCATGGTGTAGGGGTCCCCCCACCAAACACCCCACCAAACACCCGCAAGAACTTTTAAAATTGAAATAATTCTTTCACATTTTTGTGTAAGAAAAATTTATATGGTATTTGCCAGTTAATTTAGAGTCTAAAATAACGCCTAAAAATTTTACTTTAGTAACTTAGGAATATTTTGGCCTAAAATGCTCACTGAAACATGGGGGATGAGTTTTTGTGCGAGAGAAAATTACTGCCGAACTTTTCACCGCAGATAACGACAGGCCATGGCTTAAAAGCCACTGATTCAATGAATCCAGAGAGAGGCACATAGATGACGCAACGTCAACAATGGAGGAATCTGTCACGTACAAAACAATGTCATCGGCATATTGTAAGATCTGACAATTATTATTTAGGCAGGACCCAATATCAGCCGTATACAGGTTGTAAAGTATGGGGCTTAGGACAGAGCCTTGTGGGAGTCCCTTCCATATGTGCCTTTTATCGAATTCCTCTCCCTGGACTCTCAGGACCAATGAGCGGAACAACTGTAGCTTACATATGCATTGTATCATCTTAACCGGAAGACTCAGCTGTTGCAGTTTTTGCCTGAGTACAGGAAGAAGTACATTGTCATATGCAGAGGAGATGTCAAGGAAAGTGGCAAGAACGGATTCGTTTTTCTATAGAGCTAAGCGAATATCCGTTACTAAAATACCTACACTGTCCATTGTACTAAGCCCTTTCCTGAAACCAAATTGATAATTCGGCAGTAAGTCTCTCGATTCGACAATCCACTCAAGACGGTTTTTTATAAGGTGCTCCAGTAATTTGGCCAGGACTGAAGATAAAGCTATTGGCCTAAGGCAATTCGGATCATCTGCATGTTTGCCCGGTTTCAGCAATGGAATTATTATTTGTAATTTCCACTGATCTGGGACCCAACCTTGAGTATAGCAAACATTTAAAATATTTAAAAAGTAGGTTTTCGCCTTGTCACCCGAATGAGTTATAAATGAATAAGGTACGCCATCAATACCAGGGGCGGAGTCCTGGACATGTTTGAGCACCACATTCAGTTCCTCTAAAGTAAATGGTGCATCAAAAGGGTCCTCTGATACATTTAGCAGGGAAATACTGGGACATTCAGAAGGGAGAGGAACATATGGGGGAGCAATATTGACAAAAAAAAGTTCAGCTGTGTCCCTAGTGATTGGTGACGAGACTGATGGGGAGCACCCACGTCTAAACCCATTGATGCTTTTCCAAACCACCGAGACAGGAGTAGAGGGAGATAAGGAGGTGCAGAACTTAACCGAACCTACACGTTTCTTCTTGCGAAGGTGACGTTTGGTTCTGGCATTAATCTGACAATATGCCAATAGATTTTCGGTGCTCATATCTGCATTGTAACATTCCTCGGCCTCGTTCCTATTCCTGATTGCCAAAGTGCACTCAGGGTCCCACAACGGGGGTGAAGGGATTTTATTATGGGCACTGTTTTTCAGCGGAAAGCAGAAATCAGCACTGGAGGTGATGGCAGTAACAAAACCCTCATAACAGCTCTTGGCATGGCAGTGACCAGAAGAATCTAATAAATTTGGAATAACATCAATTTTATCCTCCAATAATGATGCAAATTTTGCCCAATCTGGTTTGGATAAGTTATATTTCAAAAGTGGAGGAGAAGTTTTCTATAAATAAGTCTTAGTAGCCAAAGTAACAATAGGATAGTGATCGCTACCATGCGACAAGGTCGTACATTCCCAATTGGTTGAAGCTGTCAGCTCAACCGAACAAAATGTTAGGTCAACACAACTCTTTTGTTGTCCGGGAGGAGATCTGCGTGTTGGGCAACCATTATTAAGAATGCAGAGATCCAGATAATCCAAGATGTCAACCAAAGCTACACCAAAAGTGTCAGAGCGTTCGGACCCCCATCTGTAATGATGGCAGTTAAAATCACCCATGACCAGAATTGGTCCTTGAGGACTAGAAAATATATTTTTTAAAATAGCCAAAAATCATGCCGAGGGCGAGCAATGTAAATCGAAAACACTGTAATGCCTTCCACCCTACCTGCTACAATACTTAAATCACCTGTGAGTGAAGTCAAAGGAAAGGACAAAAGAGGGACCCGATTATTGACAAGGAGAGCCGAACCTCCATAGCCATCAGATCTGTCATATCTGAGAATGTTGAAGTGTGGCATACGAAAGCTAACTTGGGGTGAGCCAAGTCTCAGCTATAGAACAAGCCAATGGCTTGTACTTATTCAAAAGAAATATGAGGTCGTGCTTTTTATGCCACACGCTCCTCACATTCCACTGAAGGAATACTAGGCGGGACCCCATTTTTTATTTGAAGTAGTAATGAAATAAGTTAATAGGCAACGATGGACGGTGATTGGGAACTGGAAGAAGCAGAAGAAAGAACAGTAGGTATAAGTTTTATAAGAAGTTCAATTATAGACACTGTGTTATTAGAGGGGACATTTTGATAATTGAGAGCACAGCCATTAAGCTGTGAAGTTTGAGGAGAACTAACTAACTGCTGATGAGCAGCTTTTTCATAAGATGGGGAAAGGGGGGCATGGGTCCTGGGTTTAAGTGTTACAGTTTTGCGATAAGACTGAGAAATTGGAGTTTTAGCCATGTTGGCATAATTGCGGGAAGCTGTTGGTATAATCTTGCAAGCCTCAGCATAGGGAATAGTTTTCTCAGCCATAACAGTCTTAATAGCCTTCTGCCTGCCATATTCGGGGCATGACCTGCTATTAGCAAAGTGATTACCCGAACAAAGCACACAAAAGGCCTCACCCTCAGAAATGTTGCAACCATCACCAGGGTGATCGTGGCCACACTTACTGCAGCGTGGCTTAGACCTGCATAGGTTTGCGACATGTCCAAATCTGCAACACTTGCTGCATTGAATTGTCGGGTATATATATTGCTCAACAGGGAGAGATGTGTAACAACAGTAGATCCTTTTTGGTAGCACTTGTCCATCAAAAGTTAGAACACATGTTTCAGTGGGTTTCCACTCATTAACACCGTCTATTTGTGTTTTTCTATTAATGCGGCGTACTTTTAGTATTTGTCCGCAACCTGAGGGAACTGACAAATAAGTTAATGAAAATGATAAATGATTTTATTTTCTGCAAATAGGTTTGTACAAACACTTTTACACGTCAATCATATTTTAAAAACTAGGTGAGATCGGCATTTCCTATCTGACTACTCTGAGAAGAAACGCCGAAACAAACTCAGAGGTCACAGTCTCTTTTAAAGTCCAGACATAATCTTGGTCAGGTCATATTAAGACCATGTGGATTGATATCTGAAATGGTCTTTTGAGGAAAGAACCACACAGAATTAGTGGACCTGTCCAGTCAGTGCACGCATTTGTCAGTTGTCATGCAGCTCAACACAGAACTAAAGGAGCTAAACGATTCGACGAACATTACCAAAGAAAGGACATTTGGGTAGGCCGCATAAATTACTCAAACTGCCAGACCTTGATTAAAACTAATAATAAAAAAATGCAATAAAAAAAACAACAAATCCACAATGTCTTCACATTCACAATAATTAAAATAGTATAATCCTTTACAAAGTAAATGTCATTTCATATATAAAGTGCATCAATGTCAAAGTGTAAATAAAATATGAAAATAATCTTGGTCATATCATATGAGGACTATGTAGACTGCTGTCTGAAATGGTCTTTTGAGGAAAGAACCACACGGATTTGAGTGGACCTGTCCAGTCAGTGCACGCATTTGTCAATCATCGTGCAGCTCAACTCAGAACTAAGGAGCTCAACAATCCGACGAACAATACAAAAGAAAGGACATTTGGGGAGGCCGCGTAAAGTACTCAAACAGCCAGACCATCATCATTAAAAGAAGAAAAAAAAATGCAATGACCCACATAGTCCTCACATTCACAAAAATTAAAACAATATTATACTTTATACAGTAAACATATATATCGGGATAGGCCCTCATCAGCGATATTACACTTGCACTTTGTAAGTAGGCGTGGATTGTCGGGCGAAGAAAATAGAGATACTAGTTACAGCACAATCACTTTATTTCACTCACAATGTCTTATAAAATAATCACCATGAAATAACCTGAAGGCAGAGGTTCGACATATTAAATGAAAGTATGAGATATAGCAGTAACCAACTCTTTTATTCCGACAGCTTGTTAATTAATTAAATAGATCGCGATAATAGCTCTAGGCGCTACGGCAGGCGCACCGGGCCGAGCCTGCCACAAGAATGCTCCCCCTCTTCGCTGCGCACTAGCTTACATTAAGTTGCTCGAGAAGTGGGGAGAGTGGGGAGGCGAACGTCCGCTTTGCACAGCGTAACTCGGCCCGCTGTACCTACCGCTAACGGTGACGCCGACACGGCCATACTGACGTGCGGACGTCCTCGTACGCGTAGACTCATCAAGCATTGTCTAAAAAGACATAACGTTATTATTGATGTTCGTTCATCCTGACTAGCAATCTCGATGAGCAAAAAAGATCCAGGTCATCCCTACTGACTGTGCAACCAACTCTGGACCGCTCAATATTGAGCCTTCAGGACTTATACTAGTAATCTGGTCCGGTTCAGCCCTGCAGAGTTTACTACTAATTCGGGACCGCTCGTTATTGAGCCTTCAGAACTTTAGCAATCTGGTCCGGTTTACCCCTTCAGAGTTATAATCTTCTGGCCCGGTCCAGCGACCCTACAGAATTATAACCGCCTGGTCCGGTCAAATGACCCTTCAGAATTATAACCTCCTGGTCCGGTCTTACGACCCTACAGAGTTATAATCTCCTGGTCCGGTTATAACAAACCCTTCAGGATTGTCACTGCTTGGTCCGGTCATGAATGACCCTACAAGATCACTCCAGTTTATACAGTTTTTTTTTCTCTCTTTTTTTTAGCTCTTTTTTTTTCTCTTTTTGTCTCTCTTTTGTACCTCTTTTGTCTCTTTTTTGTCTCTCTTTTGTATCCTTTTTAGTCTCTTTTTAGTCTCTTTTTTTGTCTTTTTTTTGTCTCTTTTTTGTCTCTTTTTTTTGTCTCTTTTTTTTGTCTCTTTTTTTTGTCTCTTTTTTTTGTCTCATTTTTTAGTCCGGACTAAAATGGTCCCTGTAGATTATATAATCAAATGTATTAAAGTACTTGTCTCAACAATCCACACATGCTATGTTCATTGGTAGTTTCACTACCACCAAAGTCATTTACTTTAGAGCCTATAACAGAAACAAACTATTTTAATCTTAAGAATAGACTTGACTTAGACACTCCACCGAATGCGTAGCACGCCTGTGCGATGCCGACCGAGTCTCATGTCATACAGCCAGCAAAATGTCACTGAGTGTCATGTCATTGAATGTGTCGTAGCAGACACATAATTCATGTTCACACACACATAACACTCTAAACTAACAAACGACATCTATGAAAACTAAATAACACTAATTTAAGTATTGAAGCGCCGTCACGGCCAGACTGACATTCACACGTCCTTGTGCGTCTCCATCCCCTTAAAGTCACCGCAGGCCCATTTTTCTGTAAAAAGAATAAAACTGGTAGATTTTCCTGTACGCTCGTCCATCGGTGACAAACATTACAACGTTTTATAACCCACAAAATCAACCTTTAGGAGCTGAGCCGGACAACTTAAATAGGCCTCCCTTGAGCTAGTTATCTCTCCAGATAACATGGACCAGGCAGCCAATCAGCGTCTCTCCGATCACTAACTAGTACCACACATATCTCCATTGATCTCATAGCCTCTCAGACTAGACGATCACTTTATAATATGACCCAGAATATCGGCCTGCATAAGCCAGTTCTTTAGACTACCCAATAACACACACCATAGGATGTCAACCCGCATGAGTCGGACCCTTACTTTATCTCACAGATTAGTACCAATTTTACGTTTAATTACGTTTCTTCACTCTCAGAGGCCGAGAAGTTTTCAGAGCTGGCGGATAACGTACGTGAACTACAAATAGACAAAGCATCACTAAAACCACCCGATGACGCCCACTCCATTCGTCAATCGCGGACTGCCGCCACCTCGGCCTCCTTCAAGCTACCCGTCAAAGTGGTAGCTAAATGCACCAAGCCCTCACTTCCCCCGGGCATTGCACGAAAATGCTTACGACCATATTTGCATTCTCTATTAGACACACAACAAAGGGAAGTCTTTACTCCCTGCGAAGCCCAAATGAACCCAGAGGGGGGTCACATACAATTAAGTAGGAATCACCACTGTAGAACGGTCTCATTTTTCCTACTGTGACGCAGCAACTCTCCCAATATTCTCCCATGCTAACTTACGAATTTCACCCAAATCTCACCGAAACCCAGACTCAGAATATGAAGCCACACTTAAAAACCGCGCCCGAGTCCCAAACACAAGTTCTGTTTGTGTTACCCTAGACCTTGGACCATCCGTCGCTAGCTGCACTTCGAGAAGCTCGCCGCGCCAGGTCCCACCAGATTCACTTTCGATTATAACAAGTAAGCACCTCAATGTCCTCATGACTCTCTCTACCCGAACACATGCCCTGCCAGAACCGTTAGCAACAAGGTGCAACTCTACACCATGTTCACCATAAAATTGCTCTGTCTGCGCCAATACAATACCCACCCCGATCCGAAATGATCCGCGAAGTCGCACCGAAAAGACAGAGCCTCCTTTAGTGCTTCATCTGCACCTGCTGCATCCAACTAAGAAGTGCACTCGAGAAGGACTCATTTAGTGAAAGAGTCAACAATGACAAGAATACTCCCTACCATCGATTTCTCCACACAACTTCTCCGCGATGTCTAAATGTACAGTATAACATTGTGCAGAAACCCTAAGCATAGGATGGAGTGAGCCCCGAACAATCCCTTGAGGCCCAGCACACAAGTGTGAAGTTCAATCAGTGCGTTCCAGTCAAATCATTTTAGTCAGAACCCGTTCTGATGTTAGTATTTCGATCACTTTCTTGTAAATATCTTGTCTGTCCATTTGATAGGCCCTTTTAATTTGATTCAAGATTCTTAACGTAAAACACGTGAAATATGGGGCAAACCGCCAAAAACTAATCTAAAGGACCTACACATCGCTCAAAATAAAATTATTAAACTATTATTTCACTATGATTACCTTACACCTACAGTTAAAATTTACAGGGAAACGAAACTCTTACAGGGAAATGAATATTAAACAACTTCCTGCATATTGCACCAGAATACTTAAAAATTCTAAGTAAGTTCATTCACACAAAAATACATCAGGTACACAATCGCAGCAATAGTAGGAAGGATCACATTTTACTACCGCGAGTGCGGACAGTCAATGGCGAGAGAACAATTATTTTTGCGGGAGGGCAACAATATAATAAGCTACCTATAGAAGTAAAGAATGCGAACTAAACGTTTGGTATTTTCAAGATTAAATTTTAAAAAATCACTTTCTAAATGATCAAACACATCCATTAAACAGACTTGCCCTACTACTGTATTGCTTTATTGTGGCACCGGGATCGCATTCCTTATCTACGGAAATTATTTCTTTTGCGGGTGGATCGAAAAGTTTTAAGTTGTGTTAGTTAATAATGTTATTTGCGTACGAAAAGAAATGGTATTACAACTTAGATGATTTAATATAAATTAAAACAATAGCTGCTTAGTTTGTGTGTCCAAGTTATATTTTAAGTTTTAAAACGTTCTCAAGTAAGTGAAATCTTTGTAATTTATTTTCGAGAAATAAATTTCTTTAACCATAAACACCATACCACCAATAAAGAATCAATTATCCTTTCGCACTGAACTAATGCGAGTTTATCTTCACCATGTAGGTCAGTTTTGATGTTGTGGTATATGATAATGAAACTCTTTAGTAACGTTAACTTTCTTACCCCAAATAGAATGTAATTTTGCAATATCGGTACGTACATGGATCTACTATCTAATAGATCCCTACCTATAATAACTGGTTCTGTAATTGAGTTAACAGGCACAACATGAAACAAAAAGGACACTGACGTGTTGAATTTCACCACGGCTCAGTTATTCTGCGATTCATATTTAACGTTTTCTTTACACAGGTATACCTGTAAGGTAAACTAAATCACAGCGCATAGTACCCTGGATTTTTTGACAAAGCTAAAAGCTACAAACGAACTACCAGATTATCTATTAAAAAGAAAAGGAACGAGCTCACCGGATGATGTGGTTGTCCATACACGTAGCAGGTGAGACGGTTCGTATCACGACTCTTCGGTGCTGGTGCTCGATTCGAATTCTTCACTTCGGTCAAAGGTTCGTACTGCCACTTGCTTCAATCACTTGATTTTTGGACTGTTTTGCTTTAACGATGGCATGTGCCATTGAAGCGATTGTCATTATCAGGATCAAACCGTATCAGTCGCGCAGTTGCGGTGAAATTTGACGTTTGCGGTTAAGTGGTTGCCGGAAGTCGTGATAGCAAAAACTCCATATTTTGAATAGATTAGACGTTAGCCCACACTTCACTGTCGTCATTTTTTTCTTCAGGTTTTTGCCCTTCGAATCCCAATTCTGATATCGGGATAGGCCCTCATCAGCGATATTACACTTGCACTTTGTAAGTAGGCGTGGATTGTCGGGCGAAGAAAATAGAGATACTAGTTACAGCACAATCACTTTATTTCACTCACAATGTCTTATAAAATAATCACCATGAAATAACCTGAAGGCAGAGGTTCGACATATTAAATGAAAGTATGAGATATAGCAGTAACCAACTCTTTTATTCCGACAGCTTGTTAATTAATTAAATAGATCGCGATAATAGCTCTAGGCGCTACGGCAGGCGCACCGGGCCGAGCCTGCCACAAGAATGCTCCCCCTCTTCGCTGCGCACTAGCTTACATTAAGTTGCTCGAGAAGTGGGGAGAGTGGGGAGGCGAACGTCCGCTTTGCACAGCGTAACTCGGCCCGCTGTACCTACCGCTAACGGTGACGCCGACATATACATGTCATTGTTTAGATAAAAAGGTACGTATATAGAAAACAAACATTAAAAGAAAAACAGTAAACAAATAGCAAATTACACATCAATTATGTCTGTGTAAACCCTTTGGAGCAGCTCAATCAAAAGCCTTCTTGTCCTCAATATAGTCCTTGACAGTATAATAGGCTTTCTGGCATAATTTCCGCTTTATAAAAGATTAAAATTTATTAAGGCTTAGTTCTTGAATGTGGCTAGGAAGTTTATTATAAAAACGTATACATTGACATTTAAACGAGCCACTTAAGCTCTTGAGCCTGGTAGTGGGAACAACAAATTTGTGTTTATTCCTAGTATTTTTTTACGGATATCACTGTATTTTTTAAAAAGATTAATATTTTTATGTGCGTATAAAAGATTTTCATAAATATACTGAGAAGGCACAGTCATTATATTAATCTCTTTAAATTTGTCTCTGAGGTAGTGTCTGGGACTTAATTTATAAATTGAACGAATTGCCCTTTTTGTAAAATAAAAACTATTTGAATATCGCCGGCATTTCCCCACAAAAGAATACCGTACGACATCACACTATGAAAATAACTAAAGTAAACTAAACGCGCTGTCTCTAAATCAGTTAAATTACGAATTTTTCTAATGGCGTATGCTGCAGAGCTTTTTTTTTTGACAATTTATCTATATGGGGGCCCCATTGAAGCTTGGCATCCAAAGTTATGCCTAAGAATACTGTGGAGTTTTCAGGTTTCAACTCTTCACCCTTTAAAAGAACACTAGTTTCTACTTGTCTAACATGAGGTATCGTAAACTTAATACATTTAGTTTTTTTCTCGTTAAGAAGTAGGTTATTAACATTAAACCAGTTAACTACCTTAGCGAGGGCGCTATTTACATTGTCAGTAACCAGCTGCTGCCGTTTCAGTTTAAATAAAAGTGAGGTGTCTTCTGCAAACAACACTATATCTTGATTATCCTTTATGAGGTATGGCAAGTCATTAATATAAATAAGAAACAAAAATGGGCCAAGAATTGAGCCCTGGGGGATCCCCATTCTAACTACTAATCCAGGTGATCTTTTTCCGTCAACATCTACTCTTTGAATACTATCACTTAAGCAAGAAGTAAGAAGATCCAGAGAGGCGTTCCGTATTCCGTAGTGGTGCAGTTTCCTGATTAATGTTTCATGAAGAACACAATCAAATGCCTTGGACAGATCGCAAAAGATGCCCAAAGCATCGCACTTGTCCTCCCAAGCATTATCCCAAACATGTCCTAAAAGTTCAACTCCGGCATCAGTAGTCGAACGACCCTTTGTAAAACCAAACTGTTTGTTATGCAGTAATTTGTGTTTATTAAAAAATCTTTGTATTTGATCTAAAATAAGTTTTTCAAAATTTTTACTAAAGGTAGGTAGCACTGAAATAGGTCTATAATTAGTAGGGTCAGATGTACTACCCGATTTAAACAATGGTATTATTTTACTGTTTTTCATAAGATCAGGAAACTCACCACGGTCAATACAATTATTAAAAATAACAGCTAAAGTAGGTGCTACAATGTCTATAATTGACTTAGCAACGTCCACAGAATTACCCCATAGATCTGCGGTATTTTTAACATTTAATGTGTGAAAGGTTTTAATTATATCTCTACAGGTGACATATTGGAAATTAAATTCAGAATCACAAACTGGAACGTTTTCTTCTTTCTTCTTTCAAAGGCCGCGGCGACTTGAGCAAAATCATAGCATAATCAGCCTATAACGTTCCCACTGCTGGGACACAGGCCTCCTCTCAATGAGAGGTAGTGAGCCGTAATCCACCACGCGGGCTCAGTGCGGGTTGGTAGATGTCACATGTCTTCGAATGTTTGGTTCTAGGACATGCCGGTTTCCTCACGATGTTTTCCTTCACCGTTTTGAGAGCAGTGGTGATGAAAATATTTACACAAAGTAAAGCGCCTGCTTGGGTTCGAACTCACGACCCACAACTCGTAAGTCGGGACCGTTACCACTGGGCCACCACTCCTCCACTGGGCCACCACTCCTTACTTCCACTCCTGACTCCTGGGCGACTTGAGAATCTGATTTAATTATGTTGCCATCAATATCAAGGCTGAAGTCACTACTTCGGTTGCATGACCTTCCCTTCCCGTTTCGCTATTAATGAGATTCCATGTCGTTTTAATTACTACTATTTTTAATTTTTGAACTCAAGTAACGTGACTTGGCCATACAACAAACTTTTTTAAATAATTTTGAATAATTCCTGACATATAAATTAAATTCAGCAGTGTTTATACAAGTCCGTTCATCATACAACTCATAAAGTCGTTTTCTACTTTTATGTATACCAATGGTAGCCCAGTCACTGAAGGAAACATTACTATTAACCGAAAATGTCTTTGGAATTAAAGTATTATCAAACTGTGTACAATACATTTTGAAAAAAGCATTATATTGTTGATTAGAGTCATCATTAGTTGATAAAAGTGGTAAATTACTTAGAAGTTTAGTTTTAAATGTTTCCAAACGATTAGTAGTTTTTGGATTAACAGTGATACCTTTTTTTTATTTTTTTTTTGTTAATATTTGAAATAGTGACCAACTGCCCGCAATATTCTGAGTCTATTAAATTAATAATTTCCTTGTGGGTTGGTATAACATCTGTATAAACATTATCTAGGCATGTGGCACTAGTGGGAGTTATCCTAGTGGGCTCCAAAAATTGGTTTGCAAGATTGTATGACTGAAACAAACTTATAATTCTAGTACTTAACCCAGAATTTTCTAACAAATTAACATTAAAATCACCGCAAGTGATAATAGACTTATTAGAATTACAGATTTTGTTCAACACTTCATCCATAACCTTTTCAAAACAATCATACAATCCTGAAGGCGGTCTGTACACACTTAATTTAATGAACTGCTCCAATTCGATACAGGCTATCTCAATTGTTCGCTCAACAGACAGGCACACAATATCCTAACGGTCTTTAAATTTGATCTGGTTATTTACGAATATTAATGAGCCACCATGTTTTTACTCTGCTACGAGCCGCATTTACTCTTCTGAACGAACTACCAACCTGGTGATTACTAAAATTGAAAATAAACTGGTGGCCTTTAAGCCAATGTTCTGTCACACAAAGAATATCTATATTGTTACAATTCAGGAATAAATCTACTTCTAAATCTTTGTTTAAAAACCCTTGAATATTTTGATGCACCAGGTTGATATTATTTAATTTATTTACACACACATTTGGTTTACCATTTGCTTTCCTTACATTTTTGCAAGAGGTTGTCTCTATTGTCTTTATTTCTAATTTAAATGAAAGTCAATGTCAATAATTGGTTCCAAATTATTGGCAGAATAGTCTAACATGTCATTGCATTGCTCAAAAGAAGCAAGTTGTTTAGCCAAATTCTTGGCTGTAATAGATAAAAATATGATAGCGACACAGCTATCTGTCTTTTATATATCATCATAGTTTGAAAGATAGTACATAATAATATCATACCTATCTTTTGTCAAATACAAGTTATTACCAACATAATTGAGAGTATCTAATAATTGAAATAGATTATTATTAAATGTCAAATTATGTAATGTCATATTGATTTTGTGACGGTACCTAAATTACCCTAGGCTGATAAATATTTCGTTTTTCCTAATTATGTTAATACTAGCGTTAAGGTCGGTTTCCCCCGAAGGGGAAAAGGCCGCACTCCAACCCCGTGCGGCCCTGTAGAGCTCGTCACCAGACTTGGTCACTCTCCCACCGATAATAGAAATGAATTCCCAAATTTATAGAAGCCAAATGCCTTGATATTATTAATGAGGCAAGGAAACAATGTATCAATATTAGATGATACTTGGGACTTCATAGTTATGAAATATATTGGAAGTGATTTTAGAAAACTAAATAATAGAGGGATGCAGAGTAAATTATTATATAAACTTGTGAGTAACCCAAACGCTAGCGCGTAACAGGTATTTGATCAGTCGTAACTCACACAATACCTCGCATCTACACTCGGAGTACTCAGAGATACACTTCCATAAAGTGACGCAAGCGGCTTTACAGCGGCATAGCGTCGACATGATGCTCTTTTGGAGTCATGGCCCTTAGCAGTTCTCTCGAACTGATAAACGAGACGAAGCGGCTTTTCCTGCGGCAACCGTGCGACTGTCCTTGTCTAGCAACGGCGCGGCTAGTTCTAGCGGCATTGCGTCTGCATCATGCTCTTAAGGAGACATGGTCCCTATCAGTCCTTAGACTGGATATGAGATAGTTGTGGTCACCCAAACCCCCGGAAGTTCACTCTTTGCACAACAAGCATATTTGCAAGACACGTGCTCATGTCAGTCTGACCGAGTTATTAGTATAAGATAAAGAATATTATATTCTTTGAATTACTAGATAATTTGTGTTGAGAAATTAAAACTCGAGGATTATTACTAAATAAAGTTTAGAGTTCTAGTATCGGCCAAAGGCAACGAATACAACATTCAAGAATTACTAGTTATGAGAGTAGAGAATCAAACTCAAGCATTATTAATAGAGTTGTGAATCAACTCACTTTAAAGTCTATAGACAGCCCCAAAGAGCCCACCCGTCACCACTTCCTAGTGCTTATGCTGGGGAGAAGAAGTGGCGCAACAAACTCCCCAGCAACACGTGTCTGTCTGATTAGTTAAAATGACTATCAACTCCATCAACCTAGGATAACTATAATAACTAAAGGCTCACCCAGTCTCACCTACAAACACTAACACTATTACATTTATACGTTAAATTAATTATTATACGTTAAAGCTAGATTATAGAATACTAATAAACTAAATATGTGCTTCAACACGACTATATTTTACTTATTTAATATTAACTCGTTCTCCTACAACAGCCCACTTGGACAAGGCCTCTGGCACTCAATAATTCTCCTAACTTCCTTAGCCTAGCCTTACACCGACCGTTTCCTACCACGGTCTGTCTTCCTTCTCGCAGGTAGCGCTAATAATACCTGTAATAGAATCTTCATAATGTTAAGAGGTAAGGGAATCGTTACGCTTGCGCTTTAATCAACAATATACGTTAATGTATCTGTGTATGATATATATGATATACCCATTTCAGTGAGACGGGGAACCGTTTTACAACGTATGTCTCATTGTACGTGTTCTACTAAACCTAACGCATATAACCTCTGAGGACAATATACGATTTTAGTAGAACATGTTCCCTAAGCACAATATAAATGTCTTACTCAATCCTAGAGACAGTGAACTACGAAGCCCAACTGCCATTGAGTGAGACAAGTATTGAGTATAAAATTCTAAACGCGTGCTAATGTTAATATCATCTTTACGGCAGCCTAGCCCCATTTCTAGAATAACAGAAAATATCGCACAAGCGTACCGTAGACTCAGTCTGTAGCAAAACTCAATGCGATCGTACTCGGTGTTTGCCGAGGTGGTTATTTCGTCACCTCACATCTCGTTAATCTTCCCCATTTCGAGGATACAGTGCGGCAGTAAGCGGCAAAGCGTCCAAATTGACGTGTTTCGAGAAATAGTGTCGATTTAGAAATTGGCGTACCATATGCCGGGTGTAGGTTTTATCGAGACACGGTCCCTAGCGTTCTTAGAACGACTACCAATCCAGTTTGGGGAAGTGTGTAAAGCCTACTCCCTCTCCCCGGAGACGTGCATACAACGAACCTTTCGTAAAGAGTTGTGTGGCCAAACCTTTTTGGAAGCAGTAATTATCACTAACGTTTGATTGTTTTATAATGCCGATTTAGATCGACTTCATAGCATATGTTGTTTTAAATGAACTGAGAGTATTTACGGTTCTGCCTTCCGTATGTGGTTGCGCATATTACAGGTCAAAGTCGTCAAAAGTCGAGCGTCAGTGCTCAGTGTCAAATAAAGCGGAAGGCCTTCTCCGATTCCCTATAATCAAACGCAAATGACAAATATCTGTCAGGGTATGGATTAGGAGATGGACACGTAATACAATAGAAAATAGAGTTAATTAATAGCGCAATGTCGCTATGCTGGAATAAATGATTATTAATAGCTCTGCAGCGATATTATCTAAATGTTACCTACAAATCATAAAACAAATCAGCCTACGAGAACAATACAATGGAAAAGACACATTATTAGTAAAGAGTTTAACACTTACCAATGATATCTTTGTAGGGAATTATATTACTACTCACGAAATGCCGCACGTAGTACCAACTTCACCTCGAACACAGCTCCTCCCAGCTCACAACACTCACCAACCTCCTAACTTAACTAGCTTTCCCTCTTCAGACTATCACGACCGAACCCTGTCATGTCCTAAGACCCACTGTCCTTCCTCAACACCCCCGCCAACTATCCAAAATCGGCGTCTGATCCCTTCCCACACAATTTTTTGTAAACTTCGACTTATAACACATTTTATATTTCTCAATTGCGTCCCGGGTCGGATTCACAGATGGCTGCAATAACGCGTCCTCGCTTTAACTTTCTCGTTTTCAGAATTTCTAAAACTATGGATTTCGATTGTCTTACCATTTCTTTCGAGCGACGATGGCTGCCATAAGTGGCCATAAAATAGAAATGTAATGCATTTCTGAGAAGCCAATAAGTGCAAAGAATTAGGATATCTTGTTATTTATTAGGGTAACGCGTCAAGCTGTCAGACCATAAAATTAAGATTTAATGTTTTTCGTAAAGTGGGCCGAACCACGTGGATGGTTTAGAATAAATATAATATTTTGTTATTAAATAGGAATAAGTGACAGACAGATACAATTTCAAATCTTAAGTTATTTTCCTCCTGTGGCAAACTGTTACTATAAGGGAATGTAAACAACACAATTTTTCTTAAACTAAGATTAGACAATGTTCTATAATATTGGAGCAATTTTCCTTTGTTCATGTTTCCCCTATCACCCATAAAAATTAGTAATGTAGTGTCCTGGTTAAAGTTATATTTAATAATTTCTTTCATAATATCAAATAAGGAACAACCAGGCATACAGTATTTTATTACAGAGTGTCCCGGATATTCGTCTGTCAATAAGTGGCCTAAGTCCCTTCCAATCTCATCGCAAAATAATATTATATTATTTTGTACTATTTGTTTACATTGTTTACTGGAACTATAAATAGTAGTAGGAATAGTCAAATCAACACAAGGCTGCACTAAGGTGGTATTGTATGTTGACAATGAATGGTCCTGTGACAGTACCTAAATTACCCTAGGCTGATAAATTTTTCGTTTTTCCTAATTATGTTAATATTAGCGTTAAGGTCGGTTTCCCCCCAAGGGGAAAAGGCCGCACCCCAACCCCGTGCGGCCCTGTAGAGCTCGTCACCAGACTTGGTCACTCTCCCACCGATAATAGAAGTGAATTCCCAAATTGATAGAAGCCAAATGCCTTGATATTATTAATGAGGCAGGGAAACCGTGTATCAATATTAGACGATACTTGGGAATTCATAGTTATGAAATATATTGGAAGTGATTTTAGAAAGCTAAATAATAGAGGGATGCAGAGTAAATTATTATATAAACTTGTGAGTAACCCAAACGCTAGCGCGTAATAGGTATTTGATCAGTCGTAACTCACACAATACCTCGCATCTACACTCGGAGTACTCAGAGATACACTTCCATAAAGTGACGCAAGCGGCTTTACAGCGGCATAGCGTCGACATCATGCTCTTTTGGAGTCATGGCCCCTAGCAGTTCTCTCGAACTGATAAACGTGACGAAGCTGCTTTTCCTGCGGCAACCGTGCGACTGTCCTTGTCTAGCAACGGAGCGGCTAGTTCTAGCGGCATTGCGTCTGCATCATGCTCTTAAGGAGACATGGTCCCTATCAGTCCTTAGACTGGATATGAGATAGTTGTGGTCACCCAAACCCCCGGAAGTTCACTCTTTGCACAACAAGCATATTTGCAAGACACGTGCTCATCTCAGACTGACCGAGTTATTAGTATAAGATAAAGAATATAATAATTCTTTGAATTACTAGATAATTTGAGTTGAGAAATCAAAACTCGAGGATTATTACTAAATAAAGTTTAGAGTTCTAGTATCGGCCAAAGGCAACGAATACAACATTCAAGAATTACTAGTTATGAGAGTAGATAATCAAACTCAAGCATTATTAATAGAGTTGTGAATCAACTCACTTTAAAGTCTATAGACAGCCCCAAAGAGCCCACCCGTCACCACTTCCTAGTGCTTGTGCTGGGGAGAAGAAGTGGCGCAACAAACTCCCCAGCAACACGTGTCTGTCTGATTAGTTATAATGACTATCAACTCCATCAGCCTAGGATAACTATAATAACTAAAGGCTCACCCAGTCTCACCAACAGACACTAACACATACTAAGTTAAAACTAGATGATAGAATAATAATAAACTAAATCTGTGCTTCAACACAACTATATTTTACTTATTTAATATTAACTCGTTCTCCTACAACAGCCCACTTCGACAAGGCCTCTGGCACTCAATAATTCTCCTAACTTTCTTAGCCTAGCCTTACACCGACCGTTTCCTACCGCTGTCTTCCTTCTCGCAAGTAGCGCTAATAATACCTGTAATAGAATCTTCATAATGTGAAGAGGTAAGGGAATCGTTACGCTTGCGCTTTAATCAATCAATAATAGCTACGTTAATGTATCTGTGTATGATGTACCCATTTCAGTGAGACGGGGAACCGTTTTACAACGTTTGTCTCTTTGTACGTGTTCTACTAAACCTAACGCATAAAACCTCTGAGACAATATACGATTTTAGTAGAACATGTTCCCTAAGCACAATATAAATGTCTTACTCAATCCTAGAGACAGTGAACTACGAAGCCCAACTGCCATTGAGTGAGACAAGTATTGAGTATAGAGTTCTAAACGCGTATTTATGTTAATATCACCTTTACGGCAGCCTAGCCCCATTTCTAAAATAACAGAAAATATTGCACAAGCGTACCGTAGACTCAGTCTGTAGCAAAACTCAATGCGATCGTACTCGGTGTCTGCCGAGGTGGTAATTTCGTCACCTCACATCTCCTTAATCTTCCCATTTCGAGGATACAGTGCGGCTGTCAGCGGCAAAGCGTCCAAATTGACGTGTTTCGATAAATAGTGTCGATTTAGAAATTGGCGTACCATATGCCGGGTGTAGGTTTTATCGAGACACGGTCCCTAGCGTTCTTAGAACGACTACCAATCCAGTTTGGGGAAATGTGTGAAGCCTAACCCCTCTCCCCGGAGATGCGCGTACGACGAGCCTTTCGTAAAGAGTTGTGTGGCCAAACCTTTTTGGAAGCAGTAATTATCACTAACGTTTGATTGTTTTATAATGCCGATTTAGATCGACTTTATAGCATATGTTGTTTTAAATGAACTGAGAGTATTTACGGTTCTGCCTTCCGTATGTGGTTGCGCATATTACAGGTCAAAGTCGTCAAAAGTCGAGCGTCAGTGCTCAGTGTCAAATAAAGTGGAAGGCCTTCTCCGTTTCCCTATAATCAAACGCAAATGACAAATATCTGTCAGGGTATGGATTAGGAGATGGACAAGTAATACAATAGAAAATAGAGTTAATTAATAGCGCTATGTCACTATGCTGGAATAAATGATTATTAATAGCTCTGCAGCGATATTATCTAAATGTTACCTACGAATCATAAAACAAATCAGTCTACGAGAACAATACAATGGAAAAGACACATTATTAGTAAAGAGTTTAACACTTACCAATGATATCTTTGTAGGGGATTAGATTACTACTCACGAAATGCCGCACGCAGTATCAACTTCACCTCGAACACAGCTCCTCCCAGCTCACAACACTCACCAACCTCCTAACTTAACTAGCTTTCCTTCTTGAGACTATAACGACCGAACCCTGTCATGTCCTAAGACCAACTGCCCTTCCTCAACGCCCCCGCCAACCATCCAAAATCTGGGCTCGGAACTTTCCCACACTATTTTTTTGTAAACTGCGACTTAAAACACATTTTTCTATTTCTTAATTGCTTTTACGATTCACAGCTGGTTGCAATAACGCGCCCTCGCTTTAACTTTCTCAGAATTTGTAAAGAACTATGGGTTTCGATTGTCTAAACATTTCTTTCAAGCGACGACGGCTGCCATAAGTGGCCATTTGCGTGTGCCATTAAATAGAAATGGAATGGACTTCTAAGAATTCTAAACTATTTTACAAGTGCAAAGAATTAGGATATCTTGTTATTTATTAGGGTAACGCGTCAAGCTGTCAGACCATAAAATTAAGATTTAATGTGTTTCGTAAAGTGGGCCGAACCACGTGCATGGTTTTAGAATAAATAATTATAATATTTTGTTATTAAATAGGAATAAGTGACAGACAGTCACAGTCCGGTGTAGGAAAATTAGATGGTATTTGACAATGATCACAGGTGTTTGATTGTGAGTTTACCAGCTCATTCATTGCCAACACATATTCCCTCATAAGATCTTCAGAGGTATTATATTTAGTAGTCATTGCACTAAGTTTCTCTTGCAAATGGTCAAGTTAAGATTGCAAGTCCTGTGTGTCAATGTTGTATTTCCTAGTACTTTGGTCCAAATTAAAAGAAGACATATCTAATAGTTTCAGTAAGTTTAACCTTTCTCTATTGAGTTTAACATTTTTGATAAAAAAACCTTTGTCTTTTTACCATTTTTTGTGTTTTCACAATATATTTATTGATTTTGATGTAGTTAGAGCTTCTTCTTCGGTAATGTCTGAGGGAACCCCAGTAACAACACCCATCCTTGTAATATTAAATGTAGGGATTGATGCAGAATAACCATATTTGGATAAGACATTGTTTACCAAGAAAGAGTTAGCATCCTGGGGGGAAGCAAACTCCACTGACACACGGTTTTAATGTTTGCAATGTTATTAGTCATCAAGAACTTACCAAAATTAACGGGGTGTAGGGTGGTGCCAGTATTTGGTTGAGTCTCTATACGAGAAACATGTACAACATAAGGAGCCTTATCCATAACGGAGTACTTTATACGACCAATTTGACTTCTTGGTTGCTTGCTCGCAAGAGTGGGTGCAATAATTTCTTCGACACCGGGGCGTTTGATGAGTTTGTTCGGGATTGTGATACATCCATCTCTATAACGCTACAGACGACATCCGCGAATTGAAACGACTGGAATATCGGGTGGGTCAGGATCAGGGGGTTTATTGTTATCCATCTTGGATAAAACGCGACTTTAACAAAACAATCACAAAACAAACCTGGTTACGAACACAAGAACAACACTCTTAAAACAACAACAAGTCACACAAATGTCAACAACACACAAAAAAAAATGCTAAAAATTCTAAACACACGTGCTAGCCAAGAACACTGTGTCGAGACTGGAGATCGCTAAATTCGTAACATCCTTTCTCAACCTTTATTTTATTTTACAATACGAGAATTAACCGCGTGAAGTGGGGTGGGTCCGTACGGGCCCAGTGGGATTCAAAGGTGGCCTTTAAAGGCCCGGGAGGCCTTGAGAGCGGTTCGTATTCTATAATAACTGTAGCATAGTCGCTTTTCAGCTTTGGGTTATTCTTAAATCTTTGTCCTAATTGATATAATCTCTTTAAAGCTATTGTTCTCGTTTCTCCATGGGTTCTTAATAGCATGTTAGATTTCTTTGGCAAGGTTTCAATATACCGTCCGTCCTTGTTTCTTGTGGTCGTGGTCTCATAGATCTCCTCACACTTTCGTTCTGCAGCTGTGGGTTGATGCTTGTCATACGGGTCTTGTTCCCACATTCGTTTCAGCAGGTCATTCAGATCAAGATTGAGGTGCATCCTCATATCATATCTCCAGGTGGTTTGTGTTCCACGTTCCCAAATAGAATCCAACCCAAGGTGGTGTTTTGAGCACATTGTGTTCTTGAAGGACCCTTGATAACTTTACCTTTCATAATGTGGGCATACACGTCAACACCCAATAATAAATCTTCTCGTCCTGATTTATAGAAGCTTGTATCCACCAGAGCGAGTCCTTGCAGATGCGGCTAGGTGTCGGTGGAGATGGTTAGTGACGGTAATGTAGTAGTGAGTCGCGTAGACATGATGTAAGTTTTGTCTTTAAGGTTGAAACAAGTGTAACGTTGGTTTCGGCTGATTGTGCAGAATCTTGATTAGTTTCAACATCATGGTTTTGATTCTTGTTGTCTGGTTGATTTGGTGACGTCATCGGCGTGGATTGATGCGTGAGCGTGAGACATTTTCGGCAGGACATCTTCAGGCGACATCTATAAGCAGAGTGTCCTGGGGCCAGACAATAATAGCATAGATTGTGTTGTTCCAGATACTCACACCTCTCAGTTGGATTAAGTTTTATGAATTTCTCACCGTGACATTATGTGTGGTCCTTTTTGCACATAGCGCAGCTTCTTGGTTTTGAAGAAGTTTTATTTGATTTGGACACGTGAACAGCGTATTCTTTTCCCTTAGGTGTGGCATACACCTTTTTCTGATTGAAGGCGTAATAAGCTCGAGCGTGCGGAACTTTGATTGTAGGAACTTGTGCCGTGCATCCCATTTAGGTAACTCGTCATTGTTGTCGTAAGCAACTTCTTTCCATTCACGATGCGTCTCTGGGTCCAATTTTTGGACGACTAAAAATACTATGAGTGAGTGGGTGAGTGTATCCCATGATCTGGTTGACAGTTACAGGTTTGTCAGTGCGTTCAGACATTCAGTAGTTGTATTCAATATTTGCAGTTTGCGTAGATATTTTCTTTTGTGCAAACAATCTTTTCAATATTGAGTTGACAATAAAGCGCTTGTTTCCGAAACGCGCCTTCAGCATACTAAACGCGCCGTCTTAGTTAACCTCTGTAACATGCGACAGGGCTTCTCCCGTAAGACTGCTTATAAATAGTGCAACTTTTGTACCTTATTAATGTTGGATGGTTGTGCACTTTTGTATGTAGACCAATATTCTTCAATGGTTTTAATGCGTGCTTCCATGTATCCTTTTGTTAAACGTTGTTTCGGCCATTTCTTAAAATTTTATTTAGTTTTTACTAACAACTGTAACATAGCGTTTAGCCGACTGGCCAAACGTGGTTACAAGTAAATATAATTTTAGAATATAAAATACAAAAGTATGTAGAAAAAGACACTAGGAATTAAAAATTCAATCAATTAGTATCAACTCGCGTAGACCGCTCCTCTGGCCCGCATTCTGACACAAGGGAGCTAACGGTCGCGAAGCAGCTCAAGGTTGAAGCAACTCGCGTCGGCCGCTCCTCCGGCCCGCAGTCTGTCGAGTGGGAGCTCGCAGCAGCCTCTCCATCAGCCTGCAGCCCGTTGCCAGGGAGCTCGCGTCGGTTGTTGTTTCTTCAGGCGGCGGCGTCTCAAGCCACGTTTTTAGATCTCTCCAATGCATCTCGAATTCCTCTCGAAGACGCAAGTGGGTGGGTTGGAGGTGATTGAGTGAGTAGAACAGCTTCATGCATACAAGATGTTTATAATAAATTCACTGAATGAATCACTTTTAGGAAGGTACATATTTAAGTAGCTTTTAGAAAAACATAGACTGGTGAGTAAGAAAAAGTACGAAAGGAAAGGAAGCCAATAGAGCGAGCCAAAAAGGCCAATCAAAAGACTGAGTCCAAAGAACGGAGTCAAAATAACCTGGTGAAACGTAACGGTTGCCTTTTGTAGCCCCTGGCAGACCTAGAAGTCACTTTTTTAGTTTGAATCCAAATACTTCTTAATTGGTTATCGGCCATAAAGATGGCTTACAGTGAGAACCTGGCTTAACACTAGTTTTACGACACATTTACAATAAAATGGACGACCTCTTAGCTCTATACCATAGAAAAATGAAAACTGACAGATGACAATGTTAGATACAAAATGTCACAACATTCAATATAAGGAAAATAATAGGAGATCACATGAAATGAGATTAATGGATGTGGAAAAGACAGAGGTAGCTAAAGGTTTGCTTTTCAGCAGTACAACAATTAGCAGATAAACAAATGTAAGTTGATGTAAATGAGTGTCATACAATTTTCATAAAGACTTTAGTACCTACTGAATCATAGAAAGAATTGCTGTGCAAACAGCTCCTCAGGTGTTAAATAGATAAATAGATAATAAAATGTGATTTTGGTGTAACAAAATACTACACAACATAGCCGTATCTTCTAACATATTTAATATCAGTTCCACTATATTTGCCGTATTTGTTGCAACAAATCTTCAATTCGTTATAAAACGAAATGTTTCTTCGTATCTTCGTGGTTATAATAACTTGTTTTGATCACATTCACTATTCACTAATGAGGTTTAAAATGTACTTATATTGGTATGACAAATTCCTTCTAATGTTCGTCGCTCGCCGCTCGACCCGTCTTTTTGTATTGCCCAGTGCATGAACCGTCTAAGTCGAACAGATATCCGGCTCGATGTCGACCAAAATATTATAGGTTTAAGGTTCACTTTTGAATGTGGGAATTCGGAGTATTAAAAATACGTGTTTGCACTATGCTGATTTATTTACGACTAGTTATGTGACAGTTTCTTGTGGATGTTATGGTGACACACACGTGCATACGTACATGCTTCACTCTTTCACATTGATCCTACTCGACAAAGACAAACAAAAAAAGAGAGCATAACAAGACAAAGAGACTTTTATCTGTATAAAAACCATCAAGAGGAATATAAATGATACGAATTGAGTTATATGATGTGGAAAATCTACCTGAAGAATCGTTACATTGCAAGTGTCGTTCCGAATTATGTGTGCAACATGATAACAACAACATTTTTATGGATGATGTGTATAGATCGTTTAGAGATAGTGTTATTAATAAAGGACCAAATTAATGATTGGCTATTGTTTTCTTTTTCTTCAAAATTAATCTAATGTTATAGCATAAAGTAGTAGCACCAGTTCTAAAATAACTAAAAAAATTAAAGATACAAAATAATTAAGTTTTTAACTGTGTATTATTGGGGTTTCTGGATCAACGGAAATCAATAAGGCCAGTTATATTGAACTAATACCATTCACCCACCGTCTATTCAAATAGATGAAAACAGTGTTTTTTGAAAAAGGTATAGATTTTACTGTCAAAGCAATGTTGTATAGCTTGAGAATTAAGTGCCATATTCAACATTGGCAATAACGTTATGTGAGGCAGGAGTGTGGTTTTAGCCGGTTAGACTCCGGCACTGCCCAGACTTGCTCATAAGTGAGGTAGTCTGGGTCTCTATGAAGATTTTCAACTCCTGCCAAAAAAATAAAAATAAACCCGTGCTCCACCTAAGATGGCGCCCAATTGAACCTTCAATTACATCTTCAATTGTAATTGAAGGTTCAATTGTGCGCCATCTAGGACCTGTCTCAATACTTTCTTTCACTTCCATCCAGTTGCTACTAAAAATTATACATTTTTTATAATTGTCCCATCTATTTGTAATTCCTGTTAGTACTCATTAAGAGTATCTCGGTGTAAGTACTAATTAGGAGGGTTATGGACTGCAATACGGTGCATTCATAGGATAAGGCGGTTTCTGGCGGCTGTTTAATTGCATCACTGGCTGTGACTGTATCCTTGACTGTACAGTGGTCGAATTGGTTTTGTTATATATGTTGGTGTATTTGATATTCTTTTATATTGAAGAATTTGGCCCCTGGTTTTGGGTGGCGATTCTTAATGATCAGATAATCGCAGTTCATTGTTGTACATTGGCCTCTTCAATCATACGTCATCCTGGTACATTCTCACCATATTATGCTTATGTATACACTTTTAACAACAATCCGATCCATATTCATCATTCCTGTTGGAGGTTGTACATTCATTAGATGTCGGCTGTATTCTGAATTTAATATCATCACTAGCTATGACTTAATTGTTGGCCATGCAATGGTAGATGCTGTTTCGTTTGTTATTGTGGAAATCAAAGGGCAAGAATTATATGGGGATAATAGTCTAACACAAAATATTGTAGGTACTATGTCTTGGACATGACCAATCAAGAGTTATGGAAACAAACAATTATGGAAATAGCCTAGAAGTAAAAGATAGGCGTTCAATACATTTTATAATATGTTATAAAGGCAAAACCATATTACCGATGCACAACCTGATGTAAAATTACTTATTTCATAATTCATCCATCCATTACCCGAAAAACTACTTTCTTGAGTAGCTAACGAAGGTACGAGATGTCTTTTTGTTGGGGTTGCGATCAATCAAACTCGTGCAAGTAGGTAAAGTTAATTATATTCTTCTTTCTACAACATAGTTAAGGTTTATCAGTGCATGCTAGGGAAAAATCATCGTCGCGACAAAATGCGTGCACGCCGGTCGTTGTCGTGTAAAAAAGGGATCTTAAAGATGGCGGCCGCCGGACACCGGCAGCGCGCCGCGTTCCGTCACGGTCCTCTTCATAATTCAAGTTCTTGAGCATGAAGTTGCAATGTTCTAGCTCAGTTGCAAACACTTTTATAAAATATCTCGTCGTTACGAATTGAGCCTACCTATGTTTAATGAATCCTGAATTTTAAACTACTTCATGCATATAAATTTTATAATTACTTAACGAATAGAAACATGGATGTTGTTTCAGTTAACTAATAACAATTTACAGCTAACACTTCAGACTTTTAGGCTTGCATAATATATCCTGTCTTTGTCCTATATATTTAATCTAATCATCACAAAACAATTTAAAAGTAATTTTTTCCAGAAAAAAAACTAACACATGACGGTGCACGGCAGTTAGAGCCAAGTTATTTTCAACGCAACGTTCCGAAGATAAATAGTAGCTCGCACGCTGTCGTTAATTGCCTAGCAGAGCACATGGCCTTAAGTGTGAAATAAAAACCCTTCAAAAACTCTACAAAATGCTAAGAAGTGAATTGTGTACCATTATCACAAACAATTATTTTGGGACAACCAATATATACATATATATAATATATATAATAACGACAATAAACTTTTTGAAAATGAAATATTTCATTTTCAAAAAGTTTATTAATTACTCTAGTAGTAGCATTTATCATAGGAAAAATCCAGCAGTATTTAGTAAAAACATAAACAACTGAAAAAATATATCTATGTCCAGAATAAGATTTAGGCAATATACCTATAATGTCTACTGAGAGCATCAACATAGGACGATCAACTTTTTTAGGGTTAACCATAATCCCAAAAGAGGGTTGAGTGGTATGTTTATATGCTTTACAATTATCGCAAGCTACAATATATTTTTGAACATCATTAAACACCCCTTTCCAAAAATAGTGTTGTTTTAATTTATTTAAAGTTTTATGAATACCTAAGTGTCCAGAATTAATATCATCATGATTAGAACGAATTGTATCTAATATGTGTTCTTTAGGAACACATATTAGGTGTTTAAGAGGAGAGTGAAAGAACACTATCTTTCCACTGTGTCATAGTTGCATTTGTTTAATATATGTGTATGTATTTATTTTTTTCACTTTATAATTATATGTATTTAGTGGTATTTATGTTAGAAGTATATATGTAAGTATATTTTGATTTTGTATATTTATTTTTAAATTAGGAATTGTTTCGTTTTATGTATTATTTTTCCCTTTTACTCTTACACACGTTGTCTACATCCATCATATACTCTCCTACTGCAGGTATGCTGGAAGAGATTTCTTTAGAAATAAGCATTACCTTTGTACGTACTTTTCTGTTATCTTTATTTTTCTTGTCTTTTTATATGTGTGTACATAAATGGTTAAATAAATAATAAATAAATGAGATTACTATTACGATCAAACTTACTTTTACAAAACTAATATAAGGCTTTATTTTCTACTCTACAGTTCTTATATCTGCAAGGAGACTTTTGACAATTAATAAATACTTTTTTATTCCAAGGATCATAAATATCATCATCGGGTAAAACTAAATTATTTTCAGAGATTCCTATAGCAGCTATTTCAATACGAGACGAAGCGTCTGGGACTGTCTGTCACTTATTCCTTTTTCATATCAGAATATTATATTTATTCTAAAACCATGCATATGGTTCGGCCCACTTTCGAAACACATAAAGTATTACCGCATAAAGTCTTCTCCGCCATCACGTCACCTACATGGGACGTGATGGCGGAAACCAGCGGCAGGTGTCGTGCGGTGTTCGACAGGAATCGGTCGTGGGACCGCTCCTGTGGAACATCGGGTACGACTGGGTGCTGAAGGGCGAGCTCCCGCCGGGCGCGGACCTGACGTGTTACGCGGACGACACGCTGGTCACGGCCCGGGGAAGTTCGCACAGGGAGGCAGCGTTGCTCGCGACGGCGGCGGTCTCACTGACGGTGAGCCGCATACGGCGCCTCGGCCTGGTGGTGGCCCTCAACAAGTCGAAGGCCACGGTTTCATGGAGCCCGGCGGGCGCCGCCGGCCGGATCACACATTGTGGTCGGGGGGGTCCGGATCACTGTCGAGCCCACCATGAAATATCTGGGATTGGTGCTCGACAGCCGGTGGGACTTCGGACCCCACTTCCGGCGGCTGGCGCCCAAGTTGTTGGGCGCGGCTGGGGAGCTGGCAACGCTGCTTCCCAATCTGGGCGGCCCGAGCGCCGCTTGTAGGCGGCTCTACGTGGTGATCGTGCGATCAATGGCCCTTTTGGTGATGGCTGATTTATTATTACAACACAGAAAATAAATACTCCACGCCGTGACTGTGACAAGAAGGCTTCCACTCAGCATGATGCTGTGCTATAGCACAGCGCTGATTTTTTTTGAGACTGGTCAAGTCTTTAGTTATTAAAATTTTCAATCAGACAGACACGTGTTGCTGGGGAGTTTGTTGCGCCACTTCTTCTCCCCAGCATAAGCACTAGGAAGTGGTGATGGATGGGGCTCTTTGGGGCTGTCTATAGACTTTAAAGTGAGTTGATTCACAACTCTATTATTTATGCTTGAGTTTGATTCTCTACTCTCATAACAAGTAATTCTTGAATGTTGTATTCGTTGCCTTTGGCCGATATTATGACTCTAAACTCTATTTAATAATGATCCTTGATTCTCTACTTCTCAATTTAAATTATCTAATAACTCAAAGAATATTATATTCTTTATCTTAGACTGATCATTCGGTCAGACTGACATGACCACGTGTCTTGCAAATATGCTTGTTGTGCAAAGAGTGAACTTCCAGGGTTTTGGGTGACCACAACTATCTCATATCCAGTCTAAGGACTGATAGGGACCGTGTCTCCTTAAGAGCATGATGCAGACGCAATGCCGCTAGAACTAGCCTCTCCGTTGCTAGACAAGGACAGTCGCACGGTTGCCGCAGGAAAAGCCGCTTGATCACGTTTATCAGTTCGAGAGAACTGCTAGGGGCCATGACTCCAAAAGAGCATGAATACGATAAGGCTCCTTAATACGTCGGTGCGCCAAAACCCGTATGTGGATTTTATCAACTTCTCAGGAGGCGGAAAAAACTGTTTTATCTGATAGTTAAAAGTTGAAGATAAACCTAAGAACGCACGATGCTGGCAAAGTATCTTATTTTTATACTTTGATAAAAATTATTTCTTAGTTTTACCCCATTTAAGCCCAATTTTTATTTTTATGTATTTTCGTGCACATGTCAGATTTTGTTTGGTCGTGCAAAATACGGTATGTTTTAAAATGCACATAACGGTTTTTGTTTTGAAAGTTTTGTAGGACTTTACTTTGGCTATGTTCTTAAATAATCTTTTTTAAAAATTGTGAATCACTATATTTTTTATCTAACAGCTTATCAAAGTTAGTAAAACAATTATGAAGTATACTCAATCAGAAAAACAATACTTACTGCTATAAAAATTGTATGCTAGAAACTATTAGAATATTGTAAGACTGATACATAATTTTTAAATATTAAAAGGACTACAACATTTTTGAGCTAGAAAATATACAATAAAATTATAGCAAAAACAACAAAAGAATCAATAGCAATGTAAAAAAAAAACATTTATTATAATAACAGAACATTTTATTATTAATCATGCCCAATAATATCATTGAGTAATACTAACGGTTAAATACATCTCATCGTTCGGATTCAATGTTAGCAACCAAACCAAATCGTAAATAGTAAGTCTTACGGACTTATAATATGTCCGCAAGCAAAGCTAAAGTTCATAAGAATGTTTAAGTTACTCGATACGAATTAACAAGACAAATCTAAATCCAAGTTCACAGCAAATTGTTTTTATATGTTACGTACAGCATGTAACGAAAACCCTTTTCGATCCTGAAGGGTATTATTTGGTATCATACTGCGTACACAAATACGTTTACATAAATATTACAAAAATAAGACAAGTAAATTGTTTCAGTAGTAAGTGTACACACAATGCAGTAAATTTGTAAAAAACAATACGTAACATTACAATACGGACTTGTTTTACGTTATGTCTTACTATCTTCCACCCGCGGCTTCGCCCATGAGTAGTGTTGATGTTCAGTTCAGCGGATCAGCCGTGAAACATAACAGCAACGCTCTGTTCATCACAGCGCCGTTCTTATAGTGGTGACTTTTGAACCATCTTTTGAACCATTGTAAAAGTTTATTTACATCAAAAACCAAAAGCAATAAAGGTATTCATGTTGATGAGAATTAACTAAACACTCTAATGTGTTTTGTAAAAACAAAACAGCAATTAATTTATTGGTCCCTAATTTTGGCTATAATAGCTTCCACATGAAAGGTAGATGTATGCTGTCGCGGGCTTTTATTTATAATTGTTTATGACAAACAATCCCACAACACATTATCTCCGTGTAATACGTCTACACGAAGACGATATGGCATAGGCAGCGCACGACAAGATAGCTCTGAGAGTGCTGGATATTTTCCGATTTACTTTATACTTATCATTTTATCATGCACAAATCATAAAAAAATCTTTATAAACTATAGTCTATGTGTTATTTTTATGTCTAAGCTATATGACTGTTGAGTTTCATCAAAATCATTTTAGTAGTTTTTGCGTGAAAGAGTAACAAACATCTATCCATCCATCATCACAAACTTTAGCATTTGAAATAATATTATTATTTTAGTAGGAAGTAGGAAAGAAGGATTAGTAGGATAGTAGGATTTCAAAGACGATACGTAATTTGTTATTATTTTTATTGTGGTTATTTTAGATTGATACAGTATCAGTATCGTTACAAAACGTTAGTAGTGTATAATTGGGGAGTCTGGATCACTTCGCTTCACTCGTGATCCAGATCGCCCCAATTATACATCAGTTAGTAACTGACTTCTCACCATCTATTCAGAACGTAATCTGGTCTTAGATAATGAATATAACTCCGAGTACATAGTTTAATAAGGTAAAAATAGGCTGGAACAAATACTTATTTGAACTCGAAATTCGAACCCGCCATAGTTGACACATTTGTAAGTAGCAGCATCAGTTTAACCTGCTATTTACATTGTGATGTAGCGAGATATGCTCTTAACCAATACGTCAAACGTGTCGTCAAAGGTTTGTTAAAATAATGGACCACTTTACTCCCTACCACATTCTATGCCAATGGGTTAATTCTCGCAGTAATAAGGTTGTGTCTTGGTAAATAAATAAAAAAGTCATAAATTTAGTTAAAAATATCTTTATTCTCCATCCATTGCTTTAAACATGTAACATTTTTTAAAGCACAAACATTAGAATGAAATACACAGCTAAATATATTACTAGACGTTCCATAATCATCAATTTTTTTTTTAAATTAGGACAGTTTTTATTTTCGTTATTTTCCATCTTAAACCCTTGCAGGTCGACTATGGCATTCATGATAATTTCCTTACAATGCTACTCAGAGGTTTATATTCAATCAGGCGATCGTTGATAATTAAACAATAAGCAGATGTATTTTCTGGAATATCTTCAGAACTTTCTAGTTCCAGTCTAACATCTATAGCCCCAGTCTTCAAAGCCTCGTTCTGTCTTGAGCAATCAATTACAAATAAAGGTGCCTTTTCTTTAAATTCAAGCCAATCAAGCATTGGTTCACATCGAGTGTTATAATAAGACTGACGAAATTTTGTATACATTTCATATAATATACAATACTTATCTTTAGAAAATTTTGAATGAACGGATTCGTATGGATAATAATGAGAATTTAAAAAAAGAGTAACATTAGTTAATTTGCAATGGTCAAATATTGAACTGTCTCTAGATTTCATGTTTTTTCTATTTGTCTGTAACCCAAAGATCACATACCTCGGTTTCTCTAGTTGTGAAGCAGTTTTAACAACCCAAGAATGTTTTATAGTTTTAGGTAATAAAGGGTATTCATACAAGTCCCAGTTTCGAAAAGCTATTTGAATAGGGCGATCTTTTTCTAAATACTTCAGTAAAGTTATTCTTTCCTGATCTGAAACTTTTATATGAGGGACATTGCAATCTCTCTATATTTACTTCAATCGTGTCATTATTATCAAGAGTAACACTATTAAGACTGGAACTACTTCTGTTAAGAATTAGTTCATGTTTACAATTAATGATGATTTTAGCATAATCTTCCGCAAATCCCAAAACTTTATTTAGAGGTATAAGAGTGCTAAAAATACCATCATTATCTTTAAACCCATTTAAATTCCAACCCCAAACACCAGCAGCTTTGCTTTCTCCCTCACTCATAGACACATATGATTTTAGAGTTGTAGTAATTCCTGCATTTTTTATTCGATCTATCTCAACACCATTAATTTCATATCGAATGTCTTGAAATAGAAATGATACGGGATTATTAGTGAAATTAACATTCTTTCGTGTAAGTTTTCCAGATGCATCTTTAGAAGACACAGTGGCTCGACCTTCAACGTAAATGTAGCTGGCTGAAGGTAGTATGTACATGTCTTGCTGATTTATAGGTATTCGTATTTCATCATTTTCTTTAAAACTGTTGCTGTATGGGTTATAAGTATGACATTCGTAACCCACTATAGAGTTATCGAATTGCGGTGAATCATGTATCTTAAGAATACTCATAATTTAAATCCCAAAGCTTGAAGAAATAATTTATTCTCTTACTGATTTTTTTATACTTCGTATATGTCTGCGTCTTCTAACGATACGAGAACGAGTAAAGTTATTCACTTTGTCGTTTGGTTTTATATTATAAACTATCATTTTTTGTGTTATAATCAAATTGACATTCGACTCTTGTAACAGACAATGTTAAAGTGTTGTCTCATTTGTAAGACATCTTTTTTTAAAGTACCTAAGGATTTAAAAACAGTGTTTATTCCAAAAAAAATTAAGAAATTGTATGTCTAAATGTCCACAATTAAATAAGTTATTATTTTGAAAATTATTATAATTATAATGGATGTCGTCAGAACCCACATAACGAATAAATTCCTTAAGCGGTTTTAAGTTTCCGTAACTATCGAAGTATTCAACATATTTATTTAAAATTACATAGGCTACCCAGTGTGTACCAGAATTTTTCGAATGATCTAAATTAATGATTCCACACTCTCGGGAAAACGGAGATTTTGGTAAGGTATCTCTCATATACACTCCACGAAAATATGGAATGTTTTCTGTAAAATGTATGATATCTATTTAGTAAGAGCACGATTAGGTATCCTGCGATTTAGTTTGTTTTTCTTTAAATTTACATATAATCCAAGCCCATTCTTGTAACGGTTTAACCGCAATCCGTTTCCAATACATACACCTTCCACTTTTTTATTATATCGTTCCATTTCTTCCAGACGCTTTTTTGCAACCTTATATTCGTTTATAGTTTTGACGATTCCAGCAATTCCGCTTGCTATACTTCCAGCAGCAGATAAGCCAGCAAATGTAGGAATTAAAGGTAAAACACCGCCGGACTTCGGAATGGGTATGATACGTGGGAGCTTCGCAGATGAATCACGAGTTAACTCCTTAGCAGCTGCGTAAGCCAATTCTATAATTTTTTTCTTACACCTTGGCCTTAATTTTTTTATGCATTTTTTTGTATAGGAGACTATATTTTTAAATTTTTTACTGAGACCATTTCCTGAACTCACTTTTGAAATCATTGCGTTGTTAACCAAATTAGCAGCAAGTTTTTCTCCTGCGCTAGCATCTAAAGACAAAGAGCGCAAGCGCGCGACGATCTTTCAAACTTTTAGAATTATTATACGCGATATCGTGATGTTTACAGTATTCATCTAACTTATTTACACCTTTGTCACCATGAGCCAATCTTTCCTGTAATTTAGTTCCAGGACCACAATAATTATACCCAGGTAAATGGAGCTCAAATGGTAAATTATTAATTAAATTATTCACTAGTCCTTCTCCCTTCATGTATGCAAACAGAATAGAACCTGCATCGTAGATCATGACATTATATTCAAAAAGCCCTCATATAACATTTGTATCATCAATCCAGCTATTTTCTGATGATGTTTTAAAACTTTTTCAACAAGGTAAATATCAGGATGTTTAGTCATTTGTAATTCTTGACCATAAAATGCTCCTAAAATAGGCTGCTGTTTAATGTCTTGTAATAAATATGTAACAGGATTTGTATTTTTAACATTAATGATCTTGAATATCTCAATTGACCAATTAGGAGTATAGCCTTTTTCAAAACAACCTTTATGTTTACTTATTCGAACAGAATCACCTATCTTTGGCTTACGACGTTTAGTTTTTATTTGTTGTTGATTGAAATAATATGTATTTAGTAGTTTAGTTTTATTGCTACGATTTACTTGAGCTGGTGGTAAACCAATTGTTGCATGTATTGTTTGATTATATCTATTAATAATTTTTGCAAGCGTTCCGTCCATCCATTTCTAATTCCCTTTTAAACTAAATTCCTTGTAAAGCTTACTTTTTATCGTTCTTATTAAATCGTTCTACAATTGAGGCCTTTTTGGTTGAATAAGTACTGTAGTGATTGATGGCATTCTTGTTTATAATTTTTGAAAACTTTTGTTATAAAATTCTGTTCCTCGGTCTGTTTGCAAGTTTCTAGGGATGCGTTTTTCACAACTCAATATCGCATTGAAAGCCTTAGATACAGATTCTTTATTTTTTTGTTTAAGTGGAATACCCCAAGCATACTTAGAAAATCCATCGATAACCACTAAAATATATTTGTAGTTGGTGTTAAATTTGGAGATATTTTGCATATCCATTAAATCTGCTTGCCAAAGATCATCAATATCTTTTAATATTACATGTCTTCGAGGAAAATTTATTCTGGCGCTTCTATGAATTTCGTCTATAATATCTCTTTTCACATTGCTCATTCATTTCTTAAACAGTCACTTCTGAATTACAAAAATACACTAAATAACAATTCGCCTGATGAGTCCTTTTATTCTTTTATAATACCACCTCTGCAGTTTTAGATGCGATCAAAAGTTTAAGCCTGCCTACTAATTCATTAGGATCATCCCAATAAACAAGTTCAGTATTCTTTTTATATTTTTTAAGATATGTTAGACCAGCACCTTGTTTTTGCTTAGATTTAACTTCTGTAGATTCTGGTAAGTGCTTACTAAACTCCAAAAATAATGGTTTGATTACTGAATATTTTAATCCTTTATCTCCTTTAATTTGACCTGCAGAGTCAAAGTCTCTTTTATGAGCACTAGTTGTGAGGAGTATTTCCTTGTAAACTAGTTTATCTTTTAAATTGACTTCCGTTAAGTCAGGCTTTTTGCGCAGCAATAATTCTTTAAGACCTGGTGTTATTTTATACTGTTTATTGGCTATGCAAATATTGTATACTTTACCAGAGTTCTCATGAGTGGTAGAAAAATTTACTGTTTTATTTCCGATCATATGCTTATTATTCTCACTACGTACTCCAAATGGTATATTAATATCATCGTAAATTTCATAGATATCTTTTTTTTTCAACGAGACATTATTATCATTTTCCAATTCAGATATGTCATGATATGTTCTTCGTCTTCTGAATAAAATTTATCTAAAGAGTTTGATTAATTAGAAGATTCGTGTTTGTATATATCATAAGATTGATCTTGCGAAAATATTTTTGAATCTATATTAGTCTTTCGAGTTTGATCAGTTTGTTTGTCAGCTATTATCGCATTAAGAGGGTCTGCGAGAGGCTTAAAAAATACTTCAGGTTAGTGTTGGTATTAAACTCCTCATCTTTCATTTGTTTTATTTTATTCTTTATAGCATCCGCAGACTTTATTAATTGATCTGTAATTTTGTGATCCATTATACGACTTATACTTAGCAGTATTTACATGCAAATGTTTATTTTTATTTCGCATTCTTAATTTATATAATTATCACTCAAAATATATAAAAGTGTCAAAAGATTGTCTATATCTGCCTTTGTTTAATTCACAATCCTTATTAATAATCAAAAAATCATAGGGGTGCAACCAAATCTTAGAACACAGATCTTTGAATTTCGACCAGTCCATATCAGAACTAACATGTTCATCGTAAATATGTTTTAGGTTAACTTCATCTTGCTTGAAAATTATCAAAAAGTTAACATTGTCACGTAATAACTGCTTTGGTATTTTTGAATACGTTTGAGATAAATAAAAACAATCTACACTTGGGAGCAAATAAATCGAGCCACTTCCTTTTTCACGCATTATGGTTATTATTTTTGGTACTATGGAACGCATCGATTCGAAACATATATCGCCAAAAAGGGTATTTAATAACCTTTATAATGAGGGTAGTTATTGTCAAAATTTCAGTTTAATTAAAGTTTAAAGGGTAGAATAAAATTATCGCATTTAATTTGCTTATGACATTTTTATTGTACTCTGTTAAGAAAAGATTAAATTTGAGGTTTTTGTTAATCATACCCATATTACTTGTTATTGTTGTCTTTATCTGTGTCTGTGTAATCAAAATAACCTGATAAAATGGATACTACACCGACGGAAGCTGCCCAAGTTGTAGCTTTACTTGAGGTTGGACACGGACAACGTGAAGTGGCACGCAGACTTCATTTGAGTCGTTCAAAGGTACAGCGGGTATACCGCAGGTATCTGGAGACTGGTGCTTTTGTTCGGCGACCTGGAACTGGCCGACCACGGGCAACAACAGAACGTGACGACCGCTTTATTGCAACCAATTCGTTGCGCGACCGTGGACTTAATGCTGTTCAGCTACAGCAAGCGTTACGTGACGTTCGAGGTGTCGCAATCAGTAGGTGGACAGTGAGACGAAGACTAAAGGAACGAAATTTAACATCACACAAACCAGCAACTGGCCCAAAATTGACTGTAGCTCATCGCCGATCTCGCTTGGAGTTTGCTCGAGAACACATTAATTGGACGTTAGAAGACTGGAGGTCAGTTTTGTTTTCTGACGAGTCAAGAATCTGTCTTTTTAGCAATGACGGGAGAAACCGAGTGTATAGACGTCCTGGTGAAAGATTTGCCCAATGTTGCATTCGAGAAACTGTGAGTTTTGGTGGTGGTTCTTGTATGGTGTGGGGAGGAATTTCTCTAGACGGAAAAACGGAACTTGTCTTCGTCGACCCCGCCAACGATGGCAGTGGTAGACGTGGATTAACAGCTGACCGATACATAACTGACATTCTTGAAGACCACGTAATGCCGTATGCTGGTTTTGTCGGAGAAAATTTCTTGTTTATGCATGACAATGCGAGACCTCATACCGCGCAGATCGTTACGGAATACTTGTCTGCGATCGGGATTCAACAAATGGTATAGCCAGCACGAAGTCCCGATTTGAACCCGATCGAACACCTATGGGACGAGCTAAAACGGAGAGTCCGAGCCAGGGTTCCCGCTGTTTCATCCATTCCCGAGCTTAAAGTCGCTGTGCTTGAAGAGTGGGAGAACATACCACAATATGTCATCGTAACTCTGATCAGATCGATGACTAATAGGCTACAAGAATGCATCAGGGCACGGGGGGGTAATACCAGTTATTAAGAATATTTTTTTTGCAATAACTTTGTTTTTTATTGTTTTTATGGACTGTTTTAGCCCTACTAAATTTTCTATCAAAATTACCATTTTTCTTGCAGAGCCAATAATTTATCATTCAATAAGGTTATTATTCAATAATTTACCCTCATTGTTAAGGTTATTAACTTAACTTTTAGGCGATATATAGTTCGAATTGATACGTTCCATATTCCCAAAAATATTTACCATTTTACGTGAAAAAAGGTAGTGGCTCGATTTATTTGCTCCCAAGTGTATATCTCTATGTCTACCCATTGTGAAATAATTTCGTATATTAATTTGTTTTTCACAAACCACATCATCAAAAATAATAACAGAATTTTGTAATGCATCGTAAGGATGTATGACATCATCGTCAAAATTAAATATAAAAAGTTTTACTTCCGGAACTCTTTCTAGGATCAGTTTAAGAAATCTATATTTTGGTTGAAAACTAGTCTTGGAATACAAGTAAACATTTTTAAACGTTAAACCGTTTTCAAGGAGTAACAAACTAATCATAACGTTTGTTTTTCCACAATTTGAAGGACCACATAATATACATCTTATATTATTTGGAAGAAGTATACTATGCTTAGCGTGGGGGTTATTTTCCTTTACATCAATATTTTTAATTTCTAAGGATACTGGTTGCTTGACCCACTTCATGGTTGTATCTGCTAGAAAAATCAAATGTACTTGTATTTATAATGCATACCAGGGTGTCCCTGAATTATGAGTAATTGTCTAAATAATTACAACATACTATTTATGTTTTAATAAAAGTATATAATTTAACAATGAGATGATGAGATACTGTCAAGGGATATAATTAAAACAACTACTTAATTGAATTTCTCAAATATATTTATTAAATAACAATATTATTATATTATATAACCTCTTAATATAAATTTTCTTACAAAAAATAAAAATAAAATTACTTATGATATTTCATAAGGTTAACAACAAATTATACATTGAAAGAAAAATTTTAATACAAAAAAAAATTGAAATAAACTCTCACTAAAAACTTATAAATAAAATGAACATTATACAGAAGTAAATCAATAATTATGAACAAATCTTAGTATTAGAATAGTGTATCACAATGCCCCCAAGGTAGTGTTTTAATCTGATTAGCAAGTATTTGTCTTTTATCGTCGTTACTATTCAAAACTACTTTATTAACTTGTTGTGAATATAAGAGATGTTTAATAGATTTAATCATGTTCATTTTATGTTTGATAACTTTATTTTCAATTAATGTTTCATAGTAATCTAGCATTTTAAGACGTTTGGTTATGGGTTTGGTGACACCCTTCGCTTTTTTTATTATAGTTTTTACGCTTTTTAGACAATATAGTTTTGCTCTTAAACCAACGAACTCGGTAATAATTGATCCGCCAAGTTCATCTTTAAATAATCCTGGAATACTGGCATTTATTTTCGGTATTCCAAAAGGATTATCTTCTTCAAAATTACTCGTATCAAAACGTGAAATATCGTACTTTAGATCTTTGTAAACGTCATCTGTATTTATCAAGTACAAAAGACTATCGGTATCCGTGTAACAGAGATTTACGTCGTCGCCATATTTGTTTTTTATATAAGTATAATGGAAATTATATAAATGTTGTTTAGCAAATTCAAGCACTGAGAATCCAATGTAAATTGGTTTATCTAATTTTAGTTTTTCAGGACTCAATTGGGCAGCTACAAAATTTTCTGAAAATATTGATATACTCTTCAAATTAGGTTTTGAAATTATTTTTTCCGCACCAATGCATTTGTTTGTTTTATTACTTGAATCTTTCCATTTTGTGATTAATTTCACGTCTACTTGCTTTCGTTTATTTTCTATAGTTTTACCGAATACGGAATTATTTAGAAGTTTAAAAAAGTCTCTCTCAAAGGGTGACTTAGAAGCCTGTCGTAGACAAGTATTTAAATCAATGTACTTTCGAAGAAATGATTCTTGTCTAAATTTAAGTATACGGTGAATTTTCTTTAAAATTAGACCATGATGTAAACATTCTTTTAAATTAAATGAAATGAATGACATACTTGTATTTATCATATAAATTAGCTATTAATTTCACAGATTTTCCGTTTGGGGGAGTGAACTTTTCACATGCGAAAGGTAAATCCTTATGGACGTTATGCAGATAATCTGGGTACTCTAAGTCTACTTCTAAAATATATCCAAAATCACCATCATTCGGAACTTTCATTACATCGAAATTCAACAGATCGCTCTGGCTTAAGAAAATAAATTCTGATATTGGCAATTTTCTTGTCATTGCATAACCATATAAATTCTTGCAGTCTAGATAAATTATGTAACTAGATGGTTTTGTGTCATCAAAATGTGGAACATACTTATTGTTAGCCTTAGCATGTCGAACAGAACATTGGGCTAAACCCCCACGTATACCCTTCTCTAACAATTGGTATATTTCCAAATCACTTATTAACTCAAGTCGGACGCCAATATATAATAACATGGCATCCCAGCTTAAGCTAGGAGCAGATATATAATACGCTGGATCAAGAGAGTAATGTTGTAAGCTCGTATTTCTAAAATTTTCAAAAATGTCGCATAGTAATAACACATCACATTTTAAGTACAAATCTGTGTACTCCCCCAGTGAGTGTATTGTTGTACATTAAATAACCGAAGAAGGAAATTCGTATATAAGGAAGCGCTGCTCACAGCGCGCCCTTAAGTCCTGGCTGGAGGCCTTAATTTATTAGGGAATCCACAGGCAAGTCCGCTTAAGCAGACGACAACCGCATAGGTTGACCTGCGAGATGCCAAACAAACAAACAAACAAACAACAGCGCGCCCTTTTCGTTCGAGAGCCATCAGACTGACAACACGTTGTCAGAGCGACCGATATTTTTAATTAATAATTTCCTGTGTTTTTTTTGTTGTTAAGTGCTAATTTATTAAATTAATGTTGTAGCTGTGAGATTTTTGATTTTTAAAAAAATAACTTGCCATCTAGTTTGCAAGATCAGAAGTGGGATCAGATCCATTTTTTTGTTTTAGTTGATTAGGTTGTGCCTAAATATAAAAATTTTATAAAAAATGTCGGATCGCCGTCGAAGTCGTCGTCATAGCCGTGAGCCAAGCCGGCGACAAAGCAGACATCGGGATCGTACGCAGACCCCGGAGACTGACCTACAGCGGGAGCTGAAGGTCATGCGAACACGTTTGAAGGCGTTAGAAGATCAAGCAACGTTTTCACAGTCAAAACGCTTGCGCAAAAAGAGGGTATCTCCACATAAGTCACCGCATTCCGAACGTGCCGCGTCGCCGCCGCCTGCCCGGCGCCAGACGACCCCGACATCACGGCACCATGCCGAGCGCGTTGAGTCGCCGTTGCCAATGGGATTGGCGCGTTCGCCGCGGACACATACGCCACCCCTGCCGTCTGTGCCGCCTAGCGTGCTGCGTGCTGGTCATATGGCAGAGTCCTTGTTGGAACATGCTGGTGCAGTTAGCGACATCACTGCCACGGATCGCATAGTAGATGCTATCCGTTCCATCAATAATCGGGTGAGATCGGACCAACATTTTTTTATTTCTAGTTTTGATCCTAGTCTGAATAATATTAGTGATTGGTGTGACGAAGTTGATCGGGCAAAACTTTTAAATAATTGGAGCGATCATGAATGTCTTTCGCGAATAGGTAATTGTTTGAAAGGTGATGCTCGTTCGTGGTTACGCGAGTGGGTTACGAGTGATCGTACTTGGAGTCGCTTCAAAAAGGAATTTACGCCTTTATGTCCGAAAACTCCAGACATTGCGAATATTTTATTCGACGTAATTAACTCAAATTCTGATAATTACCCTACGTATGCGGATTACGCCCGACGCTCGTTGCTTCGATTACGCATAGTGCGCGGACTCAGTGACGAGCTTATTTCTGCGATTGTTGTTCGTGGTATTGTGGACCCCCACATTAGAGCGTCAGCTATCAATGCTAAGTTGTCACCTAACAACATAGTTGAATTTTTGTCGATTTATGTAAAACCGTCTACTTCTAGGACACAAAGTTCACGTCCTACCTTACAAAATAATTCTGTTAAAAGTAATCACGCGAACAATGTAATCAGAAAGCGTAGGCTTGAGGAGGGTAAGTGTTTTTCGTGTGGTGCGGCTGGACATAAACAGGCAGTCTGCAACAAGAAAGCCAAGGTCGATTCAAGTGAAAATTCGAACCACAGTGGTTCAAACAATTTCATCTCTAAACCAGAGTTCGTGCCGTTAAAATCTGAGCCTTGTTCTTTTTGCAAAAAACCTGGTCATAAAGTAGATAACTGCTTCGCAAAACAAAAGTCGGAGTCGCGCAACAAAAATAACGTTAATTTTTGCCTAGAAAACAAGATTACCCGCAATAACGATGTCGTAGTAGCCGTTATTCAAGGAATACCGGTAGATGTGTTGATAGACAGTGGGTCAACCATATCGCTTATATCGTCGTCGCTGCTAAAACATTTTAGTTGCGCGCACAAGCCAGCATTTCGCGTATTACGGGGATTGGGAAGTCAAGAAATCGAAAGCACTTCATATGTCACTTTTCCGATTGAGTTCGATGGTTTAACACTTGAGGTAGATTTGTTTGTTGTGGCACCCGAATTTATGAATACGCCAATTATTGTGGGAACTGACGTGCTCAATAGGGAGGGTGTTCGGTATATTCGCACGCGCAATTTTCAATCACTTACTAGAAAGGTAGACAGTGCGGAAGATGTAATGACTGTTCAGTGCAATGAGCCAATACCAATTAACACGCCTCTCGTAGGTGATCAAGTACAACGTTTGCTCAATATGATAAATGAGTTTTCTGCATATTTCATATCCGGTACCGCGACATCGACTGTCAATACGGGGTGTATGACAATCAGACTGAGCAACAATACTCCCGTCAACTACCGACCCTATCGAATGTCTCATGCAGAAACACTTCGCGTTCGTGAGATAATTAAAGACTTGATTGCCAAAGGTGTTATTCGCGAATCAGATTCCGACTATGCAAGCCCAATTCTTCTAGTTAAAAAGAAAGACGGATCGGATAGGATGTGTGTAGATTTCCGTAAGTTGAATGAAGTCACAGTTAAGGATCGTTTTCCAATGCCGCGAATTGACGATTACATAGACCGATTGGGGAGTAATAGGTACTTCACCAGTCTTGATATGGCAACTGGCTTTCATCAGATTATTCTTCATGAGGAGTCTGTTCCACTAACCGGATTCGTTACGCCGGAGGGCCATTTTGAATATCTGAAAATGCCATATGGATTGGCAAATGCTCCGGTGGTGTATCAACGCATCATCTCAAAAACACTGCGCCAATTTATCAATGCTGGTGATGTACTTGTGTACATAGATGACGTCTTGATTATGAGCCAGACAATGGACCAGGGTTTCGATCTCTTGTACCAGGTACTTAGAGCTTTAACAGAATCTGGGTTTTCTATCAATTTGAAAAAATGTTTCTTTTTAACGACTGAAATCGAGTATTTAGGGCGTAAAATTAGCCAAGGTCAGGTACGACCGAGCCCCAGCAAGATAAAGGCCCTGATCGATTCCCCTGAACCGAAAAACGTGAGACAAGTCCGTCAGTTTCTGGGCTTAGCCAGCTATTTTCGTAGGTATATACCGGGTTTCGCTCAGAGGGCCGCTTGTATCGCTGCTCTTACTAGAAAAGGAATTGATTTTAGTTGGGGAAAAGAACATCAGGCCGCTCGTAAAGAAATAATCGAATGTCTTACTAATGAACCTGTCCTAGCAATATATGATCCTTCCTTGCCGATAGAAGTTCACACAGACGCTAGTTCCATTGGTTACGGAGCTGTCCTGTTCCAAATGCATGATGGTGGTCACAAGCGAGTGGTTGCTTATTTCAGCAGGCTTACACAAGGCGCGGAAAATAAGTATCACTCATACGAGTTAGAAACCCTCGCTGTGGTTAAGGCCTTACAGCATTTCAGACCTTACCTTGTGGGTGTGCGTTTCACCGTTGTTACGGACTGTAATGCGTTGAGGCTCACACAGCGCAAGAGAGATTTATTACCGAGGGTAGCCCGATGGTGGGTCTACCTTCAAGATTTTGATTTTGGTCTCGATTACCGCAAAGGCACACTTATGTCCCACGCTGATTATCTGAGTCGGAACCCTGTCAATGTGTGTACTGTTCAGAAACCTCAGAATTGGGCACGGATTGCACAGGCTGCCGACGAAGAAACTCAGGTACTTATACAAAGACTCAATGACGGGCAATTAGACGCCACGCGATATATCGTTAAAAACGATGTTCTTTATGTAAAATATTCCCCTACTGGCGACGCTTCCCGTTTCCTATGTTATATCCCTAAAGGACATCGGCTTAGTCTCCTTCGTGTGTTCCACGATGAACATGAACATTTTGGGGTTGACAAAACTGTTGATTTAATTATAAAACACTTTTGGTTCCCTGGTTTGCGAAATTTTGTTTCAAAATATATTTCACATTGCCTAGTGTGCATTACGCATAAGAAGGTTGCACGAGCCCCATTCCAACCTATTAGCTCTTGGGAAAAACCAGGCCTACCCTTCGAAACTATTCACATAGATGCCTTGGGACCTCTTCCCGAAGCCGATGGGTATCGTCATGTTTTAATAGTTATTGACGCATTCTCCAAGTTTTGCCTTCTTTACCCTATGCATCGGCAAGACGCAAATGAGCTTAAGCAGCATTTTAACAATGTTATATCCCTATTTGGAACTCCCAAATTAATAGTAGCCGACAGAGGCCGCATGTTTCAAAGTGCTAATTTTCTCAACTGGGTCAAAAGTATGGGGTGTGATACACATTTTATAACGCCTGAGATGCACCAATCTAATGGGCAAGTTGAGCGTTATTGTCGAACGGTTTTAAATATGATACGTGTCGAAACTAACTATCGACAAAACGCATGGCCGACTGTTATTTGGAAAATCCAGTTGGTACTGAACATCACCAAGCACAGAACTACGCAATGCTCCGCCCTCAATCTGCTGGCGGGTATTGAAGCAGCAACTCCGCTTATAAGAAGTTTGGTGCGTGATGTTGCATTCGAGGGTTCCAGTCCTAATAGAGAGAGCCTACGTGAAATCAGCAGACAGAGAGCAGCGGAACGACTCAGGCAAAATCGGCACCAGCAAGATGCTTACGTCAATCAAGGGAGGAAGCCTCCTAGAGCTTTTGAATTAAACGGTTTGGTTTTTGTGCGAAAGCAGGCTCAAGCAACCGGAAAGTTGGACTCATGTATGCGTGGCCCCTACCGCATCATGAAGACGCTGCCACAAGGACGCTACGAGCTCCAACTCCTAGCCGGCTCGTATGGGAAGTACACGCAGGCGGCTGCGGAATACATGATTCCTTGGCGCGGAGAGTGGACTCCTGAAGTATGCGCTGCTTACTTCAATGGTGAGTGCTGTATGCCTCTCTTATATATGAAGCTTCATATGTGTTTATGTTGTATTGTGATGTGTTGGGATAAGCTTCACGTAGTGCCTCTTTCCTGACCAAATCGAGTTATGAGTACGCCTTACGGCTAGCCTCTGACTCCGCTAAGTTATGCCACACAGTGCGGCATCTTCTTAGCTGAATATCAAGATGCGTCTTGGTATATGACTCACACGCTAATTTATCGAGACAAGCTTCACGTCGTGCCTCTATCTCGATGGCTTAGTGTGTGGCAGACAACAATCAATGATGTGTGTGTCACAATGCGTGCCATTGTGCCTTGAGCACATGTTTTTAATGTCTTGTGCAGATGCAGACCATGAGGATGAGGAGTCCACACTTGTTACTGCTGAGTCAGCGGACCAGTCTGTCTACCAACCACAAGCTGGTACTTCCGGGACACAGGCTGAGGCGGCGCGGCATCTCGTCGAGCCGCAACCACTGCAGCTTCAGGTCGAGCCTGAGCCATTGCAGTTCCACGTCGAGCCCGAGCCGCCGCAGCTTCACGTCGAGCCCGAGTCACTGCAGCTTCATGTCGAGCCTGAGGGACCTCCAGCAGACATAGAGCTCTCCATGCCTGTGCTGGAGACCAACCAGGAGAGCTGAAGACATCGTGAGGGAGTCCGGGACGGCCTCCTGTCAGGAGAGGCCGTGTTGTACATTAAATAACCGAAGAAGGAAATTCGTATATAAGGAAGCGCTGCTCACAGCGCGCCCTTTTCGTTCGAGAGCCATCAGACTGATAACACGTTGTCAGAGCGACCGATATTTTTAATTAATAATTTCCTGTGTTTTTTTTTTGTTGTTAAGTGCTAATTTATTAAATTAATGTTGTAGCTGTGAGATTTTTGATTTTTAAAAAAATAACTTGCCATCTAGTTTGCAAGAGTATATTAAATGCTTTCCATACAGCTTGTGCATGTCTGTAATCATCATCGGAAATATGCTCTAATTTAATTGAATTATAAAAACATTCCTTGGGAGGCAATCGTTTATCATTATACTTTGACCATGAATCCATATAGTCATATGGATAAACACCTTTATGTCTCAATAAATGTAAGTTCATCTTATCGGTAAATGTACTTGATAGATTGATAAAATCTTTAACATCCAAGCTTTTACTTAATTCATCTAGACTTGAACTTAAGAACTGATATGAATCAATAAACTTCATTTGAATAGGGCGTGCTGTATTTCTTAGTTGAATTAATTTAGCTATAGATATGTATTTTTCTTTAGACTTTGGTATTATCTTAATATGACCTTTATATTTTGCTAATTCTTTAATGAATAAATGACTGTCATAACCCGCTAAATTATGAAAAATAATTGGTACAAATGAACATATTTTGTATCTCAAATTACACAAGGAATGTGCTGCACCTCTGTATTCGGATATAACATGATCATGATCTCGAACTTTATCTCCAAATAATAATTCTTTACGTATATAACATTCGGTAGCCTTTTTAAAATTAGATTTTTGTTCATTCGTTAATGGTTTCATAGGTTGAACTTTGGTTAACATAGTATTTATCCAAGTTACATCCTTAACCAACCAGCTTATAAATGTTTCAACGCAATCAGGACCTCTATAAGTAACGTATTTGTTTAAACTTGGATCGTATGAGCAACATATATAATATGCAAAACATGTTGGAACATGTAATTTAAATTTTTGGGTATTATGATTCTCAGTATTTTGTTCAGAATAGTTTTGTAACATACTTTCAAAGTCAGCATAGATAATAAAATTAATTTTTTGTTGGCGCTCATAAGTTTTGAATTGTATCATGCTATTTTTTTCAGGTAGTATTGTGAGTATATTACAACAATGATGGGTACTATATTTCAATTCTAGTCTAGTCTCATTAGTAATCTTTGTAGTTTTGATTGAGCATACTTTTTGGAAACAGTCAGTCTTAATTCTTACTCACATATGTAATAAACCCTCCACTATACCACTCAAAATTAATACTACGTTTTTTTTTGCCAGCGTTTGCTATGTTTGATAGTAATTTGTCAATTTATTATCAAAATTGTCGAGGGATCAGGACCAAACTGAACACATTATTAATGAATATTTTGTCGCATGCTTACGACATTATCATTTTAACAGAAACCTGGTTGACTCCAGACATCTCCGATAACGAGTTTATTGATCCTCGTTACATGGTTTTCAGACACGATCGTGATCGAACTGTTTCCAATAAAAAAGATGGCGGTGGCGTGCTGATAGCGGTCTCCAAAGAACTAAAACCAACTAGTCTGAATCTGTCACCCCCATTAATTCTACCAGAACATAAAATAATAAAAATTCCCTCTTATAATTATAAATACCTACTTGTATGTGCTACTTATATACCCCCTAGCGCCACGGATGATATGTATGTGGACTTTATCAGTTCCCTGTCTAATTTGGTGGATGATCCCTGCATAGAAAACATTATTTTTACAGGTGATTTTAACATACCTACGCTGAACTGGATTAGTACAAATTCGTATATGACCTGTGCCTCTGATGGGAAATATTCAAATACAGGCCGACATCTGTTAAACTTTTGCTCACATTTAGACTTGAACCAATTTAATACACTTACTAACTCTAATGGGCGGATTTTAGATCTCTTCTTCTGCAATACACATGCTGTTGCTCATAACCCTAGCATCTCACTCTTGCCAATAGATACTCACCATCCTTCCTTTTACGTAAAAATACCTTTTACAAAACCAACGCAAATACCTAAACATAAAAATTTTAAACTAAATTATTACAAATCGAATTATTCTAATATCAATACTGACATTGAAACCGTAGATTGGAACAACTTACTTGACGATCTGCCCCCCGATCGGGCAGTTGCAATCTTTTATGAAAAGATCTATAAATTCATTAAATTGCATACCCCCACTCACAAGCCTAAAAGTCTAAAATACCCATGTTGGTTCACTAAATCTCTTTTGCACATATTCAAAAATAAAACTCGCGCATGGGTTAAGTGGAAAAAATTCGCAAACACTAAGACTACGAATTATTTTCTATTTATAGAACAAAATTTAACAAGGAGGCGGACGAATGTCTAAAAAATATATGAACGGTGTGGAGGATAGTGTGGTCAAAAATGTTAAGGCCTTTTGGTCATATGTTTCTAGTCGTAACTCCACTAATAGTATTCCAGCTACAGTTCACTATCTCCAACAGTCCTCAGATGACCCTGTTGCCGCTTGTAATTTCTTCTCTATTTTTTTCCAATCAGTATATGAACCATCTTCTTTTGATCATACTTCATGGGTGCCACCACCCGCCAATCCTGATAGTGATATAAATATTTGTAATCTGCACTTTTCATTGCAAAAAATACGAAAGGAACTACAATCACTGGATCCTTCGAAAGGACCTGGGCCAGATGGTATCCCTTCAATCTTCTTAAAAAGCACAAGTGACACACTGTGTTACCCTCTTTTCATAATATTTAATAAATGCCTTTTCTGTGGGGTTTTCCCCGATGTATGGAAACAAGCGAACATTGTTCCAGTTCATAAATGTGGCTCTAAGAGTGATGTTTCTACATATCGCCCAATCTCTTTGTTTTCAGGGCTATCAAAACTTTTCGAAAGACTAGTGCACAATGAGATTTACCCTACTCTTCATAGCATCTTAATAAAAGAGCAACACGGGTTCGTTAAGGGTAGGTCCTGTGTAAGTAACCTCCTGGTTTTTACAAAGCATCTATTTGAAGGCATTGACGCTGGGCAGCAAATTGATGTGGTATATACTGACTTCCAAAAGGCCTTCGATAAGGTTGATCACAGACTACTTCTTGACAAAATTGCATTCAATGATATTAGGGGAAATTTATTGCGCTGGTTTGTATCATACGTCACCAATAGGACCCAGAAAGTTGTCGTCAATGGTTTTGAGTCTCTCATGGTCACAGTCTCTTCCGGAGTTCCTCAAGGCTCAATTTTGGGGCCCCTCTTGTTCATTTTATTCATCAACGACGTAAAAGACTGCTTTAAAAATTGTAAGTTCCTCCTGTATGCAGACGATTTGAAGATTTACAAAAATATCAGTCATCTTTCCGACTGTTTAGGATTTCAGGATGACCTTGACCGTTTTCTGAACTACTGTTCTGTTAACAAACTATACTTAAGTATATCAAAATGTCACAGCATTTTGTTTACAAAGAAGAAAAATGTGACGAAATTCAACTATTCTTTCAGAAACACTCCACTGAACAAAGTTAATTCTGTTCGTGATCTAGGCGTTCAGTTAGACTCAAAGCTCCACCTTGATGCTCATATCGACAACATAGTCAATAAAGCATATAAAATGTTTGGTTTTGTAATGAGAGCATCAAGAGAATTCCACCGTCCCTCTACCTACTTATACCTATATAAGTCAATAATACGACCGCAATTGGAATACGCAGTTCCTATTTGGAACCCTTACTATAAAAAGTATATTGACATTATTGAATTGGTCCAACGCAAATTCCTACGTGCAATGCACTATAGATGCTTTAAAAAGAAAATATCTTATCATCTATTACTTCAAAAATACGATCTTATTACTCTAAAATCTAGACGCACCCTACTTGAGATGATGACCCTATTTAATATATGTCGTAATAAATTCGACTGTACTGATCTTGTGAACAGTTTGTGCTCCCTGATCCCTCGTACCGTACATGTTCGGGAAGTTCGCTCTAGACACTTGTTTGCAACTACTTTCTGTAGAACCAATTCAGGCGTACGCTCACCGCTGCATCGATTAGTTGACACCTACAATGGGCAGTTTGGCTCAACCGATATCATGTTTCTCAGCAAGACTGTATTTAGAAAACAAATTGTTAATATTTTAAGTGATCAGAACCGTAATAATTAAGTAAAGTTTACTTTTATTCCCTTTGTTTACTATTTTATATTGTTCTTACTAACTAGTAGATCTGTTTTTTAATCTGTGGATAACGTTGTGAGTAGTGTGTTTGTAATCTAATCTATATATACCTATTAGTACACTGCTGTTTGTTGTCCCTATGTGAATAAATAAATAAATAAATAAATAAATTCACTCGAGAAAAATTGCAAACATGAATCACAAAAGTGAATTTTACCCTTATGATGACTTATTTGATGTCGAACTAGTCGCACAAGATCTTTAATCAGACAATAATGTCCTTTATCGTAACGCTCAATGTAAAGTAAGTTAATGTGATATTTTTTCTTAGCATAACAAATGCTAAGAAAAAATATCACACCTCTATACTTAACAAAAGTATAGAGGTCCAGTTATAGTGCATTTACTATCTAAACCATAAATATTAATACTAATACTAGGATTGTATTTCTCAAATAATTTTATATCATTCATTGACGGCGGAAATGACATACCCTGTGTATTCAGAACTGTTGAATAGTGTGGAAGAAATTATACATTGATTATATTTAACAGGGTGTAACGAAGCAACAATGCTCCACAAAAAAACATTGATCATCATTATTCTGAATATTTAAACAGCATTTTTTATTTTTGATTATTGGTGGTAATTCTATAAAGGTACCTCCTCTCATCGGATTGTATTTATTTATATTAATTTCTAAATGGCTTAGTGTAAAAAAGGACCAGCCAGATTCCCGCTGTTCAAACTCGCTTAGTTTCCTCTTAAACACTTCTAAAGTATTCTTGTAAAAATCATTTAGATCAGAGTTTTTATAAATTACTTTCAATATTGTGTTAAAAGATTTCAGTAACTGTTCATTTGTCTTTGTTAATAAGAAGTAAGCAAATAATTCGAAATTGATTTTAATACAACTATGTTTTTCTAACGATATTTCAATGGGTTTTCTAATATCACTTTGAGAGTCGTTCAAGAACGCTTCAGGTGTCAGATAATCTATTTCCTGAGCGGCACTTAAGCGATATGTAACAATTCTGTTTTTAAAAGCAGTCGCTATTATTTTAATATGATCAAATTCAGTTCTCAATAAACAGTTTGATTTGTGTAAGTTAGTTCTCATATGATAATTAAATTTATGTTTCGGTATTTCAATGTAGCATTTATCACATTTCATTAAAATTTCATTGGTTGATTTAATATTTGATGGTTCAACTGAAAAAACAAAACAGGAAACGACATTGTTAACATTTTATTAACAATCCTAAAATCTATAAGAGTAGAGTAAATGATTTAAGCTTACTGCTATTTACATTGATTAAACATAAGATTACATTGATTACATTTATTGTTATATTTTATTTTAAACAATTTCATTTAAAAATAATGAGTACTAATAAAAGTTTTCGGAATTTCTCTAAATTCCTTGCGTGTGGCGCTAATAAATTTAGACAAGTGCGCCCATGCCTCAGTGTCTACATCGGTTTGATTTTTCACTGTTATTACAGAATGCTGCCATCTATTAACTGGTAACACTTTATCAATATCGTTACACATACACCTTTACTTCCACATAGTGTGAACCAGTTTTAGCAGTGTGTGCTTGTCTGCTATAACCGTTCGCAATCCTACTGCTAATATAGGAATTTATGGGTGTTTTTTTACCTCCCCTTGATGCCGATGAAGTGCTAGGTTGCTCGTCATCTTCGCTGCCATCGCTCCCAAATAAATCAGCAGCTGTAGGTAGGTTCGACAACTTTATGGGGTTTATTCGTGGTTTCTTAGACGGTTTGGGTGTGGATGGAGCCGCTGCTGACATCTTGCTTCGCTTTTTCTTAGGTGCCTCAACTGAAGCGGTCTCAGGAACCGTGTCAGGGACCCCTACGCTTGGAGACTCGTCCTCTGATAGGAAAAGGTCGTCAGCGAGCTGGGATGTCTTAGACCTGAAATTATAAAAATATTTGATAAATCATAATGTATTAAGCTTGCATAACTTATTGATAGATAATAAGATAAATAATATCAATACGATGAGCTCAGAGATCGATACATTAAAAAAAAACAATGTGTGACAACCGTGATCTATTTCATACAAAAGCACGCTTCTACCTACCCATAAAGGTATACAGGTATTATTAATAAAACAGAAGAAAAAAAAACACACTTACATTTTTTTTGTAGATAAATCCGATGATTCCTCGTAGTTAAAAACCTTGCGATGATCTTCGTTGAAAGATGAGGGTGCAATAGTGCTCTAGAATTTCTATCGATGATTTAAATACTTTTTCCTAATGCGCATGCATCAATGATGCATGCACAAAAATGGTAAACGCAAGCACATGTAAAAATATTGCGATGATAAACTAAATTGATATATTAATCAAATAACCCGATGTTGCCTCTCGATTTTGTTACTTTATTACAGACTCATTTGATTTATGCTTTATACAATAAGTATGGTGTAAAACAGAATGAGTCACGAAAACAAAAACTAAGTTAGTAATGATGTATCTAATTATTAAAATACTTTTACAACGAACAAGAATCAGAAATTCTGTATTAATATTAGTTGCTCTATAACATTGCTTAGATTAGAAAATAAGTCCGTATGATGACCCACATACCCCCACTTCATTAGTCTAAAAATAAAAATTTGATTCGTGTTTTTTATCATTGGGTAAGTGTATCAGTAAATGAGCATAATAGAACAAACATACATTCATATTAGACTTAATGTATTATTAGGAATGCAACGTAAACAATGCAACCGTAGGTGTCATCGCAAGGGTTAAATTTCATCTAACCATTTTTGGATAGTAGAAGAAATATTCACAAGGAAACTACGAGTATTATTTTCAACATTATGAACACTTTTTTTAACACAATTTTTATATAAATTGCTCACACTTATTAGAAACAACATTCGTTTTTCAAAACTGCAGTGTTCAGTACGTACGTAACGGTGCAGTCTACAATGTCGGTAAGTTTTTTTTTTTTTAATAATTCAAGACAAATGTCACCATTCATAATAATTATTTTAATCATAATGTTTTATAATTTCAGGATTCAGAAGAGCTATTTAACTTCATACCTTTAGAAAAGGGTCCTGCTCAAATACACGCAGTAAATCAACAATATTTGGGTCTTGCTGAAGCATCTCGCAAAATATCGAAGAATAAACGGATGGCATATTCCTATATAAAAAAACCTGTAACAAGACCTTCGAAAATCATAAGAATACAAATTATCGATGCAGAAAACTTCGATCAGAAGGATAGTTCAATCTGTAATCATTATTGTGAAGCAGAGGTTTGTGCTCAACACGTCGTTAAAAGTACTTTAATGGATGACATACTGTCTAGCACTAAGGAACTAATAAATAAAATTCAGGAAAACATGGAGAACTCTTAAGTAAATATGTTTTATTGTAGTTAGTATGTAAGCCTATCAATACTATACTTAAATAAAAGTTATTATTACTAAATAGTTTCATACTATTTAGTTAGTATAGATAAATATTAATGTGAATAGTTAAAGTTTTAATGTGGTTAGTTTGTAAGCCAATCAAACGCTGTAAATAAAAACGATGTTATGTGACTATCTGTTTGGAACTACTGGGAATACCTACTTAGTACTGCCCTTTCTGTTTTATTGTAAGTAATTAGACGAATGTTGTATTCTCATAATACACGGACTTATATATTGTATGCAGTGTATTTTTGCAAGAATGTATAAAAACTGCGTAATTGTGTTGTCTTCAATAGACGTTATTAAATCATAGTTAAAATTGAATTGCTATAAATAAATGCATATTTATAACTGTAAAATTGCTTTTTATTTGAATTCCTTTTCAATAAAATTAATTTTGTAAGTATCTAGTAACAGATTCGGACACGACTACACACAAATACCTTAAAAGAAAACAATCACAAACACACGCGTAGATGTCATCTGAACTTCACCTTGCGTTTTTGCAAGCACATACCAATCCGAATAATGAGATATAAATAGCTTAGTATGATTTTACGCATTTAATTCTTGCAATTGTAATGTGATGGTTGGATCGTTTTATAATAACTTTATTTATAAGAAGCCTAGTTTATAAGACTTTGTAAAGTTATTATGAAGTTCAAGAGCGCTTCGAATTTTGTATGATTCACATTCAAAAGACGACTTTCATGAACTTAATTTACACCCGCTATCTAAATAAAGTGATGATGGTATCTGCATTTCAAATCATAGTAGACAGTATTTAAATAGATCGGATTCAGGGTGGATCTCGTCAATATAATATCAAAAACATGGAAACAAATACTAGAATATCTCAGTCTAGGTTATGTTCTGATGGTGAGAAGTCACTTACTAACCGATGTATAATTGGGGCGATCTAGATCACGAGCGAAGCGAAGTGATCCAGACTCCCCAATTATACACTACTAATGTTGTCGTCGAAAACGAGACCGGGGGACCCATTATTGTTTATTAATCAATTATTCACTTTAAAAAGCTTGTAAGTTCCCATAACGGTTTGAGCTTACTCAAAATATTTCGACAATAACCACGTTCTAACATTTGCTAAGAACTGCACGATTCAATCACGCAAAACACTTTTGTATTGATACAAAAAGATACTTTTCTTGGGGGCCGTTCAAGTATTACGTAAGCACTATAGGGGGGCGGGGGGTGTTTGCTTTGCTTATTTTTGACATGGGGGTGGGGGGATCCAGATGGTGATTACGTCAGCAGTAATTATTTAGTTTTTACACATATGGCAACCCACACATTGTCTATGCTGAAAACGAAATGCATTTTCGGGGATTCCTACAATTAAATTATACGTTTAGGTACTCGCTTAGAACTGAGTAGGAGAATTACCGCGCGCTATTCACTTGTCTAAGATTTTTTTTCTTGGCTCGAGTTTTACACTAGTAGGTACCTAAGTATATTTTGTAAAAAAAATTGCCAGAGTATGTAGTTTTACCACGCTATCTAGGAGTCGACCTACTTTTAAAACGGTTCGTGCAATCCTTTTAATATAAAATTTCATAGTTCCGGGTTCAGAAAAACGTGTTGATATATTTCTTTTACATATATACGTTAAGTATTAGTCAAAAAAATAAAGTAGTTTGATTTAAACTAGCAACGATAGGGGCTACTATGGTGTATTTAAATTGAGTAAAGCGTCATCTATTGCAAAGAGCTCTAAACGAAATCATTAACAGATCATCATTTTATGGGTTCGAATTGAAGTTTAAGGCTTCATTCATGTTTTTTCTTGAAAACACGTGCATTATGAGTGTAAATCGAAAAATCTGCATTAAACAAGATTTTTTTACCAATCATACTTCAGCCAAAATTCTGCCATTTAACGCTTTTATTTATTGTTAATTTCATAATGGTTACCTATGCTGCCATCTGTGATTTTTATTCAAGACCAATTATAATTTGTTCGAGCTGAGACCCCATGGCGTAGGTAATTCTCTCAAGGACACTGCTCTTCTTTATAAGTACTGCAGCATTTGTCCGACTTTATTACGTTTCGATTCATGTTTTTTTAAAGGGATGATTCAATAATAACAATGTTAATAGAAACATGGTAGTAAAAACAAAACAAATAATGAATGAATGAATGAAATGCACCAAACCCCGCGTGTTTTGACCAGACTCATTTAATCGAATGCTCATACTTCATGTTGCTTCAAGGAACGTTGCATATTAAGGAATAGACCGGGAGCGCTTTAATGGTAGGGAGAACAGTGTGAGCCAACCGAGTGTGTCTCTCTCCCTCACGCGCTCCGCCTCATCCTTCGCGAGCATTATTGCTTCGCAGGAGGAGGTGACAGCTTTCCATTAACTCTCGCTCCGTACCATGGCCTGGACCAGGGCCGGACGCGAGAGATCGCCGCCGCCGATCGTCTCCGCGAGGACACTGCGGTGTTCCGCCCAAGCTGGGCAGACCTCCACCGTAGAGAGACGGGTAATTTTTATGCATGGGAGGACATCTTTTATCGACGTCGCAGCCCAGTTGATTTAGGTCGAGCTTCATCAGTGAATCTTTTGGCGGGGTTCAACCGCTTTCTCGGCTCTTTTTTATGTCCTGGCTCTGCTGTAATAAATGCTGATGTTTTCACTTTTCAATGTCTTCGTCTGAGGTATCGTTACTAACAGTTTTGTATATCTCATTCGCAGCGTTCTTGATCTTCCACCATATCCATGTTGTTATTTGTAATATCCAAAAACAGAATCACTCTCACACACACACACTGAGACTGACTTTTTTTTTGTCGTCTGCCCTTTTTGTCGACTACCAGGCATGGAACATTGTAAGCTTGTTGCTACAGAATACAAACTTTTGGAACACAAGCAGTTTTTTCAAATGTTTGTATTCTGTAGCAATCATTCACAGATCTCATAGACTCACTCACAAAAAAAACAATGTCTTGGTTCGGTCACTGTTTTGAACTTTAAAAAACCCTCACCCGCCATAGATAGCACTTGAAGGTGCGAGTTTAGACAATAGAAAAAAGAGATTCGGTTACCCGGCGTGTAGTGTAATAGGTTAGTCTCTAGTCAAGGCAATAGGTATTATGGCAAACCATTTTTGTACGATTTCCAAATTGATCACATTTTCTTTGTTAGAGTAATTAAAACTTTAAAATATATCTAGCTTAATGCAATAGTAATAGCATGCTACACGTTAGAAGGCAGGTTAAGCAGTATGAACAAATTATCCTCACTTTACTCTTCTTAAATTCTTATTATTATTTTCCTATTCATACTTTATCATTGCTTGCAAGTTATAAGAAATGGCTGCCTGCCTCATTCAAATAAAAGCTGGTTTAAACTTCCATACTGTTGTTTCTCTTCCTTCAGAACCCATTCGCTAATTCTGTTTCCATTGGACGGCCACTTAATTCTACTCTTATCCACAGGTCTCTGACGGCAATATTTAAAGCGTGGTGTGCTTTGTCAGCGAACCCGCCGACCAAAGCATACTTTAATCGACCCCGACGACGCCACTACCCTACTCCAGGAGAGTAGTAAGGCAACCAGCACGCTACATAAGCCCAAAACCCGATCGCCGTCCTACTGTCCCCGCCGCCGAGGCCCGCCGCGACGCCCAAAGCCACGCCCCTCCCGACTGTAGCTTTAAATTCGTCCCAAAATAATACCAATCCTGATCCAGCTAGTCATTTGCTGCCCTCTTCCAGCGACGCCCTAAGCCAAGGTTCGTACCCCACAGGGGGTGCCCTTAGCGTTGTCGCTTAGTTTTAGTTAGTATTTAAGTTTAATTCCTGGCTGGAGGCCTTAATTTATTAGGGCAACCACAGGCAAGTCCGCTTAAGCAGAAGACAACCGCATAGGTTGACCTGCGAGATGCCAAACAAACAAAACAAAAAAAAATGTCAGCGAACCATATACGAAGGAGTCCTGAGTGGATCATCATTCACAGGGCATGCATGGACTTATGTTCGCACCTTCTAGATGTTTTTAAGTATACGCTTCAATCCGGGCAACATGTTGGGAATCGAACCCAACACAACACATTGCACTTGGTCTGCATGCGCAGGCTGCGTGATCAGTGCGTCCTCGGACCGGCGCTGCATCGACACGTATTGTTCCGATGACCACTCGCTTCCTCGGACTCTACCGCGACGGAACAATAAAAACTCTCGGTTTCGATTCGATCACACAATGATTTTGCAGCACTTTCGATCTTGACACATAACACTGGAACGGACCATTTATGCTAACATTTTTATATGTCACCCTCGGGTCATCTAACTGAAGCACATTTTTAAGTTTTCACTTTTAAACAAAAAGCTGGAAACAGTCACTCATCCGACGTAGCAAAAAAAACTAACCACAGGCCCATCTCTTTGGCTTTACACTTGGAAAGGTATTTGATGGTCTGCTTGAGCGCCGGCTTGGTGAGTTTTTAAAGTTGAGTGATTGTCAGTTTGGTTTTAGGAAGGCGCTATCAACAAAGCCCGCCATCCTGGCGCTTAAGCAGACGGTCAGATATTACACGGAAACAGTATATGCTGCTTTTCTCAACCTCTCCAAGGCTTTTGACTCGGTTTGTTACGACAAGCTTTGGCCGAAGCTTAAAATGCTAGAGGTGCCCGAGGAGCTTATTAATATACTGAAGTTTTGGTAAAGCTCTCAGATTAACAGTGTTGGGTGGGCGGGAGCTCACACTGATACATATGTCCTCGAGTGTGGTGTTAGACAGGGTGGTTTAACGTCTCGTGCCCTGTTTAATGTCTACATGACCAAAGTCGTTTGCTCGAGCAACCGACTTTGGTCTCGCTGAGCTCACGAATCAATTGGTTGATGGCACTTTAGTGAATAATCTCAGCTACGCGACATGGTCTTGCTGAGTCCATTAATCAGCGCGCTCAGGATGTTGTTGGCTGTTTGCGAGTCCGATGCTGCGTCACATAGACTCGCATATAATGCTAAGCAACGTTAGCTTTTGATTTTTAAATGTAGTGTGACTCGAGTGACTTTAAGCGGAAAACCACTACAAAGAGTAACACATTTTGAATACCTAGGGCATGTAGTCACGGAAGACTTATCTGATGATGCTGATATAGAAAGGGAGCAGAGGGCGTTGCCGGTTCGATGTAATATGTTAGCCCGCAGGTGCGCATTGTAGTGAGGATGTTAAAGTCGCTCTTTTCAAGGCATACTGCCAAGCCTGCGTATATTTCACTCACAATTCACGTTCTACACGTGCAGATAGAGTGAAATATACGCAGAGAGCCTACAACGTCCTGCGCATTCAATATAATAATGGATTTAGGATGTTGATGGGGCTTCCGCGCTTCGCATTTATGTTCGCAGAAGCCCGTGTTGACGATTTGCATGGTATAAGGAAGAGAACAGCGTCGATAATGGGTTGGTTGCGCGGAAGCTCCAACAGCATCCTATAAACTTTATTTGACAAAGTGGACTGTCCTGACTGACTGTAAAAGTGCCTTATAAAGGGACTTATAAGGCACTGGGTGCGGAAGCACGTGCCAATGTGTGTTGAGCCACGTCTTTTTTGTTGATACATTGTAAGAGTTTTATTAACACAGTTTTTAAGTCATTGACACCAATACCCTCTCATAGAGAGGACGCCTGTGTCCCAGCAGGGCAAAATAATAGGCTGATTATGTGATGAGTAAAATATTATGTAGATTATACGGACCCCCTTCGGGTAAAAGCCTCCTCCAAGGAATGCCAGTAATCTATGTTGCTGGCTGATTTTAGCCAGCTTTGACCCTCATCTACCCATCTAGCAGTAGGCCTGCCTCTGCTTCTAGTACCTCGTGGTCCAGTCCATTTTATTACTCTTTCCGTCCATCTATCATCTTTAAGCCTGGCCACATGACCGGCCCACTTCCATTTTCTTTGAAGGGAGAAGGTTAGGGCGTCTGTTACTTTCCTTCTATTCCGAATTTCGACATTCCTTACCCTGTATTTTAATTTTATGCCCAGGCAACTTATTATTTTTATTTTTACAATTTTAAGAAAGCTTACAGACTAATTACACTTTAAAGTAACTAAACAATAACAGCTGACAATTGCTAATTACAAGCTTCCATATTTATATTACATAGATAAAAAGAAGATCAAAGAAAAAAAGGTGCCGAAAATAGGTAAGTATTCCGTGATAAGCTGAGAACATTCACCCATTAAAGTAGTCCTTACTCAAGATTTTCCTGATTCTTAATGCACTTGTGCAAAATAAGTCTATTTCTAAATACGGTGGCAGGTTTTTAAATAGTATTGCACTGCGAATACAAAAAGCGCTTATAATTTGTTTTTGTAAACGGCACTTGTAATAATGGTCGCAATCTTAGGTTATTTTGATTGGTTCGAGGATGAATTTTGCTAAGTAAATCGGAACTATCGATTGATCTATTAGCAATGTTGATAAGAAAGCAGATATCATTAATTTTACGTCTTAATTCTAATGGTAAAAAGTGATTACGCTTACACCGGTGTGCATAACCGTCTGAAAACTACTGTGCCTTGAAATCTAGGTATCTCATAAATTTTCTCTGAACTAATTCAATGCGAGATTTATACATCTCGTATTGGGGGTTCCATACTTGAGACGTATATTCAAGGGTACTGCGCACGTAAGAACAGTAAAGTACCTTTACTGGTTTTAAAAAATTAAAGTTAGAACAAGTTCGCATAATGAATCCCATAGCTTTGGAGGCTTTCTTTATGATGGAATTTATATGTTCGTCAAAAATTAGTTTACTATCGTGTATCACGCCAAGATCTCTAACACTATGCAGTTTATTTATGTAGTGACCATTTAATTTATACGCAGAATCAGTTAAACGTCTTTGCCGTGTAAACGGTACATGAAAACATTTAGACACATTAAGCTGCAGGTTATTTATCAGACAATATACAACAAACCTGTCCAGATCGGACTGGAGTTGCTCCGCATCAGATAATGTCCTCACCAATTTAAGGATCTTCATGTCGTCTGCGTATAAAATGATATGTGAGTTTCTAAAAAGTTCGGTGACACTCTCACCTGTGTCTGCGGTCCTATCCATATAGTGAAATACTTTAGGCAGAGTGTTCTTGCGCCTCTTACCCTTTACGTACGAGTACGACCAGAATAATTTAGGGTTCGTGACGAGTGAGGCTTCTATTTTAGTCATATAAGCAGAAAAACATTCCTTCTCTAGCAGCTTAGCGCGGCTTCTCTCCATTCTTCTTTGAGTAGTCTGTATTTTGTTCCTTATCTTGGGATCGAATGTCCAAGTCTGGCAGCCGTAGGTGAGACATGGTAGTATTTCCGAATCCATGACTATTTTTTTGGTCGGTAGCGGTAGCTGCGATTTGAAAACTTCCTTATGGCACCAGTACTTTTTCCAGGTAGTCGAAATTCTTCTGTCCACTTCTTCTAAATTTATTTCTTTGCTGAAAGAGATTTGCTTGTCTAGATAGACATACTTTTCAACAAACTCATGGGTATGTTGTTAACCAAGATGGGTGTCGTTAGGTGACTAGTGGTAACTTTAGTTTTGTCGAGATTCATTTCCAATCCAACTTTAATACTGGCTCAGTATAGATCGTTTATCATGTTATTTAATTGTTGTGGGTTTTCCGAGGACAAGATAATATCGTCCGCGAGCCTCAAGTGACTTAGAAACTTCCCGTTTATATAAATGCCTTGCTTTGACCATGGTAATTCTTTCATTATATGCTGTAAGACCGCAATGAACAATTTTGGTGAGAGTGGGTCACCTTGTCTCACACCTCTCTTGATGTTGATATTTGTGCCTGTTCTATCTAGCTTGACTCTACTTAAGCTGTTAGCTTAGATGGTTCTTAAAATATTCATTTATTTTTCGTTTATGTTTTGATTTTGTAATGCTTCCCAAATACTATCGTGTGATATAGAGTCAAAAGCTTTTTTGTAGTCAATGAAAGCTACATATAATGGTCTATTATTATATTCCAAGAATTTCTCTATCACCTGGTCATCTACCTGAATATGAGCTGTGCTGAAACCGCTTCTGAATCCTGCCTGTTCAATCGGTTGGTGTAAGTCGATATCTGAGGATATTCTTTCAAGCAGGCAGGAGGCGAATAATTTGTAGAGACATGACATCAGGCTTATGGGGCGATAGTTCCCTATGTCCGCTGGGTCACCTTTTTTATAGATCAAAATTATATCTGATTCCGTCCACGAATGTGGTACTACTTCTTCGTTTAAAATCTTGTTCTATAGTAACGTGATAGGTGGAAGTAGTACAGTCCTTGCCAGACACATTCGTTTGTAATTTCGTCAGGTCCCGGGCTTTTTTCTGACTTTAGCTTCATTATTTGTTTCAGGATTTCAGGTCCGGTGAACTCTTGAACCGGCAAGATGTTCCTGCATTCGTAACTGGCTCTTACTTGATTTATTGAGTCTGGGTGGCTATAAAGTTGAGCATAATAGTCCGTGGCTACATTTATGATCTCTGTACGGGACTTGCATTTAGTAGAGCCAGGCTGGAGTGAAGGAACTCATTTCTTTGATCTATCCAGTTCTTTATATGCTTTCTTTGCGGATCAAAATTTTTCGAGGTGTCTTTGTATCGTGTTAATTCTATAGGTATCGTAGCATTTTCTTATTTCCTTATTTGTTAGTTTATAAAGGTTTTTCAGCATTTCTTTATCGGACTTGTCCAGTTTAGGCTTATTTTGAAGTGTCAATGATTCAATCGTTGCTGATGCTTTAGAAAAGTTGCATCTGCTTTTTGTTGTTGGTTTCAGGTTTATGGTGTTTCTCAGCAATCTGTGATCTGATCCAAAGCTGAATGAGGAGAGTCCTTAATACTTGGAAAATAAGTTAGATTTGAAGACATGATAAAATCAATCTCATTTCTTGTATTTCTGTCGGGAGAGATCCATGTTCATCTGTTGGTATCTTTTAGCTTGAACATAGTATTAATTATTTTCAAGTTATATTCGTATGCGTATTGGATAAGTCTTTCTCCGCGAATGCTTCTTTTTCCCAAAACCATGTGTACCGGTAACTGTATGCTCATGTCTTTTGGGTAACCCAATCTGCGCGTTAAAGTCTTCCATAGAAATTATGTGGTTTGTGGAGATAGAGTCGTGAGCTTTCGCTAGGTCTTCATAAAAGTTGTCTATATCTTCTTGAGATGCGCTCTCTGTAGGTGCGTATGCCTGTATTTTTGCAAAAGGTAAGTTTTTAAGTTCTATTTCCAGTACGCAGACTCTCTCCGATATACCGGTGAACGCTTTTATATTTTCTTTTAGTTTTTTCTTGACTAGGAAGCCTACACCATATAGGCCTTTGGTTTTTCCTATATAGTACATTATGTCATCATCATCTTCAATAATGTATTCTCCTAGTCGGCAGACTTCACTTAAACCTACTTAGTCGTGGTAAATGTTTTGTAGTTCCTGTTGATGATAGTGTTTTGGCGTTGAGAGTAAAAATATAAAAATTGCTTTTATTTGCTACAGGTGAGCGTCTAGCTGTTGTACTACACCTATTCTTATGTTGCTTATTTTCTTGATGTCTTGGAGGGTTGTAGTCTAATTCTCCCGCGGTGACTAGCCGTACTGGGAGATCTCTAGCCGTACTGGGAGATCACCATGCTTCTAGTAGCCCGAAATTCTTGATTTAGTAACCAACGCCTTCAATCAATTTTATTTGTATGACGTTAACACACGATATCACGGACTTATTGGTAATGTTCATTTATTAAAATTAGAAGCAGTAATAGATGTAAAGAACCAAGTATTAACAACGAACACTTCTTGTATTCCAATAATTATTAATAACTTTGACTCTAACGATCGTCGTTAATGAATCACTTAATAAATAAAAAATAATGGTCCTAGTTAGTTAATCGTTTTCCACGATATTTTTTCTGTCAACGCTTGCATGAATACAGCTTTATATGCACGTAATCAGTGCAGTCTGATAAACGTGTAGTTAATAACGACACGCCAGGGAACAAAAAAAACCCAAGACTCAAACTGGGTCACCAACAATTCACTGGTAGACAATACGTTGATGAAAAAGGTACAGTAAGGTAAGCAGTAAACGTTGATGTAAAAGGTACGGAATACCTAGACAGTGTAGTTACAGAGCTGAAAAGAAAAGAGAACTTAGCGTTTCATCAACTGTATAACAATATCGACAGCAACTTTCAGTTCTATAGAGTTTACCGACGAAAACATGAATTAATACCCTGTTTTACTAGAAATCATATACAAATCATTCAAATTTAAACTAGTCCACTAAAATACTAATTATACACTAAGCTAATGACACTAAGCCAAAATAATTTTTTTGTGTTATAATGGCAAAAAAATAAAATTCAAGTAAAAGATCACTCGCGTGGCAAACAGAAAGTATTAGAAGTTTTCCACCAACAGATAAACCAGTACTGATAAAAGAATTTTTGAAACGATACGTTAAGTCAAAATTCAAGTACTTATTTAATTTATTTTGAAGAGAATAAACATTGTAAATTATTTGGTAATATAATACCTTTTCTTTTTAGGAAAGATTAGATTTTTTATACGAATGCAAATAACGAGTTATGTAGAAGATGAAGTAGAACAGAAAATTATAATAGATAAGCATCATGAAGGAAACATGTACAATCGCATTATCAAAGAGACATTATTATTGGTAGTAGGAATTATTATTGGGATAATAATAATTCCTACTACCAATAATAATGCAGGAGACAGTAGGGCCAGTTATAAGTGTTTGTGAGGCATGCCAGAACATGAAAAATGCTTACAGAAACACGGAATGCTCTGTTTCATTAATTATTTATTTATATTCTACCTATTGAAAGTAAAACTTATGTAATCCTTATAGACGCTTTTAGTAAGCTAGGTAAGGTTATCGTTGTCCGCGCTCTAAGTATGGATTTCATATACTACGACGTTCCTAAGGGTGTGTCTACATCTGGCAAATGCGCTAGGAATGCATCGCCGCGAGTATCGCGCGTGGACTGCGCGCACGCGGTATGCGTGCCACTCGCGCTCATGTTCAAGTCTTGCGTGAGTTGCGCTAAAGAGGCGCAAGTCACCAAAAATTTGCAGAAACTGCACCCGTGCAGCGCACGAGCAGCTCCCGAGCGGCGCATTCGTGGCGCATGCACCAGATGTGGATACACCCTAAAAAGATAAGTTCCGACCCAGGGTCTAAGTTTAATAACGAGTAGGTAAAGGATTTTTTAAGCTCACATAAAGTCGAACTGCAACGCCCAATAAACCCAATTCTCTGGGTCTAATAGAAAGATTTCACTCCACCATTTTTTATTTATATAGGGTAACTTCACTATACACATATCACAGATAAAATGGTAGCAATTAAAGAAAAACACAGGGTATTTGTGTGTTTTTATACAAACATAAAAATACACTGCGCTTGCACAATACCTTTTACTTTTAATCCTTGACTACGCTGATGTCAGTTATCGCGATATCACTGAGGCGCAACTAGGTAAACTTAAGCGACTTCAAAACGTATGCATACGATTTATATTTGGCCTGCGCAAAATATGATCACACTATAATGTAACTGAAACAATTAATCAGAATAATGTAAACTTTCATAACCGCCTAAAAATATTGAACTGCTTTTGAAAGATTTCTATATCAAGCAAAGAAATTGGATTTTTTAACTTACTTTACGGATTATTTTCTGTATTCACGAATAGTTTTCGTACTATCTTTGCTTGGCTAAAGGAAATCGAAAAGTAAAGTATCGATACTACATCAATCAAATTTAAATTCACAGAATTATTGTATCATTTAGAATTGATTTCTAGCTCTGGAAACTTAGTGTATCTTCCACAAAAAAAAAATATTTATTGCAAATGGAGAAGACGATTGGTGTAAAATCATTTATTAAAGATAATCAGATACCATTTATACTCGTAATGGAAACATCACGGACTGAAACATCATTTATGACTATTGTAAGAAATATTCCTTACCAATCTTTAATGAACATAAAAATAAAACTTAGCTATTACATGTTTTTATCCTCTGTAAAAAACCCGAGAAGTTAAGTTTAATGAAAGAAAGGTTTCTCACGCTCCGAAAACAAAAGTCGTTTGATAAAGGTAGGTTTATTCAGCGGTCATCTAATTACTATATATAGTATATAGACGTAATGGGCTCATATTCGCAAACCCAGCCTTATTTATTAGCCAGCCTGTTCTCGGACTTCTAATAAATCCTCTTGCAAGTTACTTAGAACTAGTGTGAGCCTATTTAATTATACGTCGGCCACAAATATAGGTCTGTTGGCTGTTATTTTAGTATTTTGGGTACTTGAGTATATTTTTTATTGTGTAATGTAGGGACCTAAATGTAAATTAAATTGTAATGTGCGAATAGCGTAGGAATAAGACGTGACTAAGCGTCTGAGATACAGTTCGGGCCTTGTCGGGTTTTGGGGTGCTTTCAATCAAAACCTTGAGTGATGAGTTTTGTTTTATCCAAGATGTCTCTTTTTTAGGGTTCCGTACCTCAAAAGGAAAAAAACGGAGTTCTTATCATTTATTTGCCCGTCCGTCCGTCTGTCTGTCTGTCTGTCAGTCTGTCAAGACAAATTTTCTCAGGAACGCGTGAAGGAATCAAGCAGATATTTCTAACAGATGCGTTACTTCTATGTCAACTAAATACGACCATTTATGTGACATTTTTTGATACTTGTAAATAAATTTAAACATATAGGGTGCTCGTCCGGTTGACCTAGCAATCAAAATTACAACAAAAATTACATTTGCAGTTGGAGAATTGACCGTAACGTACATCGATGTATAGGAAATCATGTTTGTGTGACAGTACCTAAATTACCCTAGACTGATAAATTTTTCGTTTTTCTAATTATGTTAATATTAGCGTTAAGGTCGGTTTCCCCCTAAGGGGAAAAGGCCGCACCCCAACCCCGTGCGGCCCTGTAGAGCTCGTCACCAGACTTGGTCACTCTCCCACCGAAAATAGAAGTGAATTCCCAAATTGATAGAAGCCAAATGCCTTGATATTATTAATGAGGCAAGGAATCAGTGTATCAATATTAGACGATACTTGGGAATTCATAGTTATGAAATATATTGGAAGTGATTTTAGAAAGCTAAATAATAGAGGGATGCAGAGTAAATTATTATATAAACTTGTGAGTAACCCAAACGCTAGCGCGTAACAGGTATTTGATCAGTCGTAACTCACACAATACCTCGCATCTACACTCGGAGTACTCAGAGATACACTTCCATAAAGTGACGCAAGCGGCTTTACAGCGGCATAGCGTCGACATCATGCTCTTTTGGAGTCATGGCCCCTAGCAGTTCTCTTGAACTGATAAACGTGACGAAGCGGCTTTTCCTGCGGCAACCGTGCGACTGTCCTTGTCTAGCAACGGAGCGGCTAGTTCTAGCGGCATTGCGTCTGCATCATGCTCTTAAGGAGACATGGTCCCTATCAGTCCTTAGACTGGATATGAGATAGTTGTGGTCACCCAAACCCCCGGAAGTTCACTCTTTGCACAACAAGCATATTTGCAAGACACTTGCTCATGTCAGTCTGACCGAGTTATTAGTCTATGATAAAGAATATAATATTCTTTGAATTATTCGATAATTTTAGTTGAGAAGTAGAGAATCAAGGATCATTATTAAATAGAGTTTAGAGTTATAGTATCGGCCCAAGGCAACGAATACGACATTCTAGAATTACTAGTTATGAGAGTAGAGAATCAAACTCAAGCATAATTAATAGAGTTGTGAATCAACTCACTTTAAAGTCTATAGACAGCCCCAAAGAGCCCACCCGTCACCACTTCCTAGTGTTTATGCTGGGGAGAAGAAGTGGCGCAACAAACTCCCCAGCAACACGTGTCTGTCTGATTAGTTATAATGACTATCAACTCCATCAGCCTAGGATAACTATAATAACTAAAGGCTCACCCAGTCTCACCAACAGACACTAACACATACTAAGTTAAAACTAGATGATAGAATAATAATAAACTAAATCTATGCTTCAACACAACTATATTTTACTTATTTAATATTAACTGGTTCTCCTACAACAGCCCACTTGGACAAGGCCTCTGGCACTCAATAATTCTCCTAGCTTTCTTAGCCTAGCCTTACACCGACCGTTTCCGACCGCGGTCTGTCTTCCTTCTCGCAGGTAGCGCTAATAATACCTGTAATAGAATCTTCATAATGTGAAGAGGTAAGGGAATCGTTACGCTTGCGCTTTAATCAATCAATAATAGCTACGTTAATGTATCTGTGTATGATGTACCCATTTCAGTGAGACGGGGAACCGTTTTACAACGTTTGTCTCTTTGTACGTGTTCTACTAAACCTAACGCATAAAACCTCTGAGACAATATACGATTTTAGTAGAACATGTTCCCTAAGCACAATATAAATGTCTTACTCAATCCTAGAGACAGTGAACTACGAAGCCCAACTGCCATTGAGTGAGACAAGTATTGAGTATAAAGTTCTAAACGCGTGCTAATGTTAATATCATCTTTAAGGCAGCCTAGCCCCATTTCTAGAATAACAGAAAATATCGCACAAGCGTACCGTAGACTCAGTCTGTAGCAAAACTCAATGCGATCGTACTCGGTGTTTGCCGAGGTGGTTATTTCGTCACCTCACATCTCGTTAACCTTCCCATTTCGTGGATACAGTGCGGCTGTAAGCGGCAAAGCGTCCAAATTGACGTGTTTCGATAAATAGTGTCGATTTAGAAATGGGCGTACTATATGCCGGGTGTAGGTTTTATCGAGACACGGTCCCTAGCGTTCTTAGAACGACTACCAATCCAGTTTGGGGAAGTGTGTGAAGCCTACCCCCTCTCCCCGGAGACGTGCATATAACGAGCCTTTCGTAAAGAGTTGTGTGGCCAAACCTTTTTGGAAGCAGTAATTATCACTAACGTTTGATTGTTTTATAATGGCGATTTAGATCGACTTTATAGCATATGTTGTTTTAAATGAACTGAGAGTATTTACGGTTCTGCCTTCCGTATGTGGTTGCGCATATTACAGGTCAAAGTCGTCAAAAGTCGAGCGTCAGTGCTCAGTGTCAAATAAAGTGGAAGGCCTTCTCCGTTTCCCTATAATCAAACGCAAATGACAAATATCTGTCAGGGTATGGATTAGGAGATGGACACGTAATACAATAGAAAATAGAGTTAATTAATAGCGCAATGTCGCTATGCTGAAATAAATGATTATTAATAGCTCTGCAGCGATATTATCTAAATGATACCTACAAATCATAAAACAAATCAGCCTACGAGAACAATACAATGGAAAAGGCACATTATTAGTAACACTTACCAATGATATCTTTGTAGGGAATTAGATTACTACTCACGAAATGCCGCACGTAGTACCAACTTCACCTCGAACACAGCTCCTCCCAGCTCACAACACTCACCAACCTCCTAACTTAACTAGCTTTCCTTCTTGAGACTATAACGACCGAACCCTGTCATGTCCTAAGACCAACTGTCCTTCCTCAACACCCCCGCCAACTATCCAAAATCTGGGCTCGGTACTTTCCCACACTATTTTTTTGTAAACTTCGACTTAAAACACATTTTTCTATTTCTTAATTGCTTTTACGATTCACAGCTGGTTGCAATAACGCGCCCTCGCTTTAACTTTCTCAGAATTTGTAAAGAACTATGGGTTTCGATTGTCTAAACATTTCTTTCAAGCGACGACGGCTGCCATAAGTGGCCATTTGCGTGTGCCATTAAATAGAAATGGAATGGACCTCTAAGAGTTTCTAAACTATTTTAAAAGTGCAAAGAATTAGGATATCTTGTTATTTATTAGGGTAACGCGTCAAGCTGTCAGACCATAAAATTAAGATTTAATGTGTTTCGTAAAGTGGGCCGAACCACGTGCATGGTTTTAGAATAAATAATTATAATATTTTGTTATTAAATAGGAATAATTGACAGACAGTCACATTTGCCAACTACAAAGTTGAGTTTATTTTTGGGAAAAACTCATCCAAACTACAGAACCCTTCATTATGTGTGGTCTGACACGCACTTGACCTGTTTTTTCTTATCGTTGCCGTATTTCTTGGGTTCGTGTAACAGTGAAAGCGGAAGAAAGAAAGATGAAAGTTTTATTCTAATAACTTAGTGGTGTTAGCGTGGGGAGCAATAAAAGAGTGGACTGTATTCTAGGCAATGGTTTAATTGCGTGCTCGTAACAAATGTAAACTTACCCGGACAAACCATGAATAAAATCAGTAAGCAGTAAGTATCGTCCATCGCGGTGGAGTCCGAAAGAGGGAGTGGTAATAGGGTGGCGCCGAGGCGCCGCGCCTCAGCTTGCCAATTAGGCGTTGATCATGCAGCTATGCAGACTGCGTACTGTACTGGATTCGATTGTCAACACAGTTATCAATTGTGATTTTGTGACTGAGACTGTGTGTCAACCAGGGGCCCTATTATGAACTCTTATTTCCAGGCATTTTACGGCGTAAACAGAACTGCCTTGCAATTTCGTATTACTAACTCGTCAAACAAGCCAGTCAGCGGTTGCGTGACACCCTGGCCGACTTCTGGCCGAATATTGCCTGGCAATACCGTATTACGAACGTTCGTTTGACGCAATAACACTTCCGCCATCTTTTTGTTTATACTCGTAATCCGTAAATCTTAGAATGGATCCTTCCATTAAACAAACAATACGATAGTGTTCTTTCATAATGTTATTGTTATTAACTAATGTTCGACAAACAATACTTTCATTGAAGTTGTCGAATTCCCCGCTGACCTTCAAGTGGAATACGTTCGGAAACCTCGCGTTACAATTTGCAAACAGGAAATATTATATAAATTATTATAATCTAGAATAGCATAAGCATATGCTATTCTAGATTATAATAATTTAAACCTCGCGTTACAATTTGCAAACAGGAAATATTTTATAAATTATTATAATCTAGAATAGCACAATATAAATTGCGTTCATATTTTCACCTACTATACTAGACTAACTAGTTTAATATATGGTATTTATTATTTTTATCATAAAATACGTGATTTAAACAAAACCGTAACTTCCCTATAAATATATAATTGGGTTACTGAACGTTACGTCAGATAATTACAAGCCAGCCATAGACAAACTACCCAGCGTGAAGTCGCTCAGAACTAGGAATGTCATAATACGAAATTTAACGAGCCCGTGAAATGAATTGCCTGGAACTTGCCTGGTTTTTTAAAAGTTCGTAATAGGCCCGTAGTCTCCTCTGCCTCTTCTAAATTAAACTACTGCTAACTTCACAGCAACAGGTAGTTTCTAAACCTTTAATACTATAAGTCTTATCAAACAAAGCACACAAAACCTATTGACTTCAATTAAACAAACTATTCTTCACCCTTCAATCGAAGCCTGCTTAAAAATTAAACCTCTTTCAACATGTTTACTATTCGTAAATATCTTAACAGACCCATTCACCAAAACAATCAAAGCTCATCGCAATGGTGTGAACAGTAACAGCGCTTGTGACTGTAACAGAATTAATTGCTTGCACGGCAGATGTGTTCCTAATATATGGCGTGTTGCGGACAATTGCTGCTCTAGTAATTACTTTGAATACGGAAGTTTACACGTACGATTCAGATCGTAAACCTTCAATTTTAAAAACATGATCATTTTTTCTTCCATAGTATTGGCATGTGACGTCATGTGGCAAGCGAGATTCTGAATTTTCTCGGGATACTCTTTAACCTAGGCATTTTCCAAGACATTGACATTACAGACTCATAGGGCTTTTCAACTTTTTCTTAAAGGGCCATTGGCAAGCTGAGGTGCATCACGACAGCGACACGGCTCGGCCTGGTGACGCCGCGACGGATGACACTCCTCTGTAACTCAAGAAATTATTAGATATAACGGGAAAGTTTATATTGGTTAATAAGAACGGCAATAAACCATATTCCTAAAATACAGTCCAGTTTCATTCCGTCTATAAACTTTCGATAAAGCCAAAGAACCGCCTTGTTTTACGCTGGCGGTATCTGAAATACATAGCCAGTCAAAAAAGGCATTTGATAATATTCCCGGGTATTCCAACATCTTATTTTATTGCTGTGTAATACCCAACTATTATCGTTAAGCAAATGAGCCTAGAGCCAAAGCTCGGGGAAAAAAATGATGAATGATCTCCATTACTTCATCTAAACTAAATGGGAACTTTTCTCATCAAATTGTGTTGAGATGACATTTGAGTTATATATGCGGACTTTGTAATGTTTCGTAACAGTTTTGCTTTACATTTGGGAAATGTTTTTGGTAGAACCTCGGTCAATTTATGGGTTTATTTTAAACTAGCTTCTGTCTGCGGCTCCGCCCGCGTGGATTTCGGAAAAAGTTCCAAGGGAAGGCGCAACCGGACCAAAAGTAGCCTATTTCCTTCCCCATGCCATCTATCTTTTTGCAAAATTTTATCAAATTCTGTTAAGTAGTTTAGGCGTGAAAGAAAAAGAAAAATAAACATACAGACGGAGTTACTTTCGAATTTATAATATTAGCATAGATGGACCAAAACACCTAGTGCATCTACTGAGAAAGTTATAGGCACAGCTTCAGTTTCAACTGATCATTTCGTCGGTTATCAATAAAAAATCAGTTGGTTCTAAAAATACCGGTCAAGTGCGAGTTGAAGTCGCGTGACAAGGTTTCCGTACGACGATGTTATACACCAAAAACATTTCATGTAAAGTAGGTTGCCAAGACTTATCTACATAAAGCTTTCACTATTGAAAAGTTACAAAAATACGCTACGTACACGCATGTTGTACAAATTATTAAAAAGTATACACAACTATGAAGTGCTTCACGCTTTTTGTTTAAATCATTGAATATAAAAGAAGAACCGATACAAGTCAATTTAATTATCTTATCATTTTTTACGCGTGAAGCGTATTTTATGTTTTTTATAAACCACGTATTTTTATTTTTTACTTTTTCTTAGTGTAGCATATCCTTTATTTAGTTGACAAGTCTCAGAATCAGAATCAGAATTTTATTTGCTATGAATGTAGGTACAGGTATAAGATGTTGTAAATTAATTAATGAGATCGGCTACAGTCTACCTTACGGCGTGCAAATTGTTACATTAATTAAAATATTATTAAAACAAAATGAATGACAACAAAACAAGACAACTAACGTAGTGTAAATTATTGCACTAATTAAAATATTATACAAACAAAATACCTAATGTCAACAGATCAAAACAGAAATTATAGTGAAGTATTATATAGTCAGGTGCAGCAGTCTTACATGGTCAAAATTGCAATTCATTATTAGTCATTATCAGGAAAAACTCATATCATTTAGAAAATCTTTCACTGCGATACAACATTTGCCTAAAAGTAATGCATTTACATTAGATTTAAAAATGTTTAAAGAATAATCCTTATAACGATGAGGTATTTTATTATAAATGACAGGTCCCATCGTCATAATACTTTTCCTTAACAGTGCTGTTTTGTAATTACCCGAATGTAGTAAGTTCTTGTATTGGGATCTCAAGGGTCCACTACGTGGGCCGTCATCTACCCCGGTCACCGGGGAGAGTGGAACCGGCGAGAGATGTCGTGCGGTGTCCCACAGGGCTCGGTCCTGGGGCCGCTTCTGTGGGAAATCGTGGTGTGCTACGCTGACGACACGCTGGTTTTGGCACAGGGGAGGTCGCACCAGGAGGCGGCCGAACAAGCGACACTCGGGGTTGCGACAATCGTCGAGAGGATCCGGCTGTTGGGACTCGAAGTGGCCCTGCACAAGTCCGAGGCCATGTGTTTTCATGGTCCTCGGAACACGCCACTGTCGGGTTCCCAGATGATGAAGTACCTGGGACACGTCCTCGACAGCCGGTGGAACTTCGTGGAGCATTTCCGACGTTTGGCTCCCAGACTGGAGCGGGCTGGGGCTGCCTTGAGGCGGCGAGCCTCCTTGCCGGATTGCCGCCATGGGATCTGGAGGCAAAAGCCCTCGCGCACGTATGGGAGTGGCGCGAGGAGGCAAAACGCCGGGGTGTAACTCCGGTGCCGCGAGAAATCACGGTACAGCGGACAGAGCTCCGGCGGGATCTCATGGCGACATGGAGGGTGCGATTGTCGCAACCCAGTGCTGGGCACGCCACAATAGCGGCGGTAAGTCCCCTCTTTGAGGAGTGGTTTGAGAGGCGCCACGGCGTCCTCACCTTTCGCCTGACACAGGTCCTCACCGGACACGGTTGTTTCGGGAGGTTCCTGTTTCGCATAAGGCGGGAGGAAACGCCCGGGTGTCACCATTGTGTGGATCGCCCGGAGGACACGGTGGAGCATACGGTGGAGGTATGCCCCGCTTGGGCGGAGCACCGCAGTGTCCTCGCGGAGGCGATTGGCGGCGGCGATCTCTCGCGTCCGGCCCTGGTCCAGGCCATGGTACGGAGCGAGAGGGAATGGAAAGCCGTCACCTCCTTCTGCGAAGCAGTAATGCTCGCAAAGGAGGAGGCGGAGCGCGTGAGGGAGAGAGCCTTGCGCCCTCACGCCCCTAGTCGCCGCAGGAGACGCCCTGGGCGTCGGGAATCGCAAGCAGATTCCCGGCCACCGTAGGCGCGGGCTTGCGGACGGCGAGCCATGGGTAGCTCGCCGTCCGGTAAGGACCAGGCCCGGGTCGACGGCGCGTTGTGTTCCACGTGCGCCTCAAAGAGATGTCAGCACAAAATGACTGGGTCCGATAGGGCCGACGCCTCAGGGTCACGGGTTATTCTAAAAAGAAAACCGTGGCCCTGGCACAGGCAACTGAAGGAACACGGGTGGGTTTTAGTCAGTAAAAGTCTGACACGCCCTCCCGCTCCACCCTGAGCGGGAGAAGTCATTAGATGACTTTCCAACCAAAAAAAAAAAAAAAAGGGGCCACTACGTGTTCTTAAATTCGCCCGTGACGAAAATATGTTAATATTGGTCAACGAAGTTATGACTTGAGCGTATTACTAGGAGCCAATGAACTACCACTATCCACCTCCTGGCTCCTAATTGGACCGTCGACACCAAGTGCAATGTATTGGACCCATCAAAACAAGTAGTATGACCCAAAAGTTGAAGTAATTATTGGTCGCCACTGAAGAGTGCCACTATCCACCTCCTGGCTCCATCATCAGACCTTCTGCAATCTATTGAACTCTTCAAAACGAAAACGAATCATATGAACCCAAACTCGAGAGGTTTACTAGTAGCCACTGAAGATTTCAGCTATCCACTTCCTGGCTGTATCATCAGACCCTCAACATCAAGCGCAATATATTTGTCTCATCAAAACATCAAAACTCGAGGCATTTACTAGCAGCCACTGAAGAGTTCCAGTGTCCACCTACAGACTCCATCATTAGATTTCAGACTGGCTAAAGGAGACTCGTCTTTCATAGGGTACTGTTTAAAATGTCGGAAAAAATACCTCCTCACATACTTCAACCGAAGAAGACGAAAATAAAATCTACTACGAGTAATATATAAAATTCTCGTGTCGCAATGTTTGTTACCGAACTCCTCCGAAACGGCTGCACCGATTTGTATGAAATTTTCTGTGCATATCGGGTAGGTCTGAGAATCGGCAATAATCTATTTAAAAAAAAAGAGAACCATAGTAAGTCATGCTCATTCAAATGTGGGCGTGTGTTGTGTGCGCAGCTGGTGGCGCGTGTGTTGGATCATTAAATTTAAAAATATTTGTATATAGAACATTTTTTTTTTTCGAAACCTTTTCTGAGTGACCCACGTACAAGCATGTTAAAAAGAGTTTCGTCTTTGTAGTTTATGTACATGACAATATATCTTTCATAACAAATGAAGTAGATGTCCTGATTATCAGTACGAAATACAGACTTACACCTGCTTTTATGGGGGTCGGAGGGTGAAGGTTACACATTTCCTTTTTTTTGTTCTTTGTGTGCAAATCCTAGCCTTTCTTCTAGGGTCACGGTTTTATTTTAAATACATACTGGTACTTCCCTTTGAGGGAGTTGGAGTGTAAAAGTTACAGTTTTTTTTGTTTGAGTGCAAGTCCTAGCTTTCATACCGAATTTCAGCTTTCAAGGACTTCGCGGAGTGCCCTAGAGGTTTTGATGAGTGAATGAGTGTGTCAGTCAATGTTCAAACTCAAAGCATTTATTTAAAATAAACCTATTACAGGCATGTTTTTTTTTGTCAAGGTCAGTCGGTCTGAAAGATGAAGCTAATTGCCCATTTCAAAGCGTAGTAGATGCCTATGGAGAATAACGGGCATGAAACGTGGAGTTTCTTGCCCGTTCTTCTCCATATATCACTCTTTTATTCAAAATATCGGTAACATCATTCATGTTGAAATTTTGCATGTGAGAACGATGCAGAACGTTAAAAGCGTCCATTATATAAATATAAAAACAATTCAAGTAACAAATGGAATTAAAATATGCCGTGGAAGCTAAAAGATACACTCAATACGCGCTATTAGGCGTATATAAAATCACATATTTAAAAAAAAAAAATGGTCGTGAATTTGCATGAATTAATTGTTTGCACGCTTGGTAAGAAATGAGCTGGAAACAAGGCAGCCAATGATGATGATGATAGAAATTAATGTACACAAAAACAAGCAACATGGTACTGGAAAACGGTTATCACACTTTATTTTCTTTCTCTAAGGAAACGTATGAACTAAGTACCAAAGTAAATATACCAAAGTAAAAACAAAGTAACCACATATTTTAAGAGTCCATTACTTTTGATAGGCTGTAACCCTTTATTTGATTTTCCAAGTTAATGCAAATCCCAAACATCCCAGACTTTGGGATGTTTTGCTATAAAATCTCACCACATACAGCGATTTCACAAATTGCTATTTTTGCAAACATTTCTTTCACAACAACAGTTAAGTATGATAAGATAATCAATGGCAATCAAATTTTCAGGCATTAATTTATTTACCTTGTAAATATATCATCGTGCGGCTGGTTAAACATAAGGCTCTCCAGCACTGAACTAACTTAAACAAATATAACATAATTAATGAAACTCCATTCATAATATAATAAGATTATCTATTGACGAGGTATACCCACAGATAAGTCAGCAATAACAAATGAAAATGCTGCCCAAAACGAAGCACAGTCTACCACATCTTTCATATTCTGAAAATTCAGTGTATCACCTTCACTATGATGGTACCAATAGTACCGTTCATTTTCATTCAGTAGTGACGCCCCAGGTATTCCCTGTCCTACAAATAGAACGATGTCAGAACCAGAGTATGCGCTGTATGTCAGTTTGTTTATCGGTGCAAATTGTTTGAGCACTTGTTTTACGATACAGCGTGCTTTCGGAGACCCAGCCACTTCTAATCCTATAGGTTTGAATGTCCCTTCATCGGATTCCATTATGAAATTAATATTTTCTAGTTCACTCTGATGCTTCTTTAGATACGCTTCAGCTCCAACCAAGCCAGGTTCTTCGGCAGTCCATAAAATTGCTCGAATTGTTCTTCTAGGTTTTAGTTTTAGGATGTTTAGTACAACTGGTACAAACCAGCTTATCATCATGCCTCCACCGTCATCCATGGCTCCTTGTCCTACATCCCAACTGTCTATGTGACCAGATACGATGACTTGTTTCTCAGAATTTAATCTACCTTTAAGATCTACTAATGTATTCCGAGATTTCTTTGTACCAGATGTATAAGACATATTAATGTGTAGAATGATGGTTTCTTCAGCATCTTGTAATCGTCTAAGTAATTCTGGATCTTCTAAAGTAATAGCAGCTGTGGGTATTTTTGGGACATTATCTTCATTAGCCTGGGCTCCTGTGTGTGGAGAATATATTGAAAAGGGCGTAACTCTTAACAAGAGTAGCCACAGCCCCTTTTTTAGCTGCTTTTGAAGCACCCTGACTTCTATAAACAACGGTTTCGCCATAAGTTACATAATGTGCGTCAAATACTACTATTTTTCCTTCAATTGATGTTCTATCGGTTTTGTCAAGTTCGTCAAAACTGTTTATCACTATTGCTTCAGTGGTGATACCTTCGGGTGGCATGTTAACACTAGAACCTAGCCCTAGAATAGCAATATTTTTGGCTTGCGGTTGTAGCATTTTGGCAGATTCGTGTACGCGTACCCAATGTGGCACCTGAAAATATCAAAAATAATATTATTAACACTTAGAATGTACGAAAAATGTTTAACATTGGTCATCATTATTGATACTGCATTGTAGGGGCACGTATAGCAATTTCCTGGTACATGTCCAATTCAGCATAACCTTAAAATGTAATACGGCTCTGGGAGCAGATAATTTACATATTTTTAAATTATTTTAAGACTGGTTCTGTTTTAATATCTAAGAACGCATTGTTAGTACGAGTTTAGTAGATCAAGTGGGGTTATCATTTAATTATTTGAAGCAAAGAGACTAGTTTCTATAGACAATACGTAGATAATACAACAAAAATAAAACATAATATATAAAACATTTGTATTGTATTATCTATATCTGTAATTTTTGTTGGTGAATATACAATTTATTATTATCTCCTTTATTATATTTTACAAACTTATAAATTACATTTTTAAATATTTTTAAAAAATCTGAAAAAAAAACAATAAAAGAACATATAAATATAAAAAATTGTATATAACATTAAAAATAAAAAAAATAGTATCCCACCGGTATCGGGAACAGGGTCCAAGCTACCGGCGGTCAGGGCTCCAGAGAGAGGAACCTCCTGACAATGCGAGCCGTGTCCAGAAGTACCACTTTCTGAATCAAGCCCTTGATCCAGCTGCCCAACGAGAGCCTCCTCAGGTGTTTGTCGAGGCTCTTAGCTATTAAGCCATTGGCTGTCACGACTATCGGCACAATGATTGCTGAGTCCACATCCCACATGTCGACAACCTGGCAAGCCAAATCAAGATACTTGATTTCTTTATCTTTCTCGGCTTACACGAGGTTACAGTCATGCGGGACCGTTATGTCAACAATCATTGTGCGCCGCTGTACTCGATCCACCACCACTATATCAGGCTTATTGGCAATAATAGTCCTGTCAGTGATGATGGATCGATTCCAGTACAATGTGATATTTCCGTATTCGAGAACTGGGTCGGGCACGTACCTGTAGTACGGCACTTCCGATTCCACAAGGCTGTATTTCAGAGCAAGTTGCTGATGGATAATCCTGGCTACAAGGTTGTGTCTATGCAAGTACTCTTCGTTAGCTAGACGAGAACAACCGGAGATATGTGTCTTATTGATTCCCCCGGACGGTGACATGCCCGACAGATGTCAACCGTGCCGTCTTTCACAATAAATCTCCGGTTATTGTTCGTCATCATAACTTCGTCCATAATTGCACAGACAAAACCATCGGTTTCTCTACGGCTACGGACGCTAGAAGAGCTACATCGGGTCCATGTAGGGCCCGGAAAAAGCGTCCGTGAAGCTCCTTACTCTGCCATACTTCCATGCGATCATTAGTGTCAAGCACTACAGGTTTGCGCCAGTTCTCTTTAGCCAAGGAGAGCGGGGTGAGGCCCTTGTCCACCGCGACCACATCACGATGCATCCCCACGTCGGCTTCTAGGAAATATTCCCTGAGACTGCATATCTCGCGATTGTGTAGGGTCTTAGCGTTTAAAAAGCCTCGACCACCACACTTTCGCGGGATATACAGTCTCATTACCGATGACCGTGGGTGATGCATTCGGTTTGCAGTCAGCAGTGTACGGACCCTCCTATCCAGGGCGTCGAGTTCGGTCTGAGTCCATTTGAGTATGCCGAAAGAGTACATCAAAACTGGCATGACCCAACCGTTAAAGGCGCGCACCTTGTTTCCGCCTGACAGAAGACTATTTAACACTTTCTTCAGGCGGCCAAAGAAGCGCTCCTTCAACGATTGCTTCATGTCAGTACCATTGATGCCCAACGCTTCCGACATACCCAAATACTTATAGGTTTCGGATGCGGAGAGGGCTCTGACGTTTATGGAATCCGAGAGTTGGGTTCCCACGGATTCCACAATCTCCCCTCGCTTTACATGCATGACCACACATTTGTCCATACCAAATTCCATCCTGATGGCGCTACTGAAAGCTTCAGTTACTTTCAGTAGCGAAGTTAATTATTATTATTATATTTAAACTTAGTACACCTACTAGTGATAGTGGCGGTCCTGTTCGTGATTGGTTAGGTTACACTAGTAGTACAGTAATAATTTACCTCCAATTCCTCAGTTGTAACATCATTTAGACCATTATGTTTCGTTAGGTTTATCATGTGATCTATCGACCTTTGTAAAACTTCTGTGCCTGATGGACGAGCACCGAAGGTGTCAATGAATCGTGTATACCTGAAATTAAAAAATAAACATTCGTATTATGGGAATATTGTGTTAAAGTTAGTTGCAAAAACTTTAACGCCTGGATTAATAAATATTTTAACGTTTATAAACTTCATTCATTGTCATTTATGAAATGTGATCATACTTAATCAAAACTATAATCATGATAAGAAATTAATAATATTTGCGTTGTTATAGTTCAGTTGTTCGTTATAGTACAGCTTTGTTTTAGTTTTTCTTAATCGTGTATACCTGAAATTAAAAAATAAACATTCGTATTATGGGAATATTGTGTTAAAGTTAGTTGCAAAAACTTTAACGCCTGGATTAATAAATATTTTAACGTTTATAAACTTCATTCATTGTCATTTATGAAATGTGATCATACTTAATCAAAACTATAATCATGATAAGAAATTAATAATATTTGCGTTGTTATAGTTCAGTTGTTCGTTATAGTACAGCTTTGTTTTAGTTTTTCTTAATTTCATAAATAACGATGTAACTATTAAAATTAGATCTAATAGAATATTGACTTACTCTTGATACATCATCACTCCAAAACTCTTTCTAACCTCATCCATAATTCGCTTCGTCACATTTTCATACGATGCTATTTCTTCTACTAATTCAGCATCCAGTCCACACTCGTCTTCATACCGATTAATAACAACACTTACATCCACTATCGCTGTAGTTATTGCACTTAAAATAATAATTATTTTTAGTGAGATCACCATATTTGACTGTGCCGCAGTCGGCTCAATACTAACGGGGAAACTATTATCGCTGGTTGAACTTTTGATGTCAACATTAGTAAATTCTACTCTGAACAGCTTGATAATATGCGTGTTGAGCTATTAATATGATATTGTAACGAAACGTTTAGCCGACTGGCCAAACGTGGTTACAAGTTAATGTAATTTTTAGATTATAAAATACATAGGTATGTAGAAGAAGATATTAAATTAAGAGTTAGTCGAAGCTCGCGTAGGACGATCCTCTGGTCCGCAGTCTATCGAGTGGGAGCTCGCAGCAGCCTCTCCACCAGCCCGCAGCCCGTTGCGAGGGAGCTCGCGTCGGTTGGTATTTCTTTCGGCGGCGGTGTCTCACGCCACGTTTATTAGTTTTATGCAAACCGTCTCGAACTCCTCCCGTAGACGCAAGTGGGAGAGTCGGAGGTGATCGAGTGAGTCCAACACATTTACACACACAAGATGTTTGTAATAAATTCACTGAGAATAACTTCTAGAAAGGTTTATATTTAAATAGCTTTTTAGAAAAACATAAACTGATGAGTAAGAAAAATTGCAAAACGAAAGAAGCCAAAAGACCGAGTCAAAAGACGGAATCAAAAGAACCTGGTGAAAAGTATCGGATGGTTTATATAGGCCCTGGCCGATCGTTCTAGAAGTGACTTTTTTAGTTTTCAATCCAAATACTTCTTAATTGGTTATCGGCCAGGAACAATAAAGATTGCTTACAGTGAGAACCTGGCTTAACACCAGTTTTACGATACCTGTACAATAAAATAGACGACCTCTTAGCTCTATACCATAGAAAAAGAAAAACTGACAGATGACAATGTTAGATACAAAATGTCACACCATTCAATAAAAGGAAAATAATATGAGATCACATGAAATGATATAAATGGATGTGGAAAATAGACAGAGCTAGCTAAAGGTTTGCTTTTCAGCAGTACAACAATTATCAGATAAACAAATGTAAGTTAAATGAGTGTCATACAATTTTCATAAAAACTTTAGTACCTACTGAATCATAGAAAGAATTGCTGTGCACAACAGCTCCTCAGGTGTTAAATACATAAATAGATAATAAGATGTGTTTTTGGTGTAACAAAATACCACAATATTTACTCATGGGCGAGTTGTCAACATGCTGCAATTATTGATTTGATGATAATGTTTCGTAATAATTGTGTAGTAAGTTTTGCTGTTTTTTTTTAAATATAGCTAGGTATAGTCAGAAATAAAATGTAAGTCGTGTATAGTACATTACCAAACTGCCGTAAATTACAATTCATTTTTATATTAAGTTTTGTGTAAAGTTATGTATTTCGACACTTGAAACATATTTGATGTATTTAGGGACCATTAGTGGTGCTTACTGCATGCTAGTAGAATTTGCTTACGCGATGCAAGTAATTCATATACTATGAGTATGTATTGTCTGAGTTCATCTTGGACATTACTAACATCGGTGAAGGAAAATGCCCTGAGGAAACCTGGACTTTATATTTAATTAAAATTGTAAATCGCCAACTCCTCTTGAGCTAGCGTGACGATCAATGCTCGTGCCTTCTCTGTATGAGAAGAGGCCTTTTCCTTGAAACAGACTGTTTTATATTTTGTTCAAGTTAGAAATTAGTATGGCCACTCAGGCTTTGTAAGAAAGTTTTCGTTCACTACACCGTAGGTCCACCATAAAATAAATGTGAAATTTATATGAATGACAAATGGATGGGAGTAGTAGCCGGTGCGCGCATCGGTTAATGTCGCGTTTGTTTCCCTCTATGTTTTAATTAGATAAATAGAAGAAAATAAAAAAAGTCAGTCATTATGGTTACACCAGAACAAAAAAGATCTTGTGAGGTTTGAAACTACGTAAATAAAAACTGTATTTACCGAATAAAATTTAAACAACAACGAAGCTCTACAAACACACCGAGTGGCGCAAATCATCGTTAATGGCGGTCAATTACCACGCCTCTACGTCTTCGGCACACACAAACGTCGCAGCTCATTGCTCGCAACACTGGACATCTACATCGCTTACTAGCAGGTTTTTCAAAAATAACATAACACAAAACTGTCAATAAAAATGAGTTGCCCAGCTTGTAGTCAACAAATACAATACGATGGTGAGAGTCTGAAGCTGCTCCTCTAAGTATCACTATGCATGCCTTATTTAGATAATAATCATGAACTTATGAAATGTTGGCGCTGCCCAGACTATGCTAATATCACCCTTCGTTATAGTAATGACAATAACCCTGTCCAAAAACAAAACTTATCACCGCTAAACAACAATACAATGTCACTTGACGATGCACAAGAGAACATAACAAACACATTACTACAAATATCAAGTGTAAAACCACCACAACACATGAAATCGCAACGGAAAGCCTTACGATTACCTTAGACGGTCTCAGTAGGTTGCTAGATTCTAAACTAGAAAAGAGCAATAAATTGCTTCTCACTGTACTAAGGAACACAATCCAAATCGAAATACATTACTAGGTGAGGGAAGACCTACCTCCTTTACTAGGTGCCCTGTTATATTGCTCATTTAGTTCAGAGTCTAGATCCTCAACTCCTGTTTCTGATATTTCAGGGAATGCCAAGGGTTATTTCTTTTTGGGGAAAATAAATAAATAAGGGTGGGCTTCGTCCTAAGAGATTAGCAACCCACCCTGTGTTGCTAATCTCTTCGGACGAAGCCATTGTATAATTATGATCGAACTTCACGTACAGGTAAGTTCGATTAATCATTAATTATACTCAGCTTCGTCCTCGAGATTAGCAATAACACAATTTAGAATTTGAGAGCTACTGAAATATCAATTAAATATTTTTGTGTAACAAGGTAACCAATTTTAATCATTAGTTATGAGATTAAAATGATGATTATTTAAAATTAAGTAATACAGATTCGTATTTAATTAAATAAATAGTTCTGCTAACAAAAGAATTTTAATATGCTCAGTTGAAATGAACTTAATTATCATAAAAGCCTATGTCCAGCAGTGGACGTCTTTCGGCTGAAGTGGTGATTAACTTAATTTTGTACTATATTTATCATGAAACTGAATAACAAACACTCAATTGTGATTAGTTCTTTAATATTGACCTTGCTAATAAATCATCTTCCTCTGTAATTTGTTCATTTCTATTATAGAATTTCAAAAAAACCTGCGACGAACCGATCCATCCCGCGGTTTTTCTAATAGTTTCCAAGGTAATTCCTAATTTGTGGGGTTTAGATGTGGCATAATATCGGGTGCTGTGAACTGTGAAGATATATCTTTACCACACTCTCCTAGCGTAGTCTTAACCCACCTACTCAATGTTTGTGCCAAAATTAATTTATGTGGTTTCCTCACACCGATAAATAGGCTACTACATTACCACGAAATGAACTAGTCAGTCTAGGTAAGCTAAAAGGGTCAGGACTGGACAGATTTCCGGCTTTTCGCTGAAAAATGGTAAAATAATATTTGGTTGCACTGTTCCTATCTTTGATGTTTTTTATAATATTTGATGTTATCTATATGACGGAGGAAGACCGTCCGCATCATCATTAGCACTCATCGTTGGTCTCCCTAACTGTGGGCGTCCGTAGGTGGGTAGTGTTGGATGAAGAAAACAGATTCGTATACACAATCACACTATATTTACAATCCATCCAGTAAATAACAAGACAGTAGATAGGTAGGCACATTTAGTTATGTAGGTACGTATCACAGAACGCGCGATGGTTTGGTGGTGTCCGCGCGCGCCGCTCGCCAACAGAACAAGTGAAGTCTAGCCTCGATCCATGTGGCGCGCGCCCCACTAACTCCATCGAACGCCACCAGATGGCGATGGCGTTGGCGTACCGGATACGACTCGATTGCGACACGGCCATCCTGCTTGCACACGTCCTCGTGTGACGGTTACCCTGCGAACAAAATAGTCCACGAGAGAATTTTGTTCCACTCGGTCACTCCTGACCAAAATCTAGATTCATCGGATCGGTGTAAAATAAAGAAATTTTACTCTACAGTTTTATTTCAACCAAATCTTACTCTTTAACTAAATCAAACATTTTAAAATTGGGAATAATCGAAAATACAAAAATCATTACCCTGGGCCATGTACCATTGTCGTTTGAATCAATCTTTAAAACTCTACTGCAACAAAAACTGCCAAGCTTACAGAAACCCTCGAGTAAAACCTCTATCGCCACGGCTCTCCAGCCGACCAGCAATCGCATTGCTCTCACACATCCAGCGCATGGATCAACTGTACGCATATCCATCGAGTGGATCGCCCGTGTGTATCACCCACTGACTACACACTACGGTCTCTCCGGACCCCGACCTCCGCCAGAGATACACGCTCATCGCGCACCCACGGACTACTTGAGTTGCCTCAAGAGACACCGATTTCTACCGGGCTACGACTACGTAATAACTACTGGTACGGTCGCATGAAATACGGCCGATAGAACCCCTTACCCGACTTTCTACCACAACTTAAGCTTGCTCATCATCAAAATCCTTATCAACATCAACATCGACTGGTACGTGACCCGCTGGCATCGTCCTTAGCCTATCGTGTGCATACTTGTAGGTACGCTTAGAATTTAGGGCTTTCAGTGTATAACGATCACCGTCCAAAATCTCAATCACTCTAAACGGACCTTTAAACTTTGGTTCTAATTTAGTTTGATTTCGTTCTTCGTTTTGTAATAAGACAAAATCGCCAATCGCAAATTTTTTAATTTTTGCCTTTGTTTTGTCAAATCGTGTTTTGTCATATTTCGCACACTTCTTAATATTCTCTGACGCGCGCTCGCGCATTTCCTCTATGTCGACATCGGTCTCTACATCGCTACACATCAATGTTAGTGGTCTCGCAGCTTTTCCTATCAAAAGCTCCAGAGGTGAAGCTTTTGTAACTCGATTCATCGTACAATTTAACGCAAGTTGAACATCTCCTATAGAGTCCTGCCACGATCTGTTATTGCTCGTCTCTATAGCAGTTAGCATCGATTTAAGGACACTCATGACACGCTCTACCTGCCCATTAGCACGAGACGAACCTGTCGCTATCAGATGCAAGTCGATATTCTTGCTCACGCAAAAATCGCGAAACTCTCTACTGGCAAAACATCGTCCTTGATCTGCTATTACGCGAGTCGGAGCACCAAAAAGCGCTACACTTTGAGTAACCGCGTGAATACTACTCTTAGAGTCAATGTTCGCCGCATGGTAGAGCAGCACGTACTTCGTAAACGCATCGATTAACACAAAAATGTATTCCTTCTTATCATTCTTTCCGCTTAGCTTACCCGTCGCGTCTACGTGAACCGTGTGCCACGGGCTCGTCACCTTAGGTATCGGATGCAATTCGGCTTGAATTTTACCGGAATGAGACTTCGCGACTTTGCACGTAACGCAACTATCTACGAATTTTTTAACGTACTGAGACATACCCGGAAACCAATAATAATCGTATAGCTTTTCTGTTGTCTTTTCGGCACCAAGGTGAACGATAGCGTCATGGAAATTATTGACTACAGACCATCGGAGAGCACGAGGTAAAAACGGTAAGCATTTAGACCTACCATTACGTTGGATATTACGATGAAGGACGCCTGAACGTAGCACATAAGTCTTGGCTAGTTGCTCACCTAGTTGATCCTCTTCTAAATCAGTTATGATTTTAGAAATCTCTACATCGCGTTGTTGTTCAGCTTGAAGCCAATTGGGAGAGAGTTCAGCATGGTCAATGCGTTTTGCACTTAAACAGGACGCTACTGGTTTCGAATCGAGCGGTAGAGGGTTTCGTGAAAAGAAATCTACATGTGACATACGTTTCCCCTCCCTATACGTTACGTCAAAATCGAAAGACTGCAGAAAAGCCCACCATCTATGCGCCCGGGGAGTAAGATCCTGCTTTGTTTGGGAAGATTTCAACGAGTTGCAATCCGTAACGACGTTAAACTTTCTGCCATGAAGATATTGCCTAAAGTGTTTGATAGAATTCACAACCGCGAGAGTTTCGAGATCGTACGAGTGATATTTGCTCTCTGCAGGAGATGTTCTCTTACTAAAGTATGCTACCACACAACGCTTACCATCAGCCTTGACTTGGAACAAAATTGCTCCATACCCCAAACTACTTGCGTCTGTGTGCAGCTCTACTGGGAGTTCTGTGTCATAGATCGTCAATACCGGATCACTCGTCAAGGTAGATATCACTTTTTGGCGAATGTCTTCATGTTCTGGTTTCCACGTCACTTCACCTTTCAGTGAAGTCAGTCGATACAACGGGGCCATTATTCTAGAGAAATCTTGCACAAATTGGCGAAAGTATGAGGCTAGTCCGATAAACTGTCGTAGTTGGGTCACCGTTTCCGGAGGTGGTAGAGCCGTTAAGGCCTCTACTTTTCTGCGATTGGGTCTGATCTGACCAGACTCTACCTCAAACCCTAAGAACTCTACCTTCGTCTTGAGGAAGGAGCATTTCCTGAGGTTCAAAGCGAAACCAGCTTGAGTTAGAATTTCTAACACAGTGTGAAGTCTTTGTAAACCTGACTCTACATCGGGAGAGACGATCAAGACGTCATCAACGTAGACGATTACGTAATCGTGAGCTAGATCACCTAGAGCATTCATAATAGCTCTCTGAAATACTGAAATTGCATTTTTCAGACCGAAAGGCATGGTCAGGAATTCATACTGACCCTCGGCTGTAATAAAAGCAGTGCTCTCTATGGACTCTTCGCTTACTGGTATTAAATGAAAACCGCTAGCGCAGTCTAATTTTGAAAAATAATTGGCACCATTGAGACGCGCGATTTGGTCGGAGATTAGAGGGAGCGGGTAACGATCGGAGACGGTGTTACTATTAAGCTCGCGGTAGTCTATACACATGCGGTCTGAACCATCGCGTTTCTTTACTAGCAGAGCTGGGCTTGCAAATGGAGAGCAGCTAGGTCTGATAATGTTAGCTTCTAAAAGTTCTTTCACGCGGTCGCGCACAACGCTTCGTTCATCCACGGACATCCTATACGGTCGCCGCTGCACCGTGCGATTCGGATCAATCAACTTAATCTTAAGCACGCCTGTGTTCACTCGCGTCGTAGGCAAACCGGTAATGAAAAAGTCTGAAAACTGATTAAGCGTTTGCAAAAGCCTAGTCTTGTCATTGCCTGTTACATCCGTCGCGATAACAGTGAAATCCGATTGGAGCGATTTATCACTATTATGACTCACCGAATTTACACAAAGTACTTTCGTTAATGATAGCTCCGTTGCCGTCATGTTTACAGCAAAACCCCGATTTAAAATCTCGCGACCTAACATAACGTCACTTTGCAAATAATTGTCGGGTAAAACATGCAACAATATTTCGAGTGGGTGATCGTTAATGACTACACAACATAAAATCTGTTCTGTACTGAATACTCGCGTTTGACCAATACCAGTCATAGCAACTACATTACTAACACGTTTACCATTGAATTTCGATGCAAAACTTTCCTTTACCAACGAGCATTCAGCACCAGAATCGTAAGTAAAGCTTAACAATTCACCTTTGTGTTGTAACGTACTCGATGGTGGTTGCACGACGCAGACATCGACGCGCCGCTCGCTCCGCGGCCCTCCGCGTGCGCCGTCGGCCGGCCCGCTGCCACCACCGCTCGTACACCGAACGGCTATGTGACCCGGCGTGCCACATTTGTAGCACACCAAGGGCTTCGCTGCCGTCTGCTGCGCCGCTTGACTCGATGATGGTGTTGTTGGTCTTCCCCTAGTTTCCAACGGCTTGCTTCTGCACTCAATTCGCTTATGACCGGTTTTTCCGCAATTAAAACATTTAATTGATGTCAACTTTGCTCGCTTAATATCAATTGTAGTCGAAGATTCACCGATGGTGTTTATCTTGCACTTTAAATGTGAAAACGCGTTCAGTTCTTGCTGTAGTTTGTCCCTCGATGTAATGTTTGTAGTGAACGCCATTCGTTGAAGTCGCGGATCAAACTGTGATATGTGAGCGAGTACTGTTGCTACGGCGATTTCTTCTTTGTTTACATCTTTCCAACGATTAGTCAGCGAAGCGATTAAACGACTTGCAAACGCGGGTAGTGTTTCCTTTTCACTCGGTTTTTCGCCATTCATTTTAATGAGGGTACCCGCCAATGTCTCGGTCGAAATAAATCGTGTTGTGAAAAGTATCTTGAATTCCTTCCATGTCATTCCTTCGTATGCTATTTGAGATAGCCATGTGGATGCTTCACCTTTTAGCGCCTTGCTGACCGCCAGAACAAGTCGACCGCCGCTTGGTGGTTTTTCGGAGAAACACAAATCTGCTGTCGCGCACCATGATCTTGCGTCGGTATCTTGTTTTTCAGGATCAAATGCGGGTAGTTCTTCACAGTAAGTTGGTTTTGGTGATTGCAGCGCTTCAATCAATGCTCGCATGTTCTTGTTTTGTTGTTCGAACATGGCACGCCAGACGTTTGTTTCCATGTTCTGATCCAACACGAATCCCACTTCTGATGACGGAGGAAGACCGTCCGCATCATCATTAGCACTCATCGTTGGTCTCCCTAACTGTGGGCGTCCGTAGGTGGGTAGTGTTGGATGAAGAAAACAGATTCGTATACACAATCACACTATATTTACAATCCATCCAGTAAATAACAAGACAGTAGATAGGTAGGCACATTTAGTTATGTAGGTACGTATCACAGAACGCGCGATGGTTTGGTGGTGTCCGCGCGCGCCGCTCGCCAACAGAACAAGTGAAGTCTAGCCTCGATCCATGTGGCGCGCGCCCCACTAACTCCATCGAACGCCACCAGATGGCGATGGCGTTGGCGTACCGGATACGACTCGATTGCGACATATATAAATTTTTGCTAAAGTTTGCATTCGGTGTGCAGTAACCAAGGACAATAAAGTAACTAATTTATGTGAAAGTTTATCTAAACCCAAGTTATCGTTAGGATACCAAGAGGACAAAATGTTTAGAACTTTAGACGTATCCCAAGTTGTGTTATACTTAGGTAAGGGTGGTCGAAGTCTGAAGACACCTTTAAAGAATCGTTTTACAACTTCACTATTGCTGACCTTTTCAATCGGAATTAAGGCCAACGCCGATCGACTACTGTTTAAAGTCCCATATTTGGCACCAGACTCAAACAATGTTGTCAGAAATAGAACAGCATCGTTGACTGATGCCCCGAAAATGTCCATATTTTTAGATAAACAAAAATTATGTAATTTCTTAAGGCAGATGTCGTATTGTTTTATCGATGTATCGGAGAGGGAAGCCAACATTATGCCAATTGCAGGTGATGGAAAATTTCTTCTCAGCAACGAGTACTTTGATATGCGTGTTAGATATGGATATTGTATGCTGCCCATCCGATTTATGTAGGATATGGCTGTAGTGTTGTCAATGCATAGTAGTATTTGACAACTTTTCATTGTTACAGCAAAATCTTTTAAAACAAAACAGGCATATTTCTAAATATTTAATATGAAGTGATCGTTCTTCAACTGTCCATGCCACACTAGCTGCCTCTTTTACACACGCCGCGCCCCACCAAGTAGTCGAAGTGTCACTAAAAATTTCTAGGCAGTATTCGTCATATTTAATTTGTCCAATTTAATATCTGACGATAAGTATGACGGTATGTGCATATAATTGTCGTAGTTTAATGGGTCATTACTTAAATTTCAAAATTTTCTTCGGTAAAATCTTTTGTGTATAACCATCCGTATTCGACGGCAGGGAAAGCAGAACACAATAAACCCACTAAACTTGCAAAATCTCTTATTTTACACCGTATCATGTTTCGAAGTGTTAGCAATTTGTTCTTAATTTTAATAGATTTTTCTTTAGGTAAACTGATTTGAAATTTTATAGTATCAATTATGTAACCAAGATATTAATATGATGTCGTAGGCAAGAAGTCTTAGTTTATAATAAAACCTAAAGCTGACAATAGTTGCTGATTCACCGCTATGTTTTCTAAACATACATCGTAAAAATTGCCAATAAGCAACAAATCATCTAAATATATACTAGATATGCAACCACGGGATCTGAGCAGCCCGACAACTGGTTTCATTATCTTAGTGAATACAAAAGGTACCGTGTTCAGGCCGAAAGGCAACACATTAAATTCATACAAAACATTGTCAAATTCGAATCTAATATATTTTTTATAATCTTCATGAATTTTATTAAAAAATAAGCGTCTTCAAAAATCTACCGTTCCCATAAAAAACATCCGATACAAGTTTAATTGTTGTGCGTAAATCTTCAAGCACAAGTTAAGTATGAATCTTTGTTTGCCGTTCGGCTTAGGAATCAAGAATATGCTAGATAGAAACTGCCCTTGACAAGGGTTACAATGAGAGATAGCACCACTGCATATCAACCCGTCAATTTTTTTTTTGAAATTCTGTTTTTCATTTTATTATTTTGGGAAAACAAACAGTAGTATATTAAGCATAAACAGTGTTCTCTTAAAACTAAACTTAACAAATATACTACCTACAACATTTTCCACAGATTACTATAGTATACTTATAATAAAAACAAGCTGTAAGCAAACATTAGCTGTTGCAGGGTTAACTTAATGAAAAAGAATTAAAAAGTGCCTGTAATGGGTTTATTTGAAATAAATGATTTGAGTTTGAGTTTGAGTTTGAGTTTAAGAGGTTAAAACATTTAAAAGGGACAAAAGATTACATAGATATTCTATTAAAAAAAAAAAAATACAAGGTTTTTTTTTTACTAATGAAATTTAATTTTCACGCGAGATGTATCATACATACATTGTGTAAAACCTATGGAGTCAACTGCCAATCCTTTAGAATTGTATTTTTTATTTTTATTTATACCTGCTAAGGAAAAATATGTCTATTGCACCAAAACGCGTATTGTATGTGTCGACTAAGCGGTATAGCGGTGGGCGTTCACAAGCATTGGATCTACAAAAGCGGGTAGCGAACAGTCGCCTGGTGCGCACCTCCCGTCCAAGTACTGTTCGAGGAACCAGGTAACACAAACCAGTCACCAAGTCAGGGCAATCAAACTTGTTTCGGCATACACTGAACAACGTCATTGTCTCAAGGAGGACGCGTCTTGACTGTTATGTGAGTAGGTCGTATTCTTCAGGAAGGTATTGGTATGAGTTTTTATTTCGAAAATATCTAAACTGCATAGCATGAAGGTACTTGCGTTGAACTGACTCTATAATTTATATATATTTTGCATAGTAAGGATTCCAGATCGGTACTTCATATTCTAATTGCGGCCTAATTATGGACTTATACAGGTGCAAGAAGGTGGAGAGACGATAGAAATCTCTACATGCTCTCATTACAAAGCCAAATATCTGATACGCCCTATTGACAATGTTATCCACATGAATATCGAGATTAAGTTTCGAGTCCAGCTGCACACCAAGATCATGAAGATTGCTATTTTTGCTAAAAACGCTATTAGCAAGTCTATAATTGAAAAGTATTATATTTTTCTTTTTAGTAAACGTTATACTCACTTAAGCAAGCTAAGGTACAGTTTATTATAATAGCAATAGTCCGAGAAAAGATCAAGATCACGTTGAAATTCAACACAATCTTGTTCATTTGAAATTTGTTTAAAACCTTTAAATCGTCAGCGTATATGAGAAATTTTGAATTTTGAAAGCAATATTTTATGTCATTTATGAACAGTATATACAATAAAGGTCCTAAAGTTGACCCTTGAGGGAATCCTGATGTAACTTGAATACAGCTAGACTCGAAGCCGTAAATCACAACCTTTTGTGTCCTATTGGTTACATATGAGACAAACCAAAGCAGCCTGTAGCTTTAAATTCGTCCCTAAATCACTCAAATCCTGATCCAGCTAGTCCCTTGCTGCCCTCTTCCAGCGACGCCCTAAGCCGAGGTTCGTACCCCACAGGGGGTGCCCTTAGCGTTGTCGCTTAGTTTTTAAGTTAGTACATAAGTTTAAGTCCTGGCTGGAGGCCTTAATTTATTAGGGCAACCACAGGCAAGTCCGTCTAAGCAGACGAAAACCTCATAGGTTGACCTGCGAGATGCCATTCCCAAAAAAAAAAAAAAAACAGAATTAAATGTTGAGGGTTCATACACAGAATGGAAAAAGGAAGAGAATAAATTACATGCTCCAATAGGATCACTATCTATATTATGTTTGTAGTGTGCCGTGCTAGGAATTCTATTTGCAGTTTTACGGTTGGAGATGTATGACCAGAAAGCCTTGATTTTGGTGGCAATATTATCTTCAACTGACATCATGTATTTTTTATAGCATCTATCAGCTTCCCTTTTGAACCTTGTTCTAATAGCGGAAAACTTTTTATAGTCACTTATTTTGCCGCGTTTCTTCCACTTTACCCAAGCATAATTTTATTTTTTTTATTTTTGAAAGTACGGATGAGTGAACGTGTGAACCAGATGTGAAATTTAAAATTCCTCTGCTTGCACGTGGGTGTGTGTGATCTTATATTTCGAACATTTTTTCGTAGAAAGCAGACACTGCTTCCTTAGGTAACAACCCTTCAAGTAAACCACTCCAGTCAACATTACTAATCTCGCAGTAGTCAGCTTTGTAATAATTGAGTGGATTCGGAATTATGCATTTCGAGATACTTGGTGTACGTACAAACGGTACGTGGACGTAAAAGGCTGTATGATAAGTATCGACGGGCAAGAGAGGTACATCAGAAATAAGTGTTACATCCTGTGCATAATTGAAAAACTAATCCAATATACGACCGTTACAATTGGTTAAATGATTTTATTGTTTAATATTTAGTTGCGAGCAAATGTTTAACAGTTGATGAGTTACATTTTTTTTGGGTAACAATACGATCACCATCACATCTAAATATAAGGTAACGTTGGTCAATAAATTCGTTATCTGAGATATCAGGTGTCAGCCAGGTCTCAGTGAAAACAATAATGTCGTAAGCATTCGCCAAAATATTCAAATACAATGTGTTCAGCTTTGTCCTGATAACTAGGCAGTTTTGGTAGTATATAGACACATGATTAACCGCCATTAATTAAATGAGTCAAATTAATAGTGGTAAATATGAGCGATATTGTTAAGATTATAAAACAACGAAACCCAATAAGCAGATCAATCAAAAGCGTTACATACAATAAGGCGCCTGTAGAGGCAATAAAGTCATAGATATAATTATAGTAACAAAGCAACAATTTATGGGTCGGCAGTAGCACCATAATACAATTAGCAGACAATTAGTTTTAGCATAGGACACATTGTTTGATAAAAGTGATACTTTTATATTATAACGTACGAGACAAATAAAATAAAGTTAATGTGAACCCGCAGAAGACAGGATATTTAGAATAATGATAACAGAAAATGCTCCCGTATTAAAAGCACTTAATGTGCTATTTAGGGGAGGTTTAATTATCAGCGATATTCCCGGAATGGTTTTTTGATGTGATTTTGATACATAATATATGTCGGCTTCCGTACGAATAGCAAAAGTGGCCGAGTCATCCGCATCTTTGACCAAGTCGGTCGCATTTCTGATCCATACATATTTAAATTTATAAGCTTTAGGTGCGTCACGACATTTGCGAAACAAATCCTTATTCCGAAGTGTTAAGTGCTCATTTACGTAGATACGACATGATGTTCCGGAGGGGCCAATGCTGTCGGATGTCAGCCCCTTGGATAATCGGTACACACTTAGTAGATTATCACGAAACAGGCGAGAAGCAAACTTCACTATGATGTTCTTAGGGCGATTATGCGCGTGTGAACACGGTGAATCGCAACTACGTCATTTTTTTGCTATCGGTCTATTAATTAATTGCTGACGCAATTGACTCCAGCACAGGAAATCAGGTTTTCACCTCGTTTTTCAGAAATGTTGACCAGCTCAATATTACACTGCCTCACCTGATGTTCCCAAACATCTATTTTACCTTCTAGCAGAGCAACCGACGCCGTCGCAGAGTTACTGAAACTCATCTCCAGATCAGTAATATGCTTCGTACTTTCGACGCAATTAGCAGAGTAAAAATTTACTGTTGAAATAAACTCTGTCACCACCTGAGGCAGAGCATCATGTTTTGCATTTAAACTAGATATTTCAAATTTTGCATTAGAATATTCTGTACGTAGTTCCTTCAGTTCAGTTTGTATTTGTGACGAAGTTGTTGAAAGGGTATTAAACTCATCTCTTAGATAACCAATATTCTCATTCATGTCCGAGAACAGGGTATTTAGTTTAGCGGGCAGAACGCCTATTGTTTTTTTTTAAAACTCGGCAGTTAAATCAGCTATAGCCAGCCTCAGCTCGCAGTCAGGTTGTTTCCTTTTTCTTTGCGTGATATTAGCAGCGCTACCAGAATCCTGCTCCGTATGCAGATCCGGGGGATATTATCTACGGACCAAAGTTTTTTTTTCATTTTTTGCAACGTGTTGTACCTGTATCGTCATGTTTGTGTATAGTCTCGTCTCGTAACAATATTATATAAACACAATAATGTTTCACTCACCGAATAAAAGCCAGTCGACCCCGTTTATCACAATAACCATATAAATCGTCTATAATTGCATCTGCTCTGATTAGTTTTATAGAAATCAATGAACCAATTGGTATAAGATGGAATAACGTTTTCAGATCGTTTAACTTCTTTTTGTGTATCACTTTTCATGACGACCATAATTCTGACAAACCTTTTTTTACGACATCCAAATCAACATCATTATGTATACTCGTATTTTTAAGGTACAGTTCTTTGTAATCCTCATTGAAGGAAGCTCTCATGAACAAAGAATGTAGAGTCCTTTTTGTGATTAATATTTCTTTTGTTTTGAGCAAGTTTACTTTGATCTAATCATTTAATGTTTTCTATTAATAATTTACTTTTCTAGAATTTGAGATCCAACAAAATCACAAATTTCCATTTTGTGCACCTGTTAGGGTGATTTTTTATTTTTTTTATTTTAGCGAAATCGATGTCATTGGTCAGGAAAGTGTGTCAGAAGCTGATTGTCTATGTTATAAAGCCTTCAAAATTAAAACGTGTTTTAAGTTCCTGCTTTGACCTCCGCAAGAGTCACTCCACAAGATCATTTTTTTACTGTAGGGGTAGCACTCATTTAATATATGTTCTCGAACATGAACCCACATGTAGGGCCCCTCTACCTGTCTCGCCTTCAGTCTAAACGTAACAAATACCAACATCGTTGGAAGCCGAGTGTATACCGCAGTCGTACTTCAATCGTTTTTGCAAAACTTTAGCTCAGTTTTAAAGGTTGATTTAGAAATATGCCTAAATGATCTTTAGGTTAGGTCAAGTTGGGTTTGTCTACATTTGACCACATTATCCTAAAAAATTTGAATAAATTTTCATGTAAAATAACAATTGCATTGTAGGTAAAAAAATAGCAAAAAAAATAATAGATGGTTTATACTTGTTTAAATAAATAAATGCCTACTCAAATACAGTTTGCGGTATAAAAATAATATTCTGTTTACTTTATTGCCGATATATTAACGATAATTTAAAATTAAACCGTTGTTTGTATAAGCTTTCTTTTAAAATGTATGTCTATATTTAAATTGATATTCACGTGGCCTGAATCAACATAGTTCTGTAGTGGAATGTTATTTTGAATTGAGTTAAAATGATTCAAGGTTATTAGAACATTTAAGCAAAATGATTTTTGTAATACTTTCCATATTGTATAAAAAGCATAATTGTTCCAAGTAGTTTGAATCTTTAATGGAAAAAAAATAACACTTCAGGGCAACCAAGAAAATGCAAAATGATTCAAATAGCTTGAAACACATATGCATTTAATTTTAACAAAATGGTCTTCGACTTGGCAGCTGTTTGATGATTGGATCGTATTACGGATTTACGTCATTTATTAACATAGAGTTATGAGTCTTTGGTATGTTAAAATTTACCATATTTGGAGTACATAGGTCCCAAAATCTCGAAATTGTCGCGGTGGTGGGTTGATAATTTTTGCTTTAATCGGTCCATTTCTAAAGAAATCTCTAAAAGCATACCTGCGTTAGAAAAGTAGATAAAGAGATGTAGACAGTGTGTGTTAGAGTAAAAGAGATTTTTTTTGAGTTTTTGATTTCATGTATCATATAATACATGAAATAAAACAATTACCGTATGGCGAATTTCACGAAACTATTATGGCTGTAATAATTATTATCTTATGAATTAATTTTGCATTTCTGACAGTTTTTCCATACTCGAACTGTCAGACGTCAATTTTATTCCATGGATAAAATTATATGACTTTGGTAAAATCAATAAATTAAAGCAGCCCTTAATAAATTAAATTAAATGAGAACATACTAACATACAATCATACATGCATGATGCAGCGTGGCCTCTGCGGTTGTAAAGTATTTCATATTTCGCTACAATACATACTACTCTGTCAAGAAACTACATGGAAAAGATCAATAATACACAAAATTTTAAACATCAAAATTTATTTTATCGCCTTCAAAGTACGCTACTTCAGAAACGATACACTTACACCAACGAATAATCCAACCATCAAAATATTTTATAAACGCTTTTTTCTGAATTGAGTTCAGTGCTCGCCGCGAATTCTGCTTTAAGTCGGTTTCGGTTCAATTGGAAGGCGCCACTCCGAAGCTTGTTGACTAGTTTGTATGTCAAACTCATAAACCTACGTCTCGTCACCAGTAACATTGCCTTTCATCAATGTTGAGCCGGAATTGACTCGTTCTATCATGTCCTCAGCGACTCTTATGCGATTGAGTTTCATGGAAAGTTCGGGTCTTTTGAGAATAGCCGAGCGGCAACATGATTCATACCCAAGTGATTATTTAAAATAGTACTATCGACTCGTAAGACACAGAAAGTTTAGAGGCTATCGCTCTCAAACGTGAATGAAGTTTGAGAGCCGTAGCCTCTGAACTTATTTTTACTCACAAATAATCATATTTGTGTCTTTACGCAAATGACTGGTGTCGCAATTCCCATGGTGCATAGAAATAATTGTGGTTTATCGATGAAGACTTCACAACTTAATAACTGAATATTGATAGTATCGAAATTATAGTAATTGGGTATTAAATTTCATAAATAGGAATAAACACCACAATGTACCTATACCGAGTTTTTGGAATATAAGTCGCTCGGTAGCGGACGCGTGCGTGCGTGTAAGCAACGATCGCGCTTAGCTTAATAAAAAATAATAAGTAATATTGGATAATGCAGTGCCAAAAGTGTAAGAAAAAACTGGCGAGTAATGGATCTCATTTCTTATGTCAAGGTTCTTGCCAAGGAAAATTCCATAGGAATTGTGTAAAGAGCTTGGCAGTAGACATGAAAGCCGGTAGAACACGAATATTTTGCAATAATTGTGAAGATGAAGAATCCGAGGAAGAAGAGCAGGAAGTAGAGGGACAAGGGTTCAAAAAAATCCTAAAGGATATACAAAACAAAGTAAATTCGCTTCCGGGATTTAAAAAACAACTGAATTCCATCATAACTAGCATGGCGGTCCTCTCGGAGAAATACGACACCATTTTGGCTGAACACGAAGAATCGAAAAAAAAGATTTGTAAGCTCGAAAAATCTATGGAAAATGTCAATAATAAATGTGTGTACCTAGAAAAATGTAATATTGCACTTGAACAAAAAGTGCATGAATTTGAACAATCCACACGTAAACATAACATCGAAGTTGTAGGTATCGAGCAAATGCCGGATGAAAATATAATGGAGGTAGTAAAAAAACTCGGAGATACAATGGAGGTGAATTGCGATGATATCGAATGGGCGAGCCGTCGTCAACAACGGAAAGCAAGCGACAAACCAGCCACGATAATAATAGGATTCAAGAGTACGGATACCGAAAACCGGAATTCTTGGTTAGCAAATCGACGTAAGCTCGTTAAAGTAAATAGCAGTATTATTACTTCGGGTTCGCAGAAAAATAAGATATACGTAAATGAAGATCTACCTAAAACCACTCGGGAATTATTATGGAATACCAAGACTCAACTCAAGGACATTTACAAGTAGATCCGGGTCGTAAACGGCAGAATACTGGTGAAAAAGGCAGAAGTTGATAAATCTATGTGGGTTAGGTCGGAAGGCGATATCCGTGAACTGCTTAAAAAGTGAAAGTTATGTGTCAAACCTATACAAATAGGTACTTAAGTGATGTGTAGAACTGATAACATTAATAACAACATTCCCCTTCCTCGATAATATTGAAACAATAACAGATGATCAAGTTGTTCCTGTATGTGTTGACGACATAAATAGCTGGACAGCAACATTAGGTAGAAATAATGACTTTTGCTTAATTCATGTTAATATTAGATCTCTAAAGAAACACTTTAATGAGTTGTTAGTTAGTTTAAAGAATAGTTTACAATATATTGATGTAATAGTTATTACGGAACCAAATATAAATTTTGAGTGTCTGGGTTTCTATAAGATTAATGGGTACACAATAAATAGTTTCACCCGCACCGGGCGAACCGGGGGAGGGGTATTAGTGTATGCGCGGGAGATGCTCGCGGCTCAGGTGATCGAGTCGCAAATACCTACCCAAATGCGCTCCGCAGAGTGTGTATCTATTTCATTCAGGTACGTCAATGAGCAAGTATATTTAATTTCCATTAATAGGCCGCCTAAAATTAATAAACAGGATAAAATAGTACAATTTATTGACGAATTTCGTAATTTGCTTAATAACATACCACAGAACACTAAAGTGATTTTATGCGGCGATATGAATATTAATTTACTTAAACAAAAGGATAGACAGGTAACTTTGTATGAAGACCTTTTAGCCGAATATGGGTTTATAAAATGTATAGATCGAGTCACTCGTAGCGAAATTGTCATGGGTAGTTTAGTAGAATCATGCTTAGATCACATTTATATTCGAGCGCCTCTTGCACACATGCAATCAGCTGTAATACTAACCAAAATATCCGATCATTACCCAGTAGCGGTATCAGTAGAATGGGACCACGCTCCAATTGATAGCCAGAACGCACTATACGTACGAGTGCGACCGCGCAATCCTCATACTCGCAGGCGCTCACTGAGCCTGCGAGACGGCGTGTCCTTGATAATCGCGCGGTGCGGGAGAAATTATCGTGCATAGATTTAGAAAATCTCTTGCTGATTGAATGTCCTGTTAGATTATATGAATCTTTCAGACGAATATTTACTGATATTTATGAGTCTTGCTATAGAAATAAACTAATTAACAAAGGATTCCGAAATAATAAAAGCTGGATAACTAGAGGCCATAAGAAATTATTGTTAGAAAGGGACAGACTTTTTACAATATGGAGTAATGAACCAAAGAGTATGGTTAAACGTTTAGAATACACTAGATATAGCAACAAATGCCATAAAGTATTATCTAAATGTAAAAATGAATATGATAGGCAAAGTATAATAGAATGTAACAATAACATAAAAAAGTTATGGGATAGAATAAATGTGATGATGGGGAAGAATAAACCATCCTTAGATAGCGTAATATTAAATAACATTAAGATGAAAGACAGGGTGAAAGATATTTGTGATAGGTTCTCGTCAACATTTATAAGCGAAATTGAAAATATAAAACACGATTGTGATGTGAAATGGATAGACAGAAGTACGTATGTCAAGGAGAAGAGTATGTGTATGCGATGGCGACCGGTGAACAGTCAGGATGTTAAGAAAGTTATAACAGAAATGAATGCAAATAAGTCAGCCGGAAGCGATCTCATACGCATGTCTGATCTTAAATATTTGGTCAATATAGTAAGTCCCGTGCTCGCACATCTTATCAATTTATCCGTAAGTACATATACATGTCCGAGCAAGCTAAAGGAGGCAATAGTGAGTCCTGTTTTTAAAAAGGTGATCGTAAAACATTATCCAATTACAGGCCAATTGCTATATTATCAAGTGTAGACAAAATATTACAAAAATATATTGTTAATCAACTAGGAAATTATCTTCAAAAAAATAGCATTATTAGTAAAAGCCAACATGGATTTCAAAAGAGTAAAAGTTCGACTACATTGTTATCTAAGTTTAGTGACGAAATTAATAATAATTTAAATAAAAAGCAATTTGTAGTAGTAGTATTTTTTTATTTTAAAAGGGCATTTGATACATTAGAAACAAATACTTTATTAAATGCAATGGAGGAGTGCGGGGTGGGGGAACCACTTAACAACTGGTTTAGGGACTATCTCACGAAGAGATATTACCGCGTAAAGTCGTACAGTGACGCGAGGGAGGTGATGTCCGGGGTGCCCCAGGGAGCGGGATGCGGGCCTGTATGCTACCTTATGCACGTCAATAGCTCGTGCGGCGTTTTACACAGCTGCTCAGCGTACATGTACGCGGATGACCTGTGTGTGCTGCGCGCCGGCACCGACCTCGCTGAAACTTGTCGACTAGTGCAGCATGACGTAGACCGAGTTGTTGAATGGTCACACGACAACGGGATAATCCTAAACGCGGATAAAACTAAGCTAGTTGTAATACGCTCGCCATATTTACTACCACCTGGCGCACCACCTCCAATGTACACACATGAGTTTACTTGCATTCATAATAACTACGTTAACTGTAATTGTAAACCAATTGTACGCGAAAAATGTGTAACATATCTCGGAGTAAAAGTTGACGAGAACTTTTCATGGTCAAACCACATTGAGTACTGATGTAATAAACTTAGAATATTGCTTGGTAAATTTTACCATCTAAGCTATAAAGTGCCAAGTAGTACCCTAAAGTGCCTATATCTGCAATTAGTTGACCCAATATTAAGTTACGCCCTCGACTGCTATGGTCTCACATTCAAAACTAACTTAGAAAAATTAGAAGCACAACAAATTAGATTTTTAAAGCTATTAGTGAGTAAGAAAACTAAAAATAAATGTAAAGATGATATTTAAAATTTGTAAAATACTTCCGATTAGCTTAAAACATAAATACCTACTTCTTGTTAATAGTCATGGCAGCTGGTAGCGTTACTTGCTAGTTACCCATAACCACGCAACTAGGATGGTATCAGCAGGTAAATTTGATGTACCTAGAATAACAAATTATTTTGGCGACCGAACGCTTCATAAAAGAGTACCATACCTTCTCAACCAATTGCCTGCTGATATAAGGAGTCAGGAAATAAAAAGTAAATTTGCCAAATTACTTAAGCAGTTCTTTTACAGGAGTCTGTAAGCGATGATCTTGGGAAAGTGGTATACTGTTGAGAGATAACAACTTATTAAGTAGTTTTGTTTTATAATAAGTCATTTGATATGAGTAAAAAAAAAAAAAAACACAATATGTTAACTTATAAGTTAACATATTATTGTTTTTAAATTTTTAAGTGTAATAAGTGGGAATTAAGTGTCCGCACTAATAAACCATTTGTTCCGTTCCCGCAGACAAACCGTGAAAACGGTTTTGCGGGGCATTGTTCTTAAGTTAAGTCTATTACAAATTTTGTTAATGATCAATAAAAAAATAATAAGAGCTATTTTTTGGCATTTTTGTTTTCTTTGTGCCTAAAACTGTGACTTATTTGCTTACTCTTCACCAATGGCTTCCATAAATAATATCTTTCAAAACATTGATGATGTGTGTGTAGCTAAATCTTATAAATGTGACCCGGAGACATGTGGCAATTTAATCAAGTCTACTTCTAAAACATTGACTGTAATCTCACAAAATATTCGCAGTATCTATAAAAATATGGATGGTTTTGTTGTTCATTTGGCTAGGCTTACATTTAAACCCGATATAATCATTTTGACTGAATGCTGGTTGAGTGAGCACAAATCACCACCACTCTTAGACAATTACTCGTGCTATTTTTCCAAGAAAAGTCTAAACCAAAATGATGGCATTGTCATTTATGTCACCAGTGATATAAAGTGTACTGTGGAGGAACCTGATCCTTTTGGAGCAAATTTTTTGTTACTTACAATTAACAACAACATTACCATCTTGGCTACGTACAGATCTCCGTCAATTTATTGCATCTACAACTTTTTGAATTCGATTGACACCATACTTCGTCCTTTTAATTGCAAAAATATTATTTTCATTGGAGATGTAAATATAGACATTAAGCCTGAAAATAAAGATAGAAATAGTTCACCGTATTTAAATCTCACTGCAGAGCTGGGTCTACTCCCAGGGCATACATTGCCAACCAGATTAAGCAATTGTTTGAATCACATCATGATTAAAACAAATAGGTCAGCCACAGTCACTGTCATAGAGTCCATAGTTACAGATCACGATTCGTTTCTTCTTAGTTTATCGTGTAGGCGTGAACTAATAAGGAAATCGAACATAATTATTAAGACAGATTTAAACGCAACTGTAAAACAATTAGAATCCATGGATATCTCTTTTGTCTCTCTCTCAGCTAATGCTGAAGAAGCTGCAACTTTTTTCACTGAAAACTTGACTTCTGCAATCAAATCAAACACAACGTCTTGTATTGTTTCTGGTCGCAAAAAAAACCATAAAACCATGGATTACACCTGGTTTGGTTCGATGTATCCGACACCGTGATAAGCTACATGTTAAGGTTAGAAAAAATCCCAATAACTCGGTTCTCGAAGTCACTTACAAGCGCTACAGAAATTTCTGTAACGCTCTATTGCGGAAGCTTAAAAGAAATTATGAAAAAACTCTTTTACAAAATGCAAGAAGTAGTAAGGAAACGTGGTCAGCTATAAAATCAATCACTGGTACTGCGAAGCAAAAATGTTCTGCTGATGATTTATTAAAGAACAGTAATAGCCCCCAAGATGCTGTTGAAACCGTTAACAATGTCTTTGCGGATGCGAAAGCTACTTGCTACTGCGCCCACCAAACGAATCAGAAATTGAATCGCTTATCATGAATCTTAAAAATGACTCTGCAACGGGCTGGGACTCTATTTCGAACAGATTGCTAAAAATGTCAAAACATATTATCGTCCCACACTTTACCACGATCGTCGGGCTATGTATAGAGCAGGGCGTTTTTCCTAGTGTTTTTAAAAGGGCGCTCATTACTCCTGTCTACAAGAGTGGAGCTCGCGACAGCGTAACAAACTACAGACCAATTTCTGTGTTGCCAGCGGTCTCTAAATTACTAGAAAAAGTATTGAATAACCAACTCATAAAATTTTTAGAAAAAAATAATATATTAGCTGACTCCCAATTTGGCTTTAGGGTAGGTTTAGGGTAGTACAGATGGAGCCGTTGGCTCGTTAGTAAATTATGTAACAGATTGTCTAGATAATAAACAAAAGTGTGTCGGAGTGTTTATTGATCTGGCCAAGGCCTTTGACACTGTCTCGATATCTGATCTTGTTGATAAGCTGGAAAAGTGTGGAATAAGGGGAACGGTACTTAAAATCTACAAAGACTTTCTTACTGGCCGTCTGCAAAGGGTTAAAATGGGTAGTGCTATTAGATCGGATGTTGCAGTCATCTATGGAGTCCCGCAGGGTAGCATTCTCGGTCCTAGCCTTTTCCTGATTTACATAAACGACTTATGTCAAATGACGCTTAATAAAGGCAAAATATTTACCTATGCCGATGACACAGCCATGGTGTTTCAGGGAGAAACTTGGGATGTAGTCCAACAAAATGCGGAGGTAGGGCTCCATAAAGTCTGCTTGTGGCTAAAGCATAACCTGTTAACACTTAAAATTTCGAAAACCTCATTTGTACACTTCACAAACGCTCGCATAAAACAGCCCAATGTGGCTGTCCGGATTCACACATGCAAATCTCCTTTCACTCAGCAGTGCTCGTGTACAACTCTGAGCAAATCTAAGACGGTCAGATACCTTGGGGTTCTCTTAGATGAGAAAATATCCTGGCAACCACATATCGAGATGGTTTCGTCACGAGTCAGGAAACTTACGTGGGTGTTTAAAAATCTTAGGCATGTAGCTGATGGCGACCTCCTCCTTTCAGTATATTATGCATTAACACAATCGGTTATTGGTTACTGTATTGGGGTTTGTGGAGGTGCATGTAAAACGCATCTCTTACGCCTGGAAAGAGCACAACGGTCCTTGCTAAAAACCATGTCATTCAAACCATACAGATTTCCAACGAAGACATTATACGAATTGTGCCGGGTACTTACAGTTAGACAACTTTTTATATTTCAGTTAATTACAAAAAAACACGTATCTACCCCATACGATCCAGGTAAACTTCGAAATAAGCGAACAACTCCAAACATAATTCAATCGATTAAATGTCGCACGGCTTTTGCACGACGACAAAACGCTTTTCTATCTGTATATTTATACAACAAAATAAATAGAATCCTAAATTTTTATCCGGTAACACTACATGAATGTAAACTTATGCTAAAGAAGTGGCTCTTCACTCTTGATTATGAGGATGTAGAGAAAATAATAAATAATTAGTCTTATTCTGCAGCGGAACACATTCATATAACATACCTTTCTTTCATAGACCTACTCATACACAAACACGAACTCCAACCTCACGCACACGTACACACCTACACACACACAGCACGGTATAGTATCATATCTCAACAATAAATATTTTTTTTTATGTTTACTTTTTCATCCATTTTATACTTGTCGGCGTCACCGTTAGCGGTAGGTACAGCGGGCCGAGTAACGCTGTGCAAAGCGGGACGTTCACCTCCCCACTCTCCCCACTTCTCAAGCAACTTAATGTAAGCTAGTGCGCAGCGAAGGGGGGGATCATTCTTGTGGCAGGCTCGGCCCGGTGCGCCTGCCGTAGCGCCTAGAGCTATTATCGCGATCTATTTAATTAATTAACAAGCTGTCGGAATAAAAAGAGTTGGTTACTGCTATATCTCATACTTTCATTTAATATGTCGGACCTCTGCCTTCAGGTTATTTCATGGTGATTATTTTATTAGACATTGTGAGTGAAATAAAGTGATTGTGCTGTAACTAGTATCTCTATTTTCTTCGCCCGACAATCCACGCCTACTTACAAAGTGCAAGTGTAATATCGCTGATGAGGGCCTATCCCGATATCAGAATTGGGATTCGAAGGGCAAAAACCTGAAGAAAATAATGACGACAGTGAAGTGTGGGCTAACGTCTAATCTATTCAAAATATGGAGTTTTTGCTATCACGACTTCCGGCAACCACTTAACCGCAAACGTCAAATTTCACCGCAACTGCGCGACTGATACGATTTGATCCTGATAATGACAATCGCTTCATTGGCACATGCCATCGTTAAAGCACAACAGTCCAAAAATCAAGCGATTGAAGCAAGTGGCAGTACGAACCTTTGACCGAAGTGAAGACGTCGAATCGAGCACCAGCACCGAAGAGTCGTGATACGAACCGTCTCACCTGCTACGTGTATGGACAACCACATCATCCGGTGAGCTCGTTCCTTTTCTTTTTAATAGATAATCTGGTAGTTCGTTTGTAGCTTTTAGCTTTGTCAAAAAATCCAGGGTACTATGCGCTGTGATTTAGTTTACCTTACAGGTATACCTGTGTAAAGAAAACGTTAAATATGAATCGCAGAATAACTGAGCCGTGGTGAAATTCAACACGTCAGTGACCTTTTTGTTTCATGTTGTGCCTGTTAACCCAATTACAGAACCAGTTATTATAGGTAGGGATCTATTAGATAGTAGATCCATGTACGTACGGATATTGCAAAATTACATTCTATTTGGGGTAAGAAAGTTAACGTTACTAAAGAGTTTCATTATCATATACCACAACATCAAAACTGACCTACATGGTGAAGATAAACTCGCATTAATTCAGTGCGAAAGGATAATTGATTCTTTATTTGTGGTATGGTGTTTATGGTTTAAGAAATTTATTTCTCGATAAGAAATTACAAAGATTTCACTTACTTGAGAACGTTTTTAAACTTAAAATATAACTTGGACACACAAACTAAGCAGCTATTGTTTGAATTTATATTAAATCATCTAAGTTGTAATACCATTTCTTTTCGTACGCAAATAACATTATTAACTAACACAAAACTTAAAACTTTTCGATCCACCCGCAAAAGAAATAATTACCGTAGATAAGGAATGCGATCCCGGTGCCACAATAAAGCAATGCAGTAGTAGGGCAAGTCTGTTTAATGGAGTAGTGTTTGATCACTTAGAAAGTGATTTAAAAAATAAAATAAAAACCAAACGTTTAGTTTGCATTCTTTACTTCTACAGGTAGCTTATTACATTGTTGCACTCCCGCAAAAAAATAATTGTTCTCTCGCCATTTACTGTCCACACTCGCGGTAGTAAAATGTGATCCTTCCTACTATTGCTGCGATTGTGTACCTGATGTATTTTTGTGTGAATGAACTTACTTAGAATTTTTAAGTATTCTGGTGGAATATGCAGGAAGTTGTTTAATATTCATGAGTTTCGTTTCCCTGTAAATTTTAACTGTAGGTGTAAGGTAATCATAGTGAAATTATTGTTTAATAATTTTATTTTGAGCGATGTGTAGGTCCTTTAGATTAGTTTTTGGCGGTTTGCCCCATATTTCACGTGTTTTACGTTAAGAATCTTGAATCAAATTAAAAGGGCCTATCAAATGGACAGACAAGATATTTACAAGAAAGTGATCGAAATACTAACATCAGAATGGGTTCTGACTAAAATGATTTGACTGGAACGCACTGATTGAACTTCCCGATGTGTGCTGGGCCTCAAGGGATTGCTCGGGGCTCACTCCATCCTATGCTTAGGGTTTCTGCACAATGTTATACTGTACATTTAGACATCGCGGAGAAGTTGTGTGGAGAAATCGATGGTAGGGAGTATTCTTGTCATTGTTGACTCTTTCACTAAATGAGTCCTTCTCGAGTGCACTTCTTAGTTTGATGCAGCAGGTGCAGATGAAGCACTATAATATAATAGGCTCTGTCTTTTCGGTGCGACTTCGCGGATCATTTCGGATCGGGGTGGGTATTGTATTGGCGCAGACAGAGCAATTTTATGGTGAACATGGTGTAGCGTTGCACCTTGTTTCGAACGGTTCTGGCAGGGCATGTGTTCGGGTAGAGAGAGTCATGAGGGCATTGAGGTGCTTACTTGTTATAATCGAAAGTGAATCTGGTGGGACCTGGCGCGGCGAGCTTCTCGAAGTGCAGCTAGCGACGGATGGTGCAAGGTCTAGGGTAACACAAACAGAACTTGTGTTTGGGACTCGGGCGTGGTTTTTAAGTGTGGCTTCATATTCTGAGTCTGGGTTTCGGTTAGATTTGGGTGAAATTCGTAAGATAGCATCGGAGAATATTGGGAGAGTTGCTGCGTCACAGTAGGAAAAATGAGACCGTTCTACAGTGGTGATTCCTACTTCATTGTATGTGACCCCCCTCTGGGTTCGATTGGGCTTCGCAGGGAGTACAGACTTCCCTTTGTTGTGTGTCTAATAGAGAATGCAAATATGGTCGTAAGCATTTTCGTGCAATGCCCGGGGGAAGTGAGGGCTTGGTGCATTTAGCTACCACTTTGACGGGAAGCTTGAAGGAGGCCGAGGTGGCGGCAGTCCGCGATTGACGAATGGAGTGGGCGTCATCGGGTGGTTTTAGTGATGCTTTGTCTATTTGTAGTTCACGTACGTTATCCGCCAGCTCTGAAAACCTCTCGGCCTCTGAGAGTGAAGAAACGTAATTAAACGTAAAATTGGTACTAATCTGTGAGATAAAGTAAGGGTCCGACTCATGCGGGTTGACGTCCTATGGTGTGTGTTATTGGGTAGTCTAAAGAACTGGCTTATGCAGGCCGATGTTCTGGGTCATATTATAAAGTGATCGTCTAGTCTGAGAGGCTATGAGATCAATGGAGATATGTGTGGTACTAGTGAGTGATCGGAGAGACGCTGATTGGCTGCCTGGTCCATGTTATCTGGAGAGATAACTAGCTCAAGGGAGGCCTATTTAAGTTGTCCGGCTTAGCTCCTAAAGGTTGATTTTGTGGGTTATAAAACGTTGTAATGTATGTCACTGATGGACGAGCGTACAAAGTAATGTATCTACCAGTATTATTCTTTTTACAGAAAAATGGGCCCGCAGTGACTTTAAGGGGATGGAGACGCACAAGGACGTGCGAATGTCAGTCTGGCCGTGACGGCGCTTCAATACTTAAATAAGTGTTATTTAGTTTTCATAGATGTCGTTTGTTAGTTTAGAGTGTTATGTGTGTGTGAACATGAATTATGTGTGTGCTGCGACACATTCAATGACATGACACTCTGACACAACACAGAACGCTTATGCACCTTGAAGTGACATTTTGCTGGCCGTATGACATGAGACTCGGTCGGCATCGCACAGGCGTGCTACGCATTCGGTGGAGTGTCTAAGTCAAGTCTATTCTTAAGATTAAAATAGTTTGTTTCTGTTATAGGCTCTAAAGTAAATGACTTTGGTGGTAGTGAAACTACCAATGAACATAGCATGTGTGGATTGTTGAGACAAGTACTTTAATACATTTGATTATATAATCTACAGGGACCATTTTAGTCCGGACTAAAAAAGAGACTAAAAAGAGACAAAAAAAAAAGAGACAAAAAAAAGAGACAAAAAAAAGAGACAAAATAAAAAAGACAAAAAAAGAGACTAAAAAGAGACTAAAAAGGAGACAAAAGAGAGACAAAAGAGAGACAAAAAGAGCAAAAAAAGAGAAAAAAAAAACTGTGTAAACTGGAATGATCTTGAAGGGTCATTCATGACCGGACCAAGCAGTAACAATCCTGAAGGGTTTGTTATAACCGGACCAGGAGATTAAAACTCTGTAGGGTCGTAAGACCGGACCAGGAGGTTATAATTCTGAAGGGTCATTTGACCGGACCAGGCGGTTATAATTCTGAAGGGTCGCTGGACTGGGCCAGAAGATTATAACTCTGAAGGGGTAAACCGGACCAGATTGCTAAAGTTCTGAAGGCTCAATAACGAGCGGTCCCGAATTAGCAGTAAACTCTGCAGGGCTGAACCGGACCAGATTACTAGTATAAGTCCTGAAGGCTAGATATTGAGCGGTCCAGAGTTGGTTGCACAGTCAGTAGGGATGACCTGGATTTTTTGGCTCATCGAGATTGCTAGTCAGGATGCACGAACATTAATAATAACGTTATGTCTTTTTAGACAATGCTTGATGAATCTACGCGTACGAGGACGTCCGCACGTCAGTATGGCCGTGTCGGCGTCACCGTTAGCGGTAGGTACAGCGGGCCGAGTAACGCTGTGCAAAGCGGGACGTTCACCTCCCCACTCTCCCCACTTCTCAAGCAACTTAATGTAAGCTAGTGCGCAGCGAAGGGGGGGATCATTCTTGTGGCAGGCTCGGCCCGGTGCGCCTGCCGTAGCGCGTAGAGCTATTATCGCGATCTATTTAATTAATTAACAAGCTGTCGGAATAAAAAGAGTTGGTTACTGCTATATCTCATACTTTCATTTAATATGTCGGACCTCTGCCTTCAGGTTATTTCATGGTGATTATTTTATTAGACATTGTGAGTGAAATAAAGTGATTGTGCTGTAACTAGTATCTCTATTTTCTTCGCCCGACAATCCACGCCTACTTACAAAGTGCAAGTGTAATATCGCTGATGAGGGCCTATCCCGATATACTTTTAATTTCTGTTATTGTTTATTTTATTATTATTTTAGTATTTTGGTTTTACTTCTTTTAAAATTATTATTTAGCACGTTTGTTTGTCTATTCCTATGTTGACATTAGTATCTAAGCCAATTAAAATGGGAGAGGGCGCTGACTCCTGACATACAGGTACACACAGTTCAGGAGTCAGAGGATTCAAACAACTTTCTGTAAAATATTATGTCAGTAAAGAATTATTATTATTATATATTATTATTGTATTGTGTCTATAAGTATTCACTTTTAATGATTTAAGTTAAGAATTTATACAGATATATATATGTACATATATGTTACAGCATCTATTTATATCTCTAATCATATATTATGTTCAGCAAGAATCACACTTATATCTGTGGAAAATATAATTATACTTACCCGATTTATTATGTCACACGACGGGACGGCATTACGTCATTCCAGAGGTAGTTGCTGAAAATCAGCGCTGTTGACAATAGGTTCATCCAAAGTCACAGCATTTTGCTAAGGAACGACTTGTTCTTTCACAGATGCGACACACTGCTTATTTATTTTTCTTGTTATTGTTGTTTGTTTGTTACAAAAGTGGTCATTCTTCCAATTTGCAATCGGCATCTTGTTTTTTTTTTTGGTTTGTTTGTTTTATGGTCATTTAACAGTGTCGCAACACACACAGAGCAATGTGTCTTTGGTGCTGAGTGACATCAAGCAATGGACAAAATTGTAAAACTTTTATGTTCCTAATACAAGGTCTTTGGCTACTTTGTAATTAATGTTTTTTTTCATTTTTATTTACGTTATGTTTGTGCAGACTAGATATTTTTTATTTCTTTTGTAGCGACCATACAGCGCCGTCAATTGCAATGTAAGCATTATCATAGCCCCGCTAGGGTCGGTATTATCGTATAGTGAGTTAACTATTTATGTAAGAATCAAGCCTAATCGTTTAACTGTGGATAATCAAATAAAACTACAAGTGAATTCTCATACATCGTTTATTTACTCAACCTGCCACCTAAGGAATGCATCATATCCACATTGGTGCTTCCCCGTCGTGATCAAGCAGGAAAGGAGATCGTGTTACACTGTGCCGGACGACTCAACTACCACGTGGAAGGCACTTTAAATAATTGCATAATGGCATCAGAAACGGTGAAAAACGTGTCGAATGAGGAGCAGCAGGTTACCAGCATCTCAGTATCAGCACGCATTCCAGATTTTTGGCATGATTAATCCAAATTATGGTTCATCCAAACGTAAGCAACATTGAACCCACAAAAAGCATCCGACGAGGCCAGGTACCAAGTCGTAGTGTCCAAACTGGGCAAGGAAGTGCTGTCGCAGGTAACAGACATATTACTGGACCCACCTGTATCAGGAATGTACGAGATATTAAAAACTCGGTGCAACATTTTCGCAATCAAAATCTCAACAAGTGCAAAAGCTGATAGGAGAAATGGAACTGGGAGACCAAAAACCATCGAAACTGCTGCAGAAAATGAAGGACCAGGCGGTGGAAAAGCTACGGATGAAACGTTGACAGTTCTATGGAAGAGTCACTTGCCCACCACTGTAAGCAGTGTACTTGCAGCCACAGAGTCAATCGACATTGGAAATCTTGGCATCGGTGGCGGACAAAATAATGGAATCAATTACAACAAAAGAAAATATTAGCAAAATTGACGCGCCAAAAGAAACAATTGACTTATTTAAACATGACAAATGACATAAATTGATGAGCCGTAATTCAATACTAAGATACAACAACTGGGGAAGACAAGACTACATATCAAGATCGCGAGGCTGCAGCTCCAGCAGACCACGGACCCCGACAGACCCGAATTGGTTGTGAGTGTAACACTTTCACTTCGGACAACGCGCCAAAAAATGAACCAGAAATAAGAACAAACTACGTGCTGCCTTTCACCGGCTTCATAAGGTTCATAACTGATTTGTTGGGCTTGGTATAATCTTTTATAACAAGTTGCCCTCTTCTTTACTAGATTTACCTTTTAATGCGTTTAAGCCCCAAGTTAAATCCAATCTTTGTTCAAAGGCATATTATTCCACTATCGACTATTTAAACGTTAAGAACAGAAGGTCGCTGTGAATTAACTCAAGACAATGTTCTTGTTCTTTCTCCAGAATCAGCTTACCTACTGACAGGGTATATGAGTTCATATATTTGTTGTTTTTTTTATTTTACGGTATAAGTCAATAATTATGTTGTTATCTTCATTTATTATTGACATGATCTACTTAATACAATGTTTTTAATGAGCTGTACTGCAATATGTGGTTAGCTAGCGACCTCGACAGTTTATAATATTATTCTTGCCTGAGCAACCGGCAGCAAGTTCGTCATGCTCCCTTAGATATCACTGCTTGCGGTAGCGTCGGGAGTCGGGTTTCCTCCTTCCCTCAAATATGGCGAGGGGTGTAATGGCTGATCTTTGCGTTATGCTCGTGAACGGGTGCTGCTTGTGGTGACTGGTCGTCCTGCTGTCTATGGTTTATGGTTATTGTTACAATAATTGTTCTCGTTGGTCTAGTGGTCGCAATCGCTACTGCTGAGCATGAGGTCTTGGGGTGGGGCAATGTGTTATTGGGATTTTCTATCTGGAATTTCTCAGTAGCAGCCCGAAGTCTGGATTTGTGCCCGGTAGATGGCAATAGGCTCGCCCCCTATTACATGGGACTTAAACATAACTGTCGAAATGTGGATGTACTATAGGTACACCTCTGCCTAACCCTTCGGGGAAACAAGGCGTGATGTTATGTACTGTTCTGTTAATTTATTTTACTTTGATGGTCCTAATTTATCATTTACTTATTTTATTTGTTTGTACATTATCCAGTATTGCATTTGTAAGCTGCCATGCCCTTTAGGCCTGAAGGGTTTTATTTGTATATTAAGTTTCATTATCATTTTTTTTTTATATAGGAGCTAGCTGACGTATGGCAAATAATTTAATTTAATCATTTGGTAATTACTTATAATTGTATAAAATCCATTTCTTCCAATCGAACAGACAGCTGTGCTGCTGGGGAGTTTGTTGCGCCACTTCTTCTTCCCAGCAAAAGCATTAGGAAGTGATGAAGGGCGGGCGTTTTGGGGCACTGTCTTATGTAATGTTGACGTTCGAAAAGTGCTGATTCTCAGCCTAATTTGAATAAATGACTTTTGATTTTGATTTGATTATTATTACTGTGAATATTTAATAATAATTTAATTTAATGATATGTGAAAATTAATGATATGTGAAAATTAATGTGTGTTTAACAAACATCGTGAAACGGTTGACACACACTGTGTTTTTTATCGAAAAAGATTTTTTTAAAGTAAGTTTTAATTTTAACTACTAAACATTGTATAATTGGAAGTTGAAAAAGTGATCTAGCCACGTGCAAGTAAACCTTATAATGGTGTTGATAATATTTTGTATGTTCAAAATCAAAAGTTTATGGTATAAAAACGAACAAACATCACATTTTTTTAAAAACTTGTCGCGATTATTTGTGATTTTCAATGAATTGTTCATTTATTTAAATAGTTCCCTTCAGCCACATTCAAAACAACGATTTAGAATTTTCAAATCACCCATAACTTTGTTTAAATAATTTTTCTCTGTCTCGCAAAAAAATTGCACAAAATTGATCAAAATCTGTCGATTAAGTGTCAAAGTCAAAGCATTTTTTCAAATAGCCCCATAAAAAGGCACTTTTGAACATCAAAATTTACATTAAAAATAGAACTGATTCTAGGCGCCACTTCCAAAAAGTAGTTTCGTATGGAGAAGAAGTGGCAAGAAACTCCACCAATTATGGCATAAAAATGTAAATTCGAAGAAAAGAAACATGCTACCATCAAAGTCATAAAAAATATCGAACACAAATTAGTCACTTAGTAGTTTTAAGCAGTGATTATGTACTTATGCACTGTATGTTGATTCAAAGACCAATTTCGTAAGGTATGACTGCCACGGGCTGTTCGAATAATTTTTGGACCGGGTTGGCAACAGACGTTTGGGCATCTATTCCGGTCCGCAAGCATGCATGCATCGGCCGTATCAAACTTCTTTTGCACACCGGCTCATCTTTTCAACCAAGGCTTGAGAAAACCGCATTTCACGTGCCAATATAAAATTGGATAGGAACTTGATAAAATGCTTTTATTATTGCTACAATAAAACTGTGATAGTTAAATTAATAGAGTACCTTCGTTGCAGCGGTAAAACTTACCGCAAACCAAATCCAAACTTATGCGGTTCCTAATCGTAGGTAATATTGAACTTTGCCAATACCATTTATACTGCAGATATCTGCGTAGATACGTTCAGTTTATTACAAATACTCTTTAATAAATTTTAGTTTTTAAAGTATAAAATGGATTTGTAATTAATAGAAGTAATAAAATTCCACTTAAATTTTATACACCTTACCCTAAAGGTAATCCATAGGTTGTTTTGTTTTTGTGTTGTAAACTTATTACTGGAGTTATAATAAACCCTCGTTTTGAAGTCACGTACCTATTCCTAGATGACGCATTTGCTATAAAGCTAAAACTAGGAAGCTGTTAACCCATGCCGAATCAAATAAACAATATCTGAAATACTCATTATATTTCTTCATGCCAATAGGACTTCAATACTTCAATATAAACTGCAAGATATAACAGGAGTGCTTTTAGCCAGTAATGGACATACACTTAGGACGTGAAACACACTTTGCACTTCAAAACTACGAAGTAGTAAATGAAAGGCTAATCCACAAGTAAAAGTAAAGGTGCGCTTTAGAAGGGGACCGCAAAAGTCGTTAAGATAGACTGCAGTGACACTACGATGACAGGCGACAATGTCACCATCCTCGAACTTTGCATTATATGACGAGAATAAAACAGATAACAATTATAATACTAATTATACTATTTTTATTTCTATACCACATATCACAATATCGTTCCATTTATTTCATACTCCGTGTTCAAAACTTAAACATCTGTCTCACACCGCTTGAAGGAGAAACGGAGTATGCTTTACTGTCTTCGAAGAAAGTTCCAGACCGACGTGAAGGAGTTTACTTTTATTTAATTTTTCCGCAGCTTCTCTAAAATATTGAGAAATGGTTCTGAAGCACCACGTAGACGATATAATAATGTTATGTAGTAGGTAATGCATGAATCAGATTTGATGTATTTATTTATTTTAATATTTATGTGCACCCAGTAAAATGGATAAAGATATGACATATTAATATTGAGTACAAAGGTTCTGCTTATTTCTTAAGAAATTTCTTCCAGCAGACCTGCAAAAGGACAAATGAAAAAGAAATGTAGACAATTTTTTACGAAGATTTGATTAATTTTGATTTTTTTGTAAGAATGTAGTATCTAATTAACTTTCTCTGATAAATATTATTGTTGGCATACTTAATAAATCGGACCTCCTCCCGAAATAAAACTCAGCCTCATTATCTATTATCAGTCTTCGTCCGTAAGCGCTGGCGAGCGAACGTACTGTCGCGTCGGTGACTCAAAAATGAACTTACTCATTTGAATAATGCGTCTTTCGTGAACAATAACTTTGACTTTATATTAGTAAAAAGAGAGGCGGAGGTAATAATATTTTAAGTAGTTATTTTTTGGACGCGGAACAAAATACAAAGCAAAGTCACGCTGATCGAAGTGAGTCATTGTCGAGTACTTGTGTCGCCTTGTGTCGCATTGTGAGTACCGCGATCGACTCAAGCGCCAATGTATCGGATGGATGCTAGTGCGAATACGTGTTTACATAATTCTTTTGCGAATGTAATAAATACAGAAAATCAATGGAAGGAACCATAAACCGAATGAGCAGTGGGTTTTAGTGCAGCAGAAGAGATAAAAAATCGTTTTAATACACTGGAAGGCAAAGCAGGAAATACTGGCAGTGTAAAGTTTAAAGCTGCTTAAATACAGGTACCTTTTTTCATCAATAATGATGACAGGAGCTTATCAGAGACGGCCATTGTTGACTACATATTAGAAAAAAACCTGAGTTCATGTCATTTTGAAGGAGATAAAAGCGAAGGTACACTTTATGTCCTGAAGGCATTACTGTTAGAAAAGAAGGATGGCGAGGTTGGACCCGCGTAATTTAAAAATTAACGGTGCATCGTTCACGGGCAAGTTTAAATTAATTATAATTACAAGTTTATAGGAGTTCTATAGAAAAAATATTGAGTTACTAGGTGATGGGAATTAAAATTATAAACGATTTTAATTCATTTATAAATAAGTTATCGTCCTGTTTCCGAATCTACACCAATGATTATCTTCTTACACATAGGTACGTAATTGCTTGGCGGTTTTCCTTCTTATATACTTATTTCTTGATAATTATACTAAAAATATAAAACGAAACATGAAAAGAACCTACAATGTAAACATACCGTACATAAAAATATATAAATTGTTTTGTGTTATAACTGTATTATTAGGATAGACGCCATGACAAGTAGCATTTCGTGACGTCACCGGACAGCCACATTATAAAAGGACCGTTCTGCGTGTAGCTCGGTCATTTTACGGTACATGTGTATTAAAATTAACGGTTGTTTGCTTATGTGATTTGGTTATGATTATTTGAAATTAATCTGTAATAAGAAAATCAGTAAATCTAAGTGATTATTGTTTTTTTTTATTTATCTCTACTTCTGGTTCCTAAAATCAGAAGTGGGATAGAACTTTTTGCTCACAAATATAAACCTGTGCCCATTTAAATTCAAAAGCCGTTGAAAAAGCAAGACAGCCGTTAATTTAAAAAAAAAAAACAATGCCTCGACCATCTCGTTCGCGTGATACATCCAACGAAATGTCGCCTTCTAGAGGACGTAGACGACAAAACAAATCGCCTCGACATCGCCATGGCGATGGGAACGACGCGACCGAGAGGTCGCGTCGTTCCTGGTCTCATAGTCGTGATAGTTCCGTAAAACAGGCGTTTTACGGAACTATCACGACTATGAGACCTAGGCTATTGAAGAAAGTACCGCGAGTGTTTCACGTACACCAGTGCTATCTACTCATGGCATCACACCTCAATGGGATGAACTGGATAATAATGGGCCAACTGCAGTAAAAGTGCTGGCGGATGCGCTCGTTGCTATCCAAACAAGGCCACAAAATTATTATGTATCCAACTTTGATCCTGCTATCCACAACTTTGAGGTGTGGTGTGATGAGGTGGAACGAGCCAGGTTAGTGAATCATTGGACTGATTTATAATGTTTGTCGCGAGTTGCCAATTGTCTTAAGGGCGACGCTAGGTCTTGGTTGAATGAGTGGACCACAAGTGATCGTTCGTGGTCTAACTTTTCAAAGCAATTTATGTCTCTTTGTCCGCGAAAACTTGATTACGCTAATATACTCTGTGAAGCTATCAACACGACTTCTGAAAAGTTTTCAACTTATGCGGAGTATGCACGCCGTTCGTTATTGCGATTACGCATTGTTAAGGGTTTAAGTGAGGAACTGATGGTTCAAATAATAATACGCGGTATAAGCGATGCGCAAGTTCGTGCGGCGGCTGCGAATGTCGATCTTACAACAGAAAATATAGTTTTGTTTTAGCTATTTACACCAAGCCTAATCGCGATAAAATTGACAATCGCGGATCTTCCACTAATCAGTGTAGCAAAGAAACGAAAACATGATAACCCCGAATTTAAATGTTTTAATTGCAACCAGACCGGTCACAAAAGTTTTAATTGTCCCAAAAAGAGTAAAGGTCCTTACGATTGTTCGACAAAAATCACTTGTACCTTTTGTAAAAAGAACGGACATAAAGAAAGCGAATGTTTTACTAAATTACGATCGGAGGGACAAAATAAAAATAAAAAGAAAGTCAATCTATGTAAAGAATTTTCGACTCGAAACGGTAATAATAATAAAGACATCAGTACTGCACCCAACTGGGCCGCTCACTTCCGGGCCATAAGGGAAAAGCTGGGCCACCCTCCAAACGCGCGTCCATACGGGGTTGGAGTTCGATTCACCCCAGACAGCGAAGAAGAATATAGGCTGGTCCAGCGCTACCTGACCGGCCTAGAGAAAGATAGCGGCGTCTCGTGGTTCGCTTATTCCTTACTGGCGGACAAGAATATGAAGATCACCATTCGGGGCCTGCCGGCGGACACGGACCCGAAGGAGATTGAGGAGGAGCTCTACACGCTGGGATACCAGCCGGAGTATGTGCGCCACATGTAACGTAACGTTTAGCCGACTGGCTAAACGTGGTTACAAGTTAAAATGATTTTTAGATTATAAAATACAAAAGTAAGTAAAAAGATATTAAGGATTAGAAATGATTAGTCGGTAGTAGCTCGAGGCGTTGGCCGCTCCTCTGGCCCGCAGTCTGTGGTTGAAGCTCGCAGCAGCCTCTCCGTGCTCACAGTCGCGAAGCAGCTCACGAATAAAATAAACTCGCGTCGGCCGCTCCTCCGTCCCGCAGTCCGTCGAGTGGGAGCTCGCAGCAGCCTCTCCATCAGTCCGCAGCCCGTTGCGAGGGAGCTCGCGTCGGTTGGTGTTTGTTCCGGCGGCGGTGTCTCACGCCACGTTTATTATTTCTATGCAAACCGTCTCGAACTCCTCTCGTAGACGCAAGTGGGAGGGTCGGAGGTGATTAAGTGAGTCCAACACATTTACGCACACAAGATATTGGTAATAAATTCACTGAGAATAACTTCTAGAAAAGGTTTATATTTAAATAGCTTTTTAGAAAAACAAACTGATGAGTAAGAAAAATTTCAAAATGAAAGAAGCCAAAAGACCGAGTCAAAAGACGGAATCAAAAGAACAGAACCTGGTGAAAAGTATCGGATCGTTTATATAGCCTCTGGCCGATCGTTCTAGAAGTGACTTTTTTAGTTTTCAATCCATTACTTCTTAATTGGTTATCGGCCAGGAACTATAAAGATAGCTTACTGTGAGAACCTGGCTTAACACTAGTTTTACGACACCTTTACAATAAAATAGACGACCTCTTAGCTCTATACCATAGAAAAATAAAAACTGACAGATGACAATGTTAGATACAAAAAGTCACAACATTCAATAAAAGGAAAAATAATATGAGATCACATGAAATGATATAAAAGGATGTGGAAAAATAGACAGATGTATCTAAAGGTTTGCTTTTCAGCAGTACAATAATTATCAGATAAAGAAATGTAAGTAAAATGTGTTTCATACAATTTTCATAAAAACTTTGGTACTTATTGAATCATAGAAAGAATTACTGTGCACAACAGCTCCTCAGGTGTTAAATAGATAAATAGATTATAAGATGTGATTTTGTTGTAACAAAATACCACACACATTAAGGGCGCACAAGGATGACCCGGCTGCGTGTTCCACGCAATACTCAAAAAGACGCCGGACGTCCGGGCCATTTACGATACCACGACATTTATGTTGATGCGTGGTGTCAAAATAGAGGCCTGGCGCGGAAAACGTGGGCCCGCCCAGTGCCACCGATGCCAGCAATTCAGACACAGCTCGCATCAGTGTCACCGCCCGCTCGCTTGCGTGCGCTGCGGAGAGGCGCACGCCGCGAGAGACTGCCCGCGCCCGCGGGAGGAGCCGGCCACCTGCGCCAACTGCAGTGGCCCGCACCCCGCGTGCAATATCAAGTGTCCGGTATTCCAAAAGGAAATCCGGAACAAGCGAGCGGGGACAGCTGCCATAACGGCCACATCACGCCGTCCCCAAGTGGCCATCAACAGGCCACAAGAGCTGCCAGAAGAGGCCCAAGGAACGACGCTTATGGCGGCGGCAAACGGGCCCACAGACAAACAAGCAGCCTCCTCCGGGCGGAGGAATAAAAGACGCGGGGGTAAGGGTAAGGGGAAGAAATCCAACCCGCCCCCGGCGACCCATGAAAACTTCAAGGCCGCTCCTGCAACAAGCGGGGCACAGGTTGTGAACAAACAACAACCCACCACTAGCGCTGGCATAGCGCCGCGGCCAGAAAAAGAACTGCCGAACACTTAGTTCCACAGAGAGACGAGTGGTGGCGCTACCGGCGCCAAAACAGCCACCAAAAAAACGGAGTTCACAACCTGTGCAATAAAATTGCTGATGGACCTAATTAAGGCCATCAGGCAGGGCCAGGATGTAGAGACGATCATCCTGGATGGCCTGGCCATATTATTAACCCTGTACCATGGCTAGGCCACTCAGGGAGATCCACTGGAACGCCCGCGGCCTTCGGAACAATCTGGACGGGCGGGGAACATTCACCTACTCTGTAGACGCGTCGAGTCGGCATCTCCATCGCTGGTCGTCCTCGCCGGGCCTCCCCTAGGTAACTAGGGGTCTAACCTGGCGGTGACAGACCGCCGAGATGTCGTGAAGAAAGCGACGCTTTACTATAAGCGTCGCGGCGCTCCTACAGAAACAAACAAGAATACACACACATAGGCGCACGTCTCTCGCGTGCGCCCAGTACCACCCGCCAAGAAGCAACCCTTATGAGGGGCCCGTATTTACGGGCCACCGTATGGCATCTGCGGCCGTGGGGCAAAGCCCCGGCACCGCACGCAACGCCCCCTTAAGGGGGCGCTGCGATATAGCTACGGCCAACTCGGTCATTTTGTCGGTCGGCTCTCGTGCGGTACGGTTGTCTGGTGATCGTCATTATTTGCTACTTGTCGTTATTTCTTTTAATGTGGACATGTGTATTAAAATTAACGGTTGTTTGCTTATGTGATTTGGTTATGATTATTTGAAATTAATCTGTAATAAGAAAATCAGTAAATCTAAGTGATTATTGTGTTTTTTTTTTATCTCTACTTCTGGTTCCTAAAAGTATTTAACACATGAAACGGAACCTCATTGTAATTTCAAATATCATATTTGTCATTCCATTGTTTGTGTTCAGCGGCTAACGTATGATTTATTAGCAATTTTTTGCGATTTTTTGGATTCTCGAGGACTTTGCTTACCATTGTACGGACTATTTTGCACACCAACCTAGACTACGGCATTAACCTCGATTTGCGAGTGATAATATATATATGTAGGACTGCCTCGTTGGTCTAGTGGTCGCAATCGCTACTGCTGAGCATATGAGGTCCTGGGTTCGATTCCCAGGTGGGGCAACGTGTTATTGGGTTTTTCTATCTGGAATTTCTCAGTAGCAGCCCGAAGTCTGGATTTGTGCCCGGTAGATGTCAATAGGCTCGCCCCCTATTACATGGGACTTAAACATAACTGGCGAAATGTGGGTGTACTACAGGTACACCTCTGCCCAACCCCTCGGGGAAACAAGGCGTGATGTTATGTTATGTTATGTAGGGGAGCACTTATGAGCGTAGGAATGTATGCAATAGGAGTTTGCCGGGATGAGACTCCTCTAGAAGGGATATTTGTTGGCAACCACCCATCTATTCTATGTGCCTGAATTCAATCTACGCAATTAGGTAGCAAGTCTTATTACACGAACATCGCAGTATATAAGAGGCTGGAGGGTCGAAATGCCATATTAGAATATTTTATATATATAAGACATTCCATACCTAGGAGAAATTGATCATGATTTTGCGTACACCGGGAAATCTTCAGTGGACACTTCGTCGGGTATGCTGAAGGGCAGGCCATATGACGGAGTAGCTCTTTTATGGCGTAAAAGCATGTTTCATTCGGTTTCGGTCGTAGACTGTGAGAGTGAACGTATGGTAGCCGTCAATGTAGTTTTTGAGTTTTGAGGATCGCGAGTTATTAGTGATGTCGGTATATTATATGCTAATGGATAGTTTTGACTATTTTGAAGTTTTTGTGAGTTGCCTTGGCGAGCTTAGTGCTATTATAGAGACTAGTGGTACTAGCACAGTTCATATACTAGGGGATTTTAACGCTAATCCAGGCGCTTCATTTGGCAATGAGCTTTTGAAGTTCTGTGCTGAGCAACGGTGGTCGTGTGCAGACATAGAATGGTTGGAACTAGATTCAGGTAAAGTCAAAGTCAAAGCATTTATTTCAAATAGGCCCATAAAAAGGCACTTTTGAATGTCAAAATTTACATTAAAAATAGAACTGATTCTAGGCGCCACTTCCAAAAAGTAGTTTCGTATGGAGAAGAAGTGGCAAGAAACTCCACCGTTACTCTTTTAAAATGTTTTACAATATTATGTATACATTAATTATATTTCTATATGTGAAGACGATGCACCAAGAATAAAAATACTATACCACAATTGGTACAAATAAAATAAAAATAAAGCAAAGGCATATAAATTAAGGTTAGGTACATTGTGCTCACATATTTACAAACAATTGTAAAAATATATGATTTTCCTAAAATATTAACTAGGAATACGTCAGTGTGTGAGTAAAGTAAAAATAACCAAATATACAATACAATAAGCAAATAGTATGATTTTGTCTAGCCTCTAGATTGTCCTATGGAGCAGGACCAGCATGTTTCCAAGCATTCTTATCTAGGATATAATCTTCTAATTTGTAATATGCTTGATTAAAAAGTGATTTTTTTAACATGAGTTTTAAACTTTCTTTCATTTAATTGCAATATTTCATTTTATTGGTACATACACATTCCTTAGTAATGCTTACGGGACTACGTCATGGTTGGACCAGGTCATTATTATCGAAGGCGCAAAATAAACTGTTCTGGGCACTGGTATACGGTTGGTACCAAATGTACAAATGAGAGGCTCATTGCCGGATAAGGCTAATTGGGGCGAAAGAGATAAAGACCAGCTCAATGAGTATTTGTACATTTGCTCAACTAAGCTGCGTGATATTAACTTTCCTTGTGAAGTACATAACTGTGCAGATGTAATGTGTAATAATATGAGCACAGACAAGTAGATAAATTGTATCATAGTATAGTGAATGTGCTTACGGACGCAGCGGTGGGTACATAGAGCACCCACAGCAGCGTCCGATAAAAAATAAAAATAAAGGTTTTGTGACAGGCTGGAACAAACATTTTACAGGCTTCGGTTTCATGAGTGGGTTGCTCAGGGCAAAAATACGTCTGGTCAGGCTTATGACCAAATGCGAAGCACACGAAGTTTGTTTAAACATCAGCTCTATGGTGCAGGGACCATATTAACCAGATAAAGATGGACATTCTTGCATCACAGCATGCCATAAAAAACTTTTCAAAGTTTTTGAAGGAGACCAACAAATTGGATCTGAAGCCCAGTGTTCCAGTTAGTGTAGAGGGCGTTACTGACATCGACCAAATTGCCAACATATTCAGGGAACATTTAAGGGTACTTTCCCCACTGGAACCCGCGACGGCCACTACAGAAGTGGGAGGTACTAGCTTGACGAATCCGCTTGTACGGATCACTGGGAAACAAGTTGCCGAGGTGATTACAGACAAGAAGCGAGGAATGTCCCGGGCCATGACTCGCTCGGCATAGAACATTTGCAACATGCATCATCTGCCGAGGGTGCTCGCTATGTTGTTTACATTCTGCATAAGGCATTCTTACCTTCCCGCGGCAATGATGAGAACTTTAGATGTCCCCATAATAAAGAGTTAGACAGGAGGCGCTTCTTAATTAAGTAACTACAGGCCTAAATCACTCGCGACAGTCATTGCCAAGGTGTTGGACGGTGTTATTGATATTCACTTAAGACAACACCTACAGCTTCATGATGCACAGTTTGGCTTTCGCCATGGTTTATCAACAGAAATGGCCATACTGAATCTCAAGCATACCATCCGATACTACACTGACAAAAGCACACCTGTCTATGCCTGCTTCTTAGATTTATCTAGAGCTTTTGATATTGTTGCTTACGACAGGTTGTTGTAACGTAACGTTTAGCCGACGGCCAAACGTGGTTACAAGTAAATATAATTTTAAGATATAAAATACAAAATATGTAGAAAAAGATATCAAGAATTAAAAGAGCTCGGGTAGGCCGCTCCTCTGGCCCGCAGTCTGCGACGAGGGAGCTCACAGGCGCGACTGTGAGCTCCACGAGCAGTAGCACGAGTTTGAAGCAGCATGCGTCGGCCGCTCCTCCGGCCCGCAGTCTGTCGAGTTAAAGCTCGCAGCAGCCTCACCATGCTCACGGTCGTGAAGCAGCTCGAGGTTGAAGCAGCTTCGCGTCGGCCGCTCCTCCGTCCTGCAATATGTCAAGTGGGAGCTCGCAGCAGCCTCTCCATGCTCACGGTCGCGAAACAGCTCGTAGTTGAAGCAGCTTCGCGTCGGTTATTGCTTCTTCAGGCCGCGGCGTCTCACGCCACGTTTTTAGATCTCCCTAGTACGTGTCGAACTCCTCTCCTCTTTACACAAGATGTTAATATTAAATAAATTCACTGAGTGCCAAACGTTTATATTAAGGAGCTTTAGAAATACATTGACTGGTGAGTATCAAGCAAAGGAACAGAAAAGAAAGAACCGGTGTCAAAAGACGAGTCAAAAAGAACGAGTCAAAAGACGGAATCAAAAGAACCTGCTGAAACGGAACGGTTGCCTTTTATAGGCCCTGGCAGACATTCTAGAAGTGACTTTTTTTTTAGTTTTAAATCCAAATACTTCTTAATTGGTTATCGGCCAGGAACAATAAAGATAGCTTACAGTGAGAACCTGGCTTAAAACTAATTTTACGATACGTTTACAATAAAATAGACGACCTCTTAGCACTATATACCATAGAAAAAGAAAAACTGACAGATGACAATGTTAGATACAAAATGTCACAACATTCAATCAAAGGAAAATAATAAGAGATCACATGAAATTAGATAAATGAATGTGGAAAATAGACAAAGGTAGCCAAAGGTTTGCTTTTCAGCAGTACAACAATTATCAGATAAACAAATGTAAGTTAAATGAGTGTCATACAATTTTCATAAAGACTTTAGTAGGTACTGAATCATAGAAATAATTGCTGTGCACAACAGCTCCTCAGGTGTTAAATAGATAATAAGATGTGTGATTTTGGTGTAACAAAATACCACATTGTGGCAAAAGTTGTCAAGTTGTCGGATGATACGGATCTACCTACTGAGTTCATAAGTCTCCTGAAGTATTAGTATGGCAACCATAGCAATTTTGTGCGGTGGTCGGGGTCACTTTCGGTTGAGTACGGGTTGGAATGTGGTATAAGGCAAGGCGGGCAAACCTCGCCGACCCTCTTAAACTTGGACATTGACCGTCTGATCCGTGAACTCAGTAGCGATAGCGTGGGCTGTTCGATTGATGGTGTTCTTGTCAACAATATCAGTTACGCGGACGACATGGTGCTGCTGAGTCGATCGATCAGTGCCCTTCGAAAACTCATTTCGATCTGCGATCGGTATGTGGAGGTAATTAAAAGCGAGCTCACGGTGTTTAAAGCGGATTCTAAAACTTATGACACTGTCCCGTAGGTAATGCTGAATGGCAGTATCCTAAAAAAGGCTCGCAGTTCAAGTATCTGGGCCACTGGGTTGCCGAGACGCTTGAAGATGATATAGAAAGGGAGCACAGCGCTCTGTCTGTAAGAGCTAATATGCTGGCTCGTAGGTTCGCGCGCTGTACTATGGGAGAAAAAGCACACGTACAGCCTATGGGTCAAGCATACGAAAAAATCGTAAGACACTCAATCAATCAACTGACAATCTGTGCGTTTTCTCTATAATAATAATTTCAGGGCGCTGATGAAACTGCCTCGCTACTGTAGTGCGTCAGGTATGTTTGCGGCGATTTTTCGCAAAAGAGTTGTGTTGAGGATGGATTTGGATGTGGATTGCCCAATAATGCGGTACTAGGTTACATGTTGAGCACAAATCTAAATTTAGGCTAAGATAATATTATAAGTTTATTTGTTTCTGTTTGTTTAGTGCCAAATTGTAATTTATAATGTTTGTAATATCTCCTTATTGTAATCTTTTAATTAATTCTTAATGTATTTAAGCTTTTTAATTTTACATGTTTCTGAAATAAATGAATTTAATTTAATTTAATATAATTATTGTCATTCATACGGAGAATTTTGTACTGCGGATAATTAAAGAGGGGCTCGTGGCTAAATGACAACAGCCGCGCGGGTCGATTGAAAGTTAAGTTACGCTTGTCGCGGTCTGTTCGTGGATGGGTGACCATCCATTACATTTCGAGACCCCTCTGTGCCTCGGAAAGCACGTTAAGCCGTTGGTCCCAGCTATCATACGTCGTTCTTTGACAGTCGTTACATCAGAAGCCCAAGTCTGACAACGAGTCTTACTGAAGGGTGTCGTGTTTTAGTAACACGACACCCTTAAAATACTGGAGTTCAGCTGCATCCAGTTTGAATGGAAGCTGATCCAAAAATAGTTGGGAAAAGGCGAGGCAGATTGGGCATTTAAGAGTTTTTCATTAAAAATCATACGGGATTTACTTTAATGATTTACTATTAATGCATTCATATGGACTGCCCTGTTGGTCTAGTGGTCGCAAGAGCTACTGCTGAGCATGAGGTCCTGGGTTCGATTCCCAGGTCGGACAAAGTGTTGTTGGGTTTTTCTATCTAGAGTTTATCAGTAGCAGCCTGGGGTCTGGATTTGTGCCCGGTTTAAGGCGATAGGCTCGCCCCCTGTTACATGGGACTTAAACATAACTGGCGAAATGTGATTGTACTACAGGTTCACCTCTGCCTATCGAAGAAAAGAAGGATTTATTGGATTACAGGCGTGATATTAATATTAAATCATAACGATTTAATATTATTATGAGGGAGATGCTTATCATTCATATTTTAACTAATGTGGGCGTTTTATGCAATTCAAATCAAATTATGAATGGTTAAATGAAAAATATATAATTTACGATCAAACTAATCAGTCTAGCGAATCACACACTGTAAGTACACGACACAAGTATACGAAACGCGCGACAGTTTCTAACCGTGTTCACTGCTTGATCGCCACCTAACTCTGCTTTACCTCTGGTCAAGTGTTATGTTGTAGACTTTGTCAAACGTCGCCTGGTGGCGCTGGCGTCCCGCTTAGTCAAAGTCAAACGTGCATTAAATACATTTTCGATAATTGAACCCTATTTCACATAAACTAACCTTGAAAGAAGATAATATGGCAATAAATATAAGATTCCTGTACCTGCTGGTTATTCCCTGTATAATACACCGCATAAGAACAAAACAAACTAAAACTTTAACACATTTTCACCCTTTATTTCCCTAAATAATCCCCCATAACTCAGACGCATAAAACAGATACCGTCACAGTTTCAATTCATCTACAGCTAAAAAGGATTCACAAAATACTTGCACCAGAAAAGGTCTAATTTGTAATGCTAATCCTATACATTTGCCACGCTAAGTACGCTGTAAATCTGAACTGTTATCTAAGCAACTGATGAGATACGGCAAAACAATTTAGAACATTTCCTAACTATTTGATATAAGGGTGGAGTTTGCTTTGGAAGGGATTCCCAACGTGAAATAGACGTTTTATGTATGTAGGATAGGTACATGTATTATTATCTATGTATAGAATCTAGTCTGTCAAGACCCTTGTCTCAGAAACGCTTGGAGGTATCAAGTTGAAATGATTATCAAACACTTAAGTCTACGGTCCCTTGCAGCTCAAAAAATAAAGTAATAAAATAATACAGTCATTTATGCGACATGTTTTCAACTCGCAATTAAATCAATACTTACAGGGTATTTCCCGTTGTCCTAGAATCATTCAATTTGGCAAGAAGCCAGCTCATACAGCACAAGTAAAAGAAATAGTAACAAAATCGATAATTTGTAGTTTGATCATTTTTTTTTTAAATTGTGTATCATGTAGGGGTGAACATTTTATCAACTAAACAGTTAAGTTTGTTCTTCGTATAAATTCGTCCCAACTTCGAAACCCTTCATTCAATCAATCTTCATTTATGAACATAGTTAGACATAAAAGGACTTTAATATACACATGTTTGTAGTCGAGCTCCATGTTCTACCAATGAAATTGGTGTACTAATTTTTTATATCGTAGTAAGTTTTAGTATCGTAGATTTAACAGTAATTAAAAAGCAAAAGTCCAAGTGGGCACTAGTTTTAAAATTGTTAAATAAATGTAAATTAAATGAAGAAAAGTCAATTAAATTAAATTGTACATGCATGTCAAGGGAAGTTAATATTATAGGAAAAGTATCATAACTTATAATTTAAAAAATCTTGAATAGAGTAATACGTTATCATTATTAGAAACAAAAATAAATTACTTTTAAATTTGTACACATTTTCTTTATTATTATTATGTATTTACTTTAAATATTAATTATTATATTATATACACAGTAATTTAAGCAAATTTACAAAATAAAAAAAACCGTTCAAAATTTAAAAAAATCATCCGCATCGCAGTGGACTGGTAATGTACCCAATAGACTGGCAGCGTTGCCACGTTGTATGGCAATGCTTAGCCTCTGACCAAAGTAAAAGCCAGCCCTTGGGTCACGGGAAGTGTCAACCAGCCGTTTACAAATTTCCTTAAAGATACCATGAGCGCATGGACCCCACGGCCCGAGGGTTTCAACCCCAAACGGCTCGAAAATATAATTACCAATAAGGTTATTATACTTACGCCGCTTGAGGTTTTCCGCAGCCGCAGCAGCAGAGCCAGCACAGCTCGCCGAACCAGGAATATGGGATGGCGCAAGAGTGTCGACACACGTTGCATCCCACACTAGAGGCCTACCCATCTTCCATGGAAATAAAGAAATGCCGTCCGGTCTCTTGCCATCGTCGCGTGCCAAGCCATTGGGTTCTAGTACAGCTGGAACGCCGACGGTGACAAGAGCTCGTCGGATGATGTCGTTAATGTTTGCGTGCCGCGCTAATTGACCCGCACTTCGGCTGCAAGACAGGCCGTGGTGTCCGAGACTGTTGACAAATTCGCCACAGTGACAGCGATGAGGAGAACAACAAGGAGCTCCTAGTCGCAGGGAAGCAGCGAGGCGGAAAGTGGTGTCATCGAACTAAGTGCCTATTTTCGACAACGGTAGTGCATGAAGCCACAGACCTGACTCCCATTTACCCACAGCTAGCAGGCGCGCACGCTCCGTAGAAGTAGCAGACGTGTTAATTAAATTGTCCTGTACTACTCTGCAGAGCGGCTCATCCCAACGTCTCTGGGAAAACGGATTATCGGGTAGAACAGAGTTCGGGCAAGCGAGTCTCCAGGCATCCATAGCCTCGGTGAAGCACGGCATGTCAAAATTAATCAGTTTGGAGGTAAGGATTTTCCTGATTAACTTCTAAGTGCCTTGGACCGAGGATAGGAAATCAGTCTTGCTTGTGCCGCGTTCCGATGTGGACGTGTTTGCAAATTCAGTGTATTGACTAGCGCGGCGCAAGCTGTCGCTCGTAATTTTCTCGCCATGAGTAATGAACTTGTGGTGAATGAGCTGCTGGCGTTCCTGCAGCAGAAGCTGGATGTGATGGATGAGGTGTCCGCTGTCCAAATCTGCGCAACGAACTTCAGCGAGGAAGACATAGCTGTTGCCAAGCTATTGTTGTTCAGTGTGCTAAACAAGCGCGACCAGATGGTGTCCCGCCGGCGTGACGGGACTAAGAGAAGCCTGCAGGATATTATCATGCTGTTCAAGGAAACCGACCCGGACGACGTGCCGACGTTTGTGGCAAAGGAGCTGCACAAACTTCCACCCGTCACCTTTGACCACGTCGATGTAACGAGCCTTCTGAAGGATATTGTGTTTCTGAAGGCCCGCCTCGCGGATGTTCTAGCGAAGTTAGATGCATCCCAAAACACCGTCACCGATTTGCGCAAAGAATTCAGCGAGTTGCGTAACAGTGTGGCGGTAACTAGGTCATCAGTCGATGCGTCTAACGTAAACATGTGTCGCGGAGCCGGACTCGATTTATCGTCGTCAAATTCCGCGTCAGCAGTTTCGTCGCCAGCGCATCCGTCGTTTGTTGAGCTTGCAGAGCGCTCCGCCCGCGTGCCCGGCAGCCCCGCGCTCGTCATCGCGGCTCCTCTACGTAGCGCTGCCCGAGCCCCTCACTCCGTCCCGCTGCCAGCGTCTGCAGCCCTGGCGAAGCCCCTACAAAAGGGTTTCGCTAGCGTTACCGCGAGTGCCCCAGGCGCTCCAAGTATGAAGCCTATGCCAGAAAAGGCGCCGAACAGGGCTGATGATGAAGGTTTCGTGACGGTGCAAAGGAGGAAGTGCCGATCGCGAACGAACAAGAACCGCTGCGGCAAAGCTCCAAAGATGCCCGAAGTCAGCTTGCGCGCCGCAAAGCCGAACACACCGGTGTACATCTCCCGCCTACACTACACTACTAAGGCGGAAGACATCGTAGAGTACGTGCGCCAGAAGACGAGGTACACGCCGAGGGTGCAGTTACTGGAGTCGCACCGCAACGTCAACTTCAAGGCGTTCGTGGTGCGCGTACCGAATTTATATCTGCCCGTCGTCATGGAAGAAGACTTTTGGCCTCAGGACGTGGTGTTCCGTCGCTTTCGCGGACAAGTACCACAGGACAGCACAAAGACAAGATAGGGAAGTGCTACTAACATAGTTTTAAGCTACTTATATTAATACAATTTTGTTTTATACTATAAATATGTTAGTTGGTAAGGTATATGTCTATGGGCCATTGTAGCCTGAAATAAATGGTTTATTATTATATTATTATTATTATTATAGGAAAGCCGGTAAACTAATGCTAGAAATTTTGCGGACGCCGAGGCCTCCCATACGAATGGGAAGAGTAGCTTGTGCCCAAGCTCGGTCGTCCATGGCCACATTTAAAATCGAAGTAAGTGTGTGCCGGATAATTTGGTCTATTCTTTCTAAAAGGTGAGTGTGCTTCCATAAATAGGAAGTGCGAAGGAAATATGTTAATTTAGGTCCGAAACAGCAGTAACGAATTAAGGTGATGGCCGAATGCATGTTAATTTGGAACAGTCTTTCCGAAATGTAATTTTTTCCTCAATAAAAACAGGAAAGGAATTTTCAAAAATTGGAGACCCAAGGAGACGAAGAGAGCTTTTTTAAACAATTTTGATTTCTGGAGCTATTGCATTAAATTTAGAAATTGTCGGTTGTGTGTCAGTACTATCCGCTAAGAATAGTTCACATTTCGAAAGGTTGAGATCAAGGCCAATGTTATGAAGTTCATTTTTTAAGAACTGTGGGTCATTTAAAACAGTTTCTACATCGCCTCCCAAGGTTCCATCATCAAGATACCAAACGTTAAATTTAGAATTTAGCTGCCGAATTATAGGTTGAATAGCTAAACTGAAAATCACTGGCCCGAGTGGATCACCTTGTTGACAGCCAACAGCAGATTCCAAAACGTTGTCCCTATACAGTAATTTTGATGGGTGTCTGTAACATTGCCAAAGGAAACTATAGATATGGGGTATTTCTTTTTTAGTTTCTGCCAACAAGCTGTCCCTATTAACTGAATTAAAGGCGTTCTTTATGTCAACCTTCAGGATGACCTCGCCTTTGCCAGAATTTAGGTAGGTCGACAAGGCGTGTACGGCAGCCTCACAGCCCCCTTTGGAGCCATAACCTAGCTGCAGGGGCTGAATATTATTCGAAACCACCTCACCATAAAATTTACAACAAATCTTGGCTGCCGTACGACGGTAAGTAGTTCTCACGGCAATAGGACGAATGCCGGCATCCCTCTTGCGCAGAGCGCATAAATTGGCCCCGTGCAAAACGTCGATGACGGCCTCGTTCACCTTACCGGAGAGAATAAGGTTGACCAGAGCAGTAAGCTCCTTCAAGAGCAACTCACCAGCTTCCCCGGCGCCTGAACAGATAAGGTCCTTAAGGTGCTGAGGACTCAGACCGTCGAGGCAGCCAGCAGAGCCGCACCGGAAGGAACTAATGGCTGTGATCAACTCTCGACCTGTAATGGTGAGGGAGTGATTATCCGGATCAGGGGAGTCGGGAAAGGAAAGGCCATCCATTGGGGCAGGGTTTTTGCTCTGCAGAGCTGCGAGTGTCTCTGGAGAAAACGGTACCACCACGTCGCTACTGAAAAGGATCCTGGCTGCTCCGCTAATGTCACCTTCCCCTAATTTACATTCTACTAAATGGGATATACCTCTTGAAGAGGTATATCTCTGTGTCGGTATTTTGGAATCCACATTATGAGCTGAAATATTACAGTTTTCTTTAATTTGTGCAGTTAATGTCTTTTTGGTGTTCAAATTCTTTTGTACATGTAGAATTTTGTAAGGGAAGGTGAGCAGCTGTTCCCAAGCACTTTGCGAGTTCTCACGGGCGGCAAAGTGAACGCAGCCTGCTAAGTGTTGTGCCACAAGAGGTCTGGCGCCGCGGGGAGCTCGTTTCAAGACAGGTACAGAGTTTTTGAATTTTGACAGGCTTTTCCAAAACGGGTCAACGGTGGACGTAGCTGCTAGTGGGGTCTGAGGCCAGTGCATTTTGTGGTCTGTCTACCTTTCCTATATGCACATTCAGATCCCTCTTACCTTTAAAAAACCGTGATTGGGTACACAACGGACATCTCTCCAGGATGCTCAGTGATGTTGAAGGTTGACAAGCACTATAATCCACCACATCACTGCTGCCACTTAGCATTGATATAAAGAGGTATTACCTATATATTTACATTATTTAAAAAAAACAACAATTACAAATTAAATGAATAAAAACACTAAAACGTCTATTGTGACACCGGTGACAAAGACCGATGACTGGAGCTGTGACGGAAGCGACGCAGTCGCGCTGGCGGCCTAGGCCAACTGCAAAGGTATTTTGTTGAGATGGTACATAGGAGTTAAAATAGAGTTTGGCTGACACGACAGCAAACATAATGGACGTGAATTTAAGACACACTCAATTTGAGTGTCTAAAATGTCCCTTTACGTTAACCAGAAGGAGGTTAAACATGAGAATGTCCCCACCTAAAATAAACTATGCCGACTGGCCCAAGGTGCTCCATGCGTATACAGGAAGGAGAAGCGTCACTCTTCAATTCAATTAAGTTACAATTTATCATTAAAAAAGAACGGTGTTAAATTAACGAAACTGTATGTTAGACAAGTAGAAACTAGTGTTCTCGTGAAGGGAGAAGAGTTGAAACTCGAAAATAACAAAGTATTCTTATTTTGGCATAATTTGGATGCTAAGCTTCCGTAATAGATAAATTGACAAAAAAGATTAGTTTTGTAGCATACGCCACCAAATTCGTGGTTTATCTAATTTAGAGACGTTTAGTATACTTTAGTTATTTCAAAGTATCATGTCGTACGGTATTCTGTTGTGTGGAAATGCCGCCCCGTTACGCAGTAAATTTTTGATTTACAAAAAAGGGCAATACGTTCAATTTATAAATTAAGTCCTAGACACTCCCACAGAGACACATTTAAAGTGATTAATATAATGACTGTGCCTTCTCAGTATATTTACGAAAATCTTTTGTATGCACATAAAAAGATGGTGGGTAGTTTAGATGCCAATGTTTACGTTTTAATAGAAACATGATAGGCACAGTCAAGAATTAAGTCTAAATAAATTAAAAAACAAAGCGGGAACAATGCCAGAAAGAAAGCCTATACTGTTAAGACTACACGCATATTGATGAAAAAGGCTTGGGATTGAGCTGCTCAAATAAATTTACACATATAATGTTGTTTTTTTTTTTATTTCTATTCTTTTCTTGTATCATTCTCTACCTTTTACATTTATAATTATATGAATTACTGTATAAAGTATGATTTTTTTTTAATTATTGTGTGAATGTGAGGTCTGTGTTCATTGTATTGAGGTCATTGTTTCAGTTTTGATCATGGTCGGCAGTTTGAGTAGTTTATGGGGCCTACCCAAATGCGGACATTTGGGTAGGCCCCATAAACTACTCAAGGTATTGTTCATCGAATCGTTGAGCTCCTTAAGTTCTGAATTGAGCTGCACGATTACTGACAAATCCGTGCACTGACTGGCTGTCCAGTCCAGTGTGAAACAAACCACACAGATTGAGTGGACCTGTGTCCACTCAATCTGTGTGGTGTTTTCCTCAAAAGACAACTTTAGACACCGATTTACATGGTCTTCATATGATCTGACCGAGATTATGTATGGACTTTAATAGAGACTCACCTCTGAGTTTGTTTTCGCCTTTCTTCTCAGAGTAGTCAGGTAGGAAATGCCGGCGTCATCTAGTTTAGAAAATATGAATGACGTGAAAAAGTATTTGTACAATCATAGTATTTTGTGGACGGCCTCGTTGGTCTAGTGTTCGACAGCGCTACTGCTGAGCTTGAGGTACTGGATTCGAGTCCCAGGTCAGGCAAGGTGTTGTTGGGTTTTTCATTAAGAATTACTCAGTAGCAGACCGGAGGCTAGATTTGTGCCCGGTTGATGGTAATGGGCTCGCCCCCTATTACTTGGAACTTTAAAACATCTCGCGAAATGTTCTGCCGAACCCTTCTGGGATTACAAGCGTGAAGTAATGTAATGTAATTTATTTTGTTGAAGATTAAATAACATCGTTATTTAATTTTCCAATGACAAATATCGGCCACCATAACGTCGGCTTACTTTTCGCCATTGACCTCGAAACTCAGTAACAACGTTACAAAAGTTATGCTTGTTGGGCGCCAAAGTTCCTAATGCCATTAGTGCGACGAATGATAATATGATCCCCGCACGAAACGAGCCATAACTCAAGATCGAGGGTAAGGTTGTAACAATTATGTAGATACTGAAACTGTTTTCAACATGAAATAATTACATTAAAATGTTATTATAGCTGTATTCATGATTTGCCAATGGGAAATGGAGCGCAGCATATGTATGTGTACAGACCGAGTCAGGGCGAATTTCACCAATGAAACTATACGCGATAATCACATAAACTACGTTTAAGAGCTCTTAGTGACATTATTTTATATGGAAAATTTACACTGACCGCTCTTGAACACGTTTTATCTGTGCTGATCGCGTTCAAATTCGTTTGAGAAATCGGCACTTAGAAACACCACTCTTCGCTCTATAACTTAAGTAGCGGATGGTTGGAGAAAAAGCAGCCACGCTGAAGTGGGAGGGGGCTGGCCACGTTGCACAATTGCACTCGGAGAGAAGAGCAACTGGACGCCTGAGGGAAAACATCACGGTCGAGGTAGACCGTGGTGAAGGTGGTGTGAAGATCTGATCATGTTTGCAGGGTCAACATTGCCAGAGATCGTGCAAGACAAAGAGGTTTGTGTAGTATATTAAGTAGTCTTACGGTATGTCAACATATCGTAATTGTAAGTGAGGGTGTGTGAAAATAAACCAGTGTTAACCAACCTGCGTGTGTTACATTTCATGGTGGCAGCGGTGTACCTTTTTAACAATTTTGCGAGTTAAAACGGTCTTGAACCTATAAAATATTTTATCTCAGTGCCGTAACGCATCGTATTTGTAAATAAAACGAAAAATAAAAATGGAGCACGCACGTCCTCCAGCGGAATTATCGCTCGAAGGTGGTCCAGACGCGCGATCGGACGCGTGGCACAAGTGGCCGAAGCTCTTCAAAGCTTTTAAGCATCTGGAGTGAGCAAAGAGCCTAAAGAAGTCCAGGCTAGTTTGTTGGTTAATCTTATTGGATCAGCTGGTTATGAGGCTTACACAACGTTTACGTTCGATGAAGGTGAAATTGAAAACGACATAAATGTATGTGTATGTATATAATGTATGGGTGTGTATTGAAAAAGTTTGACAAGTATTTCGGCACAAAAACAAATATCACAGTGAGGCGGTTTAAGTTTTTCACACGCAATCAAGAGGACGGCGAAAACATCGACCAATACGTAACAGCATTGAGGGTATTGAATCAGCAGTGCGAATTCAGTGGATTACACGAGAGCTTGTTGCGAGATAAGATCGTGTGTGGTATTGTCAACAATACTGTGAGAGATAGACTTCTCCGCCCATATGATTTATCATTAGCAAAGGCGATACAAATCTGCCAGGTGGCAGAGATGTCCAAAGAGGAAAGTAAGTTCATCGACAGCACATCAGCGGGTGTGCAAGTGAATGCAGTTCAAGCCGGTAGCAGCGCAAGAGGCGGACGGCGTGTAAGATGGTGGCGGCGCCGCTGGGCCGCGGCCGGCGCACTCGCAGCGCAGCGCCTGAGAGCTGTGCGGCAGCGGGTGGTGTCTCAGCGGCGAGCGCTGTCCGGCACGGAACGCCATGTGTTATGTTTGTAAAAAAGAAAGGTCACTTCTCGCGAGTGTGTGAGTAAAAGAAAGCAATACGCAAAGTGTTGAATCTCAGTGTAGAAACCGTAAATAGTAGCTACTGCTGAGCATGAGGTCCTGGGTTCGATTCCTAGGTCGGGCAACGTGTTATTGGGTTTTTCTATCTGGAATTTCTCAGTAGCAGCCCGAAGTCTGGATTTGTGCCCGGTAGATGGCAATAGGCTCGCCCCCTATTACATGGGACTTAAACATAACTGGCGAAATGTGGATGTACTATAGGTACACCTCTGCCCAACCCTTCGGGGAAACAAAGCGTGATGTTTTATGTTTGTTAGTTTTGTGTTTGATAATTATAGCGGTAAAGAAATGTTTTATATTAATACACTCGAAGAAGACACAGCAATGTAAGTCATCAACGGAATGGGTAAAAATGTAAAATGCAAAGGTAAAAACATTTCATAAAACATCGATTCAGGATCAATGACTAATGTTATCTCTAAAATTACCTATTTAAACTTAGGATTATTGATTACAGATCTTATGCCATTCACAAAACGCGTACATTCCTTTACAGGTAATCAATTACCAATTATAGGCATTGGCAATATACCGTTTGTTTATAATAAAACACGTTAAGTGTTGTTACTGATTTAAACTGTCAGAATGTTGTGACGTATGGGAAATGACACCACGAAACCTTGTCAGCATAAAACAATATATAAGATGAATAAAAGTTGTATAAAGGGGGTGGATAGGTTTATGGTCACAAAGTTCCTTGATTTCCTTGGGAGCTGCACAGTACACAACTTTTTTTTTTGTTCCCGGTGTGGAAAATCCTCATGGATGTCCTCCGCCCTCGGGCGGGCGGAGGGGTCTATCAGACTCTTATTGACTAAAAACCGCTCTGGTCCATCTCACACCTACGTCGGGGTCGCGGGAACATATGATTCTTCCGCGACCCCGACTGGTGCCGGCCCGCCTCGGCGGACCTCCTCGGGTTAGGGGGGGGGGGGGGAGTTAGGTGTAAGACTCCCCCGCAACGTCTAAGAGGGGCGCGCTTGGAACACTACGCGCCGCCACCTCGGGTCCTGATGTATGGGTGGCGGCGGACGTCCCCGAGTCCGCCGTCCCTGGACCCATTTAGGGGGGCTTTGCGCCCGGTGCGCCTGCTGCGGATCGGGAGAGTGGACGAGATCTCTCCCTTTCCGCAACCTCCTTCTGCGAAATCACTGTTTGTCAGAAGGAAACCACCGCGTCTCAGGACTCGACGCTGCCGACCATCGCACTCACTACGGCCGGCAGCGACAGGTCACTGCCTACTTCAGAGATGAGGGCACGGCGCGGCTCCTCCCAAGCGGCACACTCTACCAGCCCCGTCGTGTCCTCCCGGCAGTCGACGCAGTGGTGACACCGGGCGTCCGGCTCCCTGTTTATGCGACACAGGTACTTCCCGAAGCAACCATGCCCTGAGAGCACCTGCGTCGCCGGAAACGACAGGGAGCCGTGCCTCCTCCCGAGCCAGAGGTCGAACACTGGCCGGACCGCCTCAATGGTGCCGAGGCGATAGGGCGTGAAAGCCTGTCCCGCCCCATTCCGCCACCAGGACCTTGCGAAGCTGCGACCGACACTGCTCCATATGGCGCTGCATCGGCCGCTCGCCCCGCGCCCTCGCTTCCTCGCGCCACCGATAAAGTGACGCGAGCACCTTCGCATCTAGGTCCCATGGCGGGGATCCGGCCAGTGTACAAGCCGCCTCGTAGGAGATCGTGCGATACCCCCTTATGTCAAAGAAACTAAGCTCTGCAGCATACGCCGTTAGAAAAATTCATAATTTAACTGATTTAGAGACAGCGCGTTTAGTTTACTTTCGTAACTCGTATTTTCATAGTGTGATGTCGTACGGTATTCTTTTGTGGGGAAATGTCGCCGACATTCAAACAGTTTTTTTTTACAAAAAAGGGCAATTCGTTAAATTTTTTAATTAAGTCCCAGACACTCTGTCAGAGACAAATTTAAAGAGATTAATATAATGACTGTGCCTTTTCAGTTCGCACGCAACGCGTAACTGCGCGATCTCGGCGGACACCCAGTACACCTGGCGCCTTGCCGACTGTGTGTGGACCCGGGGCATGGATGCATCGCAAATTTGCGTCATCGCCCCGCGGAACCACATCGCCCCCTGTTCGACGTCGACGTCGACGGGTCCGTTCGTTGCCGACTCCCGGATCCAGGCCTGGACAATAGCGGCCTCCTCGAGGAGCTCTCTGTCGATGAGTTTGCGCACCCCGCCGCGGACCGTCCATTCGCGGAACCGGTGAACTGCGGCCGCCAGTGGTCTGGGCGGAAACGTCGAAACGGATGTAACGATGATCCAACAACGTCCCCACCTCCACGGCGACACGCCAGTCGCGAGCACGGCCCGAGACAGCAGGGCTAGCGAACGACACCTCCACTATAGAACCACCCCGCTGCCGCACGCACGTGTGAACTGATCCTCGGTTCAAGACGGCCAGGCCAGTCGTGACCAAGCACTCCTCCAGTGCCTCACCCCTAGCATCGGTCGCCGGAGATCCTCACGCCGTAGACTTGGCGTTGAGATCCCCGAGCAACAGCAACGGGGAGGATAAAGGCGGCCCACGACGGCACCCAACTCGACAAGGAAACTCTCGAAGTCGGCGAGACTTTTTTTGTGCGAAAAATACGCCCCAACGACGCCAACGCCATTTGCGAGGGCGGCTACCCAGCCGTGCCCTCGTGATAGGCTGACGAGAGCCCCGCCAATGATGGCCACAAAACCATCCAGGTCTCCCACCTAGTTATCCCTGGGCGGGACCCAGTACGGCTCGGCGACCACGGCCACGTGAATCGACCACTCTGCCATGCTCTGGAGCAAGAGATCCTGAGCTCTGGCACAGTGGTTGATGTTGCCCTGTAGGAAATGGTAGAGCGCCGTTATGCGCAATCCATTCCCTCCGCACCATTCTTAGGCCGGGAGTCGGCCGTAGGGCAGCCCGGCTGAAGGGGGGGTAAAGAGCCCCCGGCAGCCTTGGCAACCCTTCTCTTCTTGTTAGCGGGAGCGCCGCAGGCCTTACCGCCCGCTCTGTGCCCAGCGGGCCTCCCCGCAGCTGTACAGAGGCTGCAGTTTGGCGCCGCGGAACACTGGGCCGCCTTGTGGCCGGGCTGGCCGCAGCGATATGAATGCTCGCTGCGGTCAATTGCGGCAGTGCACCGTGCCCAATGTCCAGGCATCGGTAGCACCGTAAGGCCCTGGGCTGCAGCAGCTTCACCCTCGCCGCAACCCACCCCACCAATAGACGCCCACCGTCAGCGACCTTATTTGCCGCACCCAAAATGTGCCGAGCCCAGAAGCGTCGGCGCGTATGTCGCCCGTCCGCACGTCTCCTGGCAGACATCCACCGACTCGGGCGACGGCCACCACGACTTCAGCCGGGGTCGTCGAGTCGTCCAGGCCATCGACGCGCAGCTCAGCGGTCTTCATCGGCCTGGACTTCATCCGGGTTAAGGACCTCCCGCAGCTTGGCGGCCAGGATGTCCACCTTTTCCCCGCTAGAGGCACCCGACACCTCGAGCAGCCGCGCCCCCGTAATCGCCGGCCTCATTTTGAATCCGGACGGTGTGCCAAGGTCGGGGAACGCGACATTGGCTTTCGCCTGCGTCAGGACAGCTTTGTAGGTAACGCCCCTTTCGACGGCTCCGGGCTGCAGTGTAATCACTACAGCCGCGGAGGCGCAAGCGAGGCCGCCGGTGGTGCGGTCGCCTGGGAAGTGGGCACGGACGAGGGTACGTCCGTGCCCACTTTCCAGGCGACCGCGGGCTTTTTGGTCCCCTTCCCGGACCCACTCGACTCAACCACCGTGGTTATTGGCTCCTGCTTTGTGGGCCCCTCCTTCCTCCGCTTGTCCGCTGCAAGCGGTGGGCGGAGATTCACAGCTGGGAGGAGCATCTCCTCTATGGCCTCCATGTGGGTACCCACCATCTGTCCACACTGCATCATGCAGATGCGCGCGATCTTTTCGATCTCCGCATCCGCAAGTGGAGGTGACGACGATGGAGCTGACGACAGGGCCGTGACGCAAGGGGAGCCGGTGGCCGTGGGTGCTGCCCTCTGGGCGGCAAACTGCCGCTTGAGGTCCTCCAATTCAGATCGGAGACGGCTGTTCTCCTCCCATAGCTTCGCCGTCTCTTCCGCACTAGTACGATTAAGGTGGACCTCAACCGCCTCCTTAATACCCTCCGCCGCCTCCTTTAAAGCACGCGTGAATGTGCCCTTCAGGTTGCCCGATTTGGTGGCCACCTTCAGGACGACATCCACGCCGTCTTAAACCTGGCGACTGAGCGCCATCCCCGTCACGCTTTCCCCGGCTGCCATCCGAACAGAGCGCCGCTCTCGGGCCTGTCGGGCCAACTCGCTGACCTCGTCGCCTCGGGCCCTCTTCGCAGCACTTGCCTCCGCTTTGTTGGTTCCCAACAGAGACGTAGTGGAGCCTCCGTTTTGGTCCTCCACCACGGGCTCAGAGAAGGGCTCCACAGGAACCAGCGTGTCGGGGCGCTGGAGAAAGTGACCCTGAGCGTCACGCGACGTCGAAGCTGTCGTTCTACTTTTCGCGCGACCTCTTCCCCACACCCAACTGCTCCACCAACACGATCGGCAATTTGCACAGTTGTTGGTCTATTTGTTCGTCCCCTGAGGGACAGGAGCCTCCTTGGCTCTTGTTGCCATCGGCAAGTGGAAGACAGTTGTTGCCCCCCCCCCCCCCAGAATACGAAGGGCATGACGAATCGGGCAGTCGGTACCGCCCTGGGGTAAAATATTATCAACTGACTTATTTTCCATTATTGTTTTTTTTTTTCTATGAAGGGTGCGGTCCCTTTGATGCCCCTGGATCAAAAACTGAAAATTTCCCCCAGCGCTAGGGACCAGATGCCCTCCGGCCATACACCCCCTCGGCACGCTCGACCTTGGAGTTGGGGTTATTTTTTTAAGAGGTTTTCTTACTCTCCTCCCACAAGACCACTCCCACACAACTCACCCTCTGAAAGCAGAGGGGGGGGTGGGCGTACGACCTACTCCAACGACGTACTAGCCGTCCCTTCCCTAGCCCGGTTCCCTTCCACGACCATCAAAGATGATCGGGGAATGGAACCGTGCCTTTCCACGTTTGTTGAGATTTGCCGCCAGCGCCAATTGTCCACCAGAACCGGTGGGCGATTGGAGCTGACGTTGCCCAGGATGCGCCACGAGGAGCCTCTTCAACTGCACCCCGCACAATACTCTCCTGGCTCAGCCTGGTGTGACGACGACCGCAGCGGGTGTGCCAAGCTGCAGACGCCAGGAAGATGATGGTCGGCGGATGGTCTAGCCAGACCCGTGGAAGCGAGCTCGACGCGGCCGCGTGGGTAAAATAAGTACCCGGCGTGGAGCCCGTTGATATCCGGATAGCCGGAAGGTGGTGATCCGGGTCTCAGCGTCTGGATGACGCTGATGTCACCGGATGAAATTCAGCATGTATGAAGCCGGTACATGCATGGGATGAACCAAAACTTTGGATGGATTGAGCCGGAACTTTGAATCCTGGAAACAGACAAGTGTCACAAGATGACCCTATTGGTCATCTCCGCTGATTGTGACACCAAAGCATAAGCAAACCGAGATGTACTAGTGCGCTATGATGGTGGTGTGTGGTTATCACAATCAGTACGGAGTTTACAATTTTGTGAGAAGCACGACATGACTTGCATATTTTGATGGGTAGAAAAAAGAATACATGATTAACGATATGCAAGGCGCAAATGAGGCAATTAGGTTGCTTATTGGAGTTTAGCTTATGGCATAGTAAATTAAAACAATAATGAACTTTCAGCAAGTAGGCACATGCCCTAGGATGACCTAGATAGGAATTAAAACGCAAAATATAAAAGCGACATTGTTCAACACTTACCCAATATGGGGTTACGAAAACACAGATTTTAACTAAGTTGACTAATATGAGTCAAAAAAACTGTTTCGGTGACAACCGTGGCTGTGGGGACGGACAAACGCGTAAAGTCGCGTGCGCCCCTCATGCCAGCATAGGACGGTGTCCGTGCCGCGTAGGGCTTCAGCCTCTCGGCTCAGCCGCGGAAGGCGACAGGGGCGAGGGAACAAGAGGTCGCTACACAAACTGGTTAGACCGGGGCGACTGAAGGTCACGCGCATTGCGTTAAATGTAGATGTCGGTAATTTGGTTTTTAAGTAAATAAATGATAATAATGCCTGTATGAAGCCGAATTTAATTTTTAAAATCAATATTTTACCTCTGAGTTTTTTGTTGCGAAATTCGCGACGTTCCTTAAGTACTTGACGCACGCGCTTATCGCGATGTAATTTGACCCCGCTCTGACCTCGCTCACAAAAAACGATGTCGCTGCGATTATATTGCCGCTATTTACATTATGTAAACAGTTTCGGGTTCGTAAAGAATGGAGCCACTCAAGATAATATCAACAAACCTCATAATAGCACGTTTGTATTATAAACATCCTATTGAAAACATAGAACTGGGTTTCAACTAGGATTCTAATTGAATTATCCATTATTGGTAAATTAATTTTTGTTTTCAGAATCTTATTTGAAAGTGAACAAGAACAAAGTAATTAATGAATTATCAGTTGTTTTACCTTACAAAGAAACTAATTCAATAAAAAATCGTAAGAATTCAAAATGTAAACAATGACGTCATTGACAACCTTGGCAACTATGTCAAATATTTCTCGAAATATCGAATAAAATTGTTGTAATACGGCTAGAATACATGAAATTATGTATTATCTGTATTTTTTGCGTCATAACTAACATCACAAAGGTACTAATTCATTGCAAAATCGTCAAATTCGTACAACAAAATTCATGACAACGAATTCTATTTACGTAAAAACATTGGCTCAAAAAACATGTTTTATGATATTGTTTCATGCAAACGATTACCAAAAAAGTTGTATTGTACACTTATAAATGAATATACATCCACTTACCGAGGAATAACACACAAAAAACACAGTAAATACACAATCACTATCGCACGACCCACTTGACACCCACTTGACACTGACGCGTAAAATGGCGGGTTTCAACATTTTTTGCATTTTGTGAGTAATATTTTTAGTTCGTGTTTTTGTCTATGATTTCAAAATGTTATCGGCCCTGTGGATTAATTGTACAAAAGCAATAGTAAACCTTAAAATAATGTACATTTAAGTTTAAAATCGACTGGGGTTAATGGTATTCCGGAATACCGTCGGTACTTGACGGCAATTATTTAAATGGTATTCCGGGCGACCGGTCAAGGTCTCGGCGGTGTATGTAAGAATGTATATAAAAATACGGAACGTTACAACGTTACAATGTACCTACTAGGTTTGAAGGGTTGTAATGCATTGGGAATAATAAGTCAAATTAACACAATAAATATTGATCACTACTGTGATTTGTTTCAAGGACTGGGAAAATTACCCTGTAAATATAGTATTGTAGTGGATAAAAATGTACAAACCCGTTGTTTGCCCAACTAGGAAAATTCATTCGGGACTTAAGGATAAATTGTTGGATGAGATACATAGAATGGAAGAGTTGGATGTAGTTAGAAAGGTTACACATCCTACCTCTTGGGTTAATGCAATTGTTTTGGTCGCGAAAAAAGATGGCAGCATTCGTGTTTGTTTAAATCCACGACCTCAAAATCGCGCGGTGCGGCGTGCGCATTACTCGTTCCCGACAGTGCTCGAGCTGGCATCGCGTCTGCGCGGTGCTACTGTGTTCAGTGTGCTGGACGCTCGCTGCGGCTTCTGGATGGTTCAGATAGATGACGCAAGTGCCGACCTTTGCACGTTCAGCACACCGTTGGGTCGGTACCAATTTCTACGTTTACCTTACGGTATAAACTGTGCGCCAGAGGCACTTAGAAGATTTAGAAGGCGTAGAATCTTTTATTGATGACGTAATAATATGGGGGCGCACTATGGATGAGCACGACCTGAGATTAGAGACGTGCTAAGGATATCGGTGTAAAAGTTAATCGAGAAAAATTTAAATTTGGTGTATCTGAAATTACATACTTAGGTCACAAGTTTGATGCAAACGGAATGCGCGCAGACGACTCAAAAGTCAAAGCTATCATAGAGATGCCTTATCCGACCGATAGCAAGGCTCTGGAGAGATTTTTATAAACGGTCAATCATTTGGCAAATTTATACAAAATTAGGGGAGAGTGGGGGAAACGCGAACGTGGGGTAATCTCGTATAGCCCTATTTCACTTGCCGCCATTTGGGAGATCACGCTACCACTAGTGCCAGTCAACAACACCGGAGACGCGGACGCACGTGCTTGTCAAGTTATGCATTTTTCAATATTTTGCATGTTTTTGATGTATTTTTTTTGGTAAATTCAAGTTAGTGTTGATTTATTTATATCTACAATAGTAATTTAACTTTTACATAGTAGAACACTCACATATGAATCAGCCAAATGACAATGACGCAATTGGCAAAAGAAATATTACCTAAATGTTTCTTTCCATTTTATTGTTTTCGATCCAGCGGGGTAAAGGCGAACACTTCATGTCGGGCAATCTCGAACGTTCGGCATCACCCCCCTCCCTTTTGTTGGTTTACCGTTCATCTTTTTTAATATTGTTTCAGATGCCTCGTAACTACAAAAGAAAGACCAAACCTAAACGTTTCCAGTTTCTTTGCGATTCCCACACGAAATTTTTAAAATCATCGGATAACTTAAAGCTTAAAATGCCTAAGCACACCACAACTTTCCTCGACAAATCTGTTACTGTCCAGGCCGTTTGTTTGTGGCAATGCACTGCCTGTCGAAATAAAACGCGCACAGTCGTTATTTGTGTTTTAAAAGACTCGTGAAGGATCATTATTTCTAGTTGTGATCTTGCTTTCGTAAACTGTAATTATCATTTATTGTCGTTTCATAAATATTTCGTATGTATGTATGTATCTACTCCTTAGGATATATTAATATGTATTTAACTGTTTATCTATTTTAGTTTTATGTAAATTTATTTCTTGCACCACTGACAGCCCCATTGTATGTCCAGACAAATCGCTGTCCATTCTAGGGTTGCCTGGAAGAGATCGCAGAAAGCGATAAGGCCGCCCATTGTATGTGTTTTTGTTATATTTTTTTTGTTATGTCATTTTGTGGTGTACAGTTAAGTATATATAAATATAAATAAAAGGTCAGAAACAGTTTGGTAAGGCAACCAGGGCTGAAAAGGGGTCTACAACAACAGTTGTATGTGCACTTAGTGCAGCCAGCCAATACATTCCTCCATTTTTTATAATTAAAAGGAAGCGTATGAATCCACAATTACTAAAAGGTAGTAACCTTAACATGGTTGGGGCTGTGTCAGACTCTGGATGGATAAATGAAAGCCTATTTGTTGATTGGCTACACCACTTCATTTCATATGCAAAGCCTTCAAAGGTAGAACCCGTTTTGCTCATTTTAGATAACCATGAGAGTCATATAAGTCTTGATGCATTCTCACTCTGCAGAGAACATGTAATCATTATGCTAACTCTGCCACCACACACCTCACATAAACTACAACCCTTGGACTTGACATATTTTGGCCCTATCAAGACTGCATACAATCAAGAATGTGAGAATCGCATGGCAGATCGATTTGGACAGCCCATTACACAATACGACATAGTCGAATTGTTTACAAATGCTTTTAACCGTTGCTGTAACCTTGAAAAAATCTGCAAGTGGATTTAGATCTGCAGCAATATATCCCTTGCGCCCCATTGAGATTGATTCAATTCAGCCATATATATCTCAGAATACCGCACAAGCAACAATAAATCCAACACAAAACATTAATATTGTAGCGTTGTAGTCGATTTCCTACAGATCAACTTAAACGCACGTCTCTAGTTACGGTTCACGAGAGTGCCATCCCTAAATCTTTCAAATTCCCACCACGTCACTCGGTGTCGTGGTATGGATTGCGCTATAAATATCACTGCTGGACGCCTAAAGTTCCCTTTCCTTCGCATCAAGCAGTAAGTTAACATAACCCCGAGATAAACGGGTACGTACTCAGCGTGATTGCATATACTCTTATTTGTGTCCTGTCAGATCGCATTCTCTATGTATTTCTGTCTGCGCGGTCTGGCAGCTATTGTAATTGTTCTCGGCAGCCCCACTATGACTGTCGAGAAAGCTATTTACTGGTAGTGGCTTCTGCCACATCACCTGTCACCATTACTGCACATCTCTGTGAATGCGTGCGCATGCTTCTCGCATTCTTCGCTATGCTTGTCTCGCCGCGCTGTGCCTTGCTGTTCGCTTAAATCGCCTGGCCACGCGGCGAGGGACCTCCGAGAATGCGGCATGTGCACGACATAACCTATTATTGTGAGCTGTCGCGATGGGTGAGTCTTCCTCCATCCACCTTGCTTTGGGCTTACGGCTGGGAGACGCACACATTGACGGAGGCTTGCAGTTCTGGCACAACGCTTACGGGACCACCCACCTTGCGCTGATTCCAGGGTTCCAGTATTAGGCTACACATCCTGCCTACCGCTGACTGACGTCATCGCCGCCTCCGCCCTACCGCTGGAAGGACACCAGTCACGCGGACTACCCACGCGGCCGCTACCGCCGCCTGAACCTGCCATCCACGTGGCTCGTGGGTGCCGTGACCCCACGCCCGCCACGTGTTGAGGCCCCTGCCGAGTGAACCACGTGCCTACACGCGGTCGTGCAACCCTGCGTGGTGCTGCCCACACCGAGTGATCTCTGGGGTCGCTCCCCAACACTGCTGCCTGCCCTGTGACCTCACGCCGGACCTCGTGCTGCGGCGTAGCCAAGCCCAGGGCAGTAACGTTCTCTTCTACTAACTACAGTGACCAGTGAACCAGTAATCTAGAGACCTTAAAACCTACTTCCCTGATTTCAGTGTCTCGTGAAATAAATGTGTAAAGTGACCTTTGGTTTCATTACTTAACTACCTAGCACCCCACCACAGCAACTGACGTTCAACAAGCTCCTGATGCTCGCAGTCAAGCCGTTATAACTGCAGTAGCCCAAGTTCACAGTGTTGAAAATCTTGATGTCCAGGCTTCCGATACAGGTCCTGTTAATTCACAAAGCGATGATACAAGCACGCATGCAGTTTCCCTATCTGAGATCATTGAATTGCCTATTATTCCTCCAAAAATATCGAATCAGGAAGAAAAGATCCACTATTCTTACGAGCACACCTATAAAAGACCAGTTAGTGGAAAAGGAAATCAGAAAAAGAGCTAAAGAAGAAGAAATCAATAAAAGACCAGAAAAAATGCCTAAAAATAGGATATACAAATAAAAAGACTAAAACGTAGTGTTAAGAAAATTTTAAACAAAGAGAATAAAAGAGTATTAAAGAATTTCAAGAATATAAAAGACTTTATTGACCCTAGTCGAAATACGAAAAAAAAAACAAAGACAAAAAGCCTTTGTACTCAAATTGTAACTATGACGTGTCCCTCTGTATTTTACTGTGTGTACATAAATAATAAAATAAATAAATAAGACGAAAAGGATAATGAAGACTACTTTTGTTTTTTTTGTGGAGATAAATATATAGATCCCCCCGTTGAAGACTGGATTATGTGATTATGAGAATTGTACTGACATTTAGAGGATTTGGACAGGCTAAAAGCAAAGCTTAGCAGCCCACCGGTGCTGGCGCTGTACAGCGACAGCGAGCCGGTAGTGCTGTCGGTGGACGCGTCTAGCGTCGCATTGGGCGCCGTGCTGCTGCAGAGTGGCCGCCCGGTGGAGTTCGCCTCGCTCACGCTCACAAAAACGCTCAGAAAAAGAAATGCTGGCTATTGTGTTTGGGGTCGAGCGTTTCAGGCAGTACATTTATGGCAGGACTGATATCACCGTGCATACTGACCATAAGCTACTGGAAGCCTTATTTAGTAAGCCATTCGTTTCGGTTCCAGCCCGGTTACAACGAATGTTGATGAGAGTGCAAGGATACGACTTTAAGGTGGTTAAAGACTTAAGAGTTAATGTTTTCTGGCCATATCGCGAACAGCTACATTGCGTTTACGGTATAGTTTTCAAGGTGGAGTGTGTGTTTATTCCGCGTGCTTTACGAGAAAACATGCTGTCACGAGTCCATGAAGGACATTTAGGGATAGAAAGATGCAAGCGGCGCGCGCGCGATTTAATGTTTCATATAATAATGTTTCATATAATCATTAAACAAGTCCATCTGGCAACAATCAGTCGTCTCTGCTCGACGAGAGTGATGGATGTGATAGTTTAATTGGTACTCGCGATCATTCGTCTACTCCTTCGCCACCAGTGTGCAGTGGTTCCTATTGAAAGGTCTAAGGAAAGAACCGTACGAATGCTAACCGATCTTTTCTTAGGTCGTGAATAGGAAGGGTTACAATTGGCTAGGTAACAATAATATAGAAAATAAGTGTACATGTAATTGATAATTAACTACAGCTATTTAAAAAAAAAAAAACTGTAGCTGGCAAAATATTGTGTAAGTAAACATGGCGTTTATAATAATTAATGTTATGGTTATAAATACGAAATAGTTTGTATGTTCAGCAAATAGCATTCATGTTATCGTTAATTCTTTAATTTAAAATATATTTTTTGGCATTGTTTGCTTAGAAGGGAAGAGATGTAGTATATTAAGTAGTCTGACGGTGTGTCAACATATCATAATTGTAAGTGAGGGTGTGTGTAAATAAACCAACCTGCGTGTGTTTCATTACAGTTTGGAAGGAAAAAGGGATGGCATTTGCCCAGTAGTGGGACATAGGTAATATAGGCTAGCCAAAAAAAACCGTGTTTCGAGCCGATAATCGAGGTTATGGGTTCAAATCCTTGCAAGTACCAACGTGACTTTTTCAATTCATACATACTTGCTGAGTTTAAACTGGATTTAAATACCTAGTTAATATAAGTCTGAAATCGCCAATTCATCTTTAGCAAGCGTAGTGATCACTGATTCTCTTTATGAGAAGAGGCCTTTGCCCAGACAGACAGTCATTATAAGGCTACTTTAAAGAAAATAAATCAACTGTTTGAAACCTAACTGCCGATAGCAATTTATTTTTGAAAAAAACAACTATTTGTCTTTAAGTGACTTGTGCTTGCCCGCGGTTCGCCCACGTGGATGATGGAAAATAACCCACGGAATCGTAGTACCTGGATTAAAAGTTTAATCCGTTCAGCCGTTTTTGCGCCATTCCGGAACAGACTCGTTCCCATACCTCATAGCAAAAACTTGTTTTAAAAAAATATTCAATGTACAGTTTTGAGTTCGTTACCATTTTATTATGTACATAAAGGGCGTCAAAAGAGACTTCACGAAACCGAGAGTCATTTGTACGGGGAGTACAAAATAAATGACTCTCGGTTTTGTCATCGTTTTTTTTTGTTTACTGGGCCACACCTGGGAACCTTCTGGTTACGGAGATATTGGAGTTCAAAATTCCAACTCTTAGTTTTTGTTAGAAAACAATTCGCACTACTCTTGTACCGTTGCATGCACCCGTATGCACAATGTTTTTCGCGCGTAACGTTGCGCAGTACCGTAATCAGGCATTTCTACACCAAAAATAAAAAATCGTTTCTCAGCAGTTATTTTTGTGCCATGTTACTTAATTTAATATACAGAATGCGTAGTTGACGGGTATATGTGATGGGTATTTTTACATCCTGTATGTATAGATGTTTTCCATAAATACGCTTGTCCTGCGATCTGAATATGATAATAACGAAACATCACATTGTGTCTCACAAGATTAAATCCCTAATTCGCAAAAAAAAAAACACAATCCTAATGCTACTAAGGGTTTCTTTAATACAATGTAGCGATAGCAGAGCTAATTATTGAAGCTAAAGTAGCTCGATTTTTAAAGACGTTTAGTCAGCACTGCCGAAAAAGATGTTTACTTACGGGCTCCAGCATGTGTGTAGTAGGGATAAAGCCTCATTTAGATTTAAGCTGACTTCGACGGTTAGTAAGATCTAGAACGGAGAAGAGTGTTTGCAAAAAGTAGGTATTTTATCTAAACTATAGTTTAATGTGCGCGGTCTGAGACCGAGATCGATAAACGAGACTTAACTGGTACTTTGGCTAGGTGTTATTCCTTATATCCACTGTCGAACAACTGTAAACTACAAGTGCAAGCTAAAGACATGAACAAAGTAGTGTAAGTCAAATTACAAGCTAGGCAACGCTTATAGATCACCGCCTTAGCGCTGTGTATTAGGGCTTATGGCATCGTTTACCTGTTTAACACAGGCTATGCCAGCAGGTAATTGACCACTGGACCACAATTAATACAATCAAGACTGCCCCTTAATATGAGCGCACCAACTACCCTTGGATGTGTATGTTATATAGTCTACATTTAAATGTCAACATTATTATGTTCTTTGCTAGCTAAAGAACATAGGTTAAAACTGTTGACAGTTTTGACCTTTGGGAATAAAAAAATATAGGTATTCTAGTAATTTGTTAAAAATACTTTTCCGAAGCAGAGCCAGACCTCGATTATAGTGCAAACTTAGTATTTCTATCGAAAAAATAGGATTCAGGTTTTAAATTTCCCCTGAGAGCTGTGTTAACTAAATTCATCTCTCCATATTTCAGTATGGTAACAAGAAACTCTAGAGATCTGTACGTTTCGAAAACATGTAAAATATTAAAAAGGAAGAAAAGGAGACCTACTCATCTTTCTTCGTACAAATAGCTCGTGACTTGGCGGGATGACCCGAGTCTATTTCATAATGAATTATGAAAGATTATGAAAAAAGTAAAACCTACTCAAAATTACTTATTTCCAGGGAGAATAAAAACAAAATAATTAATTAATTATGTAAGTACATAATTATAAAATTTCAGAGCAACTAAAATGAGAGAATAAAAATGTTAAATGTTCCATAACTATTCAACAAGAAACTTTACAATACATACTTTGCCATTAAAAGTCAGAATTAAAATGTTCCACTAAATTACTCCTGTAAACATTGTAGGACTCAGTACTTGAATTAATTGCTTTCAATGTTCATTTCAGTTCGCAAGCCAACTGCGTAGTAACGCTTATAAATCCGTGTACGAAAAACTTGGAAGCCAATTTATTATGTTACGCATGTGCACCTACTTACTTATTAAGGAAAAGTTTAAACGATATGTTTTATGGGTACACTAAAGAGTTCCACAAGCACACGCGATTATATGTGGGAAAAACATTGCCACTTCCAACTTTGCAGACAAACATTGGCAGTAAAGTTGGTAAGTTGGGTCGGCAAAATTGTTATTGGGTTTTTCCATTTGGAATTTCTATCAGCCTAGTCTGGATTCGTGCCCGGTGGATGGCAATAGGCTCGCCCCCTGGAAACTGGGAACTGGGACTTAATCATAACTGGCGAAATGTGGTTGTACTAAAGCTACACCTCTGTCTTAATCTTCTTGGAATACAGGCGTGATGTTATATAACCACAAACATTTATAATACCCTCTTTGAAACTGGCTGTAGACGATCATGCAGTTTACCAAATTTAAACACGTTGGTAAAGAGCTTACAGCTACATTATCTAAATCAGCTGCAAGGAATCCCACAGCACCACACAACATGAAACTGCAGAATTATTGTTCTATGTCTAAGATCTTAGGATTGGGTGCAGCGAAGCTTGAACAAGCATTCGTGAGGGAAACCACTTGAGATGTAAATGCTCTTCACATATTTATTTCCTTAGACGTGTACTGCGAAATATATGTTTACGAGTTTTCTAACATGCTTAGTTCGTGAACGGGCGCCGTAAGTTAGGACTGATCTTCTCTTTGCTGTCACCGCTTAGTTTAATAATTTATTTTTTGGATTGTTTTTATTTATTTTTTGCTGCACTCTGGACGCAGAACCGTACACGTTGACACAAACAAAATAAGTGTCACAGCGCTGGTATTCTGATAGGGCCCATTGTGATGTCACGGACAGATACTGAATTTAATCATCAATCAAATAATATAAAAATAACATAGATAACGGGACGTCGGGACTGTTGGGATTTTTAGAAATCGTGACGTCAGCTGAGCTAATGTCACCATCTCCACCGCTAGGCTCACTCATTGCAAAAATGAATGCACCCAATTTATCTATGCCCGTTTAATTCTTACTAGTAGTAAACACAATAAAAACAGCCTTAAAATCTAAATTAATAATAGAAATCGTACTCACAAGATATTCTAGTAAAACACCACTTGTGTTGACAAAGTTCTCCATGTCAATCTGGTCTCACAGCGGTTCGCCCTTTTTGTAGAAAAATGGCGTCGCCGTTGCGAAGTCATTACACTTATTTTTTACAAATTACAGGTAACATTGATTGAAGTAACAAACTATGATTCGTTAATTAGTTTTACTATTTTTAGCACTCGGTTTTAACATTGAATTAATTCTCTATTGAACCAACTATGTTTGCATAAACAAAAAGTAACCAAATATCATTTTTAAACTAACGCATCAAGAAATGAATTTAGCAATAGATAACTAGTTTTTAAACCTAAGTTTTAATAAACAGCGTAACAGCGAATCATAACACTGCTTTTTTACATTGAAAAATAGCCAACTGACTACAACAATCAAATCGAAACTAATTTAAACCTATTCAGTCATATTTAACTGTTAAATTTGAACTAAAAGTTAATATTTTTAATGTTTACGTTAGCCTTGCGTCGACACAGTCATTCTGCGAGACGGTGTGCGTGCCCTGCAACAGTCGCGGTTCTGAAAATGATAAGTTTTTTTTTTCTAAGGTAGGTATCCATTCACAGGTACACTAACTGACAACTTGTTTTGTGGTCGGAGCTGCTGTTGTTTAAATATGAATTTAAAAAGTTCAGACCTTAGCATAGGCCTTTTCAATGATAACCGATTCAATCAATGCAATTTATCAGCCGTTACTTTTAGATCTTGTTAATCTTAAACATAAGGTTATGTAGTTAGGTATTCTAAGTTATAGATACGGAAAGAAAACAGTTTATATGAGCAATAAATAAATAGGATTTGCTGTAAATAGGGAATTGAGTGAAGATATTGAAGTGCTTGTTATGCCACACGCTTACTCACACGTGTATTTAGTTATGTCCACGCAAATGCTCCGCGCATACATGCATGACTTGATTTCTCGTCGACAGGGATGATGCTGTGGTGCTGAGCGGTCTTGTATGCCGTGGTCCACAGAGGCTCTAAAGGAAAAAGGTAATTAGGGTGATGCTGAGGCCTAGACCTTATGGTTATGTGGTCCTCAGAGGCTCTAAATGAAAAGGAAAGAAAATAAAGTTCTTACTTAGCTTTTTATACAGCTTGTTAGGGCTCGGTGCTGTGGTGCAGAGCGGTCTCGTACGCCATGGTCCACAGGGGTTCTAAAGAAATGGGGAACGACGGTGCTGTGGCCTAGACCTTGTTATTTAGACCGTGGTCCACAGAGGCTCTGAAAGGAGTGTAGGAAATACGGATTGTACAGCCTTTCTCGTAGTTTATGATGGTATCAATCAGCCAGTCAACAAAGACAAAGGCCAATAACGGATTTCATTACTGTTGTTGCTGTCTTATAAGTCATTCAAACTCAAATTCACAGTTAGTATCAAGATAACAGTAAAAAAAAGGAGAAACTCATACTGTTTAAGGGTCCAGCAGCTGGGCAGCTTAGTAGGTAGACGGCTGTGGCTCCTTCGACGGCGGCGTACTGATGATCTGAGATGTAGTATGTTGTAGTGTGCCATCGACCAAGTTCTTCGATGAGTATTCAGCCAGCCGGGTGGCCACTTGCTGGGGGTCATCTGCGTTTTTCTTCGACACGGTTTCCAGCTCGCCTGGTTGTGGTGCTCGGCGCAGCTGGTCATGAGCGACCTTACGTGGACAACCGCCGGCCACACGCTTCACCATGTATCGGTAGTTGTCCAGGATCCTGCATACCTCGTATGGCCTCGCTGTCAATTTCAAGTCTAGAAATGTCTGGTTTCGGGGATTGTTCTTAACGAGTACGTAATCTCCTCGCTGAAATGGACGCATTTTCCAGGACCGCCGACTGTCTGCACGAGAACCGCTCCGTAGGCGATGCTGCTGGCGTCCGTGTAGAGCTCGATTGCTGCGACTTCCTGAAATAGCGTAAGGGTAGGCGCAGTAGTCAGGTGTTGTATGATATGGTTTCTAGCCTCATCATGCCTTTCGTTCGATTCCCACTTCGCATGGTTTTTAATCAGTTCATAGAGGGGAACTATCACACGCGCGCAAATTGGGAATGAAACGTCTAAAATACCTAGCCAATCCGTTAAACTGCCTAACTTGCTTGACCGTTTTTGGGATCGGTGCCTTCGTTAAAGCCTCCACCTTTCTTGGGCTAGGACGTACTTGTCCATCAATGATATTGCCCAAATACTCAACGGAACGTTTAAAGAAGGCAGTTTTATAGACATTGATCGAAAAACCGGCCAGTAATTCATTGACAATTTCTTGAACTTATGCGCGTTCTGGGCTCAATAAGTAAGGTAAGGCCTGCGTTCGACATACTTGCTATCATCTTTTAAGCGTGTTTCGAGCTCACCAGTAATGACGCGTGAGTGAGGGTACCCGTGAATGAACGAGTGGTCGAACTTGTTCAACAAAGTTTCAATTACTTAATCTTAATCTTTTAGGTATGGCACCCAAAATTTACAATAAACTACCTAAACACATCATGGAAATTAAAGATATAGACCTATTTAGAATCAAACCACACGAATTTCTAGTCGAGAAATGTTATTATCATATTAATGAGTATTTCAATGAAAGATGCTAAGCCTGCTACAGCTAATTATTATGTTAGGAAAATCATTTGTTATTTATTATTTACAACTTAATTAAATGATTATTCTGAATTTAGCTATTAGGTATATTGTTTATTATTTTTTGATTAAGTTATTAATTATTATTGATTTTTAGAATGGTGATTTAGTGAATTTAGTTGACATTATTGATATTTTAAATTGTATAACTCTATTTGCATACCCATTTGATGGTAAAATATGGAGAACTTAATTATAAGGGAAAATATCTGTGTATCTCTGACCCATGTTTGCAAATAATTAAATTATTATGATTATGATTAATTTGATCGTCATTAGTCGAGTCACAATCTAGGTTATCAAACTTTTCACTTTGAGATCGCACGTGGGAAACAACTGGTTTGTGAACCAAAGTTGCACCCTGAGAGTTCACTAGCACGCTTACTGTTTTGCTCCACAAGATTCATACCTATCAGAACGTCTGAGAACACTTCGTGGTCCGGCCACCAAGTGAAATTCAAGTTCTATACGTAAACCATTGTGACTGTCTGTCACTTATTCCTATTTAATAACAAAATATTATATTGATTCTAAAACCATGCACGTGGTTCGGCCCACTTTACGAAACACATTAAATCTTAATTTTATGGTCTGACAGCTTGACGCGTTACCCTAATAAATAACAAGATATCCTAATTCTTTGCACTTATTGGCCTCTCAGAAATGCATAAAATTTCTATTTTATGTCCACTTATGGCAGCCGTCGTCGCTCGAAAGAAATGTTAAGACAATCGAAATCCATAGTCCTTTAGAAATTCTGAGAACGAGAAAGTTAAAGCGAGGACGCGTTATTGCAGCCAGCTGTGAATCGTATACCCCGGACGCAATTGAGATACAATTAAGAAATATAAAAATGTGGTCGAATTTTACAAAAAAATAGTGTGGGAAAGGACCAGACGCCGATTTTGGATAGTTGGCGGGGGTGTTGAGGAAGGACAGTGGGTCTTAGGACATGACAGGGTTCGGTCGTTATAGTCTCAAGAAGGAAAGCTAGTTAAGTTAGGAGGTTGGTGAGTGTTGTGAGCTGGGAGGAGCTGTGTTCGAGGTGAAGTTGGTACTACGTGCGGCATTTCGTGAGTAGTAATCTAATTCCCTACAAAGATATCATTGGTAAGTGTTAAACTCTTTACTAATAATGTGTCTTTTCCATTGTATTGTTCTAGTAGGCTGATTTGTTTTATGATTTGTAGGTAACATTTAGATAATATCGCTGCAGAGCGATTAATAATCATTTATTCCAGCAAAGCGACATTGTGCTATTATTTAACTCTATTTTCCATTGTATTACGTGTCCATCTCCTAATCCATACCCTGACAGATATTTGTCATTTGCGTTTGATTACAGGGAAAAGGAGAAGGCCTTCCACTTTATTTGACACTGAGCACTGACGCTCGACTTTTGACGACTTTGACCTGTAACATGCGCAACCATATACGGAAGGCAGAACCGTAAATACTCTCAGTTCATTTAAAAAAACAACATATGCTATAAAGTCGATCAAAATCGGCATTATAAAACAATCAAACGTTATTGATAATTACTGCTTACAAAAAGGTTTAGCCACACAACTCTTTACGAAAGGCTCGTTGTAGGCGCATCTCCAGGGAGAGGGGTTAGGCATCACACAGCTCCCCAAACTGGATTGGTAGTCGTTCTAAGAACGATAGGGACCGTGTCTCGATAAAACCTACAACCGGCATATGGTACGCCAATTTCTAAATCGACAATATTTATCGAAACACGTCAATTTGGACGCTTTGCCGCTTATAGCCGCACTGTATCCTCGAAATGGGGAAGATTAACGAGATGTGAGGTGACGAATTAACCACCTCGGCAAACACAGAGTACGATCGCATTGAGTTTTGCTACAGACTGAGTCTACGGTACGCTTTTGCGATATTTTCTGTTATTCTAGAAATGGGGCTAGGCTGCCGTAAAGATGATATTAACATTAGCACGCGTTTAGAATTTTATACTCAATACTTGTCTCACTCAATGGCAGTTGGGCTTCGTAGTTCACTGTCTCTAGGGTTGAGTAAGACATTTATATTGTGCTTAGGGAACATGTTCTACTAAAAATCGTATATTGTCCTCAGAGGTTTTATGCGTTAGGTTTAGGAGAACACGTACAATGAGACAAACGTTGTAAAACGGTTCCCCGTCTCACTGAAATGGGTACATCATACACAGATACATTAACGTAGCTATTATTGATTGATTAAAGCGCAAGCGTAACGATTCCCTTACCTGCGAGAAGGAAGACAGTCCGCGGTAGGAAACGGTCCGTGTAAGGCTAGGCTAAGAAAGTTAGGAGAATTATTGAGTGCCAGAGGCCTTGTCCAAGTGGGCTGTTGTAGGAGAACGATTTAATATTAAATAAGTAAAATATAGTTGTGTTGAAGCACAGATTTAGTTTATTATTATTCTATAATCTAGTTTTAACGTAGTATGTGTTAGTGTTTGTTGGTGAGACTAGGAGAGCCTTTAGTTATTATAGTTATCCTAGGCTGAACGAGTTGATAGTCATTATTACTAATCAGACAGACACGTGTTGCTGGGGAGTTTGTTGCGCCACTTCTTCTCCGCAGCATAAGCACTAGGAAGTGGTGACGGGTGGGCTCTTTGGGGTTGCCTATAGACTTTAAAGCGAGTTGATTCACAACTCTATTAATTATGCTTGAGTTTGATTCTCTACTCTCATAACTCATAACATAACAGTAATTCTTGAATGTTGTACTCGTTGCCTTTGGCCGATACTAGAACTCTAAACTTTATTTAGTAATAATTCTCGAGTTTTGATTTCTCAACTCAAATTAACTAGTAATTCAAAGAATATTATATTCTTTATCTTACACTAATAACTCGGTGAGACTGACATGAGCACGTGTCTTGCAAATATGCTTGTTGTGCAAAGAGTGAACTTCCAGGGGTTTGGGTGACCACAACTATCTCATATCCAGTCTAAGGACTGATAGGGACCATGTCGCCTTAAGAGCATGATGCAGACGCAATGCCGCTAGAACTAGCCGCTCCGTTGCTAGACAAGGACAGTCGCACGGTTGCCGCAGGAAAAGCCGCTTCGTCACGTTTATCAGTTCGAGAGAACTGCTAGGGGCCATGACTCAAAAAGAGCATGATGTCGACGTTATGCCGCTGTAAAGCCGCTTGCGTCACTTTATGGAAGTGTATCTCTGAGTACTCCGAGTATAGATGCGATGTATTGTGTGAGTTACGACTGATCAAATACCTTTTACGCGCTAGCGTTTGGGTTACCCACAAGCTTATATAATAATTTACTCTGCATCCCTCTATTATTTAGCTTTCTAAAATCACTTCCAATATATTTCATAACTATGAATTCCCAAGTATCGTCTAATATTGATACACTGTTTCCTTGCCTCATTAATAATATCAAGGCATTTGGCTTCTATAAATTTGGGAATTCACTTTTATTATCGGTGGGAGAGTGACCAAGTCTGGTGACGAGCTCTACAGGGCCGCACGGGGTTGGAGTGCAGCCTTTTCCCCTTAGGGGGAAACCGTCCTTAACGCTAGTATTAACATAATTAGGAAAAACGAAAAATTTATCAGCCTAGGGTAATTAAGTTACTGTCACACCATCGATGACACATATCGTCGTCAATGTCGGAAGATATCACCGTAAATTATTGACCTATTCCCTTCAAGTAGCTTACTCGGTCAACCCGTTTCTCGGTTAATTTGGCAGCTACGGATTCGCGTATTACTGAACACTTGGCTCCACTATCAAAAATCGCGAGTATGTTTAAGTTCCCAGCTACCACTGGCATGTTTTGCAGACTTGACAAAACAACGAGGGCTATAGGTGAGGTCTATGACTCGCCCCGCAACGTCTAAGAGGGGCGCGCGTGGAACACAACGCGCCGCCACCTCGGGTCCTGATGTATGGGGGGCGGCAGACGTCCCCGAGTCCGCCGTCCCTGGACCCATTTAGGGGGGCTAGAAGAGGGCGTTGTCCGCCCTCCGCCTGCGCCCGGTGCGCCTGCTACGGATCGGTGTGGAGTGGACGAGATCTCTCTCTCCCTTTCCGCACCCTCCTTCTGCGAGATGACTGTTTCGCAGAAGGAAACCACCGCGTCCCAGGACTCGGCGCTGCCGACCATCGAACTCACTACGGTCGGCAGCGACAGGTCACTGCCTACTTCTGAGATGAGGGCACGGCGCGGCTCCTCGCAAGCGGCACACTCTGCCAGCGTATGCCAAGCCGTGTCCTCCCGGCAGTCGACGCAGTGGTGACACTGGGCGTCCGGCTCCCTGTTTATGCGACACAGGTAATTCCCGAAGCCACCATGCCCCGAGAGCACCTGCGTCGCCCGAAACGACAGGGAGCCGTGCCTCCTCCCGGGCCAGAGGTATAGCACTGGCCGGACCGCCTCGATGGTGACGAGGCCGGCGGTAGGGCGTGAGAGCCTGTCCCGCCATTCCGCCACCAGGACCTCGCGAAGCTGCGACTGACACTGCTCCATATGGCGCTGCATCGGCCGCTCGCCCCGCGCCCTCGCTTCCTCGCGCCACCGATAAAGTGACGCGAGCACCTTCGCATCTAGGTCCCATAACGGGGATCCGGCCAGTGCACAAGCCGCCTCGTAGGAGATCGTGCGATACCCCCTTATGACTCTGACGGCCATTGCGCTCTGCGGCTTTCGCAGAACAGAGATGCTAGCGGCCGTCAGGTCAGCCGCCCAGATCGGAGCCCCGTAAAGGGCCATCGATAGCACGATCCCAATACAACTCCAGGGCAGGGTGTTGAAGGCGTTGGAGATGTCCAAGGACACCGCCACCACCACCCCACCCCGGGACACCGTTTCCTCCGCCAGGACTCTCACCCGCGATATAGCGTGGATGGTGGAGCGCCCATGCCGAAAGCCAAATTGGCTCTCGTCCAGGTCCGGCCCCTCTCTGCACAAGTGGCTGACGAGGCGGGCTGCGATCACCCGCTCAAACAGCTTACCCACCTCGTCTTGCAGCACTATGGGCCGGTACGCGTACGGCGAGTCCGCAGGGCGTCCCGCCTTCCTGAGCAGGACCAAGCGACCTGTTTTCCACAAAGTGGGAAACTGGCCCCGCTCAAGGCACGCTGTGAAGAGTCCTCTTCGGTGGGGCTCAAGCTCCTTCAGAGCGAGGGCTAGCGCTAGGCCGTGAATCCCGTCGGGCCCCGGAGCCACGTTCTTGGCCCGGAGCCGCATCACGGCCGCCCCCATCTCTGCCTGTGTCACCTCTGGGACGCTGATGGCGTTCTCCTCTGTAGACTCTGCGGCGGTGGGCAAAGCCATCGGCGGCGGAGTATGCTCCGATCTTGCCGGGAAGAGGGCTGCGACTACCTCCTTCAGCAGCTCGGGTTGGAGACTCTCCGTAAGTGGAGGCGCCGCGGCTCGAAGTTTCCCTCAAACCGCTCGATAGGGGCGCCCCCACGGATCCCCGTCAAGAGTCTCCAACATCTCCTCCCTGGCTCGCGTCCTCGCCTCGCCGATGGCCAGCCATAGAGTCTCCTTTGCCGCGCGGTACACCTCATACAGCGCAGCTTCTTCGTCAGGGACCCGACGACGTCTCCTCCGGTAACGGGTGTACTGGCGTCTAACTGCCACGCACGCGACGCGTAACTGCACGATCTCGGCGGACCACCAGTACACCTGGCGCCTTGCCGACTGTGTGTGGACCCGGGGCATGTACGCATCGCAAATTTGCGTCATCGCTCCGCGGAACCACAGCGCCTCCTGTTCGACGTCGACGTTGACGGGTCCGTTCGTTGCCGACTCCCGGATCCAGGCCTGGACAATAGCGGCCTCTTCGAGGAGCTCCCTGTCGATGAGCTTGCGGGCCCAGCGCGGACCGTCCGTTCGCGGGACCGGTGAACTGCGGCCGACAGTGGTCTGGGCGGAGACGTCGAAACGGATGTAACGATGATGCGACAACGTCTCCACCTCCACGGCGACACGCCAGTCGCGAACACGACCCGCGACAGCAGGGCTAGCGAACGAGTCAACCCTAACCTTTTTTTTTTTTTTTTTTTCCGGGGTGGAAAATCCTCATGATGGATGTCCGCCCCAGGGCGGAGGGGTCTGTCAGACTCTTACGGACTAAAAACCACCCCGGTATTCCATCTCACACCTACGCCGGGGTCGCGGGAACACATTATTCTTCCACAACGAGTCAACCCTAACCTAGCGCGGCTTTTGAGCAAACTTCCAGCTTTCATTCTCACTTCATAATCGTTCAGGCCATAAGTTTCCATGGCTGTGGTCACATGTTGACACCACTCTCTAAACCAAATATTGGTGTCCGGATCGTATGACGGCATAAACACATTATTTATTTTGACCTTGGGCGTATTTGGTTGTGTCGTGATGCGATCGGACATGTGTTTCATCATATGCAACATGTGAGTGAAAACCTCCGTCGGTAACCCATTAACAGAAGCGATTAAGTTTTCTTTATTCAAGTCACATGGACGGGCAGATGTGGGAGTCAATCCCACTTCTGATAACGGGGCGTCGGGACTGTTCGGATTTTTGAAATCGTGACGTCAGCTGAGCTAACGTCACCATCTCCACCGCAAGGCTCACTCATTGCAAAAATGAATACACCCAATTTATATCTGCACGTTTAATTCTTACTAGTAGTAAACACAATGAAAACAGCCTTAAAATCTAAATTAATAATAGAAATCGTACTCACAAGATATTCTAGTAAAACACCACTTGTGTTCACAAAGTTCTCCATGTCAATCTGGCGTCGCAGCGGTTCGCCCTTTTTGTAGAAAAATGGCGTCACCGAAGCGAAGTCATTATACTTATTTTTTAACAAATTACAGGTAACATTGATTGAAGTAACAAACTATGATTCGTTAATTAGTTTTACTATTTTTAGCACTCGGTTTTAACATTGAATTAATTCTCTATTGAACCAACTATGTTTGCATAAACAAAAAGTAACCAAATATCATTTTTAAACTAACGCATATCGCTTAATAATCAAGAAATGGATTTAGCAATAGATAACTAGTTTTTAAACCTAAGTTTTAATAAACCTTTAGTTAGGATTTGTTGTTATAGTAACAGCGAATCATAACACTGCTTTTTTACATTGAAAAATAGCCAACTGACCACAACAATCAAATCGAAACAAATTTAAACCTATTATAGTCATATTTAACTGTTAAATTTGAACTACAAGTTAATATTTTTAATGTTTACGTTAGCCTTGCGTCGACATATGTGTAAATTTACTTAGTGTATTAAATAAAATATATGTCGAATAGTGAAGTGTCGCCACCTGTCGGCAGCGTAATTCCGAACAAGAACACTTTTGTAATCCTCTCAATTTAAATCGGAGCGTTGCCCACAGATGGTACCACTAGTAGCTTAAATTATTTTTACTTCGATTTGTTATGTTGGCTGAATTGATTTTTGTTAGGTTGCACAACCTGTACTTTATTTGGATTTGTCAAGTTGGTCATCCGTTCGTACTTAGCCAATAGCGTAGAGCTAGTGTTTTATTTTGGTACACTCTACCATAACATCGGAAACGCAAGGCGGGGAGGTTTCCCGCGCTTGGACAAAGTTCTTGTCGGGGAGGGACGACCACGTTAGATTTTGATGGGGATTTGAGCGGCACTTTTTTGCATAAGACGTGGTCGAAACTCCTGCGACTTGGAAATTGTCTGTTTCCAGTATTGAGCGTACTTAGTCCAGTTACCTTAAAATTACAAAGTAAATTGTAAAACGATTTTTGTGTGAAGTTTGTACTAAAATAAAATAGTAACAAGTGAAATTCGTTTCCATCAAGCTTCGGCGTTCCATCTAATTATACTCTACGCGTACATCCGCCTACAAATGTCCGCTCCGGAATCTTTTGACGCGACATCAGAATTAGGATGTAGGACTGAAGAAGATGGATCCCGTATGGTTGTAAACCTTTGCGGATGCTGCTGGAGGCCCAGAATAAAAATATGATGAGTCTCATCGGCTCCATGAAACCTGTAAGTACTCAAAAGGTTATTTTACCTGATTTTGACCTTGACAAACCGGAGGTAGATGCACGTGCGTGGTGTGCTACTGCTGATTTGTGTCTCAGCCAGCGTGACCAAAAAGGAAGTGCACTTATTATTGCGCTTAGTGGAGGCTTAAAGGAAATGCATCGAGGTGGTTTTCCCAAATATCTTTTGAAGGCATGACATGGAGTCAGTTTAGAGATTTATTTCTTACCCGCTACGGCTCGATTGAAACACCTGCTGTTACCCTTATTAACATGCAAAATAGCAAGCTTAAAGAAAATCAAAATATAGCGTCCTATGCTGCAAGACTGTCAACGACCTTATGGCTCGATTCAAGGATATGACTGTGGAAGAGGTCACCTTAGCCATCGTATTGGCCCACGTGTCTCAGTTTGATGGAAGATTGCAACGCACTGCTTTCACTACGGATTTAAAAACACGTGAACAATTGCAACGCGAACTACAAGTCTGCACCTACATGAAAAGGAAGAACGAAGCTTGTTCAAGCGACGGGTCCGCCCACAACAAACGATCCAGGCTTGCTGCACCTGCAGGGCCCGTGCCGTGCTCCACGTGTGGGAAGCTGGGACAATCGCAGTGCTGACTGCCGCTCCAAGGACTCTAAAAGGTTATGTGATCGTTCTACTTCCTCTAATGCCATTGCTTTACTCAAGCAGCGACCAAATGCGTCTGGCATAACTTGTTACAGATGCGGGAGCGTAGGTCATTACTCACATAAGTGTCCTCGTATTCTTAACTCCACGGCGGCGGGCAGCAACGTTCCTGGCAACGGCAGTACGACTGGCAGCGCAGCGGCCATTGGCAGCAACCAGCGTCGGGTGGACCTGTGCTACATCAACAACCCCACCGGAAAAATGACTGTTTCTGGTGAGTCGTTTTCTTTTCACTATGACTCGGGTACCGAATGCTCTCTCATGAAGGAATCATCTGCATCCAGATTTCCTGGATAACGACTCAATAGAACTGTGACTTTAACGGGTATTGGTCAATCATGTGCTTACATTTTGAAATGTTATTCCATATTGTGATCAATTTTTAAACAGTGACATTACGATAGGGCGTGAGACTTTGATCCAAGGGCTTAATGTTAACATGACTCGGGATTAATTGTCTTTTTCTCGCTTTGTTCAGGTGCACTCATGTGAGGTGAGCGATTTGAAGGCTGTATTTGATTTTAGTAACGTGCTAACTGACATACCTGCCGAGCATCGGCAGCAGTTGTCTGATATTTTGCAGGAGTTTAGGTCATCGTTTTCAACAGGAATAGCTACTTCGCGTGTCACTGCAGGTTAGACGTGGAGGAGAAAGAGATTGTTCGTGCTAGGGTCAAGGAGCTGTTGGATGCAGGAGTCATTAGGCCAAGTTGTTCACCGTTTTCAAGTCCAGTGTTGTTGGTCAAGAAGAAAGAGGGGTCCGACAGAATGTGTGTCGACTACCGCGAGCTCAACGACAACACCGTGGCTGATAGGTATCCTCTGCCTCTCATCAATGACCAAGTGGCTAGATAAGGAGGCGCTAGATGGTTCACAGCTATTGACATGCTCAGCCGTTATCACCAGATTCCTGTGGCGCTTGAATCAATGTCGCGTCAAGAGATTCCGGAGCGGACATTTGTAGGAGGATGTAGGCGTAGAGTATAATTAGATGGAACGCCGAAGCTTGGAAACGAATTACACTTGTTACTGATAACTTTAATGTAATTCACTGTAATTACTGTATTAAATTGAGGAAATAAATAAAAGTATTAACACTCGTTATACCCAGAAAACATAGATATTTATTAGATGTGTGCCACAGACTATACACATATCCATACAAAAGTTGATGGTAAGGCCGTTCATTTAAATACATCCAACACTCCTGCCAAATTTTAGCCTTCCATGTTCAAATAATAATGTCTAACTAATATATTTTGTTTGATGTATGAAGATGCACTTTTCAGAAATTTTAATATCCATTCCAACAAAATTTCCTGGTGGGCAAATCATCATATCAAATATTGTCTGCAAGTCATTTGTTACAGATTGCAATACAGACTTTGATTTTGAAAATAGGAGTCCATCATCAAAATATATGCAGAGAAAACACATTTCGTTCCTTTAATATTTGCCACATAAACACATTGATCTGCTTTACTACTTGTAAAACCAAATTTCAGAAGTGTTGAATTGAATGTACCATTCCAGCACCGTGGTGCTTGCTTAAGACCATACAGTGACTTTATCAATTTACATAGTTCACAAGTAAGACCTTCAGGGGGATACATAAATATGTTTTCCTTCGATTCCCCATATAAGAAGGCTGTCTTAATGTCAAGTTGAAGAATTTCATAGCAATTTAGTCAATGTAGCAATAGAGTCATACCTGACAGTAGGTGAGAAGGTTTCTGTATAGTCTTTACCTTTAGTCTGTGCATACCCTTTTGCACAGAGTCTAGACATGAAGCGCGGACCCGTTGGTTGATCTTTAATTCTGAAAACCCATTTAAAACCGATGACATTAACATTTTCAGGTTTGTTTACCAAAATCCATGTACCATTCCTTTGATGGGCTTCAAGTTCCTCTGCAATAGACTTTTTCAGCATTTACAGAGCTGACAGCTTCTTTGTATGTATCAGGGACTTCTTCAGGAAATAAGTGATTATCATAACACAGGTAAGTTTGTTCTTTAGTTTTGTTCCTTGGTCTCAGGGATATTTCTCTCCGTGGTGGTGTATCAATTTGAACATCTGGTAAGTATTCATCTGGGTCCGATTTATTTTTGACTTTACCTTATGAACTATCTGAGTTGTAAGATTCTTCTTTATCTTCACTTTATTCATTAATTTTTATATGTACATCTAATGTTTTATTTTCTGTTTCAGACAATTCCAACGCAGCTTAGTTTCTCTTCACAGTGGATTCAGGAAATACTGCATCCCTGCTCTTCACAACCAACAGTTACTATTTAATTTTAGTTTAAACTTCACACAAAAATCGTTTTACAATTTAAAACGTGACGTAAAACGGTTTTGCGGGGCATTGTTCTTAAGTTAAGACTGTTACAAACTTTGTTAATGATCAATAAATAAATAATAATAACTAGACTAAGTACGCTCAATACTGGAAACAGAAAATTTCCTTGGCGCAGGAGTTTCGACCACGTCTTATGCAAAAAAAGTGCCGGTCACATCCCCATCAAAATCTAACGTGGTCGTCCCTCCCGCCAAGAATTTTGTCCAAGCGCGGGAAACCTCCCCGTCTTTCGTTTCCGACGTTATGGTACAGTGTACGAACATAAACCACTAGCTCTACGCTATTGGCTAACTACGAACGGATTACCAAGTTGACAAATCAAAATAAAATACAGGTTGTGCAACCTAACAAAAATAAATTCAGCCAACATAACAAATCGAAGTAAAAATAATTTAAGCTACTAGTGGTACCATCTGTGGGCAACGCTCCGATTTAAATTGACAGGATTAAAAAAGTGTTCTCGTTCGGAATTACGCTGCCGGCAGGTGGCGACACTTCACAATTCGACACGGCCATCCTGACCTTCACACGTCCTCGGGTGATATCAATAGAGAAGTCAGCATTCGTCACACCCGAAGGAAAATGGGAATATCTGACCATGCCTTTTGGTTTGAAGAATGCTAGCTCTGTTTATCAAAGGGCGATCATGAGGGCGTTAGGTGATCTTGCTTATTCCTTCGTCGTATTGATCCTGTCTTCTACTGTCGAGACGCTCAAGCCCCTCCGGCTTGAGCGTCTGCGTCTCATCCTTGATGTTCTAAGTAAGGCGGGTTTCTCATTGAATCTATCAAAGTGCTGTTTTCTGATGAAACGGGTAGAGTACTTAGGTTTTGTCATCGAGGATGGTCCGGTGCAGCCAAACCCTGGCAAAATTGAAGCACTTACTAAGCTTCCGCCTCCCAATCAAAAAAATCAAAATCAAAAGTCATTTATTCAAACTAGGCTGAGAGTCAGCACTTTTCGAAGTTCAAAATTACATAAGACAGTCCCCCAAAACGCCCGCCCTTCACCACTTCCTAGTGCTTTAGCTGGGAAGAAGAAGTGGCGCAACAAACTCCCCAGCAGCACAGCTGTCTGTTTAGTTAGAAAACCATTGAATTATAAGGTAATCAAAGAATAAAAACCGAAACACAAAAAAAACATATTAAATTATCTGCCATATTTAAGCTAGCCATGCCAATATACCCAAAACAGAAACCAATAAAAAAATCAATAAAAAAAATAAAAAAAAACAACATAACTTAATACACAAATAAAAGCCTCCTGGCATAAATAAGGGGCGTGACATCTTACATATGCATTATTGGATTATTTTTTAGTAAACACAAATGATAAACTAGGACCATCGAAGTACAATAAGATAACAGAACAATTACTTTAACAATATCAAAACCATAGACAGCAAGACGACCAGTCACCACAAGCAGCACGCATTCACGAGCATAACGCAAAGATCAGCCATTGCCCCCCTCGCCATATTTGAGGGAAGGAGGCAACCCGATCCCCGACGCTACCGCAAGCAGTGACATCTACGGGTGCATGACGAACTCGCTGCCGGTTGCTCAGGCAAGAATAATTTAAGATCAATTGTCGAGGTCGCTAGCTAACCACTTATTGCAATACAACTCATTGAAAAACATTGTAATGAGCGGATCATGTCAATAATAAATGAAGGTAACTAAAACTAATTGACTTATACAGTCAAATAAAATTTAAATAAATATACGAACTCGTATACCCTGTCAGTAGGTAAGCTGATTCTGGAGAAAGAACATAAACATTGTCTTGAGTTAATTACAGCGACCAGCTATTCTTATCGTTTAAGTAGTCGTTAATTGAATAATATGCCTTTGAACAAAGGTTGGATTTTACTTGAGCTTTAAACGCATTAAAAGGCAAATCTAACAAAGAAGAGGGTAGCTTGTTATAAAAGGTTATGCCTAGCCCAACAAATGAGTTATGAACCTTATGAAGCCGGTGAAAGGGAGCACGTAGTTTGTTCTTATTTCTAGTATTAACATTGTGAAAATCACTGTTTTTAGTGTATAAGTGTATATTTTGCCTAATGTATAAGATGTTGGCGAAGATGAATTGTGATGCTACCGTAAGAATACCAATATCTTTAAAAAAATCTCTAAGAGAAACTCTGGCTCCTATTTGATAAATTGCTCGGACAGCTCGTTTTTGAAGGACGAATATATTTTGAATATCAGCAGCTTTGCCCCACAGCAGAATACCGTAGGACATAACGCTGTGGAAATAACTAAAATAGACTAACCGTGCTGTATCAACGTCAGTGTATTGTCTTACTTTCCTGACAGCGTACGCGGCTGAACTGAGCCTCCCCGCTAGGCTTGATATATGTGGGCCCCACTGAAGTTTGGCATCTACTGTTATGCCCAGAAAAACTGCCGAGTCTACTGTTTCAAGCAGCTCTTTATCTAAGACGATGTTGGGTCCTAGATTTCTAACATTCGGTAAGACGAACTTTACACATTTAGTTTTCTTAGCATTGAGAACTAGGTTATTTGACGTAAACCAATCCGTAACCATTGAGAGTGCACTGTTTACGTCGTCAAACTCTTGTCTATTCCTGTCTACTTTAAAAATAAGAGAGGTATCATCTGCAAACAGTACAACGTCACAGATATCATTTAAATAGAATGGTAAGTCATTGATATACTCTAAGAACAAGAATGGACCTAGTATTGAGCCTTGAGGAACACCTAACTGAACTGGAAGCCCGGATGATTTCACACCATCGACATCTACACATTGGAACCTATTGTGTAAATAAGAATTTATTACGTTTAGAGCTTCGTTTTGGACACCGTAATGACGTAGTTTACGCAAAAGCGTGTCATGGTGCACGCAATCAAAGGCTTTAGAGAGATCACAGAAAACTCCAATAGCATTTTGCGATTTCTCCCATGCATTAAATATGTGTTTCAGCAGAGCAACACCCGCATCTGTAGTTGAACGTCCTTTTGTAAAGCCATATTGTTCATTATGAAGGAGGCTATTTGAATTAAAATGTCTTAGCAGCTGCTTAAGTATTAACTTTTCAAATATTTTGCTAAATGCTGGTAAGATAGAAATAGGCCTTAAATTGCCAATGTTATTTTTATTACCAGATTTAAATAATGGTATGACTTTACTACTCTTCATGAGGTCAGGAAAAGTTCCTATATCAACACATTTATTAAAAGTAACAGCTAGATAGGGGGCTACGATGTCTTTTATATTACTTAAAAGTTTAATTGAGATGCCCCAGTAATCACCAGTGTTTTTAGATTTAAGTGTGTTAAAGACGTTAATTACATCATTAGGCGTTACATGTTCGAATATGCGAGTACATTTTGGCACACTACTATTCAAAAGATTCTCAGCTTTAGATGGGGACGAATTTAAGGAGCAAGTCATAGTTATAGGTATATTGGCAAAAAACTCATTAAAAGCCTCAGCTACGTCAGCTGCCTTATTAACTAATTTGTTATCCACCATAATTTCAAGTTGATTTTCTTGTTTAACCGACTTACCCGTTTCATTGTTAATAATTTTCCAAGTGGTTTTTACTTTATTATTGGAATTTTTAATTGAATCGCTTAAAAATTTTGATTTAGCAAAAACGCAAATCTTTTTAAATAATTTTGAATATTTTTTTACATACTCTAGGAAAGGAGTATCAAACCTGTATTTTTTCAAACCATATAACTCGTATAATCTCGCTCTACTTTTATAAATACCTGGAGTAGCCCATTGGTTGAAGCCAACGGAGGTGCCATTAATGTTAATGGTTTTTGTCTTGAAAATAGATTGGTGTTCTTTTTGCACAACATCAAAAAGGGCTCCGTATATTTCATTAGGATTTTCGTGTTCTACTAACGATGGTGTAATTCTATGAGCTATATTATTTTTAAACTTGTTGCAACGACTAGCTGTATATGGCCTGCATTCAAGTTTATGCGGCTTTTTAGGTAATGACATCGGGAAACTAGCTAATAAACCACAGTGGTCGGACGTTAAGTCACTTAACACTAATTTAGTTTTGGCATCACAATTAGTAAACATATTATCAAGACAAGTTGATGACGATGCCGTGATCCTAGTTGGTTCAAAAAACAAGTTAATTAAATTATAAGACCTAAACAGATTGAGAAGTCTAATACTTAATGGAGTAACATCTAAAATATTAATATTAAAATCTCCACATAAAATTATACTCTTATTACTTGTTTTTAACCTATTGAAAGAATCCTCCATTACCGATTCAAAACTAATTAAATCACCAGAAGGGGGTCGATAAACGCAAATTATAATGTATCGCTCGAGTTCAACACAAGACAACTCAATAGTGCGCTCAATAGAGAGATTAACTAAATCTAAACGTTGTTTACATTTCAACTTGTTTGAGACAAGAACTAAAGAGCCACCGCGAATGGCACTTTTCCTTACAAATGCGCTTTGTACCGTGAAATTATCATCATTGATAAACGCTACTTCATGTTCCTTCAACCAGTGTTCAGTCAAACATAACACCTGAACATCATACTTCTCCATAAATAAACTTAACTCTAGCTCTTTGCCGGACAGACCCACGACAGTCACCCAACTTCGCAAATTTATCAGCCTAGCCTCATATTTTCGACAGTTTATCCGTGACTTCTCAAAGACCATGACACCCTTGTTCAAGCTCATAAGCAGCAAAAGCAAGTACCTTAATTGGCAACCAGAGCACGAAAAAATTCGTCAAAAGATTATCACTCAGTTGACCATTGAGCCAGTGCTCGCGATCTTCAACCCCGATCTCCCGATCGAGGTTCACACTGATGCCAGTGCGGATGGTTATGGGGCTGTGCTTATCCAGAAGTCTGACGAGAAGCAACATGTGGTTGTCTACTATAATCATCGTACGCCTCCTGCTGAATCCAGGTACCATTCATATGAATTGGAGATGTTAATGATTGCAACTCATTCAAAGCATCCAAGATGAAAATTGATCTTTCGCGTCGCTTTCTCCGTTGGTGGGCCTACCTCCAGTCGTTCGACTTTGATATGGAGCACCGAAAGGGCACAAGGATGTCTCATATTGACTGTTTATCGCGTAATCCTGTCTCTTCTGAACCTTCGAGTCCCATCGAACGCGTCGAGCAAAAGCGCGTCGATTTGGCTACTCTTTCTAGCACTTAGTTACAAGCCGAGCAGGAGACAGATGAGGAGATTCGCAAGATAGAGTCTGATTTGCAGAATGAGGTTTTGCCTGAGGTACTAGGTGTCTTCCTATGGTTCCTCGTTCCTTCAGGTGGGCAGTTATCAACAACGTTCACGAGTCGATCATGCACTTTAGCTGGGAGAAAACTCTAAAGAAGGTATATGACCATTATTGGTTCCCAGGCATGTCAAAGTACGTGCGAAAGTTTGTTGATAGCTGTATCACATGTAAAGTGTCGAAACCATATTCTAGGCCAGTCCAAGCGGACCTTCATCCGATCCCTAAAACATCAATCCCATGGCACATCATTCATATAGACGCTTCGGGTTAACTGAGTGGCAAAAAAGACGTCAAGGAATACGTCTTTGTCTTAATTGACGCCTTTAAAAAGTTCGTCCTTTTGTTTCATTCCATAAACATATACAGCGTCAGCAGTTTTAGGGCTCTAAAGGCCGGAATTTCTCATGCGTCAGCAGTTTTAGGGCTCTAAAGGCCGGAATTTCTCTATTTGGTGCTCCTCAGAGGGTCATAGCAGATCAAGGCCGTTGTTTTTCAAGTCAAGATTTTTCAAACTTTTGTAGTAGTCACAACATCGATTTGCACCTTATTGCGAGCGGCGCTAATCGCGTTGTTTTTTGTTACCGACTTTCGAAATTAAAGATGATACTTTTTTGGTAGCCAATTGTTTTTTTTTTTTTGTAACGAAGTTTCTAGTTTTCACTTTTTAGCTGTGGTACCTACCCCACACAAAATCCTATACCTTCACTTGCTAAGTAAATAATAGTGACAGGAAGTTATTATAACATTATTAACACACACATACACTAAGTGGGAAAAATACCTATTATTGAAGCTTACTCAAAAACCAGTCATCAAAACTTGACCAAATTTATATGGTACCAGTCGAAAAGAATACGAATTAAACAAAGAAAAAAAAAACAAATCGGTTTCTATATGACGGAGTTTTGAGGTAACAAACAATTTAAAAAAAACACAACCGAATGGAGAACCTCCTCGATTTTGTGAAGTCGGTTAAAAAGAACATCAAGCAGCACCTCCTTAGCTGAAACACCAAAACAGTGTTAACTACGTAACATTTTCTGGAGTTGGCGTTTATTTCCACTTGTAGAGAGGCCTCGTTAAAAACTTTGCCTCGACGCGTCACGAGTTACATCGTTATCTCATGCTCCTACTAGCACTAACTAAACTGTCGTAAAAATGCCGACCCTACGGTTAATGCTTTCCCGCTACAATGTAGGCAATTTTGAGGATCAAATTACTCTGTAGCAAATTTATCTGTCACGTAGTGTAAAAACTTAGTTCGAATAAATCCAGTTTGTGATAATATTCAGAGGACATATTTTTTGGGTTGATTACATCTCCTTTCACCTACAATTTACTCATTAAATGCAAGCTAAATAAAGGCAAACCATGCTGACCAGAAGAAATTATTTTGAACTAAATGCACACGATAAAAACACGGTACCTAAAAATATGGGTGAATACAGATTTTTTGGCAGCGATAAGCCCACAAAACTAAATACACAATTATTCATTAAATGAATAGTATTTGAAGGATGTTCTTTAACGCAGCTTGCGGAAAAGTTTTTTTTTTTTTAGATATCGTCACGGTACGAAAAAGCGACTTTTTATTTAAAATAAAAGAAAGAGACAGAAAAATAGACAGTTTTCATGGTTTTATGGGGTGCTGAAGTTAGTTCAAAATGATAATCCAAGATGAAAGGCTGCGAAAATTACAAAAAAAAAACACCGTGGGGATCATTCATTTATGGTTTTATAATAACATGGGTTCAAATCTTACCTTTTTACGGCGACACTTCCTAACGGGTGTGATTCGGAGCGATGCACGATGGAATAAAGATTGCATGTAATACATTACATGCAATCTTTATAACATAACATCACGTATATGTGGGTGTATAGTACCTGTACACCCACATTTCGCCAGTTATGTTTAAGTCCCATGTAATAGGGGGCGAGCCTATTGCCATCAAACGGGCACAAATCCAGACTCCGGGCTGCTACTGAAAAATTCCAGATAGAAAAACCCAATAACACTTTGCCCAACCTGGGAATCGAACCCAGGACCTCATGCTCAGCAGAAGCGATTGCGACCACTCGAACAACGAGGCAGGCAATACATTATAAGGACCAATAACACAGAGTCAATATACACTCGGTTCCAAAAATAACGAGTCAGTCACATAAGTTCGAATATCTACAAAACTGTAAGAGTTCGATCAATGAAATTAAAAACAGAATAGAGACTATTTAGCTGATATTACACACATTTTATACTGGCTGATGAATTAAACTTTATTTACAAAAAAACTAAATTTGAAAAATGGAAATTTTTGGAAACTCAATTTTAGATTCATGTTATTATGCATGCATAATCAGCATTTTGTGAGTTGGCAGTCACGTAAGATGATGTACCAGAATCCTGACTTTCTTGGAACTTGGGCGGAGCCAGCGTGAAACAGCAAGAAACATTGGTGTATCTTTGTCGACTGTTCAGCCGGTGGTCCTCAGGGAGAGGCATATTAGCCGCAGGGCTAATATGCCTCTCCATTGTGTGGATCGCCCGGAGGATACGGTGGAGCATACGGTCTGCCCAGCTTGGGCGGAGTACCGCAGTGTCCTCGCGGAGGCGATCGGCGGCGGCGATCTCTCGCGTCCGGCCCTTGTCGAGGCCATGGTACGGAGCGAGAGAGATTGGAATGCCGCCGATCACCGCGAAGCAGTAATTCTTTCGAAGGAGGAGGCGGAGCGCGTGAGGGAGAGAGCCTTGCGCCCTCACGCCCCCACTAGTCGCCACAGGAGACACCCTGGGCGTCGGGAGTCGCCTGCAGATTCCCAGCCAACGTAGGCGCGGGCTTGCAGACGGCGAGCAATGGGTAGCTCGCCGTCCGGTAAGGACCAGGCCCGGGTCGACGGCGCGTCGTGTTCCACGCGCGCCTCAAAGAGTTGTCAGCATAAATTGACAGGGTCCGATAGGGCCGACGCCTCAGGGTCGCGTGTGATTCGAAAAGAGATAACCGTGGCCCTGGCACTGGCAACTGAAGGAACACGGGTGGGTTTTAGTCAGTAAAAGTCTGACACGCCCTCCCCCTCCACCCAGAGCAGGAGAAGTAATTTGATGATTTCCCAACCAAAAAAAAAAAGAGGGCTAATATGTCAGACGCGACAATTACTCCTCTCGTATTATCACGTCGCGTCTATACCGTCACTTTACTCGTTTTCTGACTGCACTGCCTTACAAATATTCGACTCGTTCTGTCAAACTTGATGTTTTCTCGTTAAACCCTAACATGGCACCTCATTTATCTCGCATTTTGGCAATTCAACATGAGAAAATCACTGATTTTCTCTAATTTAGTAGTCCTCAATTTTGACGACGAGAAGAGTAGGCAAAATTATGATACAATAAAAATAAAATAAAAACTCCAAAATAACATGGCAAATTCATAATTATACTTATTGTACTCATCATTTTATTATAAAACATAATATTAATAAAAATACTTAATTTTAAACTACATTTCAACGAAGTTCCTTTCGGCGGCCGCGAGAAAAACTGTGGCGGAGGGGAGCACTATTACATGGATGAGCATCACGTGCAGTATTATCTGCAAAATCTAGCAAAATTCCTTCAACAGTTTCCGAAATTATACCACTGTCACCAAGACTCTGATTTCTCAGTACTATTGGAAAACTGTAACTCTCAAGCCCAAGACTCATGCCCCGCTTTCCACATCATATGATTAAGCTACTTATCACCAGAAAATCTCATTCTCCCCAACCTTCGCAGCCTAATGGCTGCGCTCTCAATTTAATGACTATTCAAATAATAGTACTTCTTCTATTATTGAACTACTTAATAAACCTAGTCACCAAAATAAAAACAAATATAGATAAGAAAAATGTTGTGCTGGGGGTATATATTGATTTAGAAAAAGCTTTTGACACAGTCAGTCACAAATTATTAATAAAAATTAGAAAGCATCAGCATCAAAGGTCCGGCACTGGAGACAATTCGATCGTATCTAGCAAACAGATATCAAATAGTCAAATTAGGAAACGATAAAAGTCAACAATTACCAATCCTATGTGCGGCTCCACAAGGGTCTATCTTGGCCCCGTTACTTTTCGCAATTTATATTAATAATATTCACGAGTTAGGCCTACTTGGTCATGTTGCACTTTATGCGGATGATATATGTCTATTTTACTTCGGCACCTCTATACAAGACTTAATTACAAAAGCCCAGGAAGACCTCAACAAGCTATTCACCTGGTTCAAATATAATCTCTTAACAATTAATACCTTGATAACCTGCTACGTCATTTTTAAAGCTAAAAAAAAAAACCCACCCCATCAACCATTCCAAATAAATAATGTACCCCTGCAAAAGAAAAACTGCGAAAAGTATCTTGGCTTACTTATCAAAACAAAATTGTCATCACTTGTTGGATCACTTCGACGCATCGTCCGGTGCATGCCGCGTCGGGTCCGCTACTCCATATATAACTCCCTTGTGAAACCACACCTGCTATACCTAATCGAAATCTGGAGCAATCCCACCAAAACTAGTCTAGCCGATCTTCAAATTATGCAAAATAAAATTCTAAATATACTTTTTCATTATCAATTTTTAACACCTACTCGTACTTAAAAAATATACGAACAAACCAAAGTAATGAACATGAAACAACTATATATTTATCATACTTGCATGCTTGTCCGAAAAATATTTAAAAAATCTCTCCATACTAACTTAAACTTTGTATGGTTGAAACAACAAACACATTGAAGTTCACGCCGAGCGAGTTTTTTAGTTTAACCAAGACAAGAACGAAGTTCGGCAAATGCTACCATCGACGATAAAAATGTAAGCACCTATTATGTTTTTAAAGTACAACTTGCTCAACATGTAGTCGAAAATTATCGTTTATACGAGTACTCCAATATCCCCCAAGTACTAATGAATGCATTATAGAAGTACCTGCTTTTACAAATAAAATAAAATACAAAAATAGCGAAATACGAAAATTCTAATAATAAAGCATCCTAATAATGTATTTCTTATGTAAGTGACTGTAGTCTCTTATGAGAATATTTTTTCTTAATACACAATAAACTTTTAAATAATGTTATTTATTCATCTGCTTCTAATAGTCAATCACCGATCAACTTAAAATATCGCTTTTAGATATTAGTAATGGCGTCTCGTCAAGGATTACTTCAGCTGAATGTGAGGAAGTACGAAGCACAAACCCATCCTTCTTAAATATAAGTACAAACCATTGGCTTGTTCCGTAGCTGAGACTTGGCTCATTTCAATGCTTAGAATACGAGAGTGTAGAAGGGCACTTGGATTCGCTTCGTGCAACATCGGCTGCAGCGATCATTTTCGGTTTTTGCGCCCGAATCAAAAGACTCGATGCGTCCCGTAGTTCTTAGTCACGTACTTCAAACTTCGATCAATTTCGAATAGTACTTCGTCGAACCCACTTCGCGAGGAGTGTAGTGCAGGTTTTACACACTTTTACATCCTCAGATGTGACAGATCAGCAGCCTAATTGCGTAACACATTTTCGTAAACCACTACGACTAATCTGTTTGATTTTGACAGTTCAACAACATTCATTGCGTTATTTACATTGCTGAGCAGAACTTTTTATCAAACTTATGAAGCAATGGATTAGCAATCTGGTTCAAAACGATTCAGATTCCGATTGATTGATTCAGTTGTGTCGAAACCGCAGACACACATGTAAAAATAAAATAGTTCAATTACTTACATAATAACACACAATTCCTCACTTTCTAACACACAGTTACTAATGTCAGCATAATAATAATCTAGATGTAAGAATAAGTACATAAGACAGAGTAACAATACCTACTTAAATGTACATTGAAAACAAAAGAGCCCTTTTAATAACATCTAAACTAATGAGGAGAATAAAATAACTTAAATGTAATATTATAATTATATAAATATCACTGGTGTCCTCCATAAACTTAAAAATTGTTTCAGTTTCTTTTTAAACATATTATTATTTAGATTTTTAATCTGTCGTGGAACTTTATTGAAAATTACTGGAGCCATTCGATAAATACTTTTAAGTAGGAGGGCTGTTTTGCTGCGATCAACACATAGAATGTTCGAATCCCATTTCCTTAACCTTGGATCAGCTGGGGCTCTTATTTCGAAAAGCTGTGTGTTTGTCTTAACAAACAATGCCAACTCAAAGATTTATAATGACGGCAATGCTATAAGCTTCAAAGATTCAAAATATGGTTTACAACTGTCCCTTGAGTGTAGATTACATACAGCACGTGCGCATTTTTTTTGTTCTATGAAAACGTAATTATTGTCTGTCGAGTTACCCCAGAAAACGACTCCGTATCTAAGAACTGATTCTACGTAGCTATGGTACGCAATAAGCACGGCCATGCCGGTGGGCTACTCCCCACGCCGTAGGAAACGCCGTCCTCACCTAGTTAAAAAAAAAAAATTGACGTGTAAAAGTGTTTGTACAAACCTACTGACAGAAATAAAATCATTTAACATTTATTTATGTATTTTATGAAAATATAAAAAAAAAAAAGATAAGTTTTAAAATAAATAAAGGAGATAATTATAAGTTTATTGATACAAAAATATATAGTATATAGTATTTTCGTTCTACTCTTGTAAAAATTGGAAGACCTTAGTAAAAAAGTGATTTCCAATAATTTATTTTCACACCCTCACGTTCGACCCATGTACAGAACAGAAAGACGCGGCTGCACTACAAACCTTTGCGTTGCAGCTGGGTTCGAACGCACTATTGGTGTTCTAAGCCATTTGCAAGACCTCTGCATTACAGCACAGACTATGGGTGTCTGTGTTGCAGCCGCCTTTTTATTTCCGCGACCCGGTTCCGAGATATGATATGTACAAAAATAAAAACTAAGACAAAAAAAACATAAATTAATCATAAGTATTAATTTATTACTATTCGGCTTTTAAGTATTGTTATTTTCGTGTAAGTGTAAAATAACTAATTAAGCTCCTTCTGTTTTGTGTTGTGCATTTTTGTGTACACATAAACAAAAGTATCGTCATCGGCCGTCTTCGGCCAAAACTTTGTTGAAAAAAGTAGGGCGCAATGTCCAGCAAGAAGCGAGTCAGTTTTTTCTATGCAGTGCCTTTAAACCAAAACCGTGGTTCTCCGGTTACGAAAAATATCAAATACTCGTACTGTAATAGAATCCAATTTTAAGAAAGTTCCACTACTTAAGATTTGTAAATTATTTCCCAGAAATTATTTAGCAATTATGAATGACCGTTGGTGATGGGTTTAAAAAAAAGAAGTCACACGGTGCTAGGTCAGGACTGTAAGAAGGGTGGCAGGAGTTTGACCGGCGTGCTGTCCAGGAAGTCCCTCGCTTTGAGCGTGGTGTGCGATGGCGCGTTGTCGTGGTGGAACAGTAGCCCGCAGAGCCCTGTGTTTGGTCGCTTTTTGATCACAAACGAAGAAAACTTCTGCCAAGCATTTGGTAGTATACGATTCCGCGTTGATGCTTATTTGGTTCCGTAAAGGAATTGACACCAAGTAGCCAGTCAAATTGACAAAGTTCGCGATCAAAATCTTCCCCCCGCTTCTAGACCTCTTCACTTTGGTAGGCGTTGATTAGTTTCGAAACACCCAAACCCTCGACTAGCGCTTCGCTTCTGGATCGTATTGATAAATCTAAGACTCTGATCACCCGTAATGCAACATTTTTAAACACCCCGAGATACCATTCCACCCGGGCCTGCTTCTGAGCATCGGTGAGGTTATGCGGAACCCAGCGTGAAACTATCTTCCTCACGCAAAGATGCACGTGTAGAATTTCGTGAAGGCTTCCCGATCCAACCTGCAGTATGTGCTGAATCTCTTGATGCGTATTTCGCCTATTGTCTTGCTAGCGCGTTTTATTGATGCACGTGTATTAAATTTTTCACTGCTAGCAGGTTTTCTTCCGTAAGAGCCGTCAAAGGGCGACCACATCTTTCTTTATCCCCAGAAGTTAGTCGACCACACTTGAATACGTTTTACGTGTGTAGGGGGAGAGGATTGGTGTGGCAGGGGGGGGGGGAGGTGTTGAGGAATGCGATTGTACGGTATCGTGTGAGTGAGATATGAGATTAATGTGTTAGTTTGGAGTTTGTGGTTTGTCCAAGTTCTGCTACTGTTCTGCTGGCGACGCAAGTAGAACTTGGTCATCTGCGTAAGGAAAGCATTTGACAGGCAACTTATTTATCGTCGATACGCAGTCACCCTCACTCAAATCATTCAGACAACTATTAATGTACAAGTTGAACAGCCACAATGTGACGCTACATAACCCTGTCTAACACCCCTCATGATGCAGAACCATTCAATGTATGCCTAATTAATCCTAACACATGCACTGGAATCCTCGTTTAAAGATTTCAGTGTCCGGAGTAATCGCTTGTCCACACCGTACATGGATAGTGTCGACCACATTTTTTCCCGTTACACACTGCTATAGGCCTTCTCCAAGTCAACGAAAGCACATAGGAGTTTTTGTGCTTTGCCAGATTCTTTCGACTAGGCATCTTAGGGAGAAGATCTGATCCATAATGCCTATTCTCGCTCTAAATCCTGTCTGCACTTTCCATATTTTCTGAACTGTCACTCTTATCACTCTACATATGTATTTAAACCTTCACATTCAGTTTTACGACAACACTAAAAATAATAACTAACGCGGTAGTTTTTACACTTCTGCTGAGAGCGCTTATTAAATACTGCTTTTCTTCTATATAGTGGTACGATAACTGCAGCTCTATACAATGATTTAAGCTAATGTAAAAATGTGTTGATCAATTACTTTAAAACAAGCTGCCATGGAGTTTCATGTCCCACTTCTCAATGAAGTTTAACGTAATATATTTAGAAACAAGCTAATTTAGGATGTTTTTTTTAAATTATTGAATCAATGTTACAATTTTTACCGTATACCTGAACTTAATGCCAGTCTGTAACTGTTAGCGATCTTCCTTTTTATCTTTACGGCGGACCCCAAACTAGGCGGCGCTTGTATCTTGGGGACCAGAGTCGTGATACGTGATGCTATTTACCACTAGAGTTTTGTGAGAGTAGGTAATTGCAAACTTTTATATAAAACTAAATTAAATATTCAGATCATTATGAAAGTGAAAACTTAAATCATATATTATAATATAAACAAAAATACAGCTTAATTTGCACCGAACAAAGCACAAGACTAAAAATGTTGAACAATAAAATAAAATGTTAAATAATCAAGAATAAAATTTAAAAAAAATAAAAAATAAAATGTTAATGAGCCAAAGTAAGGTGTGGGTGTGTGTGTGTTAGTGTGTGAGTGTGCGGTGTGTAGATGATAATGTTAATTTCTGTGGTGGTAGTAGGATTCCGAGAGTGAGTTGAGTGTTGTGAGAATGCTTTCCAATTCATCATACAAAGACTTAATAGCCATTGTTTAACAACATTTTTGCATGTAAAAGAGGGAGAGTTCTTTTTGGTCACAAGGCAAACTTCTGGTGACCCTGTTATAAACAAAAGTGTGTAGAAAAGCGGGACAGTGTCTTGTTAGAAGAGATGTGGTTCGTTGAAACGGGATGTGAAAGACACGTTTGGAAGTCAATGAGTGATAGTCAGGTCGGATTTTTAGGGTTTTGTGTATGCGTAGGTATGCATTGAGAATAAATAGTTGCCGGATACGTAGAACTTCAAACTCTTTGTATAGGTTTTCTTAAGAGAACTTTAATAACAGCTCTCTGTGCCCTTTCAAGCTCAATCATTATCGTTTTTCCAGCTCTACCCCAAATAGTTACGCCATATTGTATAATGGACTGGCTTATTGCGAAAAAAAAAACATTCGCATTATGTCTTTTGGAGTGCGGTATCTTAGTTTCTTCATGAAGTGTATAAGTTTCCTTAACCGGCCAGAAAGATATTGAATGTGGGCTTTCAATTATAGATTTTCGTCAATCAGTAGACCTAAATAACGAAAAGATTGTGTCCGGTTAATACCATCGCATGAGCAGACTCCGCTTGATGTGTTCAGGTGGTTAATACAAGTGTGAAATTTTAAATTTAGGTTGAGAGAAGGGCTAGATAAATGTGTTTTAGAAAATGTAATACATTTGGTTTTCTTTAAATATAGTGTAAGTATGTTATGGTCGAGTATTTGCGCTACTATTTCTAAGCCTTGTTCCGCATGGCAGTAGACCTGTTCCCAGCTAGGTGCTTGGAATATGTTAACCGTGTCGTCTGCGTAAGATATTATTTCCACGTTTGGAAGAGTGAGGTTTCAGTATTTCGTTCATGTAGATTATAAAGAGTGTTGGGCCTAGTAAGCTGCCCTGCGGAACTCCAAAATTGATAGGGAGTTGTCCACAAGAGTGTTCACTAGATTTCACATACTGTCGGCGATTGGTGAGATAGATGTGAAACCACTTAAGTGGTTTTCCCCTTATCCCTGCTGCATCTAGATTTTAAGGAGTAGCTCTGTTGAAATTGTGTCGAACGCTTAAGCTAGGTCTAAAAAGACCGCCATGCAGCGTTACCCTTTTCTATAGTTGAGGATATGGAGTTTGTTAGCAGCGAATCCGCGTCTTCAGTTGATTTCCCTTTTCTAAAACCAAATTGTCACTCTGAAATTAGATGTTTTTGCTTTTTTAAGTTTGGTATTTTCTTTATTAGTTTTACACTGATTTTTTCAGGACCTGAGGAACTATCGTCTTTTAACTGATTAATGAAGTATGTAATTTCTGTTTCGTCAGTGGGATGTAGAAAGAAGGAGAAAGGTGGGGTATTTGGTGATAAATACTTGCTATTGGGGGATGTCTGGGTCTCTGAAAAACCTGGCTGCTACCATACTGACAAGACTATTCTTGTCAGTATGGTAGTAGCCAGGTTTTTGCCTACGAATGTGAAGTAAGAGTTGCTTTTATTGAGGGACTCGACAGGGTCGGGAGAGCTGGTCACAAAATTGCATGTTTATTCCTTTGAGTGCTACGGTCGTACATTGATTTTAGGACTTTCTATAGGAAATCAGGAATCAGAACGTGAATTAAAAAGCAGTAACTATGAATTTAAATAACGTTTCTTTTAATTTAAATTAACGTTTCACAAGAAAGGTTTGTGTCTGTCTCCTAGCACAGTAAATATGGAAAAAAAGCATAGAACTGAGAGCAGTTGTCGGTTTTAAACAAAATCATTTAGTGACAGTGTTGCCACAATTAAAAAGTGTGAATCAAATAATTTTTGCACATTCAAATCGAATAAATACCTACACACCCCCTCAAAAATTAATTATTAGTCACAAATAAATCATTAGCTAAGTTGTTACATTATACTTATAAAGTAACCTAAATAATCAGAACGCAAAAGCCTTCCAAGTGATTCCTGGGAAAATTACAATATATTATGGCCCAACATTTGTTGCTAGGATTAGGAAAACCAGGAAAACCTAATCAGACAGCTTTCTTTAGCCCATATAAAGCTTTATTTAGCTTACAAACATAACCATGTTTACTAAATACCCCCTCTGGAACTCTCATGTAAACTTCCTTTAAAATTCCATTAAAAATGCGGTTTTAACGTCCATGTGATGAACTAGTAATTTATATTGATTCGCAAAACTAATCATAAACCTAAAACTAGCTATACGAGCAACAGCGGCAAAAGTTTTATTATAATCGGTGAAGTACTCTTGACTAAAGCCCCGAGCAACAAGATGTGCTTTATATCTGGATGGATTTCCAAATTCATCGTTTTTAATACTATAAATCCATTTGCAATCAACTATATTTGTATTATTAGGCTTAGGTACTAATGACCAAGTATCATTAGCTAAAACTGAATCTAATTCAACCTTAACCGCATCTTCGCAATGAGTTCAATCACCCCGATTTTTAATTTCATGAAATGAAGTAGGTATTTTGCAATTGATTGATTCAGCACATAATAAAACATCAGCCATTTCTTTATATGATATAGGAGGACGACCTTTGAACCTATCACTCCTTCTTAACTGACAAGAATTATCGATATTTTATCAGAGCAACAAGTTTCATCAGACCTTTGTTTATTTTCAACATTAGGCTGTAGTATGTTATTAGGGTCATTTAACTTGCGAATGTTGCTACATCGAACCAATTCATCAGATTTTAAATTATCTGATTTGTAATTCCACTGATTTTGAACCATCCAAATTTGAATCTTTGGATTTAGTTCCATCAGTTTTGGAAGAATCAGATTTAGGACAGTGCCACTTAAATATCAAAGTAATGACATACTTTGATATTTAAGTGGCACTGATTTTGACGTCACGTAGATATTATCAGTTTTGTTGTGGAAATGATCGATTTCCTTTCCTCCAGATTGTAACGCAGGCCTTGACTGCAGAAAACTCACTTCATCTACTATGACATCCCTATTTCATATTTTTCGCTTTTTGTGTTCCATACTTTATAGCCATTTGGTACATAGGGTATGTAATTAAAGCAGTATCGCCTGACAATAAATTGTGTGAAGCGTACATAAACGGGAAACGGACACGATTGCCATTTAATTCCACTAAAGATAAAAGTTACATTAAACGACAGTTATTTGTTGTGCATACTGATGTGTGTGGGCCCGTCACTCGTTCAACAATCGATAACAAAAATTAATTTGTTTTGTATTGATCAATTTACTCACTACTGTGTGGCATACTTGATAACATATAAATCAGATGTTTTAAATGATAAATGATTTTTATTTCTGTAAGTGGGTATGTACAAACACTTTCACACGTCAAACATTTTTTTTAAACTAGATTAGGTCGGCGTTTCCTATCTGACTACTCTGAGAAAAAAGGCCGAAACAAACTCAGAGGTCACAGTCTCTTTTAAAGTCCAGACATAATCTTGGTCAGATCATGTTAAGACCATGTGGATTGATGTCTGAAATGGTATTTTGAGGAAAGAACCACACAGATTGAGTGGACCTGTCCAGTCAGTGCACGCATTTGTCAGTCATCGTACAGCTCAACTCAAAACATAAGGAGCTCAACGATTCGATGAAGAATACCAAAGAAAGGACATTGGGTAGGCCGCATAATAACTCAAACCGCCAGATTTAGATTACGATTAAAACTAACTGAGATAATAAAATAAAAAAACAAAAGTATAAAAATATAACCACATAGTCTTAACATTCACAATAATCACAATATTAGTATTTTATCGGTTCGTAAAGATTTCATAGCAAAAGGTAAGGCAAAATTTAATTTATAATTGGTTAATTTGTGTTGTGACAATGGAAGGGAATATTTGTCCAATGAAATGAAACAATACTGTGTTTATTACGGAATTTCATATCACTTTACTATTCCAAGAACACCACAAACAAAATGGTGTTTCAGAGCGTATGGTGTTGTATTTTGTTACACTATCTAATTAACACCTGTTGTGCACAGCAATTCTTTCTATGATTCAGTACCTACTAAAGTCTTTATGAAAATTGTATGACACTCATATAACTTACATTTGTCTATCTGATAGTTGTTGTACTGCTGAAAAGCAAACCTTTAGCTACCTCTGTCTATTTTCCACATCCATTTATCTCATTTCATGTGATCTCTTATTATTTTCACACACACACACATTTTGTATCTAACATTGTCATCTGCTGTCAGTTTTTCTTTTTCTATGGTATAGAGCTAAGAGGTCGTCTATTTTATTGTAAAGGTATCGTAAAACTAGTGTTAAGCCAGGTTCTCACTATAAGCCATCTTTATTGTTCCTAGCCGATAACCAATTAAGAAATATTTTGATTTAAAACTAAAAAAGGCACTTCTAGAAGTTCTGCCATGGCCTACAAAAGGCAACCGTTACTTTTCATCAGGTTCTTTTGATTCCGTCTTTTGACACCAGTTCTTTCTTTTCTGTTCCTTTGCTTGATACTCACCAGTCAATGTATTTCTAAAGTTCCTTAATATAAACGTTATGAAACTCAGTGAATTTATTTAATATAAACATCTTGTGTGCGTGAAATTGTTTGACTCATTCAATCACCTCCGACCCTCCCACTTGCGTCTTCGAGAGGAGAGGAGTTCGGCACGTATTTGAGAGATCTAAAAACTTGGCGTGAGACGCCGCCGCCTGAAGAAACAATAACCGACGCGCTCCGCCCGAGCTCTTTTAATTCTTGATATCTTTTTCCACGTATATTTGTATTTCATATTTAAAAATTATTTAATTTTAACTTGTGACCACGTTTAGCCAGTCGGTTAAACGTTTCGTTACAATGGTTAGGACGATAAAAGAGAAAGCTCGGTCTTTAATTAACGGTGCTAAATTACCAAAGTATTTTTGGGGTGAGGCAGTGTTAACTGGAGTATATTTAATCAATATTACACCTACCCGCGCTTTGAAACAAACTCAAACACCATTTGAATTGTGGCACGATAAAAAACCTGGAACTAAATATTTAAAGGTTTTCGTTTCTACCGTGTAAGTGCATAATAAAACCACTAAAACCAAATTTGATGAAAAATCCTGGAAGGGTATTCTGATAGGATATGTACCAAATGGTTATAAAGTATGGAACACAAAAAGCGAAAAATATGAAATATTTAGGGATGTCGTAGTAGATGAAGTGAGTTTTGAAACCAGGAAAGTTACGGACACCCATATACGTATAATCTCCGACAGCGCCTTAGTCCTACAATCATTGCGGAAAAAATATATTACCTAGAGTATAATACTAGAATGTCACAATGCTCTAGAACGAGTTAGAAATTCAAAAGAAATATTTATTTTGGACCAAACACTTGTTGACTTGACAGTTTGTCGGCAGGATTTGCGCTCGTGTTAGAACATTTGGTATGAACAAACGAATTAAACGTCTTACTATGTAGATACAAATACTTTAAATTGCGATCATAACAGCGCAAGGCGTCAGTTTGCGCCGCGCATGCTGTTTCAAAAATACATTATACAGTCTCACCTAACTCGCACTTTTTGTGCCGTAGTCACTAAAATAACAGTTAACGGTATATTCAACAATGATTGATTCTGGAACATGAAGTTAATTTACAAGTGTACAACAACAAAATCAATGAATCATTTATTATGTATTGCATGTTGCGACAATTTCATTAAGAAATCCAGCTTTTAATTTACTATGAGGTGTTGCAGAGCCACTTCGAAAGAGCACACGGCTGCATATACTTGTTGAGCTGTAATTTGAAGTGAGTTGGATTCCGAATGGGGAGGGTCAGAGAAGGAGAGGTCATCTGCCGGGGCCGGGTGTTTGCTCTCCAGAGCTGTAAGTGTCTGGAGAGATTTCGGCGCAACCACATCGCTGCTACAGATGATGATGATGATGCTGCTACAAATGGTGTTTGAGTTTGTTTCAAAGCGCGGGTAGGTGTAATATTTATTAAATATACTCCAGTTAACACTGCCTCACCCCAAAAATACTTTGGTAATTTAGCACCGTTAATTAAAGACCGAGCTTTCTCTTTTATCGTCCTAACCATTGTAATGTAACGTTTAACCGACTGGCTAAACGTGGTCACAAGTTAAAATTAAATAATTTTTAAATATGAAATACAAATATACGTGGAAAAAGATATCAAGAATTAAAAGAGCTCGGGTAGGCCGCGCCTCTGGCCCGCAGTCTGCGACGAGGGAGCTCACGGTCGCGCAGCAGCTCGAGTTTAAAGCAGCATGCGTCGGCCGCTCCTCCGGCCCAAGGTTTGTCGAGTTGAAGCTTGCAGCAGCCTCACCATGCTCATGGTCGCGAAGTAGCTCGAGGTTGAAGCAGCTTCGCGTCGGCCGCTCCTCCAGCCTGCAGTATGTCGAGTGGGACCTCGCAGCAGTCTCTCCATCAGCCCGCAGTCCTTTGCGAGGGAGCTCGCGTCGGTTATTGTTTCTTCAGGCGGCGGCGTCTCACGCCAAGTTTTTAGATCTCTCAAATACGTGTCGAACTCCTCTCCTCTCGAAGACGCAAGTGGGAGGGTCGGAGGTGATTGAATGAGTCAAACAATTTCACGCACACAAGATGTTTATATTAAATAAATTCACTGAGTTTCATAACGTTTATATTAAGGAACTTTAGAAATACATTGACTGGTGAGTATCAAGCAAAGGAACAGAAAAGAAAGAAACGGTGTCAAAAGACGGAATCAAAAGAACCTGGTGAAAAGTAACGGTTGCCTTTTGTAGGCCCTGGCAGAACTTCTAGAAGTGCCTTTTTTAGTTTTAAATCCAAATACTTCTTAATTGATTATCGGCCAGGAACAATAAAGATGGCTTATAGTGAGAACCTGGCTTAACACTAGTTTTACGATACCTTTACAATAAAATAGACGACCTCTTAGCTCTATACCATAGAAAAAGAAAAACTGACAGCAGATGACAATGTTAGATACAAAATGTCACAACATTCACTAAAAGGAAAATAATAAAAGATCACATGAAATGGTAACGAATGTTTAAATCTGTTAATTAGCGGTGTTGTGCAAATATCAAAGCATTGGCAAATATTGTTGCGCTGCGTAAAAGAGGATGTAAATGATTTGATAACACAAATATATATTGAAACCGTATTAAATTTAAATATTTCGTATTTTATTAAATTTAAATTGTTATTTATTAAATTAGTGAATGACGAGTAATATTTAATAAACAAGAACGTTTAAGTTCCGGAATAGTTTATCCTGTATACTATCTCTTAATACAGGATAAACTATTCCGGAACTTAAACGTTCTTGTTTATTACGTTATTGTTTGCAGGGCTTCGGTGATGCAACCTTTTTAGCGCGGAGTACACGGCGAAGAGTTTTTAATGATGCTTTTAATTAATTCGGCAAAATGTCCGGTTGGTATGAAACCATTTGTTGCATATTCATTCAGCTTGTGTGGGCTTTTTGAAATAAGCATCCACTTCATAAATAAGCGCCCCAACTATCTAGAATTCATTCTTCCTCACATCTCATAACCACAGACTCACAGTATTTGTCTAGAACAAAGAATGTGATACTATTAGACATCTATAAGCAAAATTTATATTTATAACATTTTACTCGTCATTCACTAATTTAAATAAATAACAATTTAAATTTAGTAAAATACGAAATATGTAAATGATAACACTCACACTTAGTACGGTTTCAATATATATTTGTGTTATTAAATCATTTACATCCTCTTTTACGCAGCGCAATAATATTTGCCAATGCTTTGATATTTGCACAACACCGCTAGTTAACAGATTTAAACATTCGTTACTAACCGACAACGTTCAATTAGGTGAATAGTCGTAACGAATTGCATCTACCTCACAGAAATCGAAATAATTTACTCTGTTTTCTGTGGCCTACCTATAAAAAAAATATTATTTATGGAAACCAGATGAACGAGACAAGTGTCGAATGATTATCGAACCACTTCAAGTAATTTTGTAAATTATTAATAACATAACAAAAACTTGAAATAGATATTATTTGAAAAAAACATCACGCAGGAGCAGATGATATTCGAACTCAGGGCTCGCCATAATCGCTGCGCTGCAACCCAATCACGGTAACGACTAAGCTAGCATGCCATATGTTGAGTTAGTTGAATTTATGAACTACTATCAATTACAGACCAAGTGAGTGTGTGTGCGTGTCTATAGTATAGAAACAACTTATAGAAGAAGGTCGTAAGTGATACCGAAGCGTCAATCTATTGCTTTGTGAGATTGCTTATGGACTTTTGAGCGCTACTGTACAGACGCACTGACACTTTTTACCCTATAAAAGAAATTAGTTAAAATCTTGGTAGACATTGATCAAAATGACAGCTGCATACCCTATTTTCTAAAACATAATATTTTAACCCTCCCCAGTATTTACATTCTAGAAATATGTAAATTTGTCCGTAAACAATACACATGTAAATCACAGTACACACTTAGGCACGGATCCAGGCAAAACATTCCAACGTCCAAGCTAAAAATGCATTCTACAAGTACCTACGTAATACCTTTAAAAATATACAACAAACTACCAGACATAAAACAAGAAAGAAGAAAACATTAATTTATTTAAACCGAAACTTAAAAAAATACTAATAACAAATGCTACTATTTCTTAGACTAATATTTAAATGAAAAACATTTATAATAGAAAAAATGCATATAATTATGTTAAGGATATTACCAATAATAAAAAGTAATACAAGGATAATAATTGATAACAGTAATTAATGATAATCATGCAATCTATAGGTATGTTTAACAAAAATATGTGATAGTGTCACAATGAATTAATAATATTAATTTACTAAAATTAAAACAATATAAAAGAAAAAAGATTAAATAAAATAGCAATAAATAATAAATTTTATAATTAAACAATAAAGCAAAAATAACTATTCGAAGAAAACAATATAAATAAATAAACAGGACATAATACTCCAATAATTTAGATTATTTTAAGATACCTGTATATCTTAAAATAATCTAATTTATCGGAGTACGTTTTGCAGATAAACTAATACAAATAAATGGTTTAGCGAAATGTTATTATCTTTTTCACGATCTCCTGACTTTGATTTTATTAAAGTAAAAATTTGTTCTCACAAAAACTACTTAATTATCTCCTGAAACAGGGCTTCCTCTCTCCTACCCTTCTGCTGTGCTGTACAGGGTCCATAATGATCTAAATTATATTGTTACCACCTAAGTACACATTATGTTTAAGCAATAAAGAGATTGAGTATTGAGTATGTATGAGTCGCCCCATACTGGACCCGGTGTGCCTTCTTTTTTTTGGGTGAGAAGTCATCAAAAGACTTCTTCCGCTCTGGGCAAGAGCGGGAGGGCGTGTCGGATTTTTACTGAATAAAACCCACCCGTGTTCCTTCAGTAGCTTGTGCCAAGGCCACGGTATCTCTTTCAACAACCCGCGACCCTGGCAGGTATCGGACCTATCGGACCCCGTCATTGAGTGCTGACATCTCTTTGAGTAGCGAGTGGAACACGACGCGCCGTCGACCCAGGCCTGGTCCTTACCGGACGGCGAGCTACCCATTGCTCCCCTAAATTGGGCAGGAGCCGCTTCAAGGCAGCCCCGGCCCGTTGCAGTCTGGGAGTCAAACGTAGAAAATGTTCCACGAAGTTCCACCGGCTGTCGAGGACGAGTCCCAGGTACTTCATCGCTGAGTCAACGCCGATGTGAACCTCTCCTGCCATAATTTGGGAACCCGACTGTGCCGCGTTCTGAGAACCACATGGCCTCGGACTTGTGCAATGCCACTTTGAGTTCAATTGCCGGAACCCAGTGTGCCTGGCTCTCGTACTTGTTGACGAGAGGTCTCAAAGAGCCAGTACCTATACACGATCTATGCAAGTAACTCTTAGACCTGACTAGCTGAGGGTCGCTTCACAAGGGAATTTGGAGTGATCAGACTGTAATGTTCCCCCTGATGGGACGAGGGTCTCCTCTGTGTGAGAGGGGAAGAGAATTTATCATAATATTGAAATATTGAAATGTTTCGTAAGTCGATTTTTTTATTGACAAATAAAGAACGCTGTATATGTTACAACCCACATTGTTAGTAAATTGTTTAGCGTAGCTAAGCATTCATAGTCTGCCAGCCGCGCTACCAATCTATCCATTGTCTGTCTATTTCTATGATTAATTTGTATAGATGGAAGTGATGGTGCAATTACCAACATCTACAGTGATAATTTGTATGCCATTCTCGTTTGAAGACCTAAGGGATAATATGCTTGCGCAGCATACAATGGGGCTATTTGCATCGTGTCCAGCGTGTCGGGTTGTCTACCACAACAGACATCACGCTTAATAATGCGTACGCTATTAAATAAAACAAGGATCCGTTTCTTATTTATTCAATTACGAATAGAGTGGGAAAATAAAAGCAATGTTACTTATACGATAAGGCGCTAAAGACAGGCTTAGGAGGAGTCTAATACCCTTTCAAGGCATTTGTTTTGGAAGCTTATGCAGCCTACATGGAATCCCAATGTTTGTTACACTGAAATGGAATACGCTTTCTTCTGTGATTATTAAAACGCATTTACGATTAATAAATTGGCTGAAATCGTCTTTGTTATGTTACTGTTTTCAGTTTTTTTTATTGCGATTTTTATATGGAACTTAAATAACTTATTTATACAGAGGATTTCAAACCAAAATTACTTCTTTTGTAAAATACCCATCGGACCTGCCTCTCTCTAAGTATCGTTTAGGTACCTTATAAAAAGATGTAATTTCTAATTAATAATCTAAGCCTTATAGCCAAGATCTTCGACCAATATCCCAGGAGGCCTTCATTGAACAGTTTGATCAAGGGCTACTCCTGTATAAAGCACACATACTTTCTACCTAACCATTAAATCGAATCGAAAATAGAATAGAAAAACCAATTGCTGTTCGTTAGACTCGCTGAAATTAAAAACCGGTCTAACCTGTTGAGTTCTTTTTTTGTTCGCTCTAATACAGGGGTGGTTTAAAAAAGGCATTGCAATGCATGGGCACAAGCTTGCCTTCTTAAATATAAAAATACAATTGCTGTTCGTTAGTCTCCCTAAAACTAAAAATTGGCTTAACGGATTTTGTTGTTAGAGGCATTACTTAATTTTAAATAAAAATATTCCATAAACAGAATCCAGTTACATTGAAACACATAAATCGCTCATAACATATTCAGCGTCTCCTCACATTCGGCTAGTTTACGAGGTAGGTACGTCTCATACGAGGCCTTTTTTTTGAGTGGAAAATCATCAAATGACTTCTCCCGCCCCTTCTCCATCTTTGGGTGGAGCGGGAGGGCCTGTCAGACTTTTACTGACTAAAACCCACCCGTGTTCATTCAGTTGCCTGTGCCAGGGCAACGGTTTATCTTTAGAATTTCCTGCAATGCTGAGGCGTCGGCCCTATCGAACCCCGTCATTAAATGCTGTCACCTCTTTGAGGCGCCCGTGGAACACGAAGCGCTGTCGACCCAGGCCTGGTCCTTACGAGCTATCCATTGCTCGCCGTTCGCAAGCCCGCGCTTATGGTGGCCGGGAATCTTCAGGCGACTCCCGACGCCCAGGGCATCTCCTACGGTGGCACAAGGCTCTCTCCCTCAGGCGCTTCGCCTCGTCCTCCGCGAGCACGACTGCTTCGCAGAAGGAGGTGACGGGTTTCCATTCCCTCTCGCTCCGTACTATGGCCTGGACCAGGGCCAGACGCAAGAGATCGCTGCCTCCGGGAGGATACGGCGGTGCTCTACCCAAGCTGCACGATCCACACAATGGTGACACCCGGGCGTTTCCTCCCGCCTTATACGAAACAGGAACCTCCCGAAACAACCATGTCCGGTGAGGACCTTTGTCAGGCGGAAGGTGAGGACGCCGTGGCACGTCTCCAGCCACTCCTCAAAGAGGGGACTTATCGCCGCTATTGTGGCGTGCCCAGCACTGGGTTGCGACAATCACACCCTCCATGTCGCCATGAGATCTCGCCGGAGCTCTGTACGCTGTACCGTGATTTCTCGCGGCAGCGTATTCCTTCCATACGTGCACGAGGGTTATTGCCTCCAGATCCCATGGTGGCATACGAGGCCTATCACCATAAACATAACGCCGTATAATATCTCTGATCAATGTGCTTTGTTATTCATGGCGCGAAGATGCATGGTATGAATATAAACTTGGTTCGCATGTTTGGTGTATCAATCTTGCTCAATCATCTATTAGGTTCAAGGTATGGTGTTAATGTTTTATTTTATTTTGTGTTTTATTGTAAGGAACAGCAAACAGTTACATTATGAGAACTTAAAACTAATTTAACAAAAACAATTTTAATAATAATATAAACCCACAAAGCTGTCCACAGGTAGAGACAAGGTTTAGAAAGTAAAAAAAAAGTGTAATCGCTAGGAGCAATAAGGAGTATGTGCAGTAATAAGATATACATATAATGAGCATTAAAAACGTTAAAATTCAGATAAAGATTACATAATATAAAAATACGACAAAACAATTACGTCAGATGATTTTCAGAAGGGGTACACAAAGGGGATTTACTTTTTTAGCAAAAAGGAGCGAGTGAGGCTTTTAAATCTATTCATTGTACCATTAAAGATGTCAATATTTTCAAAATAACTGTTGTATGAGTCAACCATACGGCGGACAGGTGAGCGCTCGCCAGAATTAGTTCGGCAAGAGTTTACTGCAAAGAGAGTACCTGCGCGAACCTGTCGCCTCTGAAACGTTCTCGGTACACAGTAGTAATTCATGGTATTTAGATTTATACAATTGAATTGATTTATGACAATTTTATATAAAATAATGGCTTCAATGTATATTCTTCTAGAGCTAAGGGGCAGGAGCTTGTACTTGCTGAGTAATTGAGAATAAAGTAGGTAGGTTTAATGGCATCTATAGTGCATGCCACGTAAAAATTTGTACTGAACATTTTCAACCATTTCAGAATATTTTTTGTAGAAGGGGTTCCATACAGACACTGCATACTCTAACTGTGAGCGAACTAGGGCTTTAAACAAGCATATGTATGACGCGGTTTTTTTTGAGTCGAGGGTAGATCGCATGATAAAGCTATACGATTGGTAAGATTTACTTACAATTTTATTAATATGCAAATCTAGGTATAGTTTGGAATCAAGTATAACGCCGAGATCACGAATTGAATTTAATTTTGTGAGGTGTACTTGACAAAGGGCGTACGTGAAGTCAACAGTGTGCTTGTTTCTGGTGAAAGTAAGATGATTGCATTTGGGTATACTTAGCTTTACTTTGTTCCTTTGACAGTAGTCTGTTAGTCTGTCCAAGTCTAGCTGCAGTAGAATGCAATCAGTAACAGTTTTGATGGATTTACAGATCTTTAGATCATCTGTGTACAGTAGGAACTTCGTGTTGTGAGAGCAATAACCTATGTCATTAATGAATATGATAAATAATAACGGCCCAAGGAGCCTTGTGGAACACCGGAAGTAACTTCGATAGTGTTTAATCTGTATCCGTTGATTACCACCCTTTGGCAGCGGTTTGAAACATAAGATGCAAACCACCGCAGCAAATTACCTCGAAGGCCATTAAAGGCAATTTTATCCAGCAACAGTTTATGGTCCACCTTGTCAAAGGCCTTGCAGAAATCTGCGTAAACTGCGTCTACCTGCAGGCCATTATCGAGGCTATCAAACAAAAAGAGGGAAAAGGACAGAAGGTTTGTGACAGTAGATCGCTGTTTTACGAAGCCGTGTTGTTGCTGTATAACAGAATTGTGCAATGATGGATATATTTCATTATGGACGAGTCTTTCAAAAACCTTAGACAAGGTGGTGAGAATAGAGATTGGACGATAGTTCTCCGCGTCCCCCTTCGTGCCACCCTTGTGTACAGGTGTGATGTTTGCACATTTCCACTCCATAGGAAACACTCCTTCAGTTACGCACTTATTATAGATTAACTTTAACGGTATGCAAATGTAAGAATCAGTGTGCCGTAGAAAATATGCAGGAATGCCGTCAGGCCCTGGACCTTTGGGAGGATCCAGGGACTTAAGTTCTTTAAGGATCTTTTGTTCATCAAAGTGTAAGTTAGAGATTATAGCAGCAGATAACTTCCGGTTTAACGGTAAACTTTTGCTGGGATGCACGGTTTGTCTTTACGGTTTGCTGCGTATGTCCAGAAATGTTTTACATTTGTGTGTAGGCTATCTTCTACCGTTTTAATGTACGAAGAAAAACATTTACCGCACATTTCCCTCAAAATTAGCTCTATGTGATCTGAATGTTTCAATACTTCTTCCACTTGATCCAGGCCTTCTGTTTCTTTTTAAATATACTGATTAAGAGACGTGAGAACCAGACTGGAAAAGTGGAGGGTTTGGAACAAGTCATAGGATTGTGAAGCTTAATAATCTCGTATAGTATGTCATAAAACAAAGAAAGGGCTTCTTCAGATTTTCTATGTGCGATTAATTCGGGCCAAGTAGTTTTCTGTATCATATCATTAATTTTTTCATAGTTCGCCTTGTAAAAATTGTATTTCTGCAGCGATTGGCTGTCTACGGGAAGATAATTAATATTAATGTCACAAACGAATGGGGGGTGGTATACGTCAGCAGGTAGCAGAGGAGAGGGCTCCTGCTGCACATTACAGGGGCAGTTGGATATTGAAAGGTCTAATATTTTGCCCTTAGTGTTAAGAATGCCGTTATACTGAGAGGCATTTAGTAGCGAAATGAAGTTGTTAAGATGGTCACAAGACAAGGTTAAGCCAGAACACAAAGAACAACTTGTTAGAGTATTTAGGGTAGATGGCATGTGCCACGTTGCTTCGGGAAAATTATAATCTCCAACCAGGTAAAAGAATTCGACGCTAGGATCACATAAAGCGTCATAGAATAACTCAAAGTGTTTTTCATATACAATCGACGGAGTCTTGGGTGGTATGTATGTAGCAGCCACGATATGACGCTTTAGATTTTGACCACTAGGTATTTCGACAGCAATTTGTGCATCATAGTGCGCGAACTCAGTGAGGAGCTTATTTCTGCGATTGTTGTTCGTGGTATTGTGGACCACCACATTAGAGCGTCAGCTATCAATGCTAAGTTGTCACCTAACAACATAGTTGAATTTTTGTCGATTTATGTAAAACCGTCTACTTCTAGGACACAAAGTTCACGTCCTACCTCACAACATAATTCTTTTAAAATTTATCACGTGAATAATTTAATCAGAAAGCGTAGGCTTTAGGAGGGCAAGTGTTTTCGTGTGGCGCGGTCGGACATAAACAGGCTGTCTGCAATAAGAAAGCCAAGGTCGATTCAAGTGAAAGTTCGAACCACAGTGGTTCAAATAATTTCATCTCTAAATCCGTGTTCGTGCCGTTAAAATCTGAGCCTTGTTCTTTTTGCAAAAAAACCTGGTCATAAAGTAGATAACTGTTTCGCAAAACAAAAATCTGAGTCGTGCAACAAAAATAACGTTAATTATTGCCTAGAAAACAAGAATACCCGCAATAACGATGTCATAGTAGCCGTTATTCAAGGTATACCGGTAGATTTGTTGATAGATAGTGGGTCAACCATATCGCTTATATCGTCGTCGCTGCTAAAACATTTCAATTGCGCGCACAAGCCAGCATTTCGTGTATTACGGGGATTGGGAAGTCAAGCAATCGAAAGCACTTCATATGTCACTTTTCCGGTTGAGTTCGATGATTTCACACTTGAGGTAGATTTGTTTGTTGTGGCACCCAAAGAACATTGGCAAGATCCCGAACAAATTTTTGTTGACATTTTTTTTTTGCGTCTACCGATGAAAAAAATGTTAAAATACAGAGTTTTTATTCCTGAACAGTTTTGTCTTTAGTTATACTTTTATAGGATGTCGGGAATTAAAGGTATTCAAGTTCGAAGTTCAAGAGGTTATGTTTTGTCAACAACAGACCCTAACCTAAAAATAAATATACAAATACCTGCCTAACACTTATAATATCATTGATAGAAATGTATTTGTAGAGTAAAATAAACTACGGATAACGTATTAAGAAGTATAAGTCTGTTGTTGTATAAGTATAAGCTGTCCGCGATGTGCGTAGGTCTGCGTCCCAAATGCGGCAAAGGTACCTACGTAAATCCCCCCGGTGGGTTCCCGCATTGACGAGGCGGCCCCCCCGCCTCAGTAACCGTGGCTTGACCCCCACGTTGAAGCTAATAGGAATCCGAGGAGGGGCCGCTCGTCAGGTCTTTTGCCGCAGTGGAAGAGGAGTGTCGGTATGTTGTTGGCCGCTCTCCCTATCCTTTGCGGCCCAAAAATAGTAGGCGACGGGGCCATTTATCTGGCTCGTCGCAAGGGGCTGGTCCCATTGGGTGCCCAGATGCGGGGTTGTCTGGCGCCTAGGTGCTGTGTTGGTTCCTGGGGTGGTTACGGCGTGCCATGTATTCTGGTGCGCCGGTGATGGGTGGTGTACCCGAGAGCAGGGTCCGGTGACGGACAGCCGCGGCGGGTTCGCGGATGAGTGCTAACGCGTGCCCGTGTTCCCGCCTAAAGCGGAGAGGAGGACACCGTGGAGTTTTAGTGGGTTGGAGTCACACATAATTGCACTATATCCCTTTGATAGTGCAGTATGCATGAGCATTTCTGAACGCAAAATATTATATAAATATAAAGGTACCTACGTAAATAAATGTTCAAAAGAATATTTATTTAATAATCTAAGCAAACTATTTACTAGTACTAGTTATACATATATTTAATTAATTATATGGTAGGAGTAGGTCATTGGTAGGTTTGATTTAAAAAAAAAAAAACATATTTTTAATATTTATTCCTCATCATCCCTAACCACAATGTCATCAAGAAAACCTGCGGGTGCTAAAATGTTTGGTTGATGTCTGGCCCATCCTAGATACCATACCACAGTCATTGTATGAGCGCAACATCCAACAGTTCGTCTTCCAACTAAGCAACTACAACAGTACTCTACTATTCCTGCTCGACCGGGCACATTATTTTCTATTATTATGTATACATAATATTGTCTTCTAGAGACATGGCGTGACTTTATTTTACCTCTTATTAAGGTAGTGTCACCACTGCCTCTAAGGTTGTACTCAGCCGAATTAAGTCGCTGACTGCATACTTCAATCCTGCACCCGCCGTGGAAACGTACATGCTCGCCGTAATACGAACGGGCCTGTCTTATTTGGTACGTTCCCAAGGCAAATAAAATTAGATCCCTGTATTCTAAGACAGGAAAGTAAATATTACTTCTGTCCGCGGTCATACTTTGGAAATTGGAGGTTCTCCTATTCATATTGACAGACTCAACCATACTAGCCAGATTGTTTTCTAAATTCATCTTTTCTCTAATAATGCTTAATATTTCATTTGCATTGACATTATCTTGCAGGCGAGCACCAAACTTGTTTATTAAAGCTGCTGCAATTTGGAAGTTTTGCATCATGTGGGGAAGTGATCTATGGAAATATTCTTGCCTAAGTAATTTAAAATCTCTTTTGAAGTAGCCATTGATAACTTCCACCACCCATCTGCAAATGGTAACGCAGCGGCTTCTATTTGCTTGAGCTGTAGTTAACTGGTGCTCGCCTTCTAACAAAGATTCTGGCATAAATGGTTTGTAGCCACATCCTTCCAACAAAGTAATGCTATCTCTAAATCCTCTATCTAAAATGAAAGCGTCATTATTTCTGAAATACAACCTTAGTGCAGAATTCTCATTACTGAATAAATTATTCATGATTACAGAGTCTGATGTAGTTGCTTTGTATGGGCCAAAGCAATCAACAATGTATCCATCACTGGCAACTATCAAAAATGGTTTCAGGAGATTTCTATACTTGTGCAAAGAATATGTATCTTTTTGAAACATATAATTGGAACTTTTATTGATATAAATATAATGTGCCGTCACAAATGACAACGGCGTTGTTATTATTTCCGAACAGCCCATTGGGAATGGTTAAATTGTGTAGAATCAATTCATCTCGAGTAATATGACCAATCCCCAGATATCTAGATACAAAATCTTGGCATAAAATCTCCCGTACTTTGTCCATTAAACACTCCAACGTTCGACGAGGCACTTGTACCAATGTGGCAATTCTCTCATCTGAGTCCCCTGTTCTCATCTTCAGCAGAAGTGCTGCCAAGCCCAAAGCCCAAAGTACCTCTATTCAGTTCAGAGACACGTGGTATTTCTCCAATTAAAATATTGAATTTTTCTTTAGAAAATCCTATCCAGTATTCAAATACTCTCTCATCCATATCCTGAATATTCTCAAAGTCAAGCGTGGGACTAAATGCATTTACAAAAGAAAAAATGTGCTGTATTTTATCTACGTTAAATGTAGCTATACTGTTTTCGGAATCATATAATGTATTCCATGAATTATATGTTAAATGTTGACTACATACACGAGATAACTTCGGCAAATAATAATTATGATTGTGCAGAACCGTGGCTCGTAACTTATCAGAAATATTGTGAAATGTGGTGCTGCTGCAATTTGTAAAGACACAAGTGTGTGTAGAATTGGCTGCTCGTCTATAGTTGGCTAATTCCACTGTTTGTGTCGGTTCAGGTTGGGTTGCTACCGTTGGCTGGGTCAGATTTTCTTCTTTTTCAAAATCAATCAAAAATCAAAATCAAAAGTCATTTATTCAAATTAGGCTGAGAATCAGCACTTTTCGAACGTCAAAATTACATAAGACAGTCCCCCAAAAAGCCCGCCCTTCACCACTTCCTAGTGCTTTAGCTGGGAAGAAGAAGTGGCGCAACAAACTCCCCAGCAGCACAGCTGTCTGTTCGGTTAGAAGAACTTGATTCTAAACAATTGCAAGTAATTACCGAAACGCCAATGACAAAAAAAAAGAAAAAAAATTGCATGTAAATAACACAAATACATAAATAAAGCCTTCGGGCCTAAAGGGCATGGCAGCTTACATAATGCAATACTGGAATTATTATACAAACAAATAAAATAAATAAATGATAAACTAGGACCATCAAAGTAAAATAAATCAACAGAACAATTACTGTAACAATGATAAAACCAAAGGCAGCAAGACGACCAGTCACCACAAGCAGCACCCGTTCACGAGCATAACGCAAAGGTCAGCCATTACCCCCCTCGCCATATTTGAGGGACCGCAAGCAGTGACATCTAAGGGAGCATGACGAACCTGCTGTTGGTTGCTCAGGCAAGAATAATATTATCAATTGTCGAGGTCGCTAGCTAACAATATATTGCAATACAGCTCATTAAAAACATTGTAATGAGTAGATCATGTCAATAATAAATGAAGACAACAAAATAATTGACTTATACCGTCAAATAAAAAATTAAAAAAATATATGAATTCATATACCCTGTCAGTTAGTAAGCTGATTCTGGAGAAAGAACACGAACATTGTCTTGAGTTAATCACAGCGACCAACAGTTCTTATCGTTTATGTAGTCGTTAATGGAATAATATGCCTTTGAACAAAGGTTGGATTTTACTTGAGCTTTAAACGCATTAAAAGGCAAATCTAGCAAAGAAGAGGGTAGTTTGTTATAAAAGGTTATGCCAAGCCCAACAAATGAGTTATGGACCTTATGAAGCCGGTGAAAGGGAGCACGTAGTTTGTTCTTATTTCTGTTGTTAACTTTGTGAAAATCACTGTTTTTAGTGTATAAGTGTATAATTTTGCCTAATATATAAGATGTTGGCGAAGATGAATTGAGATGCCACCGTGAGAATACCAATATCTTTAAAAAAATCTCTAAGAGAAACTCTGGCTCCTATCTGATAATGTGATTCTGGTTCTACATCTTCAGTTGTATCTAGTTGAGGTCTGCTTTCATCTTGACGATTCATACGTACAACCTCTCTTTTTGTGCGTAACCAGCAGGCATGACAAACACGATTAGAAGATGATATCTGAAACCAAATTATAAATAGTGTTTAAAACTGCTGCCTTATAAAGCGTGCAATGTAATCAATCTTTAACCATTTAAATTGCAAAAATAAACAAACCTCTCGCGGTGCTACTTTGCTCTGTATAATATTAATTATAGATTGCTGCATCTCAGTAGGGTTTTCTTTTAATATTTTGTCACTCTGTCTTCGCAGAGTTGAACAGCCACATAAAAGGCACACATTTGTATGCCCCATTGTACTTGGTCCAGCTTCTTCACTGCCAGAAACTTCTCTTTGTGAGTTAACTGCAGCCATTGCAAGATCTCTGCATGCCTCGCAGACATAGTCATCTTCCAAATTCTAGAAACAAAAAGTATAATACCCTTAAAATATAATGATTTATTCATTGAAACTTGTCAACTGTAATTCATGATATCTATAGTAGAAGCGCAATATGTTATTCGTATAAAAACAATATTCCTCTAACCTATTTAGTACAAAGCTTTAGATGGCTAATTATAAAATTATTTTAAAATCATGATTTTTAACAACATAGCTTGCAAGTAACAAAAATCAAACACAATGTTTTCAACTAGGTTAAATTATTTTGTTCTATGCTTATTAATAGTTATAAGCAATGAAGATAATCACTGTCTTGTAACATGACTAGTCGCCAGAAATACTTACAATTTGTGGGTATACCCAGCTGCAGATTAAAGCAGTGGCTCTCGTGTCAAGTGCCAACGCTGGGTATCGGCGCAATGTATTGACACATATGTTGCAGTTGACACAAATGATGCGTGTAGGCCTTACACGGCTTCCCATCGTTTTAAAAAAAGGATGCACACACAACAAAATCCAAGGTCTCAGGCAGAATCGTAATCCAGAGTGTCAGAAAAAATGTCGTCGTAAAAGCAAATAATCAGAATCCTTAGGCAAGCACTAGTCACAAATCAAATCTCAAGGTCCATAAGCAGAAGCAGTTGATAAAGTAGAAAAGCAAGGATAATCGATGGAATGGAACACTTAATACGAGATAAACTCGCAAGCAACTAACGACAAGTTGTGATATGTTGTCATGGCAACATTAAACGTCTAGTCAAGCCAGAAAAAGAAAAGTAGCCATGAGTATTTTATGTGATCAATAAAATAGTCAATAGAATTTTCATTAATGACGATTTTTTTGCCCGGCCTCGATAGGCCATAATCTTGATTTCATAAAACTTAGTAAATTATTTCGTCAGTATCTATCACGGTGACATAAGTAGACGCTTTCTAATTCCATTAACAATTTCGTCGCCTTTGTTCTTTATGAATACGACAATTATTGTGGTAACTGACGTGCTCAATAGGGAGGGTGTTCGGTACATTCGCACGTGCAATTTTCAATCACTTACTAGAAAGGTAGACAGTGCGGAAGGTGTAATGACTGTTCAGTACAATGAGCCAATACCAATTAACACGCCTCTCGTAGGTGAGTGCAATGAGTTTTCTGCATATTTCATATCCGGTACCGCGACATCGACTGTCAATACGGGGTGTATGATAATCAGACTGAGCAACAATACTCCCGTCAACTACCGACCCTATCGAATGTCTCATGCAGAAACACTTCGCGTTCGTAAGATAATTAAAGACTTGATTGTCAAAGGTGTTATTCGCGAATAAGATTCCGACTATGCAAGCCCAATTCTTTTGGTTAAAAAGAAAGACGGATCGGATAGGATGTGTGTAGATTTCCGTAAGTTGAATGAAGTCACAGTTAAGGATCGTTTTCCAATGCCGCGAATTGACGATTACATAGACCGATTGGGGAGTAATAGGTACTTCACCAGTCGTGATATGGCAACTGGCTTTCATCAGATTATTCTTCATGAGGAGTCTGTTCCACTAACCGGATTCGTTACGCCGGAGGGCCATTTTGAATATCGGAAAATGCCATATGGATTGGCAAATGCTCCGGTGGTGTATCAACGCATCACCTCAAAAACACTGCGCAAATTTATCAATGCTGGTGATGTACTTGTGTACATAGATGACGTCTTGATTATGAGCCAGACAATGGACCAGGGTTTCGATCTCTTGTACCAGGTACTTAGAGCTTTAACAGAATCTGGGTTTTCTGTCAATTTGAAAAAAAATTTCTTTTTAACGACTGAAATAGAGTATTTAGGACGTAGAATTAGCCAAGGTCAGGTACGACCGAGCCCCAGCAAGATAAAGGCCCTGATCGATTCCCCTGAACCGAAAAACGTGAGACAAGTCCGTCAGTTTCTGGGCTTAGCCAGCTATTTTCGTAGGCATATACCGCGTTTCGCTCAGAGGGCCGCTTGTATCGCTGCTCTTACTAGAAAAGGAATTGATTTTAGTTGGGGAAAAGAACATCAGGCCGCTCGTAAATAAATATTCGAATGTCTTACTAATGAACCTGTCCTAGCAATATATGATCCTTCCTTGCCGATAGAAGTTCACACAGACGCTAGTTCCATTGGTTACGGAGCTGTTCTACTGTCCAAATGCATGATGGTGGTCACAAGCAAGTGGTTGCCTATTTCAGCAGGCTTACACAAGGCGCGGAAAATAAGTATCACTCATACGAGTTAGAAACCCTCGCTGTGGTTAAGGCCTTACAGCATTTCAGACCTTATATTGTGGGTGTGCGTTTCATCGTTATTACTGACGTTGCGTTGAAGCTCACACAGCGCAAGAGAGATTTATTTCCGAGGGTAGCCCGATGGTGGGTATACCTTCAAGATTTTGATTATGGTCTCGATTATCGCAAAAGGCACACTTATGTTCCACGCTGATTATCAGAGTCGGAACCCTGTCAATGTGTGTACTGTTCAGAAACCTCAGAATTGGGCACGGATTGCACAGGCTGCCGACGAATAAACTCAGGTTCTAATACAAATACTCAATGACGGGCAACTAGACGCCACGCGATATTTCGTTAAAAACGATGTCCTTTATGTAAAATATTCCCCTACTGGCGACGCTTCCCGTTTCCTTTGTTATATCCCTAAAGGACATCGGCTTAGTCTCCTTCGTGTTTTCCACGATGAACTTGATCATTTTGGAGTTGACAAAACTGTTGATTCAATTATATAACAATTTTGGTTCCCTGGTTTGCGAAATTTTGTGTCTAAATATATTTCACATTGCCTAGTGTGCATTGCGCATAAGAAGGTTGCACGAGCCCCATTCCAACCTATTAGTTCTTGGGAAAAACCAGGCCTACCCTTCGAAACTATTCACATAGATGCCTTGGGACCTCTTCCCGAAGCCGATAGATATCGTCATGTTTTAATATGTAGTTAATTTTTTTACCGCCTGAGATGCACCAATCTAATGGGCAAGTTGAGCGTTATTGTCGAACGGTTTTAAATATGATACGTGTCGAAACTAACTATCGACAAAACTCATGGCCGACTGTTATTTGGAAAATCCATTTGGTACTGAACATCACCAAGCACAGAACTACGCAATGCTCCGCCCTCAATACGCTGGCGGGTATTGAAGCAGCAACTCCGCTTATAAGAAGTTTGGTGCGTGATGTTGCATTCGAGGGTTCCAGTCCTAATAGAGAGAGCCTACGTGAAATCAGCAGACAGAGAGCAGCGGAGCGACTCAGGCAAAATCGGCACCAGCAAGATGCTTACGTCAATCAAGGGAGGAAGCCTCCCAGAGCTTTTGAATTAAACGGTTTGGTTTTTGTGCGAAAGCAGGCTCAAGCAACCGGAAAGTTGGACTCATGTATGCGTAGCCCCTACCGCATCATGAAGACGCTGCCACAAGGACGCGACGAGCTCCAACTCCTGGCCGGCTCGTATGGGAAGTACACGCAGGCGGCTGCGGAATACATGATTCCTTGGCGCGGAGAGTGGACTCCTGAAGTATGTGCTGCTTACTTCAATGGTGAGTGCTTTATGCCTCTCTTATATATGAAGCTTCATATGTGTTTGTGTTATATTGTGATGTGTTGGGATAAGCTTCACGTAGTGCCTCTTTCCTGACCAAATCGAGTTATGAGTACGCCTCACGGCTAGCCTCTGACTCCGCTAAGTTATGCCACACAGTGCGGCATCTTCTTAGCTGAATATCAAGATGCGTCTTGATGTATGACTCACACGCTAATTTATCGAGACAAGCTTCACGTCGTGCCTCTATCTCGGTGGCTTAGTGTGTGTCAGACAACAATCAATGATGTGCGTGTCAAAATGCGTGGCATTGTGCCTAGAGCACATGTTTTTAATGTCTTGTGCAGATGCAGACCATGAAGATGAGGAGTCTACACTTGTTACTGCTGAGTCAGCGGATCAGTCTGTCTACCAACCACAAGCTGGTACTTCCGGGACACAGGCTGAGGCGGCGCGGCATCTCGTCGAGCCGCAACCACTGCAGCTCCAGGTCGAGCCTGAGCCATTGCAGTTCCACGTTGAGACCGAGCCGCCGCAGTTTCACGTCGAGCCCGAGCCACTGCAGCTTCACGTCGAGACCGAGCCGCTACAGCTTCATGACGAGCCTGAGAGACCTCCAGCAGACATAGAGCTCTCCATGCCTGTGCTGGAGACCGACCACCAGGGCTGAGGACATCGTGAGGGAGTCCGGGACGGCCTCCTGTCAGGAGAGGCCGTGTTGTAAATTAAATAACCGAAGAAACAAATTCGTATATAAGGAGGCGCTGCTCACAGCGCGCCCCCTCCCCCGACCCTTGCTCGACGAAGTGCCAGCCCGCGCCGTATCTGAGCCTATAGCTTTAAATTCCCATGATAATAATAATCAACAAAATCTGATCCAGCCTGTCCCATCTTGCTGTCCTCCCGTCAGCGACGCCCTAAGCCGAGGTCCGTACCCCACAGGGGGTGCCCTTAGCGAGCGTTCGCTTAGTAATGTAAGTATTTTTACGCCCCTGGCTGGAGGCTTTGAGTCCGCTTAAGGCAGCCACAGGATAGTCCGGTTAAGTAGTCACGACCTGACATGACCGACGACGAGACACGACTCAAGGTCAATTACGAGATGCAATACATAAAAAAAAAACAGCGCGCCCCTTTCGTTCGAGAGCCATCAGACTGACGACACGTTGTCAGAGCGACAGATATTTTTTAATTAATAATTTTGTGTGTTATTTTTGTTGCAAATTTATTAAATTGATGTTTTAGCTGCAAGATTTTTGATTTAAAAAAATAACTTTCCATCTAGTTTGCAAGAGTATATATCAGTAGAAGTAACATTTTTCTATTAATAGCGAGGAGAGAGCTTTCTTAAACTTTGATAGTGGCATTCTTTTTATTTTATCGGGTATTTTATTATAATTTTCGAAGACATTCCAAAAAAACTCTTTTTCATCAAAGTGAATTCTGCATTTTATGACGCACAATTGATTTATGTATTGAGAACGCACTGGAGTCTTTTTTACATCAGATTTTTTTTGAAAGAGGTGTAAATTAAATTTAACAAACAAGGCAGTCTCGTAGATGTACATAGCTGGCATAGTGAGTAGTTTTAAAGATTTAAAATGGGGTGCACAAGTTTCGGTCGTTTTTAAGCCACACATGGATCGAACACATCGTTGTTGTGCTTTAAAAACAGTATCTATTTCAGTAAATTGCCCTCGCTGTTAGAAGTGTCTGTGTATTAACTTTTTTTGCTTTGATTTTATTTAATTTCAGACAAAATTATTCGATATGCGGTTTCCATGTTAGTTTACTATCAATCGTTATACCTAAAAATTTAGCCTTGTTTGTATCTTCTATTTTAGACTTTTCATTTGTAACGTGAACTGGAGGTTTTTCACAACTTTGATGAAAGTGCATTACTTTTGTTTTGTTTAAATTAATTACTAGGTTATTGCTATTAAGTCAGTTAATAATTTTTTTTAGACAATCATTAATATCATTTTCGTAATAGACAGGATTAGTACACTTTACAACAGCTGTACTGTCATCTGTAAAAAAGAACGTCGGGTACTAGTTGTCTGGCATTTTTTTTTGCTGAACTAGTTTCATACTTCGCACTATACACTTTGTTTTAAATCTTTATTTTGATTGTTTTTCTTATAATTTTTACCTGCTTTGTGTGCCTTTTAGTCTGTACTAAATAAACGTTTCTTTATTTCTTTCTTTCTATATTGGACTCATAAAAACAAATCATATGACTCCAAACGCGAGGGGTTTACTAGTACCCAAATTATGGTTTTGTCATCTAACTACACGTACATACAAAGTTCCATTTCGATACGACTATTAGAAGTAGGTTAAAATTGACTTCTAAGATTTTATTACATTGTTACGAGGTATGCTAAAAAAGCGTGTTAAAAAGAAGTTTCGTCTTTGTTGTTTATGAACATACTAATCTAGTTTTCATATCAAATGGAAGTGGGAATACCGATTATCCGTAAGAAATACAGACTTACACCTCTCTGAAAGGGGGTTGGAAGGTGATCCATTTTTTGTTGTTTGTGTGCCTGGTTATCAAGTTTTAACTTTTCTAGACTTCGGGAAGTACCCTAGTGGTTTCATGTTATAAACAGACCAGCACGTCCCATTTTAATGGCTGTAGGGTGAAAAATACAAATTTCATATTTTTTTGTTGTACACGTATATGTGTAAATCGTGGCCTGCATACCGAGTTTTCAAGGTCTTTGGAAAATATTGTAGAGGTTTTATTTAATATACAGACTTGCACTTCTCTTTGAGGGAGTTGGAGGGTTAAAGTTTTTTGCAAATCCTAGCGAGAAAAGGTAGGTAGTGCCCCTGCTTATTGTTTTTGGCTCGTCTTGGCGGGAGTTCTACCGTGTCCCCAGAACCCACGAAAAAACTTGAAATTGTAGCTGAAAAACATGTTCTCTCATACATTAGTCAGTCAGCTGGGACTGGCCATCTCTTAGCTGCCACGGCGTATTTTAATTAAATTTTTGTTTTGATATTTATATAACGGACGCTTTTAACGTTCTTCATCGTTCTCACATGCATAATTTCAACATGTATGATGTAACCAATCTATTGTAAACATAATTTGATTTAAAAGAGTGTCCGTGGAGTTTCATGCCCGTTCTTCTCCATAGGTACCTACTTTGGAATGGGCAACTAGCTTCATTTTTCTGACCGACCGACTGTGACAGTTTAAAAGTGCCTGTTATTGGTATATTTGAAATAAATGCTTTGAGTTTTTTTGAGTTTTGAAGTGTCACACCATCTGCTGACAACCTTATTTTTGTCGGCTGTGGACTACACAGCCGTACACTACGTAGACAAAGAAGTCATCGGTTGTCTCTGGATTCTCCACGAGAAAATTATATAAGGGAAAATATTTCTAGACAAATTACTCCACGTCAGGAAAGGTTTCAAATAAATAGTTCTTATATTTCAGTGTATGGTGTGAAATAATAGATTTATTATTTTATTCAATAATTCATTGCTATTGAAAAATCAGCCCTAAGATGCTTAGCTTCATTCCGTCCCTGGATAAACATTATTATAATACAAGTTGGTACATTTTGTGAGGCCTAAGCTGAGCTTTGCATTTGTGTGAGTGCACATAGCGACGCGTCCTTTTGCTTGGCAATCGGCCTGAGGCGATGTGCGTCACTCGCGCGATCACATTGGAAGGATTGGTAATCACTCACACAAATGCAAAGCTCAGCTTAGGCCTCGCGGACTGTACACATGTTTGGCATCTCCAGCTAAGCGAAATAAATATTTTATTTTATTTCTTATTTAAAATATTACTATCAATTTATAATTTTACTTGTGATATTCTAGTGACTTCACCAGCACCAGTATACTTTGTATGAAGGAACGGGTGGGGTTGCGCTATTGACTAATATTTAAAGTATTGTGCAACTCCAGCCATTCAACTCACGACCTCTCACTCGTCAGTCTGACGCCTTCACCGTTTGGCGTGCGTTTGGTTTACTTTAGCTACTTCAACAGCATTATGTCATACGGCATTTTACTGTGGGGTCGGGCCGCTGACATTGAATCCATTTTTATTTTGCAAAAGAGAGCTGTCAGAGCCATTTACAATCTACGTCGCCGCGAATCTCTTAGGGAACTATTTAAGAAGATTAATATCATGACGGTGCCTTGCCAGTTCATTTATGAACATATTATGTATGTTAGAAAAAATCTGCATCTATTTAATAAAATAAGTGATAGACGTAATATTAACACTAGAAATAAAAATAAAATAGATCAACCATTTTTCAGACTATCTAAAGTACACACATCTTTTATGGGGTACTGTGTTTAATGTTACAATAAAATACCTTGTGAAATTTTGCAATTAAATGAAAGAAAGTTTAAAACTCATGTTAAAAAAACAGTTTGTAAACAAGCATATTACAAATTAGAGGATTATATCCTAGATAAGAATGCTTGGAAAGATGCTGGTCCTGCTCCATAGGTCAATCTAGAGGCTAGACAAAATCATACTAGTTGCTTATGGTATTGTATAATCTGTTATTTTTACTTTACTCACACAATGACTTATTCCTAGTTAATATTTTAGGAAAATCATATGTTTTTACAATGTCTGTAAATATGTCAGCACAATATACCATACCTATCACGTGATTAATTTATCTGCCTTTGCTTTATTTTTAGTTCTTTTTACCAATTGTGGAAAAGTATTTTTATTCTTGGTGCATCACATTCACATATAGAAATATAATTAATGTATGCAAAATACTGTATAACATTTTAAAAGAGAACGAAACTACTTTTTGGAAGTGGCGCCTAGAATCAGTTCTATTTTTAATATAAATTTTGACGTTCAAAAGTGCCTTTTTATGGGCCTATTTGAAATAAATGATTTGACTTTGACTTTGTTACGCAACTAGGGTGCTGAACTATGGAAGACAATGGCGAGCCCAACACTAACTCCGTCGAAGAGGCTGAATTCTGGTCGAAGCTTATGTAAAACTAGCTGTTCGTTCCCGGCGTCGCCTGCCATAAATTTCCTACAAAATAGCATCCAGATTTCCAACTTTCCCAGTGGATTGAAAAAAAAATGTTACAGAGGTATGAGGAACAGAATGTAAAGTTCACTCATCCTCTGACCAGACGGGTGTCGTGTTTGGTTTGCAACTGCCCAAAGAAGGATGTCCGGACGCTGTATAAATGCTAGTTTCGCGGCAAACTCTGCTTGCGCGATGTAGGTCTTTTGCGTGACGTCAATGTCACTTTCATAGAAACCTTGTCCTGACAAATACAAACACAATAAAACGAATTAGCCAAATAGGTGCAGCGGCTTTGAAGTGAAACATTTTTGGAAATAAATTTTTATTGATTTAAATTTATAAAAGGAAATCATCGATACAACGAAGAAGACCAATTTCAAAGCTAATTTCTAATTGATGTCCTAGGGCACATTGTTCTATCTCTCTCCCTAGGGATCTCCAGAGCCAACTTTGGCCACTAATAACTAATTGGCCAGTACAAATTTCACGTACAAAGTACACTCCAAACTTTACTAATGACTAAAGTGGGCAGTACGTATGTCTAAAATGTTGTATGATTTATAATAATAATAATAATTTATTTAATTCAAAATATTGTGGTACAGTCTGTTACAATTAATGTAATTTAACAATTTATGGATAAATCACAAGAGTAACAAATAATAGATCTGGCTTCCTAGCTAGGTTACATGGTAACCTGTATTAAGGTTCGCCAGCCCAGGCTCCCACAGAAGGAGTATAAGATTTAAATAGAGACTGCTAAGGACTTTATCGTTTTAACGTAAGTTACTTATAATACTAAGTGTGTGAAGTGTTAGCAATATTGTGTTTTTTGTGATGTAGATGTGGTGTGTATGTGATTAGTGATGTAGCTGTGGTGTGTAAGTGTTTTGTGATGGAGGTGTGGTGTGTGTGTATGTGAACGGAAGGGAAAGAGTTTGGGTGTAGTAACGGAGTGTTAGAGAAGTGACTACGTCGTCGTAGTTCAAACTGGATAGAAAGCACGATAACTGCTTTTTACAAATTTCGTAAGAGGATTGATGTAAAAAGATATGTTTGTTTATTCTGTTATATAAAAATGGCCCAAGGTAGTAATAGAAACGTTTAGTGAAGGCAAAGCGTCTGTAAGGTGGGTGATATGTGCTTTGAAGTTAAGGTGTTTATCTAGGATAATGCCGAGGTACTTTGTAGTGTCTGAAGAAGAAATTGTAGGACAGTTGCACGAGTCTGACTTGGCTTGACAGGTGTGAGCTTTTAGAGTAATGGGTGTCAAGGGTTGCGTGGTGGAGTTTAGAGAGAATGTTATCAGTTTAGTTTTATTAGTGTTTAACGTGAGTGAGTGAGAGATAAGCCAACTATATATTAAATCAAATCCGGTTTGAGCAGTCGCTTGCAGTTTAGCCCAGGATTCATCATAAAAGGTAATTGCAGTATCGTCGGCAAAAGAGACAATATTACCAGAGCACAGGAGCATGTTGCACAGGTCGTTTATGAACACCAGGAACAATGTAGGGCCCAAAACACTGCCCTGAGGCACTCCATATGAAATAGGCAGCTCGTCGCTATGAAAACTGTCGATTTTTACTATCTGCCTACGGTCTGAGAGATACGAATTAAAAAGCTGGAGTTGACCACCACGTACGCCTAGACATTCCAGTTTAGATATAAGGTAGGAGAGAGGAACGGTATCAAATGCTTTTGCAAGATCAATGAAGACTGTGAGGCATTTTTTGCGTTGATTAAGTTTATCAACGATTCCATTTATCAGTGTCAACGCCGCGTCAGAAGTTGATTTTTTCTTCGTGAACCCAAATAGGTTAGTTGACAATAAATTATTGCTTTCAAGGTATGTGCTGAGCCTGTTATTATTAAATTTAAAACCCAGAACATGTGTTGCGGTCACCGAAGGGACTTAGGTACATCCTTGCAAAGTATTTTAGTTATACTGAAAGCTCAAGTCTGATATAATATGATTTGGGAGTTTTAAAGGGATCAAACGTTTCTTGCTTTGAATTGAGTTTAATGGTTCAAATTTTTATTAGTTAACTTTTATAATAGATACTGTTTGACACTAATCCAGTCGAAGTTTATTTATTTATTAATATATTTGGGATCAGAAACAAAGGATTGACGTATACTTTTTAAATCACAATAGTAAAAAAACCGTTCAAGTGCGTGTCGGACCACGCACAAAGAAGGGTTCCATAGTTGGGATGAGCAAGAACACCTTGACATTGGAGTTGATACATGTACCTATTGGTACATCGATATAACTCACTGTCAATTCTCCAACTGCAAATGTAAGTTTGTATTCGCAAGTAAGACTTTTTTACGTGATAAAACTACAAGTTAACGATTTGCGGACTTTTCCTGTATTTGTTCTACGAGATCTTGCTTCTTGCCAAATTTCTTGATTCTAGGTCAACGGGAATAGGTTTTGGTTTATTTGCGAGTATCCACCAGGTATTACTTAATTACTTGGACAATTCTCGGTAGTGAGAACCGTCTTCAAGCTTATGAACGACACTAATTGCCGAATAGTACATAGCCATTATTGTTATTCGAATCTAAATTAATTAGGAGAATTAACATACACACACATTTCGCCAGTTATGTTTAAGTCCCATGTAATAGGGGTCGAGCCTATTGAAATGTGGGTGTACAGGTACACCTCTGCCCAACCCTTCAGGGAAACAAGGCGTGATGTTATTTTGTTATGTTAGGAGAATTAAGATATTTATATTACACAACATCACGCCTGTAATCCCAGAAGGGTTAGGCAGAGGTGTTCCTAGTCGACCCACATTTCGCCAGTTAAGCTTAAATCCCATGTAATAGGGGGCGAGCTTATTGCTATCAACCAGGCACAAATCCAGACTCCGGGCTGCTACTGATAAATTCTAGGTAGAAAAACCCAATAACACTTTGCCCGACCTGGGAATCGAAACTAGGACCTCATGCTCAGCAGTAGCTCCGCAAGAGCTTCTACCTAGAATTTATTATTAGACCAACGCGACAGTCCGCAGGTAAAAAAGCTCGTCACCCGTTACGTAACAGAGACATTCTATCAGCCAATTTATAAAGCGCAAATCCGTCTTAATAATCACAGACGCTACTCCATCTCAGTGTAACCAAACATTGGGGCTCCATGCAGGCTCGATAAAAGCTTCCAAAACAAATGCCTTGAAAGGGTATTAGACTCACCCAAGCCCGTCTTTAGTGCCTTAAGCCGTATAAGTAACATTGCTTTTATTTTCCCACTCTTTTCGTAATGGAATAAATAAGGAACGGACCCTTGTTTTATTTAAAAGCGTACGTATTATTGAGCGTGATATCTGTTTTGGTAGGTAAACTCTTATCGACGGTTGTCCACGCCTTAAGTTTTTGCCTCAGTTATTTATAGTAGTTGGCAGGTGCTCAACCAATGGGGTAGGTTATATACCTAAATGACAAGAGAAATATGAATGTAGATCAGCAGGTGATACAATTACCTTTCTAATGCCTATGTTTGTGCCTTTCTAAAGTCATATGTCTCATAATATTGTGTTAAATAATGTGTACTATTCCGAATGTTCATTTAAAATAAATTTTTAGTCCTAAAACATTTGCTAAAAATTAGGTTTCAGTGACAGAAACGAATCGCTGTAAATCCGACTCCACTCAGTCTTGTCTGCTCTACCATTTATTTTTATTTTCGGTGGGAAATCATCATCAATCATCGTGTTCCTTCAATTGCCTGTGCCAGGGCCACGGTAACTCTATCGAATGACCCACGACCCTGAGGCGTTGGCCCTATCGGACCCCGTCATTTCGTGCTGACATCTCTTTGAGCCGCGCGTGGAACACGACGCGCCGTCGACCCGGCCCTGGTCCCTAACGGACGGCAAGCTACCCATTGCACGCCGTCCGCAAGCCCGCGCCTACGGTAGCCGGGAAACTGCAGGCGTGAGGGCGCAAGGCTGTCTCCCTCACGCGCTCCGCCTCCTCCTTCGCAAGCATTACTGCTTCGCAGATGGAGGTGACGGCTTTCCATTGCCTCTCGCGCCGTGCCATGGCAATCAAACAATCGTGTCCGGTGAGGACCTGTGTCAGGCGGAAGGTGAGGACGCCGTGGCGCCTCTCCAACCACTCCTCAAAGAGAGGACTTACTGCCGCTATTGTGGCGTGCCCAGCACTGGGTTGCGACAATCGCACCCTCCATGTCACCATGAGATCCCGCCGGAGCTTTGTCCGCTGTATCGTGATATCTCGCGGCAGCGAAGTTACACCCCGGCGTTTTGCCTCCTCGCGCCACTCCCATACGTGCGCGAGGGCTTTTGCCTCCAGATCCCATGGCGGCAATACGGCAAGAAGGCTCGCCGCCTCGCAGGAGACCGTGCGGTATCCCCGGACGAGCCGGACGGCCATGACCCTTTGGGACGCGTTCAACCGGCTGGCTGGTCGGCGCCTCAAAGAACGCGGTCTGCTCTTCCCCTAGAGTTTAATTTAAAATCGCGTAGGCGCGGAAAACCACATGTTCACAATCAACGTTTACAATAATTATTAAATAATTTTGAATTTAGGACTTATAACTTTTATTGAAAACAGTTTTATGTCTTTTGTATATTATTGATTGTTATATTTATGACAAACGGATTTAGGACATTACATAAAATTTAAATTTTATGGCATGTGATATTATGTGATATTAAGTTCGGGTAAGTTATAATTCGGACAAACGATGATTAGGACAAAAAAAGTAATGGCATGTGGCGGCATCTACACCGCCACATGCGAACAACGCATCACACAAATCCTGCATCGCACAATCAAAGTTTACCGCGCAGCTAGCATATATACAACTTCCCGACAACAATCATCGGGCAGTTGCCCTCGAGATACGACATCCATCTGGTAGGAGCATCCTCCCTTCTCCAAGAGTATGCGTGAACTTTACACCCTGTTCCTCATATACCTTCACTGGTGACCCCGAGTATGAACGTCAGCGCAGCCTTCGTGCAACTAGTTCAGCGTGACGTCATCATCATCACTCCCGCAAGTCACACAGCCAGCCAGCAACAACGGCTTGAACGGTTGTCCTGACCATCAGCATGCAGCGTAAGCGCATACCTGGTCATCACCCTCAGCCTCATCAGCAACCATGGCACAGCACACTGCACATTCAGCCGGTCCACATGCATCCCTAAAGTGAGTGCTTAATCCCTCTCCTGGTCGACACCAGCAGTCAGCCACCCCGACTCACTGGGGCCTCTTCGCAGACAGTTCCGACTCACCGCGAACTATGCGACACCCGGTTCCAACCCACTGGAACCCAACTGGCATTGGCAAACATCGCAAGATACAAGACTTAGGCACTTTTAGGATACACTCTTCAGGCACTTTAAAATATGGATAAAAAAGTTAGTGACACAATAGGGAACCGTAACATGTAGTTACAAATAGTTTTTTTTACCCGACTTTCTAGATTCCCACTGTGTATTAATCTGATGTCAATTTTGTTTTTTTTTGTTATAGATTTGATAATTAAATCGGTATAACAATTAAGTTTTTTTATTGCTAACGGACCTTCAGAAATTCAAAAAATTCAGACATTTTCAAAACAGACGTCTTTAATTTCCAGTTAATTTCACACTTATTTTAATTGAACCGAATGAAATAGAAAATAGTTGGCATCGACTATCGAAATAGTAGTTAGCGGCCTTTTACGAATATTGAAAATTCGGGCTCGGCGCGTGGCTGCAAACGACAGCTCGGTCTTTTAGCGATATTAGACTCCATGTTTGTTCGAGTGTTCGAGGGAAAGAAACTATTCGGCAGCCATTTTATTGTTCGGTTTTTGTTTATAGAACGCCAATCGGTGTAAATCGTTCGGATGTTATAATTATTAAGGTTTTTGTTTTAAGAATAGGTATTGATGATGTTGGATGAACACGATCAATCTGCAAATAGGGAGAGATTGAAGACGCTTGATGCTCCTCGATCGACTATGAGGAGAGGTACGCCACACTTACAGAACTTAGCGATGGAAAGTTCAAAACCCACATCAAACGTGTCCTTATAAAAAAAGCGTACTATAAGATTAAAGACTACGTCGAAGACAAGAAAGTTTGGCAATAATTCCCTCTGCACATGTGGCTTCCCTGGTACCTCATAAACGGCATCACTTTGTAAATTTCTAATAACTGCTCCCAAATAATGGTGTTTAATTTTTATTTTTTATTATTAGATATTGACATATAAATAACTCTGACATAATATTTTCATTATTTGACATTATATACCTACAATTTTTAATTAGTTTTGATTTTATTCTATTAGATTATTTCTATATTTTGTAAATGTGAGAACGTCGTAGGCCTTGTGGATTGTAAATTTATATACCATTGTCTATTTGTTTAACATATGGTACTTTTTGACAGGCCTACACTGTCCTCCCATACCTATTAACACTGTAACTAAAAATAATGTAAAAGACAAATATTTTTAAAAGAGTAACCATGGAGCTTCTTGCCGGCTCTTCTCCATAGGAAACGACCAATTGGAACCGTGCACCTAGAATCTGACGTTTCATAAGTGCCATGTAGGTTTATGTGAAAATAAAATATTTTGATTTTGATTATGATTTTAACGAAAAGAAATAAAAAAAAGAAGAAGTTTCATACATCTTATGAAACATCCACGTTCATAAAATGTATGAAAATTCTTCTTCTTTCACAATAACATCGTTACGTTAGAAATTATAAAAGCGCACAATGACTAGCCATTTTATAGAAACAGCAATACCTTAAGCTCTAAGTTCCTTTTTTACTAAAACAAACCTACAAAAAATATAAAGCATGGCAGAAGTTGAATGTGCGCAACAATGAGAAACTTATTTACTCGGAGAAGAGCGGGACGATTCCGATATTTATAAGTTCACGGAAAATTGGCGACACAACACTCCAGCGTAACAACATAGAAAATATCTTGCTCACACAATATAGCTTTTTTTGGTATCGACATAAAACTGTTGATTTATTTGAGCACAGATTTGCAAGTATGCAAATTGTTTGAGTCGTTTGGAGTTGAAACACTAAGGCCGTGGGGTCCGATTGCTCATCGACTATTTTGGCACCTAGCCAAGCTGTTGGTCTACTGTTCACCTGACCATAAGGTATAAAATAAAATAAAAATAAAATGGCCAAAAAACTAGGATTGCCATCCAAAACGTCAATGCTGGCAGCATTTTAAGCACTTTTCATATTGACACCGACGTTGACGAATTTTTTGATTCACAATGAGCTCTTCTATTATTATATACTTGTATTTAAGATTTGTCAAACGATTATAATGCAATCAATAAATAGTAAACAAATGCCTGCAATAAATGTGACTGTTGAATTTTAACTTCTAAGTCTTAGGACTTAGAAGTTAAAATTCAACAGCTCATAAAAGTTGCTCCTTTGGTACGAAGCCAAAAAGTTTGTCTCATTAAAATGATTTAGTAATTATAAAGTTACATATTATTACCAGATCGCATATTGGATGATGTTTAATAAGGAACTTTATAATTTATTTGCGGTTTACTTCAGTTTTAAACTGATAACTTCGTTAAAGATTTCGGTGAATTTCTCTTAAAGTAGCTCTTAATTCCAATAATTTAATGATCAAGTAAAGGACTTCTATGGGAATTAAAACATGTCCTTACCATGTTACTTTTAATATTGAGCCACTCATTCCACCGATGACCTTGACTCGCCTCTCTCCTTGTCAAACAAAAAACAGGAAAATCAAGTAAAATAACATTTAATTATTGGATTAGTTCGCGAAAGATCTAGGAGATTAATAAAAACGTAATAATTAATGAACGAACATTTGAATGTTACGAGCTTGTGAAAAAATTCTAAACATGCTTAGGGCAGTTATCCATTCTTTATTTTTCCATGTCCTTTGATGGTCTTCGGAGCCGTAGGCCGCAGCAACTAAGATGAAATTCTACAATCTACAGTTATCTAGAAAATTCCGCCAGCGCCATTTCTGTCATCAAAACTTTCATTTAACATCTCTAATATCAGTGGAAAGTGATGAGAGATCTGATACCTACCTAATAGCTAAAGTTATGAAGGGTCAGTGAATGCCATCAGTCTTCAAGCCATCCTTATGTTGAACCGTCGTAATCAGTCCAACTTCAGAATTTAAATTCAATAACTTCTCTCTAGTATCAATTAGAACAGAGCTGATCATTATTATTTATAACTCAGTTGTTTTGTGCGCTGTAAATTATTTCAATTAATTATTTGCATATTTCTGTGGTTTGCTTTTGATGTCGTTAAAACTTTATTAAGTAGGTGAGAAAACTAATTCTACTCTTGTTTAATTGAAATGCGTGTATCGTCCAAATATTCTGACCATAAGCCGTAGGTTATCGCCGGTTTGGGAGTTGCACATATTATTGCTTATGTTTAGACAACTGTGAAGGTTCTACATGACATTATCTACATTGTTGGATCATTTAGCTCCCTTCAAAATGGTTGAGCTGAATGGGGCTGATCCATGCGTCATGTCTGTGAACGGGCGCCGTCATTTTGGACTGGTCATCTCTAAACGTTTTTTTTGTTTCTGTCTGGACGCTTTTTTGGTATTTTTTTATATCGTTCTCACATATAATTATTAGTTTGAAATTAATGACGTAAGTAATATTATTGTAACAATATAATTTAAAAGAAGAACTCCATGGACACATCTAGTTTCTTGCCCGTTAGTCTCCATTGGCTTATAAGCCCTATACCTATTAAGCTTTGGAATGGGCAACTTGCTTTATATTTCTCCGACCGACTCCTTGACAGTTCAAAAGTGTCTATAAATGTTTATATTTATTTTATAAATGCTTTTCTAATACATAATTATAAGTTTAACATAACGATTTTAAGACCCTTAAACCGATAGAAACAACCCTTGATGATGTTTAACATAAGCAGATGGCATCTTGTGTCCTTCTCCCCTTTGTTCAGTAACACTGACAAACACTTAAAAACCATTCGAAATATAAACACTTATTCACAATGAACGTTGAAATAAGATCGTCGGCAAACATCCCCTCACATTCATTCGATATCATGATCATTCGTTTACACAGTTCTATTCATCCATCTGTTCCCTCGTGTATTCTTCCATTCCTCTTTATCTTTTATCTACAAAAATTTACATTGTCGGATTTAATAATTATTTTGAGTTTCAGCTTTAACATTTCAATGGACGAATAGTCTAAGGATGAATGAGAATGCCAGTTGTTCAAAATACATGACCTTGGTTGTCAGAATAAATGATACACTTTCAGCAAAAATAATATTATTATGGAACTTCTTGCGAAATATCGAAAGACTTTTCATTTGGTTCAGTAGTCGGCTGGAGTTAGAATTTGTGTCATTTAAATCACTTGTCCTCCACCACCCACCTGTCATTTCATGAAATTAAATACTTACTTTAACGGACTCTTCTTCGGGTCGATGGTGCTTCTTAAATTAGTTGTGCTCAGTACTGTAGGTAGCAGAGCCAGTTTTGTTTATTAGATTTACAAAAGTGCAGGTGTATAGACACTTGGGACTTTCCAGCAAGTTGGTCATTTTCTGGACATCAACGCACTCACATGGGGTGTCGTACGGATCTGTAATCTTGCATTTTGTCATGTTGTATTTACAGTGGTAGACACCTGGGTACGCGATCTATTCAGTGCTATCCATAAAGGCCACTGCAATTCCAGGAGGCAGATGTTCCACGAGTTCGAAGAAGTCGGGTGGTGGTGTGTGTTGTTCATTCCACAGTTTGAAAGGTGCTCATAACACTCATGCCTTACTCTTCGTTAAATACAGAGTTTTATGAAAGTATTCCCATCAAACCAATGTCTTCCACGCTTGAATTTTGAACCACAGGATACATTTTAAAACAGTATGCAAACTGTATTCATGAATTCAGCATAATATGATTCTAAAGCCCCTAGCGTAGAAATTGTTGGTCAGTTATTAAAATAAAATAGCTGTTCAGTACATTTTGACCGCGTAGGTATTGCATTTTACTATGAAACAGAGGTTTTTTTTTTTTTTGAAAACCGACGAAAACTTTCAACGCTAGAAAAATTTCTAAGTCTAGAATCATATTGTGCTGAATTTGTGGTTGCAGTTTGCGCACTAGTGAATAATTTATCCTTTTTTGGTTAGGTCAAGAAGCCAGCCTTATCTCTTAAATCCGCCTTAGCCGCATCCCTTTTCCGTGCATGCATTTTGAGCCGGAAATAGCATCTTGTCATATCGGGCCGTTCTGAATAGTGGAGAATGGAAAGAGGAGGTAAATAAATGGGTTATTTCTATAATGGGAGCATGTAGCAAATCTGATGGATCCTTCAGAAGCCTGATGGGCGAAATATCTATTTTGTGAACCAAGCTTACATTCATCCTAAATAAAATTTCCAGTCTGCAATATTGGCTACAGAATTGTATTTACAAGCAATTAAGTGTTCAGTTCATAGAAATATTGTAGGAATAAATTACAAAAGTTTGCCAATTTAGTTCGTGTGCTAATAAGTTTACAGCAATTAATCTTTTGCACTTGTTATACGACTTAAATTCAACTTACTTTGTTGAAGGTCAAGGCAAGTGAACAATTCAATATGCCTGAGCGGAGTTCAGAATACTACAATAGCGGTCTTTCATCAACATCAACTCAAACTCAAAGCATTTACTTCAAATAAACAATTTACAGGCACTTTTAAACTGTCACAGTCGGTCGCTCAGAAAAATGAAGCTAGTTGCCCATTCCAAAGCGTTGTAGGTACCTATGGAGAAGAACGGGCAAGAAACTCCACGGACGGTAAAATAAGGATGAAAACAATTCAAAAATAACATTTAATTAAAATACGCCGTGGCAGCTAAGAGATGACCAGTTCCTACTGACGGTGCCCGTTCACGAACATGGCGCATGGATTAGCACCATTCATCTCAACCATTTTTGAGCTAGCTAAATGATCCAACACACGCACCACCATCAGCGAAACATTAGAGCGGCATGACATACTCTCAGCCGCCAGGGCACATTCAAGTCAATGAAAGACGTACCCAGTAAATGGTAGCTTTATAGTATGTACAGTAAGAGTTCAAAAGTGGATAGTCACGTTTAGGGTCGGATTGATGTAAACTCGCGGTACGACTGTATGTGTTTAAACGACCCACACCACAAAGATCGCAGTTTTGAACAGCACACACTGACCTATCGTAGCGTACTCGCATTGCACTGCACGAAACAAAATGTATTTCCGTCACTTTTGTTAGACACGCATCATGCGTGTGACCTGGTCAGTTTATGGCATTGCTAAAATTCGAGTTAATCCAATATGAGCTGGTAGCAGTAGGCGCCAATTGTTGGACTGAGAAGCCGCAGGCTTAGCTTCTGATCTCATTAGATGCAGCGCAGTTTTTTATTTTTGGTTTGAAATAATAATAATAATACATGTAAAAATGACGCTTTTTTTTGTTGATATTGCATTAATAAAGGGTTTAGAAATTAAATGCGTTACAAGTAAGAACAAAAATGAAAACAAATTTAGTTGTTATAACATATTACATATCTTCTTCAGCCAAATAGGATGTCAAGGAACTTAGAAGCCATTTGTTTTATTTTAACATGTGCGATATTAAACAAATTAAAGTGGATTTATTTCACATTAAACATTTTCTTTAAGAAAAGAAGATTGAAACTAAACCTCATTTTTTTATAATTTAATATACAGGATAACCTATTTCGGAACTTAAATGTTCTTGTTTAATAATTTATTTGCTGGGCTTCAGTAATGCAACTTTTATAGCGTGGAGTACACTGTGAACCATTTTTAATGACGCTTTTAATTAGTTCTGCAAAATGTCCGCTCGGTATGAAATTATTTGTTTCATATTCATTCACCATGTAAGGGCTTATTTAAATTAGCCTTCCACTTCATAAATAAGCGCTCTGACTAATAAGGATTCCCTCTTCCTCACGTCCCTTAACCCACAGACTCACTGTATTTCTCTAGAACAATGAATGTAATACTTGTGGCGGCATCTACACCGCCATATGCGGACAACGCATCACACTCGACGTCACACAAATCCTGCATCGCGCAATCAGTGTTAATCGCGCAGCTAGCATATATACAACTTCCCGACATTAATCATCGGCACTCGACGCTCGACTCTCGCCGCGGACGGACGTGTTTGTGCGCTCTCCCGCTCCAGTGTTGTGTTTCCTGTTCCTACTCGTCGCAACCACGTGACGTCATCATAGTCGCCCCGACTACTCCGATTAAAATAAAATCAAGCAATTGATTTTATTTTTAATCAATTAAAAAGTGCCTTTTTCAAGGCAAATCTCGTTTCTCTATCAGACGTTTTGTGAGTAGCTTCACTAGGCCCCTTCTGGGTAAAACCACAGTTTCGTGGTCCTCGGTTGAAACCTTACGGTGTCAACGAAGCCGAGTGGGGTGTTGACCCAATTCACACCCGCCGAACCCCTTCAGGGCGAGGCAGTTAGTTGGACGGGTCCCAGATAACCGGCCTTGGGGGATCTCCTAGTCGGCTCTGGTGACAGTTTTGCTTTCCAGCTACTCACCTAGTGTCTTTAGGGTGTGTCTACACCCTTCGCGCTAGACTGGTCAGGGCCCCGTTCGCACAATAAGACTGGCGACGGGTATACAAGCTTAGGGCTCACCATTAGGTACACATCTCCCTGTCTGCACCCGACAGGGAGGGAACTCATCCCCGGGCCAATCCACCCGGGGAGTTAGGTATAGGGTTAATAGGCTCTAAGTGGAAACTTAATCTCCACCATTCCCTCCCTTAGGCCTTCCCCCCACTCCGACCATGGAGGACGCCCTTATAGTGGCGTTCTTCAAGGAGGTCCTATTTAAGGACCCCGACTTCCTCGCCAAGTATGGCGCTAAATTCGCTGCACTGCAGCAGTCCGTCCCCGGTCCCTCTGACCTAGTAGGCACCGACAGCTCGGAAATCGCCACGTTTAGCGATGCCCTCGAACCCTCTCCGTCGCAACTTTCAGGTTGCTCGCCGCCGGCTGTCCACATGGACACCAGCGAGCCTTCCCCTCGCCCGACCTCGCCGTACTTGATATCGAGCGACGACCAGAGCTCCTCCCCCTCTTCCGACGAAGGCGTCTTTAAGACGGTCGGCTCCAAAAAAAGGAGCCTCAAACCGAGTCCTGACACAAAAACAAAGAAGCCGGCTATCGAAGCCACCTCCGCTCCCGTGGCTCCATCCGCCACCGCCACCGCCCCCTCTCAGGCCGCCTCGGCCTCAACCTCTTCCCTCAGCCACAGTGCTGCCAAGCCCGCTGCCCAGCCTTCTGCGGCAAAGAAAATCGCCCCCCCTCCCCCTGTGTTCATCCAGGACAAGGGGAAGTGGACAGACGTGTCCAAATGGTGCACCGACCTGCGTATAGGCTACACCAGCGCGAAATCTACCCAACAGGGTATTAAGGTAACCGTCCCGACGTCAAACGATTACAGAGAGCTCACAAAGACTCTCCGTCTTAGAGGTGTGTCCTTCCACACCTACGCCCTCCCCGAAGACCGTCAAGTCCGCGTCGTGATCCGTAGGATCCCGAAGGAGATACCCGCGGAAGATATAAAAGCCGACCTTCTGTCGCAAAACGTCCCCGTTGCGGAAGTCCACCGCATGCACCGCGCCCGAGGCAGAGTACCGTTCGACATGGTCCTCGTCGTCTGCCCTCCTACTGAGGGTCACCACCCTATCTTTAACGTCCGTTCCGTCTGCAACCTCACCGGCTTGCAGATCGAGAAGCCTTTTAAGACCGGTGTCATAGGGCAGTGTCACCGCTGCCAACTCTACGGGCATTCGCAGATGCACTGCCACGCGAAACCCAGGTGCGTCAAGTGCCTGGGCGATCACGGCACTGCTGACTGCAGTCGTCCTAAGGACCGCACCTTATGCACAGAGCCGCCTAGCTGTGTGCTATGCGGCGACTCAGGCCACCCGGCCAATTATCGTGGGTGCCCCAAGGCCCCTAAAACATCATCTCCCAAGCTGACGAAGCGTGCAGACGCCCGCCAGCAAAGGGAAAGCCCCCGCTACGCCCACGCGTGGCCTACCACACAACACCAGGAGCGACTCAGTCCTCAGAGGCCCTCGCCCTGGAACTACTTCCACCATCAGCAGGCTTTTCCAGCCTTAGCTCCTAGACCCGTTCCTGCGGCCATCCCTCCACTTATGGACCCCCGCATCCGCGTCAACGCGCCCCCAGTCATTCCTGTGCCTCTAAACAAAGCCGCTCCCGCCGCTTCAGCTCCACCCGCAGCCACCCGTATGGTCGGCCAGAATCCAATGGACGCCTTCAACGTGATCTCGAGCACGTTCACGGCCTTCCTTACCCCTCGCGCCAGGAAAATGGCAAGTGAAATTGTTGCCGCCAGAAATGCCGGCAACATTTATATGATCCAAAATATATACAATGCGTACCCGGACATTACGCAAGCCCTGATGTCCTTCAACAACCAACCCAACCCTAATCATGGATAAAGGAATCCTCGCGCGAACCAAACCCCGATCCCTAAAGTTAGGTTATTTCAATGCCAATGGCATCCTGCGACAACGCGCTGAAATCAGCGAGTTCCTCCGCGACCACCACATCGACATCCTCCTTGTTCAGGAAACGTTCCTTAAACCGAGTTACCGAAATCCGTTAATTGCAAACTATCGTACAGTTCGCAATGACAGGACGCATTGCCATAAGGGCGGTACCCTTATCTATTACAAAAAGGAGCTATACTGCATTCCCATAGACCCTCCCTCACTCTCACGATTAGAAGTGTCTTGCTGCCGGCTTGGCATGACAGGTCATCAACCGATCACCATAGTTTCGGCCTACCTCCCCCCCATTAATACTTCGGAGAACTTCCAACTCCTTACTGAAGATCTTTCTGTCCTTTTTAGCCTGAGTGACTCCGTTATCATAGCGGGTGATCTCAACGCCAAACATCCCTCCTGGAATAGCACCAGGACCTCTTCCAGAGGGAGACACTTGTTCAACCTCTCCTCCTCTCAGAATTTCGATGTCATCGCGCCGATGACTCCCACTCATTTCCCCCCCGATCCCAATCACACCGCCGATGTTCTCGACGTGGCGCTCCTACAGAACGTCAACCTACGGTTGGACTCTATAGAAGTGGTACAAGAGCTCGCTTCCGATCACCGTCCAGTAGTCATGAAACTGGTCCCCCGCATAGGTCTGCCCTATTCCACCCAACCCCTTCCCAACAAAGTGGTAACGGACTGGAGGAGAGTAAGCGATCGCTTAAAATCCACCACGTCCCCCCACTTGGACCCAATCCCCGATCATTTTGACTCTATCGCTGACACGACGGCCGCGATCGACTCATTCACAGCTCACGTACAATCAGTCCTGAACGATTGTTCAAGGGAAATTCCAGCGACGGATGACCGTCGCTGGAAGTTGCCGGACGATGTACGAGAACTGTTGAATGAGAAGAACGCGGCTGTCCGTGCCTACAGCAACTTCCCCTGCGACGCGAACAAAGCCCATATGCGTTACTTACAGCGTACTGTAAGAACACGCATAGAGGAGCTGCGTACCGCCGGCTGGAACAAGATGTTGAGCGAACTAGAGCCCACCCACCTAGCCTTCTGGCAACTCCAGAGGAAGCTCAGATCCGGAGAAATAGTCTCCATGCCCCCCCTGATCCGTCCCGACAAGACCATCGCCTTCGATGATGTCGACAAGGCTGAGCTTCTAGCCGACACTCTAGAAGTCCAATGCTCGCCTAGCTCTCAACCAGTAGACCAAGCTCACCTCACTGAGGTCGACGCTGAAGTCGAACATAGAGCCTCCCTCCCTCCCGTCGAAGACCCAGAGTATCCACTGCCCCCAGTCACGCCCGACGAAGTGCACGACCTCATCAAAGGTCTTAAGGCTCGTAAAGCCCCCGGCTCAGATGGAATCACCAATAGGGTTTTCCAACTTTTCCCTGCCCACCTGATAATGCTACTGACCACCGTCTTCAATGGTGCTCTGAGCAACAACATCTTCCCGCAGGCATTCAAAGAAGCCACCGTCATCGGTATCCCGAAGCTCGGCAAGCCAAAGTCAGAGCCTAGTAGTTACCGCCCCATCAGTCTGCTCAATGTCCTCGGCAAAATCTATGAGAGGCTTATTTATAAGCGCCTCAGAGACTACGCCGAGACAAAGGGCCTCATCCCCAACGAACAGTTTGGTTTTAGAACCCAACACTCGTGCGTACAACAGGTCCACCGTATAGTCGAACACATCAACTTCGGTTTCCAACGAGGTTTGATGACCGGTGCTGTTTTCTTCGACATAGCGAAAGCGTTCGACAAAGTCTGGCACAACGGCTTATTATATAAGTTGTACCAACTCGGTGTGCCAGATCGTCTCGTGCTCATCTTACGGGACTTTTTGTCGAATCGCACCTTCCGTTATCGCATCGAAGGAGCGCTATCCTCCCCCCACCCTATTCGCGCAGGAGTCCCTCAGGGCTCTGTGATCTCTCCTCTAGCTTTCACGCTATTCACCAGCGACATGCCAAAGTGCAGCAAGGCGCAGTTGGCCCTGTTCGCAGACGACACGGCCATCTACTACACCGGCCGTGATGAAAATTCGATAGCTCGCATTCTCCAAACCCAAGTGAACAAGCTTTGCGCTTGGTTTAGAAAATGGCGAATCGAAGTCAATCCCGACAAAAGTCAAGCGGTTCTTTTCTCAAAGCCGCGTCGCAACCCCTCACCCCCTCGACCGATCACCATGTTCGGCAAGCCGATCCCTTGGGAGAAGCGAGCCAAATACCTGGGTGTCGTACTAGACGAACACCTCTCTTTTTCAGAGCACATTAAGGCGGCTCGTTCGCGCGCCGCCTTCGCTCTAGGTAGACTTCACTTTGTCCTCAATGCACGTAGCAAATTGTCACTGAAGTGCAAAATGCGTATCTACACAGCGTGCATCCGCCCGATCATGACTTATGCCAGTGCAGTCTTCGCACACGCCAAGCCCGTTCGCTTCAATAGAATGCAGACCCTCCAGAACAAGTTCCTCCGTAGGATAACAGGCTCCCCCTGGTACGTTCGCAACGAAATCCTTCACGTTGACCTCAAGATTCCCACTATCCGTCAGTTCATGAAACGCATTTCAAAGCGTTTCTTCGAGACCGCCGCGAATCACCGCAACCCTCTGGTTGTGAAAGCCGCTAGTTATATTCCCTCCTCCATTAGTCATGTCCGCCGTCCCAAGCATGTCCTCACCGATCCCGATGACCACATAACTCTCATTCAGGAGAGCAGTAGGGCCACCAGTACAGTGCACAAACACAGACCGACATTCCGACCTCGCCGCCGAGGTTCCTCGCGAAGATCCCGACGTAATTGTCCCCCCCGACCCTTGCTCGACGAAGTGCCAGCCCGCGCCGTAGCTGAGCCTGTGCTTTAAATTCCCCGATTAATAATAATCAACTAAACTTGATCCAGCCTGTCCCATCTTGCTGTCCTCCCGTCAGCGACGCCCTAAGCCGAGGTCCGTACCCCACAGGGGGTGCCCTTAGCGAGCGTTCGCTTAATAATATAAGTAGTTTTACGCCCCTGGCTGGAGGCTTTGAGTCCGCTTAAGGCAGCCACAGGATAGTCCGGTTAAGTAGTCACGACCTCTCAAGGTCAACTACGAGATGCCATACCCAAAAAAAAAAAAAAAAAATTAATCATCGGGCAGTTGCGCACCAGATACGACATCCATCTGGTCGGAGGATCCTCCCTTATCCAAGAGTATGAGTGAACTCTCCACCCTGTTCCTCATATCTCTTCATACTATTAGACATCTCTAAGCAAAATGCTATTTGTAACACTTACTCATAATTAACTAATTAAATCAAATAATAATTTAAATTTAGTATAACATGAAATGTTTAAATGATAAAAGTCAAACTTAGTCCGGTTTCAATATATATTTGTGTTACATACACTTTTACGCAGCGCAATAATATAATATTCTTCATTTCACAGCATTTTGAAAATTATAACCACAATACCACTAATTTACAGATTTAAACATTCGTCACTAACCAACAAAGTTCAATTAGGTGAATAGTCGTTACGAATTGCATCTACCTCACATAAATCGAAATAATTTACTCAGTTTTCTGTGGTCTATCTACTAAGGGAAAGGGAATACTATAAAAACTAGGATAATCGAAGATCTGGAGTACGTGGTGACCCTGATTAGAAAACACAAGAGCCCAACCAAACTATTAGAGATCGACATACCGCCTTTACAAAAAATATTCAACTTGGTGGGCCGCTTCATTTGATGTCAAAAATCGAAGGTCTGAAGTATCTGATGAAGAACCTCTCTAATACAGCTGGTCTCAGCTGTATTAGAGATATGGGAATGCCCCCTTCTACTATTCGTACATAAAAAATCGACTGCCATTGCAAAAACCCAGCGTAGTGGGACATATATTATCTTCTAATTTAATCTAGCCTATAGCGTCCCACTGCTGGGCGAAACCTCCCCTTCTGCTTTGCCCACGTTTCTACAAAAAGAAGTGAAATCCCACCAAAAACATTCTGTAAAAATCTAGCCAAGCCTCGATGGAGCTGCTTATTTATCTCTAAAAATAAATGAAATCTAGACAAAGTTGTGCCGTGTCTAAGGTTCCTTACTGCGGTTTATTTATTATTATAGTTAATGTTGTGTGACTTGGCCGTTGAAGGGTACACAAGGGTACATGACACCATTGCACCAATCTGTCGCCAGAACCGCTATCCATTGACGATGGAAAATTGCCACTTGGAAAACGTTGATTTATCACTAGTCAATTGTAGGCTTGATAAAGCTGCATATTTCAATAATACTTATGTATAGGCGAGCCTGAAACAAACAGTTAAAAAAAAATATTTCCAGCACAGACAGACTTTTAATCATTGATAGTTACATAGGTAGTTATAACAGACATAACATAACGTGTAAACAAAATTGATGAAATTATGAACTACTATCAATTACAGACAGAGTGAGTGTGTGTGCGTGTGTCTATAGTATAGAAACAACTTATAGCAGAAGGTGGTTAGTGAAACCGAAGCATCAATCTGTTGCTTTGTGAGATTGCTTAAGCACTAAGGAGCGCTATTGTACATAGTACTCACATATGGCTCAAGCAATTATACAGTACTAAAAGATTGAGTTTATACAATGCAAAGATTTTTTTTAATTCTTCTGCAGCTCTGACAGTATTTTTAAAATGTTAATAAAGTAGTTGATGCGTCCTTGTGAAGCAGGACCAGCGATTAGCCAAGCATTTTTATCAGCGATGTAATTCCCCAACTTATAAAATGCTCGGTTTGGCATATGTGTGCGTTTTATACAGGATTTAAATTTGGTTTCATTCAGTTGATGTATGTGGGGAAGCATTTTATAGTTTTAAACAGTACCCCATGAAAAATGAGTCTACTTTGGCCAGCCGGAAACGGTTGAACAAATTTTTACCAAATAAATTAATAACACATCGTTGACTTAAATACTTGTAACATGCAAATATTGGTATATCGTATGAAATTAAACGTTTAATTATCTACAACATAATTGAAGAAAGTAAAAGAACACAAACCTCGAATTTGGAAATAAATTCAATTCGTGGTTGTTTAGCCTTTGCTTGTTTCACACTTTTGTGTTAAATCTGTCAAATCAAAATGACAAAAGGCGGTCCTTGACGTCTTTCACCATCAACATTGAATTACTATCATGTCGCAAACACCAGAAGAATGTACACGTATCGTCACTATGTTAGAAGAAGGCAGTCGGCGAAGTACAACAAAAATTATAATAATATGCGTGTCATTTTCTACAGTGCAGCGAGTCGTCCAACGTTTTCGAGAAACTGGGCAGAATTTAAGAAGACCTCCTGGGCCGATTCCTACCGGTAGACCGTAATGTACTTGGGCACGCCACAATAGCGGCGGTAAGTCCCCTCTTTGAGGAGTGGTTGGAGAGGCGCCACGGCGTCCTCACCTTCCGCCTGACACAGGTCCTCACCGGACACGGTTGTTTCGGGAGGTTCCTGTTTCGCATAAGGCGGGAGGAAACGCCCGGGTATCACCATTGTGTGGATCGCCCGGAGGACACGGTGGAGCATACGGTGGAGGTATGCCCAGCTTGGGCGGAGCACCGCAGTGTCCTCGCGGAGGCGATTGGCGGCGGCGATCTCTCGCGTCCGGCCCTGGTCCAGGCGATGGTACGGAGCGAGAAGGAATGGAAAGCCGTCACCTCCTTCTGCGAAGCAATAATGCTCGCAAAGGAGGAGGCGGAGCGCGTGAGGGAGAGAGCCTTGCGCCCTCACGCCCCTAGTCGCCGCAGGAGACGCCCTGGGCGTCGGGAATCGCAAGCAGATTCCCGGCCACCGTAGGCGCGGGCTTGCGGACGGCGAGCCATGGGTAGCTCGCCGTCCGGTAAGGACCAGGCCCGGGTCGACGGCGCGTTGTGTTCCACGCGCGCCTCAAAGAGATGTCAGCACAAAATGACGTGGTCCGATAGGGCCGACGCCTCAGGGTCGCGGGATATTCCACAGAGAAAACCGTGGCCCTGGCACAGGCAACTGAAGGAACACGGGTGGGTTTTAGTCAGTAAAAGTCTGACACGCCCTCCCGCTCCACCCAGAGCGGGAGAAGTCATTTGATGATTTCCCACCCAAAAAAAAAAAAAAAAAGACCGTAATGTACTACGGCTCGAGAGGATGTAATGTGAGATATGGCGGTCTTTGTTTACTTGTCCGTGCAAGTGCCCGTAATAACCACGCTACAATTCGATTTATTTTTACGAAAGTGCTGTGGCGTTGTAGTAAATCTTCAACTACGCTGCTTTCCGGATTGCTAATTTGGTCGGTTACAACTTGCTTTCGGACCTCTTCTGCCGTCGCATATTCTGCTTGTTCTCGCTTTGGTTTAAAGTCGGGTGCCGAAAGCCAAGCTCGGCCCCGCCACCACAACGTATGCTCTATCGGCTATATATGAATCGGCTGGATTTTCCTTATTTAGTACATAATGCCAAACATCAGGTGATGTCACGCAAATAATTTTCTTCACCCTATTCGCTACGAACGGCTTCCAACGTTCCGGATACCCTAGTATCCAGCTAAGGACGACCTTAGAGTCGCTCCAAGCAAAGATTTCGTAATCCATGCTGCTCATGCTAGTGACTACTTTAGTTAGTAATCTGGTTAATAGCTCTGCTGCATATAGTTCCAATCTAGGAAGCGAAATGGACTTGCTTTTTGGTACTAACCTTGTTTTAGCTGCGACTAGTACTACCGACACTTCATTGTTTGATACTATTCTGGCATATACGACACATGCGTACGCTTTAAGAGACGCATCACTAAATCCGTGCAACTGGATATGGTCATATCGTCTGCTTTGCAACCATAGTGGAATTTAGATTTTGTTAATACATCCCATATCTGTAGCTAATTTGACCCACTCATCGTTAATCTCGGCTGAAACTTCATCGCTCCATTGAATTTCATCTAGCCAAACCTTTTGGAACAACAATTTAAATTTCGTAGTTAGCGGCGCTAACCAACCTAGAGGGTCAAATAACCTGGATATTTCCGGCAGAAGAAACCTTTTTGTTAGCTTCGTAGTATCCACTGTTGAAGAATATTGGAAAGTAAATTCATCTGTTTTTTGATACCATCTCAAGCCCAGAGTTTTCGGTGTTTTCTGTCTTGAAAATGAATAATGGTGCTTGATTATTTTGCTGTGATGAATTTATATCTTCCAATAACTTTTTTTCATTTGCTGACCACTTTCTCAGCACAAAGCCACCGCTGCTTAGACACGAATTTAGTTCCGCTACGGTGCTTTTCCCTTCATCAATAATATAAGCGCCTGAAACTAGATCATCCATATAAAAATCTTCCAATATTATTTTTGCTGCTGTAGGAAAGTTCTGCTTCTCGTCCGCTGCTAATTTTCGAAGGGTCATCATCGCTAGAAAAGGTGCTGAATTCGTGCCAAATGTAACCGTCGTTAACTGGTATGCCCTAATTGGTTGCCCAGTTTGAGCTCTCCAAAAGATTTTCTGACGTTTTTGATCTGGCTCGCTTACTAATATCTACCGATTTTTAAATTTTTTCGATATTGGCAGTAAATACGTATCGATATTGTCTCCACTTAAGCAAAAGTGCCTGCAGATCTTGCTGCAAGTTAGGTCCTTGATGCATGACATCATTGAGGCTAAGTCCCGAATATGTTTTTGCAGATGCAATACGACACGTAGCTTTGTAGTGGAGGATTCCGCTCGCTGAACCCCATGGTGAGGTAAATAATAATCTTTTCCATCGCTGCTAAGAGTCGCATTGCAACTTCAGATGACCCAAATCTTCATATTCTCTTAAAAATTGCTCGTATTTCTGAGCTAAAGTTCCTTGCTTAGTAAGTTTTTTCTAAATTGCGCTAGTGCTATTTCCTTTGACGATCCTAGCTTTTCATTCGCTTGCTGCTTCATCGGCAACCTAACTTCATAACGACCGCTTTCAAGACGATGAGTCGTTGTTATGTAGTACTCGACACATTCTTGATCTTCCGCTGATATTTCGTTTTGCTCGTTAATATCCTCAATTTGCCAAAATTTATGGATATCCGCTATATTATTAACGATGACGTTACAATGGAACTGTGGCTTTACGGTTCCACATTGTACCCATCCTGGCTGGGTTTGCTGGGCTAAGGGCGAAGACGAATCAGGACCTCTTATCAAACCATCCAATATGATAAGAGCATAGGCGTCTGCCCCGAGTAACAAGTCAACTGGGCGACTTGTATTATAATCTGGATCCGCTAAATTAATATGTCCAAATGCGACCACGAAGGCTTTTTAAACGATCGGTTTGGTAAGTTTTTGATAAGTCCTTTCATTATCAAAACATCCGTATGGAATTTAAAGCTGGTAAACATGGACTTTCATGTAACGCTTAGCTTGCCTGTACAGTTAGATTCTTTTTCTCGTATTCCGGAAACTGCCCCATCAAACTGCTGACTTTTTAAACCTAATTGCTGAGCTGCTTTCTCTGTAATCAACGATACCTGTGAGCCCTGATCGATGAGAGCTCTGAGGACAATCTGCGTGCTATCTGCTGCTGTCACCCTTATTAACGCTGTAGTTAAAAGAATCTCAATGAAATTTTGCTGAGATGCGTGAACACCATTGCTGCTGCTTTGCTTTGAAGCCTCTCCTTGCTTGAGATCTTCGTCATTGGTATTTTGCTTGCCCTCAGCAAATGAATCATGCAATATCGTATGATGCCTGTCCGAACACGTGAGTCATCGTTTCTTGGAATGGCATTTATTACCATTATGACAACATTTTAGCTGTTTGGTAGCTGTCGTGGATTTTTTAACGATTCTATATACTCGGAATAAGAGTCACTATCCAGCTTTTGCGACAAGATATGTGCAATTAGAGGGTCCCACGTGCTAATATCCACAACTAGGTTTTTGATGGCGTGAAGACTTTCTAACGTGACGTCATGCATTTTTTTTAAAGGCTGAAAATGATTGCTGCTGTATAACGGGAAGATTTAGGAACACATTGGCGTGCGCTATAAAAATAATCCTCTTGTTATCAAATCGATGATTTAGAAGCTCCCAACAGACGTTATAGTTGTCGGCACTGATTGGTAGGTGCTGAATCAAACGCTCCGCTTCACCTTTTAGCTTGCTTTTCAGGTATTGCATTCTTGAGCGTTTGACAATGCGTTGTTCTTATGGATTGCTTCGCTAAATAGATCCTTAAAATGCACCCATTGCTGGTAATGGCTGTAAATACAGGAATATCCATTTGAGGAGTGGATTTCTCTCGATATGATGTCGACCACATCTTGGAGTTGATAGCCTTTTTCAAGCTATTAAAAGTACGCTCGTGTTTGCTGAAGTAATATTTATAATCTTCTGTTACATCTTCTCCCGATTCACCAATGATCTCCCAATGAAGGTTATCAATAGTGGTCCACCGATTGTGCAGGGTTCGAAGGGCATCTTCGAACTCCCACTTGTGAACGATGGTTTCGACATCAATATTGTCGACTGCTCTAAGAAACGCTTTAAAATTGACCGACTGCTTATGGAGCATATCGTCAGGCTTGCTGTTAGACCCTCTTGATTCGAAGGTCGGAGTTGCTATTGTTGGCGGTTCCGGCTGTCTCGCTGAAGTGCCGGGCGCCTCTAGCTGTGCTGTTTGAGGAAGAATCGGAGCTGTCTGAGCTTGCTGCATCAACTGTTCTTTATATTGACTAATAAGCTCTTTTGCTGTTAAATAAAACTGTTTCGTACTTTCAAATTCAGACTTGATGAAATATTTATGCTTCGTCTGTTCAAAAGAAAGAGTCTTTTCATGATTCACTTGGAAGTCCTCACAGTACTTCTCAAGCAACTCGAGTCTACGCTTACAGTTATCTAAAGTTTTACGCTCTACGCTATGCTTTTTAAAATTGACTACAATTTTTCTATTGCTCCCCGCTGAAAAAATAAATATGTTTGAAAAGAAACTTGCAAGATTTCTAAGGCTTGTTCTCCGCCCTTCCGTTTTAATATCCTATTTTTTCCAGACGCTAATTTAGTCATATGTTATACATCCACGACATTTATTTTCTATAAAAATGTATTATTACTACGTCAAATCACATAACATTATTATGACTTTTGCTATTATTGATGAATGAACTAGGGATTGCAATCCGGAAAAGAGGATCCGGTAGGATCCTCTTTTCCGGATCCGGTGGATCCGGCATCAATAAACATTTACCGGATCCGGTAAATGTTTATTGATACCGAAAAACTAAACCCGGTTAGGGTTTAGTTTTTCGGGACTGAAAAATCGTGAAGTGAACTTGAACCGAACCAGTGACTATTTGGATTGCGGCGGTTCATAGCTTAGCAGTGACTGTGGTGGTAACCTTAGCAGCGAGACTTTAATGGGAATATATTGGAGTGCCCAATATATTCTCTCAGCGGTAGCAGCAAAAGCGGTGCTCACTAAGTGCCCTTCCAGCAGCAGGGAGTTTACAGCTTACACTAGCGATATCAGCGGATCACTGGCGTGGGAAACAAACCTCGTCAGTTTAGCAGCGGCAAAGGATTTTTCCAAGTAAAATCGTTCAAATTTTCTTACACCAGCAGCGAGATGGAGAGCCTCTATTTCATTCAATCGATCTCCGATTGAATGAAATAGAGGCTCTCCATCTCGCTAAAATAATTGTCGTGGATGTATAACATATGACTAAATTAGCGTCTGGAAAAAATAGGATATTAAAACGGAAGGGCGGAGAACAAGCCTTAGAAATCTTGCAAGTTTCTTTTCAAACATATTTATTTTTTCATAAAATTTTCAAATAATAAAGTGGGTCTATCAATAAAACTACCAATTTGGAGAAAAAAAATTGGCGAAAATAAAAGTAAAGAAAAAAACAAAATCTTCCGCCCGCTTCTAGATACCTTCACTTTGGTAGGCGTTGATTCGTTTTGAAACACCCAAACCGTGGACTGGCGCGTATGGCGCTTCGTTTCTGGATCGAATTGATAAATCCAAGACTCATCTCACCTGTAATAATGTCGTAAACACAAATAATTAATTAGACAATAGACGAGCTTGCTTCAAATTTTTTGAGCATCGGTGAGGTTGTGCGGCACCCAGCGTGAAACTATTCTCCTCATGCGGAGATGTACGCGTAGAATTTCGTGAACGTTTCCAGATCCAACCTGGAGTACTCGTATGTGCTGAATTTCTTGATACGTAACTCGCCTATTATTGTCTTGGATTAAATTTTTCACTGCTAGCACTTTTTCTTCCGTAACAGCCGACAAAGGGCGACCACTTCTTTCTTCATCCTTCAAAGTTAGTCGATTGCGCTTGAATTCGTTACACCAACGATACACGGTTGCCTTAGAAGGGCCTTCATCCATGAATGCCATTTGAATTCAAGTTTCAGGCGACACTTTAAATCGTAAAAAATCATAGAGCGAACATGTTTCCGGCGCAGATCCATTTTTCAATGACACACGATAAGTTAAATTTGCTCGCAAACAATGTGGAAGGAAATAACGGAATTAGAACGTACCTATTTTTCCTTACAAATAATTATATTATTATCAAAATAATGTATAACTGGCCAGTCTCTTATACATAAACCTTTTTTTTCGCTATACTTTATCAACACAGATACAATTGAAATCACAATAATAAGATCAGTAACAATAATAATGAGTCGTTTTTTATCGCTGGCGACTTCGTCGCATAGACAATATTAACGCAGACACTGCATGCGAAAGGACTGTGGGACAGAACTTTTCGGTAGCGCTTCCTACTAGGCAAGATCGGAAGACTTTTCATGTTCAATGGAGGATTTAGCACTCCTCCATTGAAAATGAAAAGTTTTAGCCACACCTTTTATGCGACACATTATTATTTTTCGACATGCACGCGAACGAAGTCGCGGGCACATCTAGTTCAAAATGAATAAAACTGGAATTTTCAAAATTCAAATCATAATCTAATCTTTCAAATTTAATTACAACTTTATTGTAACATTGATTACCCCAGAACTTAAAATTCGTACAACCACATCACTAAACCAAATTCAAAAATAGAAAATTTTGAGGGGCCGTAGTTGCTTACATCTTTGGCAAAATTTTGGATTATGGTTTACGAGTATCAATACTAAGCTCACTACACACATTAACAGCTCATGCAAATCAAATAATCTTACTTCCCAGTTCTAATTGTTTGATGAATATTCATAATTAATTTAGTTGCGAACACCCTCCAGAGCGGTGGTTCTAAAATTAACAATTTATAACCAGATTAGATGCGCCCATGATATGGCGGCAGCCATTGCTTTCTAACATTTTAACTTCGAATTAGAATTTTTAATTTGTGTTAAATGTGGATAATTGTTATTGTTCTATTTAATATCGCCCTGCAGTAATAACCTCACTATACCGGGTAACAAGGGGTTCAAGTTCATTCCTCGATGTCTTTTATTATATAAAGTAAATGGCTGAAAATGTTTACCAGTTCTTCCCAACCAACAAAATTCAGGACAGAAGTGATTTGGGTGCCATACTGTAGAGGGTCGTCCTGCTTTTGTTATTATTATGTCTGCCTTAGCTTTTCTCTTTGACAAGATTTGCTACCTATGTTAGGACTAATACATTCTATCAAATACCTAATATCAACAAGAAAATCTATTGTAAACACACTTCTTCATAAATATAAAAATAAAATTATACATATGGTTTCAGTTTCATGTAATCTACTTTTAGGGTTCCGTAACTCAAAAGGAAAAAAAACGCAACTCTTATAGGCTCACTTCGTTGTCCGTCTGTCTGTCTGTCACTCTCTTAAGTTGAAATTAATTTCAAATACGCAAGTCTCCGATACCTTGGGGCTCTAAAATAAAAATCAAGCTTCTTAGTCAACGCAAAAAAAACGGCGACTTATGCGACATATTTTGGTACTCGCAAATAAATCAATACCTGGGTACTTCGCTTTCCTTTCTTCCTTCCCTCTTGGTTGACCTAGAATCATGAAATTTGCCAAGAAGCAAGGTCTCACGGTACAATTTTTTTTTGCGATTTGCAGTTACAGTATGGACCGTGGCGTATATCGATGTATGGGAGAACGTGTTTTGAAAAAACAATGTTAAGTTTGTTCTTGGGATTCATCTCAACTACGAAACCTTTGTGCGTAGTCCGACATGCACTTGGCCGATTTTTATAGAAAAACGCGTGTCTTGACAGACTTACCTAACGATTCTACCAATTAACTGACATCATGGTTAGCATAAGAAATATACATCCTTGAAACATTATTTCAGTTTAGTAACTAATACGTAATTTTATAACTAAACAGCCAAAAAAAGCAGTAGACAATCAAAACTCAAGCAATTCTGCGAACTCTGTGATACCTCTAATTAATCTACCAAACTAATAGAGGGATGGTAATTTCCGAGATTGAAAGACGTCTGAAACTTTGGGAAGTACCGAATATTTCCTAAAAGTTTGTTCAACGGCATGCTGCAGGCGACCCTTGTCAGAAGCTTGCCGCATAAACCTTGTGGCATGTGGACTATGGCTCACAGCTAATCTCTTTCTGATAGCTGTAGTGTAATGATAATCTGTAAAGTAATTGAATAGACCGTAACAAAAGCAAAGACGGGCAAATATAATGTGGGAGGATTTTCTGTTGGCAGATTCTTTTGACTGTGAGTGTTATTTGGAAATTCTTTAAAAACCACTTTATTCTAAATAGGAGTAGGAGTCCAAATTAAATAAAATCACATTAGTTTTGTTAAGCTTCTCAGATGATGTGAATAAATTGCTATTGCTATTATTCTTTATTATCGCGCGACATTTAATTCAATTTGAACATTCAATTTCACGAACACCCACGAACGACAACATTGTTAGCAACCAAAAATGAAAGAGCACATTTAGAATAGGATAGATATAAAATTTATTTACAATTGGCTCAATTCGACATAAATGTAAATGTGTTCATTAACACAATAAGCCAATTCAAATGTCGACGACGTCACTTATCCTAATGTCTGGATTCGTACACTCATCCCAGTTCGCGACACGAATTTGAATACTCTTATCCTCAAACAATATAATTTAATTTTTATCGTCACTCGTTAGAGTGCGCTCGAGATCTAAGAAATTCGGGAGCTCTGTTGGCTCGTGTTAACTTAATCTGGCTCGAAACAAGCAGCATTTTAAAACGTTAAGTCTGTTTTTAAGCTTTTCAACGAACTCTTGAGACTTGAGTGTTTAAGATTAAAGACTATCGTGTGTTTTGCAAATTCAATTTTGTCTGATGTGCGAATAAATTAACTTTTAAAATAAACACATGTTATGACTGTCTTCTAAAATATGGAATTGGATCATTCACACACAATGAAAATCGTTTTTTAGCTGCGTCATATTCTATTTGAAGGCAAACAGTTTGACGGGAGGACAGAATGACAGATATACAAGCAGTGACAGCCATTACATTTTACCGAGACTTTGCCAGTCCCCGAACAAAAACTCAATATTCAACTCCACACTTGCAACGTCATTGAATATGAAGGGTGTCAAAAATAAGACTATAATGGGCTGATATGAATATGAAACAGTTTCATCTCGCTTATGAGCTTGGCTGCATCAATCCACGTCAGCGCGCGATAAAATTGCAAAAAAAGTACAGAATCATAAATCTTCTTGTCAATTTGCGAATCATAACTGCTTTAATTTGAGCTAGCGTATCATCAAGCTTTTGGGTAAACTGTTTTACGGGAAAAATCCGCGTTAGATACTCGCATAATTTATTAGAGTTACATGAATTTTGCGAAAGCAGGAACCATTTAATTTCATTCCATCGTGAGGCTTTTTCTATCCATGTAAATTGTAACTTATAGGCCCGTAATATTCCTGTAATGTTGGCACTGCGGGGTTTCTCAGAAATTACCTGTATAGATTTCAACACCGTTTGATAAAGCGTTGTATCAGCACGGTAATATTTAAGCAGCATGCTAAGGAAATTACGGTGTTCTAAAATCAAAATCAAAAGTCATTTATTCAAATTAGGCTGAGAGTCAGCACTTTTCGAACGTCAAAATTACATAAGACAGTCCTCCAAAACGCCCGCCCTTCACCACTTTCTAGTGCTTTAGCTGGGAAGAAGAAGTAGCGCAACATACTCCCCAGCAGCACAGCTGTCTGTTCAGTTAGAAAAACCATTGAACCATTTTTTTTACTTTGATTGCCTTATAATTGTATATAATAAGGCAATCAAAGTAAAAAAAAACGAAACACAGAAAATCATATTAATTTATCTGACACATGTAAGCTAGCAACGCCAATAAACCCAAAACAGAAACCAATCAAAATCAATGAAAAAACAACTTAATACACAAATAAAGGGCGTGACATCTTACATTATGCTCTTTATCGAGATTGTGGAGGCAGGCTCACCGCACGGCAACTATTTTTTTTTTAGTTTTTGCACAGTACCTAGTAAGTTAGCACCGCTCGAAATAACTTCATGTCACTCTCTTTCATTACATCAAAGTTTCACATCCATTTTCCAAACTTAAAGCTTAGTCACAAGTTGTCACCTTAATCTTCGTAGTTGGAAGCTAATGCATTATGCAAATTAATTAAATTAATCAAAGAAAGTTTAAAACTAATTAAACTTGGTTCCCTCCTCAGGTGTTGTTAAGAGACGTTAAAATAAATATTCCCATTGTTTTATTAGTTCATTGAAGGTATTAGAATCACAAATTAGCTCGGAATGACTTTTGTGTCAGTGTGCATTTAAGGTAGGATTTCAAATTATATTTTTATCAGGCTTCATCTACAAGATAAGACTGTGGGTTAATTGCGTAACACACTGTCAGTAGGAATCACTTTCATTTTGACATTTCAACAACGTTTACAATAACTTGAGCAGGCAAATTATTCGAACATAATACTCGATATGAATCAAGGGATTAGCAATATTCTTCAAAATTATTTATATTCTGATTATGTGTGTTACGCAATTAGGGTGTTGTTTAAAATACCATAGAAATTGCGCACCATGACAGAGGAAGGCTCAAAGTGGCTCCGGTGACTGAATAGTTGTCTGGAAATCGGTTCTCATGGTATGGGTATGTGATGCGGGGGAGTGAGTAACAAGTCGTGAGGAAAGCTTTGAGTATGAATGCGGATAGCTATAATAGTAAGAGAAGGCCAAAGAAATGATGGATGGACTGTGTGAAAGTGGCAAGGAAGGGTGTGGCTGACTGAGTGAGATGACGACTAAAGGTTCGTCAGTCACGTCAACGTCAAGTCGCCGATCAGTCAAGTCAACAAATATAGCTACGTAGAAGTTGTAGGACGTTGGCTACACACATCAGTAACGTCACTTTCGGCGCTTCTCAGTCGTTGACGAAACTGACGTGTGTGTATGAACCTTAATAGATAAGTATTGAAGAAGAACACATGCTACCAACCACAAATAAATTAGGACAAGGGTAATAAAACGTCTTTTTTGGGTTCCGTACGATTAGTGAAAAACGAAACCCCCTGATCACTGTCTGTCTGTCTGTCCGTCTGTCACAGCCTATTTGCTCCAAATCTACTAGACTGCTTAAGTTGAAATTTGGTGAACGTATGAATTTCTGTAACCCAAACACGGTCGCGTGACGTAAATAAACGAATTTTGTAAATGGGGTCAGTTTCAGGGGGGGGGGAAATGGAAATTTTAGAAGTTTTGCAAACTGTACCGTATGAAAGGGCTTGTTATAAGTTAGTGATCCCCCCCCCCTTATCTCCGAAACCACTAAGCCTAATAAAACAAAAAAAAAACAGAAATTAGTTCATTACAAGACTTACAGATAACAGGGAAACCTATAAGAAGTCTGAAGTCTTAAAATAACATGGAAAATCTCTCAATATTGTGCATACAGTTGCAGTTGGAATGTAAGAGAGAACATGATTTTCAACTACAATTTCAAGTTAAGTAAAAATTTCAAGTTGTACTCCCGCTAGGACAAGCCAAAATCAAAAAGCATCACTACCTAACTTTTCTCGAAGCGTTGTGTCGTCTTTTCATAGCCTCATAGCTTCGGCCTAGATAATGCTAGAGAGCTCTAATTCTCAAGATAAAATGTATTTGGCAGACTTGTAAAAGACACAAAGTTTCATGTGTCTAACTTTACAATGACCGATTCACTCATTCGCTTATCTTAACGTCTAGGACGTTAAGACTCATTCAACACGCTTCTATTAACTTCACTTGTAACTAACAATGTAATAAAACCTAAGAAGTAAATTTAACCTACTTCTAATTGTCGTATCGAAATGAAACGTTGTATGGTTTTGAAGTTTGGATGATAAACTATAATTCGGTATCTTGGAGTCGATCTGTTGATGGAACCAAGAGTTGGATAGTATAACTCTTCATGCAGTGGCTACTAGTAAAACACTCGAATTTGGCTCATATGTTTTACTTTGACGAGTCCAATACATTGGGATAAGGGAACGAGGGTCTAAAGATGGAGCCAAGAGCAAGTGTATAGTGAAACTCTTTAGTGGCTACTAGTAAATCTCTCGAGTTTAGAGTCATATCATTTGTTTTGATGAGTTCAATATGTTGCACGTAATCTAAAAGTGAAACTGAAAGGATTTATTTCAATTAACAGGCCACTGCCATTGTCCATTTATAGGCACTTTTGATTTTTTCAAGGAATCGATTTGTCAGAAGTATTAACCTAGTTGTCCATTCCAAAGCGTAGTAGGTAACTTTATGGAAGAACGGCCCAGAAACTCCATGAACACTATTTAAAATAATATTTATACAAAAATGTTAGATATATTATTAATGTTGATCTTTTAATTATATGTGAGAAAGATGTAAAAAAGACGCACACGTTAAAAGCGTACAGACACATACATAAAAAAATTCAAATATGTAATGGCAGCTAAGAGATGACCAGTTCCAACTGACGGCGACCGTTCACGAACATGACGCATGGATCGGGACCATTAGGCTCAAGTTGGCGGCGCCACCATCAGTGAGACATTTGAATGAGCATGACATACTATCAGCCGCCAAGCCAAGCCGACATTCAAATTAATAAAAGACATATTATCCGGTAAACGGTTGTTTCATTGTGCATAGTACTAACACCTGTGTTATGCGATTATGTAATACAAAGGAGATTGAGTTTATACAATGCAAATATAGTCTTACAATCTTCAGCAGCCCCAACATTATTATAAAATGTTAATCAATTAGTTGTGGTTGTGGAGCAGGACCAGCATTGTTCCAGGCATCATCATACATTTAACTATTGTATGGCACAACATTACAGACCACTGTCATTTGGCTAAACAAATTGCTTCTTTTGATCAATGCAACTTGCCAAATAATTCAGCCAATAATTTGGTATGTAATGTTGATATTTATAGTATTTTAAATTAGAAATTAAGACAATAGAGCCAACCACCTTTTGAGACACCTACCTACATGGTCCTCATATGATTTGTAAAATAAACAATGACATGAATATTAACTCACTTGAGCATAATTTTATTGTTATTATTGTGAATGTTAAGACTAATGTGGGTCATTGTTTTTTACTTTTGTGATCTTTTAGTATCTCAGTTGTTTTAATCTTAATCCTGGTCTGGCGGTTTGAGTAATTATGCGGCCTACCCAATGTCCTTTCTTTGGTATTGTTCGTCGTATCGTTGACCTCCTTTGTTTTGAGTTGAGCTACACGATTACTTATAAATGCGTGCACTGACTGGACAGGTCCACTCAATCTGAGTGGTTCTCTCTCCAAAAGACAATTTCAGGCATCAGTCCACATGGTCTTCACATGATCTGACCAAGATTACGTCTGTACTTCAAAAGAGACTGTGACCTCTGAGTTTGTTTCGGCCTTTCTTCTCAGAGTAGTCAGATAGGAAACGCTGACCTCATCTAGTTTAAAAAGAAAATTTTTGACATGTAAAAGTGTTCTGAACCTGAGTGTAAATTTATCATCATGTTAAAATGCAATACAGTTCAGGCTATGTCGAGTCTAGGATAGGTACATGATTTTTCTTTGGAAATATACCGATTTTTGAAAACTTTGGCTGTGATACCAAGTGGTGAGGTTTGTCGGAGGTAGCTAGACCCCTTTTTTCTTATCAATGCTGATGAGCCATACGTTATATGTTTCGTGGGTTCGTCTAACAGTAGTGTTTTCACTACCTGTTCATCAGTCTCCCTAGCTTTTTCCTAATTCAACTACAGCTAAATTCACAGCAATTATTTGTGTCAATGCTTTAACACAAATTTATTTACAAACCAAACACACAAACACTTTTGGTATTATTCAATGAAACCCTTTAATTGTAGCATGTGATCGTAGCGCACTTTAATACCGCTTAAACCACTTCCAACATGTAAACCATTTAACTCTTAACAGCCCCATTAATCATAACAATGAAATCAAAGCTCGCTATGATGTGAACAGTAACAGCGCCAAAACGTCGTTGTGACTGTAAACAGAAATAATTGCTTGTACGGCAGATGTGCCAAAACTTACAGAAATAAAATAATTTATCATTTACTAACTTAATTTCTTACCGGTAGCCCATAGGAGTCGTGTCGTCTGTGCGACGGGCGCGAAACGGCCAAGCCGTATATTTTCACCAAGATGTAGGATTTGTAGAGTTAAGTCTTGTAGAATTAGGGGCTAGGGTCTAAATTAGATCTGAAACTTTTTAACAGTGAAAGCGTTATGTAAGTCTTGGCAACCTACTTTACGTGAAACGTTTTTGTTGGGTAACATTTATTCATCGTACGGAACCCTCTCCAGGCGAGTTCAACTCGCACTTGACCAGTTTTTTTTTATATCCCATAACTCTAGGGTTATATTCTACAAGTAAAAATAAGTCTGCAAATAATAATAGTTTCGAAGATATCATCAATCATATGTGTGTCGGTATCTAAAGTTTCATTGATAAATACGAGTAATTAATTTTCATTCAAACCAACCATTCATTTTTATAGCTAAGTAAATGTGACTTTGTCATACTTCACGTAAGGGTTTTTTACATTAAAAATCGTGACTTTTTCGAATACATTTGAATGAAAAAAGAAAACAAAAAGAAACGATAATTGAAAGATAATTAATATGCCACTTGATTCTTTGATAATGGTGTCATACATATCCTAGAGTTATGGTTATGGGATATCAAAAACACCTTATTTAATGATGCAACAAAATTACGCTGTATGCTGTTCTGTTTTACTTAAAAAGAAAGAAAACTAGATTTATTTGTCACAGAACCACGTGCATAGAAGAAGATAACTCGATTACAAAACATAAAAAACAAAGCAGATTTATATAACGAGGGTAAACCACCCATTTGGGGTAACTCGTTATCGGAGTCTGAGTTCGACATTGTGCAGGTACGAAATAACAGTCTCCACACTAATTACAACTGTCTAGTTATTTACTCCCATTAACAAATTAACAAAATCTCAATTAATCAAGCCGATGGAACTCAAACTCAAACTCAAATCATTTATTTCAATTAAACCATTTACAGGCACTTTTGAATTGTCAAGGAGTCGGTCAGTCAGAAATATGAAGCTAGATGCCCATTCTAAAGCACAGTAGGTACCTATGGAGAAGAATGGGCAAAAAACTCCATGGACAGTCTTTTAAATAATATTGTTGTTACAAATATATTAGTTACATCGATTACTGTTGACACTACTAGTATAAGTGAGAACGTTGTACAAAAACCGTACACGTTAAAAGCGTCCAGAGTGCAGCAAAACATAATTAAAAACAATCCAAAAAAAAAAAAAAAATGGATTAAGATACGGAAATGCCAACTGCCAAGCCCTGTATCGACCTCATCCAAGCATACTGCTTGACGTTTCCGCCAAACGATAATAGATGGCTATTTCTAAATTAATAAAAATCCATAGCGATTCTAATAATTGTGCCTCTGTGTTGGTTCTGCTACATATATTTACGAACACAGGACATTAATAGTCGGCAGATGCAGCTGTGGCAAGAAGGCTTCCACTCAGCATTATGCTGTGCCATAGGCCTAAAGCACAGGTCTGATTTTCAGTGGTCACCCAAAAATGACGTACGGAAACCAAGTCAGGTTTAGGGATTCAACAGATTAGACTAAAATAAGTCTTCTTAATCGGACACTCTTGTCAGAGTGGTCGTGGTCATGGGAGGGTCCTGACGAATGACGGCTTTTGCTATGCGTCTCCATTTGGCTCTATTGGAGGCATTGTGGAAATAGTCGGTCATAGTCGAGTTGGTGAGAGAATTTATTAGATCTGCCCATCTAGTCGCAGAGCCACCACGGAATCTCTTGCCCTCCATTCTGCCCTGGACTACAAGGCGCTCCGTTGAGTATTCATTTCGGGTTATGTGGCCAAAGAACTTAAGTATTCGTATTTGAACAGTCGACGATAATCTCTCTTTGGTATGAAGTTCTTTTAGGATCAATACAATAATGCGGTAAGCAGTCCACGGAACACTCAGCAGACGTCTCCAGCACTACATCTTCAGTGCATCGATTTTACTTCATTCCTTTAGCTTCAATTTCCACGTCTCCGCTCCGTAGAGAAAAATAGGAAAGATAAGACTTCACATCAGTCGAACCTTTGTGGTTTTGCTTATTCTGCGGTGCGAAAATAAGTACATAATAAATTAAAACTAGAAATCAGTAAGTAATTAGTACGATCAGTGTGTGTGAATGCACCTTAGAATACGTGGCGTCCACCATATACATTAACTAACAATGCAGGTAGCTCCTTGCTGGTCTACCGTCGAGGGACACGGACTAGATTTAAGTCACTCGTTTGTTTTGTCTCTGTTAGTTTAATTATTTATATGACTGTGCTAAATAGTGTACTAAACTTTAAACTTTAATGATAACTGCAAATTGGAAGTCTCTTCGATCACAACTTCACCTCCAATACGCGTAAGAGGAGACAACCTTCCACCTATGTCCCCAATTATGCTATGGTTAAATGACTCCTCGTCAGCAGGGTTTAGCAGTACTAATACTTGCTATACACAAAGAATATAAACAGCTAAGTACAGATAAATAAAGAGCAGTTTTAAATATTACCACAGTTTTACAATGTGTAAATAAAGTCAGCTCTAATATATTTCAACGAGTTAATTTGAATATTTAAACTTTTGGATGTCACTGTGTGTGAACAAATTTACATGAAGTTTTCATCCACTACATTACCCAGCCGAAATACCGCAGCGTTACAAATTATATTCAAAAGTTAGAAATTAACTTATTTGAGCGATTAATATTTATGTATGATTCAAATATACGGGCGAAAGGGTTTATTTGATCATGCATCAGACTACAGATAGAAAAAAGGTGAATTTTGTATAGAAATCACAATTAACGTGAAAAGTATGAAATGTCATATGTTATCATATTATACTAGCAAAGTTGCTAGTTTTTGTCTCTCTCTTGGTCTTTCTACTTCGCACGGATTTTACTGCTTTGCAAAACGTTGTAATTTCTTCATTTTAGTTATGTAAAAATGAATAGTAGGTTTAACCCTTTCAGATTAAATGCTCTAAATATTGACGAAATCGCATCAGAGTCCGTTGCGGTATTTAGAAAAACAATCCGGTCACACAAACAGACACGAAAAGCGACTTTAATTTATAATATGTATATTGATGGCCACACATAAATCCCACATACCTAACTAAGTGCCTAGTTGTACCAATATGTATATTTAGGATTCAGTAGCAGAAATCATTAAAAAAAACAATTATCTTACACCTTAAAAATAATTTAATAACAAAAGTTAAATACAAGTTAATAATCTCACTTTTAAATAAATTTTTACATAACTTTAAGGCTAAAATAAAACACCAATCACATAAACCAGAAAAATATCAAGTAGGTACTTACAGAGTTTACCCGATCAAATAACAATTACAAAGTACTCACAAACCGCGTCGACAACTACCGTTCCGTACGAAGGCCCACGAGCAAATGTCCAGCCAGGACTTAAACTTAAATACTAACTAAAAACTAAGCGACAACGCTAAGGGCACCCCCTGTGGGGTACGGACCTCGGCTTAGGGCGTGGCTGGAAGAGGGCAGCAAATGACTAGCTGGATCAGGATTGGTATTATTTAGGGACGAATTTAAAGCTACAGGCTCAGCGGCGCGGGCTGGCTCGAGCAAGGGTCGGGAGGGGCGTCGATTTGGGAGTCGCGGCGGGCCTCGGCGGCGAGGACGGTAGGACGGCGATCGGGTTTTGGGCTTATGTAGCGTGCTAGTGGCCTTACTACTCTCCTGGAGGAGGGTAGTGGCGTCGTCGGGGTCGATTAAAGTATGCCTTGGTCGGCGAATACTGCTAATGCGAGAGGGAGTGTAGCGGGCGGCCGCTGTAATCAGGGGGTTAGAATGTTTGATGCCGCAGTCGAAGAAACGCTTTGATAAGCGTTTCATGAACTGTTTTATGGTTGGCATTCTAAGGTCGACGTGAAGATTTATATTCCGGACTAGTAAGGGGCACCCGTAACCCTTCTGAGGAATCGGTTTTGGAGGGTCTGCATCTTATGGAGATGACGTGGGTGAGCATGCGCAAATACGACGCAGGCATAGGTCATGATGGGACGGATGACTGCGGTATAAATGCGGAGCTTGCATTTAAGGGACAGTTTACTACGGGCTGTCAGTACGAATTGGAGCCCTTAGCAGGCGAAGGAGGCGCGCGCGCGAACCGCCTTGATATGGGCCTTAAAGGTAAGGTTTTCGTCGAGGATCACGCCTAGGTATTTGGCTTGCTTCTCCCAGGGGATCGGCTTACCGTACATAGTGATCGGGCTGGGAAGTGGGAGAGGGAATCGACGACGTCTCGAGAAGAGAACCGCCTGACACTTATCCGGGTTGACCTCGATTCTCCATTTCCGGAACCAAGCGCCTAAGACGTTTGCGGAGGTTTGGAGAGTACGAGCTATAGCGTTGGGACAGTGATCGGTATAGTAAATGGCAGTGTCGTCGGCGAAGAGAGCCAACTGAGCCTTTTTACTTTTTGGGATATCGCTAGTGAACAGCGTGAAGGCGAGAGGAGATAGTACGGAACCCTGAGGGACACCGGCGCGAATAGGATGAGGGGACGAGAGTGCTCCCTCGATGCGATAGCGAAAGGTGCGATTCGACAAAAAGTCTCGTAAGATGAGCACGAGACGATCTGGAACTCCTAGTTGGTAGAGCTTGTATATCAAGCCGTTGTGCCAGACTTTGTCGAAGGCTTTCGCTATGTCGAAGAATAGCACACCCGTCGTCGCGTTACGCTGCATACCATCGCATAAGTGCTCTACGATACGGTGGACCTGTTGGGTGCCCAAGTGTTGGCTACGGAATCCAAACTGCTCGTTGGGTATGAGGCTCTTTGCTTCGGCGTAGTCTTTGAGACGCTTATAAATGAGCCTCTCGTAGATTTTGCCGAGGACATTGAGTAAACTAATAGGGCGGTAGTTGGAGGGCTCAGACTTTGGCTTGCCTGGCTTTGGGATACCGATGACGTTGGCTTCTTTCCATGCTTGTGGGAAGATGTTGTTGCTCAAGGAGCCACGAGCGTGTAGCCCTTTAATGATGTCGTGCACTTCGTCTGGAGTGACGGGAGTCAGAGGATCATCAGGGTCTTCGACGGGAGGGAGGGAGGCTCTTCGTTCGACTTCAGCGTCGACCTTGTTCAGGTGAGCTTGGTCTACTGGTTGGGAGCTGGGAGAACATTGGGACTCAAGGCTGTCGGCAAGACATTCAGCCTTATCGGGACTGTCGAAAGCGACACTATTGTCGGGGCGGATGAGAGGAGGCATAGAGACCTCTTCTGAGGAACGCAATTTCCTCTGTAATTGCCAGAAGGCTTGATGAGTGGGCTCGAGTTCGCTGAGCATCTTGTTCCAGCCCTCAGAGCGAACCTCCCCTATGCGTTTCCTTACAGCACGCTGTAAATGGCGCATGTTGGCTTTGTTCGCGTCACAAGGGAAGGAGTCGTAGGCACGGATGGCCGCATTCTTCTCGGTTATCAGGTCAGGTACGACAGTAGGTAGTTTCCAGCGATGGTCTTCCATCACCGGAACTTCCCGTGAACAACCCGTCAATACGGATTGTACGTGCTCTGTAAACGAGTCGATTGCGGCCGTCGTGTCGGCGACTGACACTAAGTGATCGGGGATGGTGTCTAAGTAAGGCGACGTGGTGGATTTCAGTCTTTCGCTTACTTTCCTCCAGTCGGTTATCGTCTGGGTCTGAGGGGGGCGGTTGGGGTCGATCGGGCCCGAGTAGGGTGCAAGATGCATGACTACTGGGCGGTGGTCAGAGTTTAGCTCGTGGAACGTCTCTATCGATTGCAAACGGAGGTTCACATTCTTGAGCAGCGCTACATCGAGAACATCGGGAAGGTGATTAGGATTACCTGGGAAGTGAGTCGGGCTCATTGGAGCGATGACATCAAAGTTAAGGGATTCGCCTAACTTGAAAACTAACCTACCTCTGGTTGAAGTTGTGCTACTATTCCACGCCGGGTGCTTGGCATTAAGATCCCCCGCCAAGATGACGGAGTCACTCATACCGAAGAGGGCAGTGAAGTCCATTTGGAGCGAGATGGGATCCTCCGGACCATTGTCGGGTGGGATGACCGATACTCGGGCGCACACCGCCTTTTATAGAAATCTTCTTATAATAGAAATGAGTTCCCTAAATCGACCTATCCTGACTAAGCGTCGTCCTCGACGCTGTCTTCATGATGCTGGACTGGTAATGGCGCCAACTCTGCAGCTGGAGAGTCGCCACTGGGCCCAGCCATCTCAGCACCGGGTTGAAGGGACATTGGTGATGAGCCTGTGTTGGGGTCACATATTTCGTTATCTGAAATATGAACACATATTAGACATTGCTATAACAGTTTTCATGGTGTGTGGATCGTACACAACATCTTAAACCCGTGAGAGCTCTCATGATCATGTTCCTGTCTTCACAACCACATGTAGCGAGCGAGCTTTCACCGATCCAAAGCTGCATCTGTGAACAAATCAGACAGAAGGCGTCCCCTCTGTCTGAGGTTGATGGAGGCATCTCTGAATCGCACGTCAACACTTCAGTAATTTGGTTCATAAACCAATACCTCTCACTATAGGTATGTCTGTTTGGACGTAGGCATCTCTGAATCGCGCGTCCAAAATACAACACCCCAAATAACCACATATTTGTCATAAATACATAAATGGGTTCACATAGGTACTTAGTGCGGATAGAGGCATCTCTGAATCGCACATCCAACACGAAAGTTCATCATTTAGTTAAATGCATCGATCGATCAGCGAGCTGGTTCGCCAAAACCTCCTCATTTAAATGAAAGTTATCCTTACGAAAATTTAATTGCAATAAATCTATGTGTAGCAGTTTTAAATAAGGAAAGCAGAAGAAGAAAATAAAAGTAAAGAAAGTGTGCATGTGGAAAGTTTATGGCAAAGCAACCCGCTAATTCTTCGCATAAAACTAATTTAATACTCACCCTCGAAAAAGGCTGCACATGATTCTGGACACCACTCTCCATTCCAAGGTACCATGTATTCAGCAGCTGCCTGTGTGGTTTTGCCATATGATCCACTGATGAGTTTCAACTGGTAGCGACCACTGAGTAGCACTTTAATCACCGCCAGATTATTTGAGGATTAAGTCTATGGTTTTCTCCGCACAAATGTGCTCGTGTTCGTCGTGAAATATTCTCATTAAACTTAACCGATGTCCCTTGGGGATAAAGCAAAGAAGCCTGGCTTCCTCACCCGCTGGTGTATACCGATAATAAAGAAGCTCATTCTGACGGACATATCGCTGAGAATCTAACTCTCCGTTCTGTAATTTTTCTAAAATGCCTTGCGTCTCATCGTCTGCTGACTGAGCAATTTGTGCCCAGTTGCGTGGCCTAGAAATCTGATGTACTGTGGTAGTAATTGGGTTTCGACTTAGGTAGTCTGCATGTGTCATCATGGTGCCTTTTCGATAATCAATGTTAAAGTTAAAATCTTGTAAATAGATCCACCACCTGGCAACGCGTGGGAGCAGATCCTTTTTCTTTTCAGTGGCCTTGAGAGCATTGCAATCGGTGACTACTTTAAAGTTTATGCCTACTAGATAGTGACGAAAATTCTGCAATGCCCTCACGACCGCCAAAGTCTCTAATTCGTAAGAGTGGTACCTGCTCTCGGCACCTTGTGTGGCTTTACTAAAGTAGGCGACCACATGCTTTGTACCATCAGCCTTCTTCTGCATCAGTACGGCACCATACTCGATGCTGCTAGCGTCGGTGTGCACTTCTGTGAGTAAGGACTGGTCGAAAATGGACAATATAGGTGAACTAGTTAAGCGAATTATTATGTACTGCCTAGCTTTCTCCTGTTCCATACCCCAACAAAAACTCACATCCTTTTTCATCAAACGTGCTATGCAAGCGGTCTTTGTTGCATAGTCTCGAATATACCTTCTAAAATATCCTGCCAAACCCAAAAATTTACGTATTTGTTTGACATTACGAGGTACTGGGGCATCGACTAGGGCTTGAATTTTGTGTGGGCTCGGCCTGACCTGACCCTGACTAACTACGCGCCCCAAGTATTCTACTTCCATTGATAGAAATGAGCATTTTCGCAAGTTTATAGAAAAACCAGAACCAGTTAACGTTTCTGGCACCCTTTTAAATAAACGTATCCCTTCTTCTACACTGTCACTCATGCAAAGGACGTCATCGACGTACACTAATACGTTGCCAGCCTCAATGTGGCCGCGAAGGGTGTCGTTAATAATTCGTTGATAAACTATGGGCGAGTTCGTCAAACCATAGGGCATTCGGAGGTACTCAAAATGTCCTTCCGGTGTGACGAATGCCGTTTTATGAATTGAACCTTCTTCAATAGCAATTTGGTGGAAGCCTGTGGCCATATCAAGGCTGGTGAAGTATTTGAAGTTGCCTAACCTATCTATGTGATCGTCTATAAGTGGTAGGGGATACCGGTCTCTAACAGTCAGTCGATTAAGTGCCCTATAGTCGACACACATCCTATCGCTTCCGTCCTTTTTCTTTACGAGTATTATAGGACTTGCATACTCGGAATTAGACTCGCGGATGATACCCTTATCTTTTAGGTTGCGTAATATTTCTCGGACTTTAAGTTTCTCCGAATGTGACAGCTTGTAAGGTCGGTAAGCGACGGGTGTATCGTCGGTTACTTTGATAGGCATCTTGCCGGTGGTAACGGTAGTCGAAGCAGTACCCGAAATTAAGTAACTTGAAAACTGTTTTATTAATGATGCAAGACGTTCATGTTCCGCACCCTTAAGGGATGTATTTATCTGCGAGGTCTCATCTATGGATACTGCCTGGACGTCCTTCCCGACCGTGACTTCTCGAGTTAGATACTGTCTATCTTTGGTCCGCACGTATGTGATACCATCACGGTTAAGGATATCAGTTCCTATAATTACGGGCGTAGTCATACAAGACCCTGGTACCACTACAAAGTCGGCCTCAATAGAGATATCATCGAACTCGATCGTTAATGTCACAAAAGATTCGGCATGTATGGCTGCGTTGCTAATTCCCTTCAAAATACAATGCTTGGGCTTCCGTTCACATGTAAAATGTTTCAATGCTTCCGAGGAAACCAATGAGATGTTTAAGGCGCCGCTGTCAATTAGAACATCCACGGGGATGCCCTGTATAATTGCAGTTTTAAGGTCATTATTTTGCGGGGAACCAGCCACGTGTGTGCTACAAAGATTAATGTTTTTCTTATTACGAGAGCCTGACCTTTCCTTAGCAAAACAGACATCTTCGGTATGTCCTGGTTTTTTACAAAAACTACACACTAATCTATTGGCATCGTTAGTAGTGAGGTTGATTTTAGAGATCTGATCAGCTTTTGGCTTTTTGGGGCAGTGGTGAGATTTATGCCCTTGTTGTCGGCAAATAAAACATTTCAGAGTCGACGAACGATTAGGAGGCATCGGTTTAGAAGTCGAATTTCGATTCTCGGGTTTAGTGCGCGTAGGTTTCACGTAACTAGATAAAAATGAAACCAAGTCATAAACTTGTAAGTTAGCGTTGGCAGCCGCAGCTCTAACTTGTGAATCCGTAATACCTCGAATGACTATCAGGGTTCTCAGGTCGTCACTTAGTCCCTTGACAATTTTAAGACGCAATAATGTCCTTCTTGCATATTCGGCATACGTGTTGTATTTATCCGAAGTAGTATGCATCGTATCGTATAAGATATTCGCGTAATCGAGCTTTCGTGGACACAAAGGTTTAAATTCTTTAACGAAGCTGCTCCATGTTCGATCGCTAGTTACCCACTCGTTTAGCCAGGTACGCGCGTCACCTTTGAGGCATATTGATACGCGTGACAGACACTCTGAATCGCCCCAGTTATTAGAAGACCTAGCCCGTTCAACTTCCTCACACCATACGTCTATGTCATGAATAGTTGGATCAAAGTTAGAAACAAAGTAATTTTGTGTTCTGTCCGAGTTTGCGGATCTAATTGCTTGGGCTAATATTCGTGCCGACTCCGATACTACCTGTACATCGTAGCCATTTGTATTAGCACTCGATCCCGTAGGTGCTGTTATCTCAGACGCAGGTATATTTGACGCAGTGATAGAACTAAGTAGTGGTGTTTCAGACAACGGTGCTGTAGCCTGAAGGGCCTGATTATTCTGCAATTGGCCCAGCGGGGGCTTATATGATCTTATGGTCGCACTGTTTTGAACTAGTTGATTATTCATCGCGTTACGTGAGGGCGAACGTTCAGTTTCTAATGAATTTAGGCGACACAAAATTGATTGTAACGTTTGTTGCATGGCCTGATCACGAGGGTAATGGTTTGACCGCGAACGCATTCTACTTCTTGATCGTACTCCGTATGGAGAATTAGTTCGACTCTTAGGGCGAGTTTTGTTCCGAGAACGAGATCTATGCCGGGAACTACGATCCCTATCTTGTCGACGCGACTTGTTGCGAGAGTTACGCTGTCTATCAGCCATATTCACACACGAATAAATAAGAAAACAAGAAAGTAAACTCTTTTTTTGTTTTATTGAATCAAGAGGGTACTTCTATAATTTAACCGTGAGAGTTTTCTTTTAAAGTAATCCCACTTCTGAATTTAGGATTCAGTAGCAGAAATCATTAAAAAAAAAACAATTATCTTACACCTTAAAAATAATTTAATAACAAAAATTAAATACAAGTTAATAATCTCACTTTTAAAGAAATTTTTACATAACCTTAAGGCTAAAATAAAACACCAATCACATAAACCAGACAAATATCAAGTAGGTACTTACAGAGTTTACCCGATCAAATAACAATTACAAAGTACTCACAAACCGCGTCGACAACTACCGTTCCGTACGAAGGCCCACGAGCAAATGACCGATACTCTTATTTTTTTTTATTTTTTTTGGGTATAGCATCTCGTAGTTGACCTTGAGAGGTCGTGACTACTTAACCGGACTATCCTGTGGCTGCCTTAAGCGGACTCAAAGCCTCCAGCCAGGGGCGTAAAACTACTTATATTATTAAGCGAACGCTCGCTAAGGACACCCCCTGTGGGGTACGGACCTCGGCTTAGGGCGTCGCTGACGGGAGGACAGCAAGATGGGACAGGCTGGATCAAGTTTTGTTGATTATTATTATTCGGGGAATTTAAAGCTACAGGCTCAGCTACGGCGCGGGCTGGCACTTCGTCGAGCAAGGGTCGGGGGGGACAATTACGTCGGGATCTTCGCGAGGAACCTCGGCGGCGAGGTCGGAATGTCGGTCTGTGTTTGTGCACTGTACTGGTGGCCCTACTGCTCTCCTGAATGAGAGTTATGTGGTCATCGGGATCGGTGAGGACATGCTTGGGACGGCGGACATGACTAATGGAGGAGGGAATATAACTAGCGGCTTTCACAACCAGAGGGTTGCGGTGATTCGCGGCGGTCTCGAAGAAACGCTTTGAAATGCGTTTCATGAACTGACGGATAGTGGGAATCCTGAGGTCTACGTGGAGGATTTCGTTGCGAACGTACCAGGGGGAGCCTGTTATCCTACGGAGGAACTTGTTCTGGAGGGTCTGCATTCTATTGAAGCGAACGGGCTTGGCGTGTGCGAAGACTGCACTGGCATAGGTCATGATCGGGCGGATGCACGCTGTGTAGATACGCATTTTGCACTTTAGTGACAATTTGCTACGTGCATTGAGGACAAAGTGAAGTCTACCTAGAGCGAAGGCGGCGCGCGAACGAGCCGCCTTAATGTGCTCTGAAAAAGAGAGGTGTTCGTCTAGTACGACACCCAGGTATTTGGCTCGCTTCTCCCAAGGGATCGGCTTGTCGAACATGGTGATCGGTCGAGGGGGGCAGGGGTTGCGACGCGGTTTTGAGAAAAGAACCGCTTGACTTTTGTCGGGATTGACTTCGATTCGCCATTTTCTAAACCAAGCACCAAGCTTGTTCACTTGGGTTTGGAGAATGCGAGCTATCGAATTTTCATCACGGCCGGTGTAGTAGATGGCCGTGTCGTCTGCGAACAGGGCCTGCGCCTTGCTGCACTTGGGCATATCGCTGGTGAATAGCGTGAAAGCTAAAGGAGAGATCACAGAGCCCTGAGGGACTCCTGCGCGAATAGGGTGGGGGGAGGATAGCGCTCCTTCGATGCGATAACGGAAGGTGCGGTTCGACAAAAAGTCCCGTAAGATGAGCACGAGACGATCTGGCACGCCGAGTTGGTACAGCTTATATAATAAGCCGTTGTGCCAGACTTTGTCGAATGCTTTCGCTATGTCGAAGAAGACAGCACCGGTCATCAAACCTCGTTGGAAACCGAAGTTGATGTGTTCGACTATACGGTGGACCTGTTGTACGCACGAGTGTTGGGTTCTAAAACCAAACTGTTCGTTGGGGATGAGGCCCTTTGTCTCGGCGTAGTCTCTGAGGCGCTTATAAATAAGCCTCTCATAGATTTTGCCGAAGACATTGAGCAGACTGATGGGGCGGTAACTACTAGGCTCTGACTTTGGCTTGCTGAGCTTCGGGATACCGATGATGGTGGCTTCTTTGAATGCCTGTGGGAAGATGTTGTTGCTCAGAGCACCATTGAAGATGGTGGTCAGTAGCATTATCAGGTGGGCAGGGAAAAGTTGGAATACCCTATTGGTGATTCCATCTGAGCCGGGGGCTTTACGAGCCTTAAGACCTTTGATGAGGTCGTGCACTTCGTCGGGCGTGACTGGGGGCAGTGGATACTCTGGGTCTTCGACGGGAGGGAGGGAGGCTCTATGTTCGACTTCAGCGTCGACCTCAGTGAGGTGAGCTTGGTCTACTGGTTGAGAGCTAGGCGAGCATTGGACTTCTAGACTGTCGGCTAGAAGCTCAGCCTTGTCGACATCATCGAAGGCGATGGTCTTGTCGGGACGGATCAGGGGGGGCATGGAGACTATTTCTCCGGATCTGAGCTTCCTCTGGAGTTGCCAGAAGGCTAGGTGGGTGGGCTCTAGTTCGCTCAACATCTTGTCCCAGCCGGCGGTACGCAGCTCCTCTATGCGTGTTCTTACAGTACGCTGTAAGTAACGCATATGGGCTTTGTTCGCGTCGCAGGGGAAGTTGCTGTAGGCACGGACAGCCGCGTTCTTCTCATTCAACAGTTCGCGTACATCGTCCGGCAAATCCCTTGAACAATCGTTCAGGAGTGATTGTACGTGAGCTGTGAATGAGTCGATCGCGGCCGTCGTGTCAGCGATAGAGTCAAAATGATCGGGGATTGGGTCCAAGTGGGGGGACGTGGTGGATTTTAAGCAATCGCTTACTTTCCTCCAGTCCGTTACCACTTTTTTGGGAAGGGGTTGGGTGGAATCGGGCAGACCTATGCGGGGGACCAGTTTCATGACTACTGGACGGTGATCGGAAGCGAGCTCTTGTACCACTTCTATAGAGTCCAACCGTAGGTTGACGTTCTGTAGGAGTGCCACGTCGAGAACATCGGCGGTGTGATTGGGATCGGGGGGAAAATGAGTGGGAGTCATCGGCGCGATGACATCGAAATTCTGAGAGGAGGAGAGGTTGAACAGGTGTCTCCCTCTGGAAGAGGTCCTGGTGCTATTCCAGGAGGGGTGTTTTGCGTTGAGATCCCCCGCTATGATAACGGAGTCACTCAGGCTAAAAAGTACAGAAAGATCTTCAGTAAGGAGTTGGAAGTTCTCCGAAGTATTAATGGGGGGGAGGTAGGCCGAAACTATGGTGATCGGTTGATGACCTGTCATGCCAAGCCGACAGCAAGACACTTCTAATCGTGAGAGTGAGGGAGGGTCTATGGGAATGCAGTATAGCTCCTTTTTGTAATAGATAAGGGTACCGGCCTTATGGCAACGCGTCCTGTCATTGCGAACTGTACGATAGTTTGCAATTGACGGATTTCGGTAACTCGGTTTAAGGAACGTTTCCTGAACAAGGAGGATGTCGATGTGGTGGTCGCGGAGGAACTCGCTGATTTCAGCGCGTTGTCGCAGGATGCCATGGGCATTGAAATAACCTAACTTTAGGGATCGGGGTTTGGTTCGCGCGAGGATTCCTTTATCCATGATTAGGGTTGGGTTGATTGTTAAAGGACATCAGGGCTTGCGTAATGTCCGGGTACGCATTGTAGATATTCTGAATCATGAAAATGTTGCCGGCATTTCTGGCGGCAACAATTTCACTTGCCATTTTCCTGGCACGAGGGGTAAGGAAGGCCGTGAATGTACTTGATATGACATTAAACGCGTCCATCGGGTTCTGACCGACCACCCGGGTGGCTGCGGGCGGAGCTGACGCGGCCGGAGCGACTTTGTTTAGAGGCACAGGAATGCCTGGAGGCGCGTTGACGCGGATGCGGGGGTCCATAAGTGGAGGGATGGCCGCAGGAACGGTTCTAGGAGCTAAGGCTGGAAAAGCCTGCTGATGGTGGAAGTAGTTCCAGGGCGAGGGCCTCTGAGGACTGAGTCGCTCCTGATGCTGTGTGGTAGGCCACGCGTGGGCGTAGTGGGGGCTTTCCCTTTGCTGGCGGGCGTCTGCACGCTTCGTCAGCTTGGGAGATGATGTTTTGGGGGCCTTGGGGCACCCACGATAATTGGCCGGGTGGCCTGAGTCGCCGCATAGCACACAGCTAGGCGGCTCTGTGCACAAGGTGCGGTCCTTAGGACGAGTGCAATCAGCAGTGACGTGATCGCCCAGGCACTTGACGCAGCTGGGTTTCGCGTGGCAGTGCATCTGCGAATGTCCGTAAAGTTGGCAGCGGTGACACTGCCCTATGACACCGGTCTTAAACGGCTTCTCGATCTGCAAGCCGGTGAGGTTGCAGACGGAACGGACGTTGAAAATGGGGTGGTGACCCTCAGTAGGAGGGCAGACAACGAGGACCATATCGAACGGTACCCTGCCTCGGGCGCGGTGCATGCGGTGGACTTCCGCAACGGGGACGTTTTGCGACAGAAGGTCGGCTTTTATATCTTCCGCGGGTATCTCCTTCGGGATCCTACGGATCACGACTCGGACTTGACGGTCTTCGGGGAGGGCGTAGGTGTGGAAGGACACACCTCTAAGACGGAGAGTCTTCGTGAGCTCTCTGTAGTCGTTTGACGTCGGGGCGGTTACCTTAATACCCTGTTGGGTAGACTTCGCGCTGGTGTAGCCTATACGCAGGTCGGTGCACCATTTGGACACGTCTGTCCACTTCCCCTTGTCCTGGATGTACACAGGGGGAAGGGGGGGGGCGATTTTCTTTGCCGCAGAAGGCTGGGCAGCGGGCTTGGCAGCACTGTGGCTGAGGGAAGAGGTTGAGGCCGAGGCGGCCTGAGAGGGGGCGGTGGCGGATGGAGCCACGGGAGCGGAGGTGGCTTCGATAGCCGGTTTCTTTGTCCTTGTGTCAGGACTCGGTTTGAGGCTCCTCTTTTTGGAGCCGACCGTCTTAAAGACGCCTTCGTCGGAAGAGGGGGAGGAGCTCTGGTCGTCGCTCGAGATTAAGTACGGCGAGGTCGGGCGAGGACCGATACTCGGGCGCACACCGCCTTTTATAGAAATGTTCTTATAATAGAAATGAGTTCCCTAAATGTATATATAAATCGTTGCAAAACCACTAACAAACTCTGTTCGTTGAAATAAATACTAAATCATAGTTAAATCTTTTGGTGAGAATCACAGTAAAAGAATTTAAAGTGCGGCGCATAGAGTGATAACTGTTGCCAGCTCCTGTAGCTGGCAATAGTATAAAATAAATTCCAACTTTAAATTTGCGGATGGTAAGCAATTTTTACTGCTACGCACAAACAAATAAAGGCAACGCTCAGCCGATACTGAGAGCCGCAGCGCTCACTCCAAATTCCCGCAACTCGCACACTTCCACCAGAATACATAACTTACTGAGTGGTATGCGTACCACGTCCACCGCTATTTATTTCATAAATGAACACGTCTCCAAACGTAGTACCGTCATGTTGCCAAGGTAATACTTCCCTAATAGATACGCACATACATCGTTTTAACTTGAGATAGGGTTCAACTAACAGCGGTGGTTTAAGAGAGGGTAAAAAGAAACATGTTTCGTGCTTTATGCCAATGCCGCTGATAGTTTGTGGTCAAATTTTAGGGTTGTGGTATTGTAGAGATGCCTAGCCTATTTGGTGCAACTTTATGAATAAGATGATAAGTACTTGGCCGAAGAACGAGACATTAATCAATTTAGATAGAAAATTGGGTGACAATCCTTGGCTGACCAGCCATGGAACAAAAAATATATAAAGATGTACTAACGTGATTTTCTAGGAATAATTACAGAGCCTTTATAACACGCCGAAACTTTACCACCAATAAACCAATAAGGCCAGTACAGATCTTGAAACTGAACAACTTTCTCCAGGGGACTAACATCATAATCGCGAAAAAATTAACAGCCGTCTCAAACACTTTAGGGTCGAGTCGGTATTGAAGTTTTGACCGCAATTAAGATGTTGGTCCTATGGAGATTTATTTTTCAGCTTCATGGTCTGTACCACACGGACAACACCCTTAAACTTGACCACACCTTTCTGATACATGCTTTTATATTATGACTCATACACCATAATGATTTACATGGAACGATTATTTACGACGATTTACGATGATCGCTTTACAAGGAAGAATTAAATGAAAAATTTAAGATCGGAACTCAGCCAATTTAAAAGTCACACTAAACGTCGAGAGATTTTATGATTAAAACTGCATAAAACCTTTACTGAGACTAACTTTGGACTGACTTTTCAGCTGTACTCAACATTAATACATACACATACGTTATGCTGCGTACACACCGGCCCAACGACCGCCATAAAAGGATAATCGGCGTTGGCTACCGCACGTTCGTTGGCCTTCCAAGTTACGTCCAAATACATTCAGTAGTCGAGCAAACGAACGGTCGATTGCTTCTATCTCTTCGAGGAACATCGCCACGCTGCGGATAACTGGCACACGCCAACGAGCGATTGAAGGCGTTTGCTAAACCGTGCAGACCCAACGAAGGCCAGTGAAACACATTCGTTGGCGTTTGTAGGGCCGGTGTGTACGCAGCATTATATAAACTTTCACGCACGCTACGACACATAAACGCACACAAACAAATAATTCATTTGGCTAACGCCTCACCCGGGCACGGTACGGCTCCCATGTAATGTGCATAACTGCTAACATAAAAACACCCCACTATTAAACCCCGTCGTTTACACACACTTATGGTTTTGTACGTACTCATAAGAGGGACTTTAAGTTGGAACGGTGTGTGCGAATGAAATAGGGATTCGTAATATAATATTGTATTTATTTATTTAATATTACAGAAAGCTTACAGACTAATAACACATATTAAAAACATTCGTAAGTAAAAAAAAAAATTGCTAATTACAAGCTTCCACATGTATACATCTAATTACAAATACTTTGTGTTGACTGAATGTATGTAAACAGCTAATTGCAAACAAAGACAACAAAAAAAAAATTGTTTTATGTTATAGAAGAAACATAAAAAAACAGACAAAGAGATACATTAAAAAAAGTTACTCGAATCGTGCAACATCAAAAAAGTAAAATAATATACGAGCACCACATACTCGTAACATTCCATTTTCATTGGATACTATTAAGTAGTTATTCATGACTATCCCCAAAATATTCCCTGTTCAGGATCTTTCTAATACTGGACGCGCTGGTGCAAAATAGATCGATATCCAGGTGCGATGTCACTAATATTACGTCTCATGTTCAACGGCAAGAAATGGTATCGCTTGCAACGGTGTTCGTAATCCACTGAGAGTTGCTTTGCCTTAAAGTCTAAATAACGCAAAGACTTCCTCTGAACGGATTCAATACGAGATTTATAAATCTCGTATTGAGGGTTCCAGACTTGGGAAACGTACTCGAGGTGGCTGCGCACGAGAGAGCAGTAGAGGATTTTTACTGGTTTTAGAGACCGAAAGCTAGAGCAAGCTCTCATAATAAAGCCCAGGGCCATGAAAGCTTTCTTGACAATGGCTTCTATGTGATCGTCAAAAAGTAATTTGCTGTCGTGAACTACACCAAGATCTCTGATACTGCTTGTCTTACTTATGCACGTACCATCTAGTGTATATCCGAACCGATCGTAGTTTTCTGTCGCGAGTATACTACGTGAAAACATTTGGATACGTTAAGTTGTAACTTATTGATTTTGCAGTATGAAAAGAATCGGTCAAGGTCTGACTGAAGTAGGTTGGTATCAGATAGTGTGCGTACAGACTTAAGAACCTTCATATCATCTGCGTATAACAAAATATGTGAATTAGTAAAGCAGTTCTTTATGTCCGAGATAAATATAGTAAACAAAAACGGTCCTAAGATCGAGGCTTGAGGCACTCCAGATGGGACAGTTTTCCAGCCAGACGTGTAACTACGTAAGACCACAGCCTGCGTACGGTTATCTATATAAGACGAGAACCAACGAAACAGGTCACCGTGTATTCCTGCAGATAAAAGTTTCTGAAGAAGCACACGGTGATCTATGCGGTCGAAACACTTGCTGTAGTCCGTGTAGATAACATCGACTTGGCATCGTTTATCCATCCCAGTGGTTATTAATTCATTGGACAATACCAAATTGGAAGCAGTCGATCGTTTTCTGAGGAAACCATGTTGTTCGTCACCAAAGCAGCGCTGCAAGGCTGAATAAACTCCCGTGTGCACCACTCGCTCCAGAACTTTAGAGAATAGACATAGTTTAGGTATGGAGCGGTAATTTTCTATCTTTGAATTATCCCCCTTTTTAAAAATAGGTGTTATGAATGCCGATTTCCACAACTTCGGGACTACACCCTCTCTCAACGACCGTTCAAACAACAAGCAGACTGGCTCCACAAGGCTCTTTGCACAATTAATTATGAAGATGGGGGGTATTAAATCTGGCCCACCAGATTTAGTTAGGTCCAGACCTTTGAGTACCTTTAGTACCACGTCAGGACACACGTTATCGGTACTCAGGTTTACTGAGTTAGAAGAATGAGTGTCTACATTAATATCTGGATCATCAGAGTCTGAGTCTGGTTCTTGGAAAGTCGAATGAAAGTAAGATGAGAATAGCTCAGTGATACCCTCGCCGGTGTCTGCGGACAAGTCCTTATAATGCAGTACGTTAGGTAATGAGTTACCGCTTCTTTTACTTTTAATATAACACCAGAACGACTTAGGGTTTTTGGAGATTGAGGACTCTATTTTTTCCATATAAGCATCAAAACAAACCGCCTCTATTTGCTTAACTCGGTTTCGCAAGAGAGAAAAAGAGTGATAGTCCGATAAATTGCCGTAATTTTTTAATTTATTATGGTATTTTTGTTTTTCCTTTAATATTTTAATTAAAGCACTGGTTTACCACGGGGGGTGTGTTGATTTCTTTAGTGGTTTAACGGGAATGTACAAGTCCCTTAGCTCGTATAGTTTTTGATAGAAGAGGCAGAGAGCTTGTTCTTACGATCCAGCAGACAACAGAGTATTCCAGTCTATAAGATCTAGTGCAGAAGTAATTACAGGGTAGTCACCTTTATAAAATACAAATTTTACACTTGGTTTCTCAGTACATTTATGGACCTCAACGAAGTCAGCGTCAATAATTAGTGGTTTGTGGTGTACATCGACGGGCACCGCCAAGATGTCAGCACACTCATTCACTTTGATTTTCCCATTTGAGAACACGAGATCATTAATAACCTACCGTTGACATTGCGCTCACCATTAACCGTCAAACAACTCACTATTACTAATACTGTCCACTAACCATGTTTCCATAAATATAATAACATCGTATGAATTCATGCAAACATTACGATATAACGCGTTTGTTTTTGAGCGCAGCCCTCGTGCGTTCTGATAATATATATTAACCATTTTTAACCTTAACAGTAACACTATTGGCACCGAGATACGGATAATTATCTAGTAGTGTATTTAATAGATTACTTTTTACAATCGAGAACAGAAAGCACCAACAATAATAAAGCATGATGGAGGTAGAACACAAAAAATGGTAGGAATAGTTTAAGCACAGCAATGCACAGTGTCTAAAAACACGAAGCTTCGAAACAGTTGCACATAATAGAACAAAAGAATCGATACGGTTTCGATTAGTCCTAACTGCGGAGGAAAAGTAATTAAGATTGCACTAGATTGACGGACCTAAGGACAATATTAGCATAATGGCATCAAGAAACATGACAGTGATATTTAGAGATAAGCTTACAATGTTCTAATGAGCGACACAGTAACTGATGAAATATGCCAACTGATGAATTATGAAGTATGCTAGTTTCTGTACGCTCATCCAAATTCGTTCAGTCGTTTTTATGGAATGAGTAAAATGAATGAGTAAAAAACATACAAAACTAGGATAGGATAGTAAAGTTCTTACTTTCTAATCCAAAATTATCCAGGTGAAATTGCATAATGCTTAATAAGCCTAGTGCCGGTTGGTAGATTCACATTTCATAAAATTTTTGGTTCTAAGACATGCCGGTTCCCTCGCGATGTTTTCCTTCACCGTTTCGAGAACAGTGGTGATAAAATAATTTACACAAAGTAAAGCACCTATCTGGGTTCGAAACGACGACCTAAAACTGACTGGGCCACTGGGCCACCACTGCTCTCCTGCACGTGAAATTAAAAAGTTATATTAAAACACACTTTCTTGGCACACTTTGTGAATGTGAAGACTATGTGGGTATTGTATTTTTCTTTCAGTTGTTTTAATCATGGTCTGGCTGTTTGAGCACTTTATGCGGCCTACCCAAATGTCCTTTCTTTGGTAATTTTCGTGACTCGTTGAGCTCCTTAAGTTCTGTGTTGAGCTGCATGATAACTGATAAATGCGTGCACTGACTGGACAGGTCCACTCATTCTGTGTGGTTCTTTCCTCAAAAGACCACTTCAGACATCAATCTACATGGTCTTCACATGACCTGACCAAGATTATGTTTGGACTTTAAAAGAGACTGTGACCTCTGAGTTTGTTTCGGCCTTTTTTCTCAGAGTAGTCAGATAGGAAACGCCGATCTGATCTACTTTTAAAATATGATTGACGTGTAAAAGTGTTTGTAAAAACCTACTTACAGAAATAAAATCATTTATCACTTATAATTTAATGTTATTTATTTAAAAATGAGGAAAAGCTGCTAAGAAAAGAGAGATTATGAAAACAGTTGTACTGTAGCTACATGTTCCACACACAAATTCACTGATCTTTAGTCGAATTGTTATTTAAATTGGCAAACAAATGTTTGCAATTGTTCTGTAATTTTTAGAGTTCCGTGCCTCAAAAGAAAAAAAATCAAACCCTTTAAAGGATCAATTCGTTGTTGTCCATCCGTCCGCCCGCCTGTCGGTCTGTCAAGACTCTTTTTCTAAGGAACGCGTGAAGGTATCAAGTTGAAATTAATATCTAACATGTAGGTTTATGGTCCCTTGGAGCTTTACAAAAATCAAGCATCTAAGTAAACGGAATTTAAAAATACGACCATTTATGCGACATATTTTGATTCTCACAAATAAATCAAAACCTGTCAATCAAAAAAGTACCCTGGTACTTCCCGTTGACCTGGAAGCATGAAAACACACACACACACGCACTTGTACCTACTGGCCGGATTTTTGTGTTGTAATTTGTTATCTACTACTACTACTAGTACCTACTATTTTCATAATTAATTTCTTAAAAGCTTTTCTTTATTCAGGGACAAATTAAATTAGCCAGCGAAACTTCCCAGACGTGATGGGTATCGATTTCTTTCTGTAGACTTTTTCTTTTGTTCTTCTTTGTTTCTTTCCTATATCTCAGTCTGTAATGTGTCTCTGAAAAAAATCATGCATTATACAATGTTTTTTTAAAAATGATTATTAAACATGCATAATAAGCATTGTAAAAAAAACATTGAAAAACACAAGACACTAACTAGAGTCATAAAGTTTTTTTGTGTTAAAAGCCCAAACTAAGGCGTATTTTAAGTAGTCACGTCATCTCACCTAAATCTAAGTTTAGTAAACAAGTTATGAATATGGAAGCAAATTTTATAATTAATGCGGTGCGCTAAGCATTAATCAAGCAACTACTCGTAAGTTCTTTATATTGCGTTTAATATTAATAGCTCAGTGAAGGATTGTTCTTGGGATGCTGAATATAAACTTGGATTTCTAACTTTAATTGTGCTTAAACTGTTTTTTTCGATAACTGGATGGACTGATAAAAACAGAGACAGTGAATTATGTTTGTTAAAGGGTGCGTATTAAGACAAAAAAAAAAACTCTCGGTTTGTGATGTGATGATAAAATATGCTCATAGTTCCCTCAAAATGCGACGCAAGACAACTTTTTCCTCGGAATAAGAACGTTATAAGTACAGAAAAGATTTATAATAATAAATAAAAAAAAGGAAATGTATAAAAAATCGTCATCTTAATACAATTAAACCTAGACCGGAAGAAATAATAACCCTTACTGGACAAGCATCTAGACCTGTTGGTAAGTTAAGTGCACTATCTGAAATTAATTCATTCAGTTTTGATGAAGACAGATTCAGCAGAAGTGGATAGTATTCTTGTATCGCTTGACGCAGAAAGTGCTTCGGGGTGGGATCGCATAGCTGTGGGTTTCCTTAAATTATCTCGAAAACTTGTCAGTCTCTTATCAGCCAGTTAACGAAACAGGCACATTTCCTAACGCGCTAAAAGGTTCTATAATTACGCCTGTGCACAAGGATGAGGACAAGGGTAATGCCAATATTTATCGGCCAATAAATATATGACGGAGGAAGACCGTCCTCATCATCATTAGCACTCATCGTTGGTCCCCCTAACTGTAGGCGTCCGTAGGTGGGTAGTGTTGGATGAAGAAAACAGATTCGTATACACAGTGTGATTGTATTTACAATCCATCCAGTAACAAGACAGTAGATAGGTAGGCACATTTAGATATGTAGGTACGTATCAGAGAACGCGCGATGGTTTGGTGGTGTCCGCGCGCGCCGCTCGCCAACAGAACAAGTGAAGTCTAGCCTCGATTCATGTGGCGCGCGCCCCACCAGCTCCATCGAACGCCACCAGATGGCGATGGCGTTGGCGTACCGGATACGACTCGATTGCGACATATATTAAAAATATTCCATAAAAAAATGGTAAGTTATTTAAATCAATACAGAATTGTTTGCGATTCTCGACACTCTTTTAGACAGGCACGGTCAACTCAGGATGGGTTCATTGCGTTAAAATCTTAAACTTTCTATTTTCTTTCTTATTAATAATGCAAGTACTCACCGAGTTAAATCTATAAATTGCGCTTCGAACACTTGGGCACTTCACAAAAGACAAACACATTCACACACACAAATACACACAAAACCATGATTAAAAATTAGACGCACATACAGTTTAACATAGGCACAACTACAGTAACTCAAAGAGCTTCAAATTTGTTTATAAGTCATTTATTTCTTCCAATATTTAATTTTTAGCCACCTTTTGTAAACAATCGTTCTCAAAATACATAATAAATAAGGTAAAGAGCGAGATAGCCCCAACACAAGTATTATCACTTACTTACTGAGGCTGTCCATGTAACTGTTTTGGGACAAATAAACATTCTTCAATTAATTGTTAAATCATAAGCATATTTAATACCAATGAATAAAAAATAAGCGGATATTTGAGGTAACTTCGTGATGTTTTTATATACAGAAAGTTACACAATTTAAGTTTTATGTTCCAAAATTGCTTGGAACTATCACAAACTCATGTTATTTTTATTTTATAGGTGTCTAAGTATTATAAATTTCGTGAATTTTTATATTTACGATTGGCCATTTTGCTTTTTGCCCACCCTTAAACATAAATAAGTTTGATGAAAAAACAACATGAAGACAAATAAAACTCAAATGTTTAAAACGTAAATTATCAATACTTTTCTCATTTCTTTTCCAGATACACAGGTAGGAAATTAATAACTCATTCAAAAATCTTTCTGAACTTTTTTCTTCTTTAAAATAATAAACTGTTTATTGACCTTTTATTAGGCTGCTGAGAAAACCGAAATTCACTTGAAAAAGAAAAGACAAAGAAAATATGTAGCTCTTGAATATTAAAATTATATAAATTTTCTCGCGCTAGAACCAAAGCTATCGGGGTCTCATTAATTAAACATTGTACCTGTCTTAAATTAATGATTTTAGTCTAATGTTAATGTTTCTTTATGGGCTTGTGAAGTGACGTTAAAATCTAAATGCTAATGAAATGGCGAAATCTAAGAAGGGTGATAAAATTTGAATAAAGCTTACACTTTATTGAATGGAAGGAATAAAGGACGAATCTTAAAGCTTTCACGTTTCAGAAGAAATATATAAGGCCCTTGACAAAAATTAAATTGATGAGATTTTAAGTAAGTTTCTGTTATCTTTACCAAATAGGTAGCGACCTACTTTTGTACGGGAAGAATGTTCGGATAAGAAGATCCACTAAATAAGAACATAAAATAAGGCTCGCTTTATTATTCCAGATTTATGTAAAAAAAATCTACTCTGCCACGCTATACCAATTTTAAAGTATGAAGGTATCTATTGTTAACTTACCTTAAGAGACACATGGTGTCTAAATTCCATATATGTACATGATTTCGAAAATCGTTAATATACTTCTTGTTGTTTCTTTTATTTGTTTGATATTTTAGAACACGTCGTTCGTCAAACGCTTTGTTTATATATTACCTACCCAATGAAATAGCAATGTAAGCAATTATTTATGTGTTACAGAAAAGTAAAATTTACTGATGCATTCTGAGAACATTTCAGAAATTTGGATTTTCTTGGATTCCATGTATGCATGCAATGCATGCATATTATATTAATAAATAATTTTGTTTTTTATTGTTTTTATGGACTGTTTTAGCCCTACTAAATTTTCTATCAAAATTACCATTTTTCTTGCAGAGCCAATAATTTATCATTCAATAAGGTTATTATTCAATAATTTACCCTCATTGTTAAGGTTATTAACTTAACTTTTAGGCGATATATAGTTCGAATTGATACGTTCCATATTCCCAAAAATATTTACCATTTTTACGTGAAAAAAGGTAGTGGCTCGATTTATTTGCTCCCAAGTGTATATTCAAGTACAATATTTTGGTTTGCAACAATAACAATTTTTAAAAAAAATGTTGCTTTTTAAATTTGTTGTTTTTGCAATAATCTGAGTTAACAGGGTTTAGAATAAAAAATGCGTAACAACTGATAACACAAATAAAAATATATTTATTTGTTTTAATATTTTACATATTATGGTTAACAAACCAATACGATTATTAATATTATCCATAAACATTAAGCTTCGATCTTTAATTTTTAAAATAAGTGGTTTTGTAGGGCAGTTTGTTTACATTAAGTATTTCACATTTTATTTGGCTTTAGTGAATATAGATTACACATTGAGGATAGATTAAGTTTTCATTTTCTGTAAGAAAAGAGCATTGAAATTAGACCTCATTTTTTATAATTAAATAATCACGGATTTAGCGCAATATACAGGATAAACTATTCTGAAACTTCTTATAGCGTGGAGTCCACGGCGAACAGTTTTTAATGACGTGTTGAATAATTCAGCAAAATCCCGGTTGGTATGAAACCATTTGTTTTACATTCATTCACCATGTGAAGTCTTGTTAAAATAAGCTTTCCACTTCATAAACAAGCGCTCCGACTATCAAGGATTCCCTCTTCCTCACATCTCTTAACCGTCAGACTCACAGTATTTCTCTAGAACAAAGAATGGAATAATATTTGACATCTTAGAGATGTCAAATATTATTCCATTCTTCGTTCTTGTTGCAAAATACTATAAACTATAATAATTAAGAAAAAGTAATATAAATGACATAATGTTAGAAACACTTTACTCATCATTCACAAATTTAAACAAATTATAATTTATATTTAGTCAAATATAAAATATTAAAATGATAACACTCACACTTAGTCCATTTGTATTATCACATCATTTACGTCCACTTTTACGCAGCGCAATAATATTGCCAACGCTTCATATTTATATTTATATTACACGGCATTTTGACATTTATAACCACAATAACGCTAATTAACAGATTAAAACATTCGTCACTAACCAACAACCTTCAATTAGGTGAATAGTCGTAAGGAATTGCATCTACCTCACAGAAATCGAAATATTTTACTCTGTTTTCTGTGGTTCACCTAAAAACTTTTATTATCCAAGTAAACAAGATGAACGAGACAAGTATCGAATGATTATCGAACCACTTCAAGTAATTTTATTGAAACAAACATTGTTTATTTTAGGTAATGTCAATAACATATCAAAAACTGTAAAAAGATATTATTTGTAAATAGCATCAAGCTTAATCCTCAGGCGCAGGTGAGATTTGAACTCAGGCCTTGCCATAAGCTAGCATGCCATATGTTAAGATAGTTGATATTATGAACTACTATCAATTACAGACAAAATGAGTGTGTATGCGTGTTTATAGAATAGAAATAACTTATAGATGAAGGTCGAAAGTGAAACCGAAGCGTCAATCTATTGCTTTGTGAGAATGCCTATGGACTTATGAGTGCTACTGTACAACTCAAAAACGGCTTAACGAGTTTGAATATTTTTTGTTTGATTTTGGAGCCCCACCCCATGATGTTATGCAGTAAGTCAGAAGAGACTGACACATTGCATAGTATACCCACCTAATAACCTCCACGTCAGCTACGTGACGAAGTTTTTTTAAAATAAATATAAATTAGCGAATTCTCGACATGAGGCTGTCTATTTGTGGTTGGAAGCTAAAAGTGCTATCTATTATGATTCCATGGTACTTAACAGAGGTAGTCTTTTGGAGAACGGGACAGGAGCAGGTATTAGTGTCAATGCAGGAGTGAGCTTGAATGTGGAAATGGGGTAGCAATTCAATGCCTTTGTTAGTGAGTGAGAAAGCTATATAATTAGTTTTATCGATGTTGTAACGTAATAGTGGATCCTAACTACATGAAAGGATGCAAGTAGACTTGTTACATATACATAGTTTAATAAATGGAATATAAAATACAGGTGGGATATAAAAACACAAAAAACGGTTCACGCGTCACTGAAGTTAATAGGCTTGAAGTCCGGAGGAGGAGGATGAAGGATCTTCGTAGATTGGGGCTTCGTGCAGGAAAGAACAGGAGGTGGAGAAAAAGGGACACTTTAGAGTGCCAGTCTCCTTCGACAAAGCTCGACGTAAAATCTCCAGGCATATGGTTACTCAGCAGAGTGCTGTGGCACGCGGGTTTCTAGTAGGTAGAATTAATGAAACCCAAGGGTCACTTAACACATTTATTTGAGACACGAGACACAGAATTCAGGGTAGTGGGTTTAAGGTCTCTGTATACTTTTCACTGGTCACTTCCTTAGAGAGGAAGGAACGATACTGCCCTGGGCTTGGGTGCGCCACAGCACGTGGTCCGGCGTGAGGTCACCGGGCAGGCAGCAGGGCAGAGGAGCGACACCGGAGGTCACCAGGCGTGGGCAGCACCATGCACGGATGCACGACCGCGTGTAGGCACGGTCCGCTCAGGCAAGGGCCTCTACACGTGGCGGGCGTGGGGTCTCGGCACCCACGAGCCACGTGGATGGCAGGTCAGGTGGCGGTAGCGGCCGCGTGTGTAGTCCACGTGACTGGCGTCTCTCCAGCGGTAGGGCGGAGGCAGCAATGACGTCAGTCAGCGGTAGGCAGGAGATCAGCGGCGAAGCCTAATTCTGGAACCCTGGAATCAGCGCGAGGCGGGTGCTTCCGTAAGCGTTGTGCCAGGACTGCAAACCTCCGTCGATGTGTGCGTCTCCCAGCCGTAAGCCCAAAGCAAGGTGGATGGAGGAAGACTCACCCATCGTGGCGGTTTACAATTTTAGGTTATGTCGTGCACATGCCGCGGGCATTCTCGGAGGTCCCTCGCCGCGTGGCCAGGCGATTTAAGCGAACAGCAAGGCGCAGCGCGGCGAGGCAAGCAAAGCGAAGAATGCGAGAAGCATGCGCACGCATTCACAAAGGTGCAGCAGTAAAGGTGACAAGTGATGTGGCAGGAGCCACTATAGGTAAATAGCTTTCTCGACAGTCATAGGGGGGCTGCCGAGAACAATAACATTAGCTGCCAGACCGCGCAGACAGAAATACATACAGAATGCGATCTGGCAGGACACAATTAAGAATAGAAGCAATCACGCTGAGCACTTACCCGTTTATCTCGGGGTTATTTAGAGTTACTGCTTGAGCTGCTTGTTGCGAAGGAAAGGGCACGTTAGGCGTTAAGCAGGGATATTTATAACCCAATCCATACCACGACACCGAGTGACGTGGTGGGAATTTGAAAGATTTAGGGATGTCACTCTCGTGAACCGTAACTAGTGATGTGCGTTTTAGTTGATCTGTAGGAAATCGACTACAACGCCACAGTACCCCGGCTGCTAAGAAAAGATTTTAACTAGAGGAAATCCGCTAGAAGGCCTGAACCACTAAACTGACTACCTGTACGTTCATACATCCCATTCATGTGCTTCCATTCCATCAATCATTCATCTTCTCATACTATGTCCGTCACTGACTTGGAAGTAGTCCTAAATCAGTGACTTACTCTAACATTCAAGTAAACTAATAGTAGGGTAAGTTTAATTCAAGACAGTCAGTTGGAAAAACAACAAGATTATATACCAAGTGAATCTCCATAGGGTTAGGTAACCTAGGTGTTAAAATGCAGGGTAATGTATCTTTTAGCTAGGTAAGAGTTCAGTCCGTTGTTGATTGTTGAACGTTGTCATGCATGCAGTTAAGATTAAAAATAATAAATAGTCTTCATAGTTCAAGTCGAAACAATTTAAAGAAAAAAAATTTTTTTTTTTTTTTTGGTAGGCTAGCAAAAGTTAAAGTTCGAAAAAGTCTAGATAAAAACAAAAAAAATATTTAAATTTTTTAATTTTTTTTTTGTTGTTCAGGATGAGCCTAAAGTTTTTCTTTTTAATTTATTTTGATAAATATTTATTTATTTAGGAAAATAAATTAAAAAGAAAGGTTACGGTGGTTAAAGTTTATCGGGTGAGAGCTCATTGTGATACTGTATTTAACAAATTTATAAATTATTAACAAAGTCTAGAACCTAGCGGCAGATGTTAGTAACAAACAATGTACTTACCACCACGATGAAGAGTATAGGAAGAAGTAACCAGTGCTAGTACCCAGATAACCTTTACCGAGTGGGTGCCACTGTGGCAAGCGGGTTTCTAGTAGGTAGAATGAATGAAACCCAAGGGTCACTTAACACATTTATTTGAGACACGAGACACAGTATTCAGAGTAGTGGGTTTAAGGTCTCTGTATACTTTTCACTGGTCACTTCCTTAGAGAGCAAGGAACGTTACTGCCCTGGGCTTGGCTGCGCCGCAGCACGTGGTCCGGCGTGAGGTCACCGGGCAGGCAGCAGGGCAGAGGAGCGACACCAGAGGTCACCAGGCGTGGGCAGCACCACGCACGGATGCACGACCGCGTGTAGGCACAGTCCGCTCAGGCAAGGGCCTCTACACGTGGCGAACGTGGGGTCTCGGCACCCACGAGTCACGTGGATGGCAGGTCAGGCGGTGGTAGCGGCCGCGTGTGTAGTCCGCGTGACTGGCGTCTCTCCAGCGGTAGGGCGGAGGCAGCAATGACGTCAGTCAGCGGTAGGCAGGAGATCAGCGGCGAAGCCTAATTCTGGAACCCTGGAATCAGCGCGAGGCGGGTGCTTCCGTAAGCGTTGTGCCAGGACTGCAAACCTCCGTCGATGTGTGCGTCTCCCAGCCGTAAGCCCAAAGCAAGGTGGATGGAGGAAGACTCACCCATCGTGGCGGTTTACAATTTTAGGTTATGTCGTGCACATGCCGCGGGCATTCTCGGAGGTCCCTCGCCGCGTGGCCAGGCGATTTAAGCGAACAGCAAGGCGCAGCGCGGCGAGGCAATCAAAGCGAAGAATGCGAGAAGCATGCGCACGCATTCACAAAGGTGCAGTAAAGGTGACAAGTGATGTGGCAGGAGCCACTATAGGTAAATAGCTTTCTCGACAGTCATAGGGGGGCTGCCGAGAACAATTACATTAGCTGCCAGACCGCACAGAGAGAAATACATAGAGAATGCGATCTGGCAGGACACAATTAAGAATTGAAGCAATCACGCTGAGCACTTACCTGTTTATCTCGGGGTTATTTAGACTTACTGCTTGAGCTGCTTGTTGCGAAGGAAAGGGTACGTTAGGCGTTAAGCAGGGATATTTATAACCCAATCCATATCACGACACCGAGTGACGTGGTGGGAATTTGAAAGATTTAGGGATGTCACTCTCGTGAACCGTAACTAGTGATGTGCGTTTTAGTTGATTTGTAGGAAATCGACTACAACGCCACAGTGCAGACGTGAACAGCTGGTTTGTTGACGAAGCCCGGACGCCGAATCCTCCGGCAGATGGTTAGTGAAACAGGCCCAGACGCCGAATCCCCTTCAGATGCTTCAGCCTTTACTTTTATCGGAAAAATCTTCCTTTCCAGAATTTATTTTAAGCGATTTTTGATGTTTCAAAATTGATTTCTTCATTCGGACATCTCATCTGCCAGTCATAAAACCAGCCTGTGTGTTCAGCCAAGACGTTTTAAAACCTCCACGATCGAGTATGAGCGTGTCCTTATTAATTACTTTAGATGTCGAAATTCTGTTAATAATCGGTAATAATATAGAAAATACAATTTTTCAGCTAAACCTATTGATAAAAATAATGGGGAAGGCAACTGTCAAAATAGCGCTGTCGTAGCTAGTTCCCAAAACATGCTAATTATGCAAGGCGTGAGACGATTTTTATTAATTTTTGCGAAAATTATTCTTTGGTATGTTCCTAAATGCTCGAAAATTTGAGTCTACCATTTTCCGAAATACCCTAAGCTTAGCAGGTTGTGGCATAAAGCTATTGGAAGAGAATTATTTCAATTACAACAGAGTTCGAGGTTATGTCGGTAACATTTTAAAGAAAGGGATAACTAGGAATTAAGCAATAAGTAAGGTTTTCAATTCTGACATGTTCAATTAATGATATTAACGAAATAGTGGAATAAAACCAAACTCATGAATGAACACGAAACGGAATGAGTGAACGAAATGTCAAATTTATTGTAGGCTGCAGGGATCTAGCTATGGGCACGCATCTACAATTAGCTTTGACCGACCTTCCCCATTCAAGTTATATAAACCAAAAAGTAATCTTCATAGACTAAAAGAGAAAATTGAATGACAGTTTGACAATTGACTTGTGTCACAATAATGGAAAATGTAAACAATGAATGATTTTTTAAAGATATTATAAAAGAAATCGTTTTAGAACGATTAGTAAAATGCTAGCAAATAAAAGGATATGATACGGGACATGAATGGATGAATGATGACTAATGGTGTAAGTATAGCATATACTATAATGTTAAGGGTAAAGACAGTAGTTTTTAACCAAGCCAAGACCCTATCAAAACCGTTTTGGGCGTAATGGTAGACATCAGCCCAAGAGTCCGCTGTGAAAAGTGGTGGCGTATCATCGGCAAAAGATATGATTTTACCATGGGATAGCTGTAGGTTACAAAGATTATTAATATAGGCAAGGAAGAGGGAGAGCCCGATCACACTTCCTTGTTGTACACCAAAGTGACAGGTAAATCATCACTAACATAATTTCCTATTTTAACCCTCCGAAACCGATCTGATAAGTAGTCCCGGAAAAGTTTCAGCGGTAGACCCCTGTTTCCTATGTGTTCCAGTTTGTTTAGTACAGAGACTGTGTCAAACGCTTTTGTCTTTTTTTTACAAGTGCCTTTTTTACTGTCGAGACCCTTAACAAGGTGATCTGTCAGCTCATGAACATCGTCGGCACAAGATTTTCCAGCCCTGAATCCAAATTGACCCTGTGAAATGAGGTTATTGCTTTCAAGGTAACTGGTAAGTCTGCTGTGCATGAGGCGTTCCAATAATTTCGAAAGAGAGGGTAGAATAGAAATGGGCCGGTAATTGCTGACATTGCCTCTGTCCCCAGCCTTGTGGATCGGATGTACGAGTGATTTCTTTAGAGGTAACGGAAAAGTGTCTGAGTAAAATGCAAGATTAAATAAGTGGGTAAGTGGGGGAACCAAATTGTTCTTGTAATGCCTAAGGAAACGAGCGGAAATGGGTTCAACACTTTCACCGCCGTTGATTTTGAGGTGGCAAATGAGGGAGTCAACCTCCTTTTCAAGATAACCCATTGATTGCGGATGAGCGACTGAAAAACTGGGAGGGGTTGGTACGTGTTGATTTAATATCTTATCAGCAAGGCCTTTACCAATACTAGAAAAGAAGTCGTTTACCTCATTGACAGATTTTTGGGGGTTTTCAACTTGTATGAGTTCCAGGGCAGCCGGCTTACCGTTATCCGTTTCGGTAATTTTTCTATGACCTTCCAAAGTTTTTTGCTGTTATGCTTCGCACTACGAAACTCCTCTTTCTCGTATTCCTGTCTAATTTTTTTTGTAAGTCATTACAAAAGTTGCGGTATCTTTTGTACGTGGTTTATAGTGACTCATCATTCGGATACTTTTAACTTTTTACGAAAGTTGTGTCTATTTATAGAGTATCTCAAAAGTCCTGGGATGATCCAAGGCTTAATAATACGGCGACGGTTACTGACAGGGGCAACCTTAGTATGAAGAGAAATGATATACGTTAAGCTATCCATCAGATAAGTAGCTGCTAAATTAGCGCCACTCGTGGCATATAATGGGTCTCCCCATTATACGCCATGAGTGACGCTAATTTAGCAGCCAATGCCTTCATAGCATCATCTTAACCACTATAGTCAATTACTTTTGTGAATTTTTTTGGGTGCAAAGGTCGAGTTTCAAAGAGAAAAAAGAATTCAGAAAAAAGGAGGTACTGTCATGGTCAGTCACTGAGGAATGCATTACGAAACAAAGCGCGCTCCTTTTGGTTTTTAGGACTACATGGTCAAGGCAGGTATGTCCATGTGTGGGAAAGTTGTGCGCTGGTAGTAGGCCGTAAGACGCCATCAAATTAAGGTAACTATGTGATCGAGCGTCAGATTATTTTCTATAATATCAATATTGATGTCACCAACCAACACGACGTTTTTAGTAGATGAATATTTTAAGAGGAGTTCGTTCAAAGAGTTCAAAAAACCAGAGATATTTTTCTGCGCAGTAGGCTAAATTGCTATTATAACAGTGTCTAAATTTTATTTTTACTAAAAGACAGTTTGAATCAAGCAGTAAATGTTCTTCAACAGATAATTTCATGCTACTATTATAGTAAATTACCACACCTTCGTTTTGGGTAGTGTTGGTAGAGGTTGAGTGTGATGAATAGTTTTCCAGAGAAAGAGTGACCTAGGTGCCCGGCAGCCAACATTCTGTCAGGATGATGAGATCCCAATTTATATTACTCCTACTGAGTAATGTTTGGAATGCGGGAAGGTTGCGTCTAATGCTTCCTAATGTTTTGGTGAATTAGCGAGAGATATTGTTTCAGTTTGGAAATGTAGGTAGAAATGTCTTCAACGTGAGATTTTGCAACCGAAACTGCATCTAAAATGGAATTTATTACGTCAACATTATCGAATAGAAATGGAGATTTTCTGAAACATTGCTCTGAAGGTGAGAGGTGGGGGGCTGTATGAAAAGGCAAGGCACACTATTAATCTGAAAGTTTATACGATGGAATAGCACAACGTCATTGGAGGGAACAAAGTTAGGAGGGGGAAAAGTAAATAAATTAAATAATGCGTGCTCTGATTTGTGTTTAGAAAACTGATTTTAAGAGTTTTAGAATTAGTGTTTAGTCATAGTTTTCACACAGATTGTTCACTGAGTTATGAACATTTAACACACAGAATTGAACGATCACAATCACTTTTAACTAGTTATTTTTTATTAAGTACACTTTTTATTATTATTAATTAAAGTGGCAGACAAAACAAAAGTACGTCGGGACGTTCAAATACCGTTGGCGGAATGAAAAATGATCAGCGCGATACTGTCAGCCAATCCAGAAGTTGTAATCAAGGGAGAAAAAATAGATAGAGTAGAGATAGCAAGCAACCTCGGGTTAATCATGGATCCATAACAAAAATTTGAGAAACACATCAGTAAATCCACGAGGAGTTGTTTTTGTAGATTGAATCTTCTATATTCAATTAGAGACTACCTGAGTATTGATCTACGTAAGCAATTAGTGGATAACCTTATTTTATCAAGACTTAGCTACTGTGATACCGTGTATGGCCCATGCCTGTTAGCAAGAACACAAAAGCTGATACAACGCATACAAAATGCGTGTACGCGGTTCTGTGTAAAGATACCTCGTAGAAGTCATGTCACACCTTATATACAGTATGGATACCACTTATATGCAATGAATGAAACCACAATTAATACCAGTCCATAGAAGAATAACAAAATTAAATATTAAAATATAAACCGTAAATTACTAAAGTGAAATTTTCAAACAAAATAAATTCAGTAAAAGTAAACACTCTGTTTAGACAAAATACCTTGACCCCTTGGATGGGCGGCAACAATCCACGCGGGCGCGGGTGGCAGGGCGGCTTTAGGTATTGTCGGCGCCAGCTTTGATCCGTTTTTTTTTTTTTTTTATAAATGGCATCTCGCAGGTCAACCTATGAGGTTGTCGTCTGCTTAGACGGACTTGCCTGTGGATTCCCTAATAAATTAAGGCCTCCAGCCAGGACTTAAACTTAAATACTAACTAAAAACTAAGCGACTACACGCTAAGGGCACCCCCTGTGGGGTACGAACCTCGGCTTAGGGCGTCGCTGGAAGAGGGCAGCAAATGACTAGCTGGATCAGGAATGATATTATTTAGGGACGAATTTAAAGCTACAGGCTCAGCGGCGCGGGCTGGCTCGAGCAAGGGTCGGGAGGGGCGTAGATTTGGGCGTCGCGGCGGGCCTCGGCGGCGAGGACGGTAGGACGGCGATCGGGTTTTGGGCTTATGAAGCGTGCTGGTTGCCTTACTACTCTCCTGGAGGAGGGTAGTGGCGTCGTCGGGGGCGATTAAGGTATGCCTTGGTCGGCGAATACTACTAATACGGGAAGGAGTGTAGCGGGCGGCCGCTGAGATCAAGGGGTTGGGGTGTTTTATGCCACAGTCAAAGAAACGCTTCGATAAGCGTTTCATGAACTGGTTTATGGTAGGCATTTTAAGATCGATGTGGAGATTTATATTACGGACATAGAAGGGGGCACCCGTGACCTTTCTGAGGAAACGGTTCTGGAGGGTCTGCATCTTATGGAGATGACGTGGGTGAGCGTGCGCGAATACAACGCAGGCATAGGTCATGATGGGACGGATGACTGCGGTGTAGATGCGCAGCTTGCATTTAAGTGACAGTTTGCAACGGGCTGTCAGAATAAAGTGGAGTCTACCAAGAGCGAAAGCGGCGCGCGCGCGAACAGCCTTAATGTGCTCTTTGAACGTTAAGTTTTGATCAAGGATCACGCCTAGGTATTTGGCTTGCTTCTCCCAAGGGATTGGCTTGCCGTACATAGTGATCGGGCTGGGAAGGGGGGGTGGGACTCGACGACGTCTCGAGAAGAGAACCGCCTGACTCTTATCGGGGTTGACCTCGATTCTCCATTTCCGGAACCAAGCGCCTAAGACGTTTGCGGAGGTTTGGAGAGTACGAGCTATAGCATTGGGACAATGACCGGTATAGTAAACGGCAGTGTCGTCGGCGAAGAGAGCCAACTGAGCCTTTTTACTCTGTGGGATATCGCTGGTGAACAGCGTGAAAACTAGAGGAGATATGACGGAACCCTGAGGGACACCGGCGCGAATAGGATGAGGGGACGAGAGTGCACCCTCGATGCGATAGCGGAAGGTGCGATTCGACAAAAAGTCTCGTAAGATGAGTACGAGACGATCTGGCACTCCTAGTTGGTAAAGCTTGTATAACAAGCCGTTGTGCCAGACTTTGTCGAAGGCTTTCGCTATGTCGAAGAATAGCACACCCGTCGTCGCGTTACGCTGCATACCGGCGCACAAGTGCTCTACGATACGGTGGACCTGGTGGATACTCGAGTGTTGTGGACGGAAACCAAACTGCTCGTTGGGAATGAGGCTCTTTGCTTCGGCGTAGTCTTTGAGACGCTTATAAATAAGCCTCTCGTAAATTTTGCCGAGAACGTTGAGTAAGCTAATGGGACGGTAGCTGGAGGGCTCAAACTTTGGCTTGCCTGGCTTTGGGATACCGATGACTGTTGCTTCTTTCCACGCTTGTGGGAAGATGTTGTTGCTCATGGCGCCATTGAAGATGGCGGTCATAAGCATTATTAGCGGGGCAGGAAGGAGTTTGTATACCTTATTGGTAATACCATCCGAACCGGGGGCCTTACGAGCGTGGAGCCCTTTAATGATGTCGTGCACTTCGTCTGGAGTGACGGGAGGCAGAGGATCATCAGGGTCTTCGACGGGAGGGAGGGAGGCTCTTCGTTCGACTTCAGCGTCGACCTTGTTCAGGTGAGCTTGGTCTACTGGTTGGGAGCTGGGAGAACATTGGGACTCTAGGCTGTCGGCAAGACATTCAGCCTTATCGGGACTGTCGAAAGCGACACTATTGTCGGGGCGGATGAGAGGAGGCATAGAGACCTCTTCTGAGGAACGCAATTTCCTCTGTAATTGCCAGAAGGCTTGATGAGTGGGCTCGAGTTCGCTGAGCATCTTGTTCCAGCCCTCAGAGCGAACCTCCCCTATGCGTTTCTTTACAGCACGCTGTAAATGGCGCATGTGGGCTTTGTTCGCGTCACAAGGGAAGGAGTCGTAGGCACGGATGGCCGCGTTCTTCTCGGTTATCAGGTCACGTACGTCAGCAGGTAGTTTCCAGCGATGGTCTTCCATCACCGGAACTTCCCGTGAACAATCCGTCAATACGGATTGTACGTGCTCTGTAAACGAGTCGATTGCGGCCGTCGTGTCAGCGACTGACACTAAGTGATCGGGGATGGTGTCTAAGTGAGGCGACGTGGTGGATTTCAGTCTTTCGCTTACTTTCCTCCAGTCGGTTATCGTCTGGGTCTGAGGGGGGCGGTTGGGGTCGATCGGGCCCGAGTAGGGTGCAAGATGCATGACTACAGGGCGGTGGTCAGAATTTAGCTCGTGGAACGTCTCAATCGATTGCAAACGGAGGTTCACATTCTTGAGCAGCGCTACATCGAGAACATCGGGAAGGTGATTTGGATTACCTGGGAAGTGAGTCGGGCTCATTGGAGCGATGACGTCAAAGTTAAGGGATTCGCCTAACTTGAAAACTAACCTACCTCTGGTTGAGGTTGTGCTACTATTCCACGCCGGGTGCTTGGCATTAAGATCCCCCGCCAAGATGACGGAGTCACTCATACCGAAGAGGGCAGTGAAGTCCTTTTGGAGCGAGATGGGATCCTCCGGACCATTGTCGGGTGGGATATAAGCGGAGATGATGGTGATCGGTTGGTGGCCGGTCATGCCTAGCCGACAGATAGAGGTCTCCAGATGGGAGAAGAGAGGAGGTGGGTCTATAGGGATACAATACAAAGATTTCCTAAAGTATATGAGTGTGCCACCCTTGTGACATCGAGACCTGTCATTGCGAACTAGTTTAAAGTTGGCAATATTCGGGTTTCGGTGATGTGGTTTTAAAAAGGTTTCCTGTATGAGGAGGATGTCAAGCTGATGGTCGCGGAGGAAAGTGGCGATCTCATCGCGTTGACCTGAAACGCCATTTGCGTTGAAAAAGCCTAATTTAAGGGATCGGGGTTTGACTCCTTTGATCCGTTTGACAATGGCGACGAAATAACGATTCCCGAAGTTATTTTTTCCGCCACGTTTTTAGTTTCGCGATAACTAAACTGAACGTAATAAATTCAATGTTGCACACATAAATTCAAAATTAATGGAAACCTAAATTTAAAAATGTTCAATATGTACACCACTTTGTTGAATGCACAAGTTACATCGCCGCACAATGTTGTCCCGAAGCCTGCATAACAAATTTCGTTCAGGATCCAGAGCCGAGGCTTTTAATTTGCATCATCATATATCTTCGGTTCCGGAGATCTGCGGGTACACTATGTGCCGATTTTCTCTGATCCTTTGGACAGCTCCTAGAATTGTCCGAACGCTAGTAGGGCAGACGCGGGTTGCGCCGTATCGCTCACGATAACTACGTACAGTTAAAGCTGAATTTTGGCAGCATTCGCCATACATTAAAACCTTGTCAGTATACTCAGAAGCACTATAAAAATGCGATTGTCCTGGCATTTTGTTCAAAAATACACTTCTACCCACAAATGTAAAGCAGTGTCAAATTCACCGTAAAATAACCTTTAAAATAAACTTAAAACACAATTTACGCACACAAAGACAAGTAGCTATTACTTAGTGTACATTTCACATTAAAACAATATTTAATTTGAATATTTTTTAATAGAATAATGAAGTAGCGAAAAGCACACGTACTTTTCGCGATTCGCGGTGAACTAACAATGAAGCGGAAGTTTCAAAATAGAAAAAAATGTAGTCTTATATAGGGCAAACGGCGCAATTATCGTTTATCGATACTTATTTACCTACTACCTAAACAAGGCATAAGAATACAAGTAAGTACCTATTTTTGATTTTTCATACACAAATTATTGATTGGATACTCTATTTAAAAAAATACTTTTGTACGAAACTAACGTTTTGAGAGTTCCAGCAAACAGGTTTTGACTTTTTAATAGGTTGCTTCATATACGTAACATGTAAAAACAATAAATGATCTCTAAATTTACTTGAAAATATTTAATAAGGACACCCATATACACCATGCACAAAGCATTTAAAGCGAAACAGCTTAATGTATGTTTATCGATCACTACTAATAAAATAAACTAATGGAGCGCACGCGCACGTGCTCCGGCTTTGAAGAATGCCGCCGCTGCCTCGTGCCGCCTGTCTAAAGAAACTGACAAAAGAGCCGCAAAATGTCCCGCAGGGAATGTGCGTCCCCGTTGTAGGTTTTATTTATTTATTATTATTTGTTGCAACACACTCAGAGCAATGTGTATTATCTGTGGTGCTGAGTGACATCAAGCAATGGACAAAATTAGAAAACTTTTTAAATGCTGAATACGAGACCTTTGGCTACTTTGTATGTGTGTAATTTATGTAATTTGTTTGTAATGTGCGTTTTGTTTGTACAGAATAAAAAAAAAATCTTTCTTTCTTTTTCTTTCTTTCTCACGCACATAGCGAACGTGTCCGAGTCCACCGTCCCAGAACCCATTTAGGAGAGCCGGAAGAGGGCGGTATCTGCCCTCTGCCGACGCTCGGTGCGCCTGCTGTGGGCTGGACGAGCACTCGAAATCTGCCTCTCACTCAGCACTCGAGATCACAGTGTCCCACGTACTTTATGGTTAACTCGACAGCAATTCGGGCCCCTCTGACCACAACCATGTTCTAACCTAACCGTACCCTTTTTGTCGAGGTACCCTAGCTTAGTCATTGCGACCAACAATGAGAAAAGGCCAAAAAATTTAAAAAAAACTCAATTTTACGAAAATTCGTGCATGATGTTATCATAGATGCATATTATCCTTTAAAAAGGATAATAGTTTCAAAAGTATCCATCATCAGGAGGTCAATAAGCTTTTACAGGATCAGATAAATATTTCCGATTTAAAACACAATTTAAATACAATTTAATGAACCATAGAAAACGGAATCGAAATATTTCATCTCTCAGAGCGATATGCCCAACTGTAGCCAAGTAAGAGAACGCTCGCTACCTTCGAGAGGAACGTCAAAGAAGTTATTCTGAAGTGGCTCCAAGTTCCGGTTAATTACCATTATAAACAATCTCTAAAATATTGAATTTTAATGGTTGAAGGCTGCAAGATTAATAACACTTGGCGTGATACCGAAGCTGTTATCAACGAATGGTGAAAGACGAAATGAGAAGATGCTTTAGAATACTATTTACATGAAATAAAATCACGCCTTGTTTCTCCAAAATGGCAGAGGTGTATACCCAAGTTTCCCGTGTAATAGGGGCAAGCATATTGCCATCAACCGGGCACAAAAATCTAGACACAGGGCTACTACCAGATAGAAAACCGAACCCTAAACCTCATGCCAAGCAGTAGCGCTTGCAACACCAGACCGACCAGGCAATACACGAGACAATACTATTTATGACACGTTTAGGTCGTAACGTACATAATATTCGAAATGATGTTGTCTCTGCAATTCATTCTCATGAAGTGTAATAAATTGCTTGTAAAAACAGATTCAGTCTTGGAAAGCATTCAAACGTGAACATTTAAAACGATATCACACAGGCATAACAAACAATTTTTTGAAAAAATCGAAAATATAGCGTTGGGCGCGCGTAAATATACATACGAGTATAAACGTTGGTACTATTTATTCCCCTTTTTCACCGACTTCAAAAAAATGGAGGAGATTCTCAATTCGTTTTGGTTTTTACCTCAGAAACCTTTCAAAAACCGAAGAATTTTTTACATTGGTTTGTACCAATGTAAAAAATTCTTCGGTTTTTGAAAGGATATAACTGTCAAGTGGGCGCCCACATAAATTTGGTCAAGTTAGGGGCCTCTACCACCATCTATAACAAAACAATCTTACATCAAGACAGTTTTCTTTCAAGCTTTTATTGACAGTGTTCATGTCGTACCATGACCCTGTGACGTCGCAAAAAACATAATTAAAGCAACTAGTAGCGACACCTTTCGTGGGTCTGCTCAATCACAAATAGATGAGAATTCTATTGAGTCTGTGGAAGCGGATTTTCAAAGGATCGATAGGTTAGTCCTGTCAAAATGGTTGAGAAGGTTTTTTCGTTCACGGCGTGAGAAAGGGAAACACGTTTTGGGCCTGGAATTGCCAGATGGTGTCCAATTAAACCGATGGGTTTCCTATTCCTAAACAAACTCGGATCTTGTGAGTATTCAACCATTTTCTTTGTTCTTGTTATATAACCTAGGTCTCAGTTGTCAGTATTGACGCGAGGATGATGTTACAGGTCTGGCTGCTTATGCTAGCCTTATGACTAGTTCTGATGCGAGACTAAGACGTGATGACTTGGTGTAGTCCCGTGGTCAGATGATTTTGAATTAAACCGGGTGCGGGCAATTTGAAGGTTTTCCCTTGAGTTGTGGCCATCTGTTGGTTAAGAAGGCCTTACTTAACCATTGGATGGTAAATGAGGGAAGCTCACCACTCCAGGTAACGATTATACCCGTAGGTAACGATTAGGCCGCGTTTACTTATATGAACACGTTAACCTGTGTTCGAAGCCAAGGGTCTTAGTCCCGTCATTAGAAAGGAATATCCCCATGACTTGACATATGTGAGAGTTAGGCCTTTTGTAAGAACTAGGTATAAGACCAGTTGTTGTAGGTTATTGTGTCTCGGGTGGCTTTGCATAAGCGTTATGTTCCCTCTATCTAGTACAATCATAATAGGTCGATAATGATTCGATAAGCTAGAAGTTTTTAAGTAGTTCATCTCACGGATACTCTATAGCGACTCTGAGTTATTGTTTTAGACTCATTGCCGGTGTAAACCCCGATACAACTGGGAACAGAGAACCGGTGTTATCGGAGTGAACACCTAAGTGTGTGGGAAGGGTTAGGTTAGTGGCTTGCCACTTTCCATGTTTTGTACCTTCACTTATGTGTATTTACAATGAACTTTCTATTTGTTTAAGAAGGTATTGGTTTAATGGAATCTTTCACTTACAGCTAATCTTATGTTTGTATTGTATAGGCTCCGAAACTACTGGACCGATTTGAAAAATTGTTAACATAGGCAACTTCTTTTTTTTTCGAAATCCATGTGGACGAAGTCGCGGGCGAAGTGCTACTACCCTATAAATTTACTTTAGCACGGTGTAAGTAGTATTATACTATACTGAAACCATCAGCATCTTGTTTCAATTATACTTAAGGCTTCGTCCTCTAGATTAGCATTTTATTCACATGTCGTAACGCGTAGTACACACCATTTTACACTTTTTTGAGAATATCTTGATTTCTTTTGCATTTTAAAAACAAGAATTTTTTATTCTTGAATTTGGGTAGTTTTCCTCATCATGATCCCTGTCATTCGATTTTTAGTGCTGCGCCGCGGCGCCGTTTCACACTCGCTCGCGATTACAGTTGCTTAAAAGACACATAAAAGTTTTAAAAAAAAACCAACCCAGGAAAAAAAGCAGCGTCACTCGAAATCATTACTTTCGATCTTAAGCAAACCTATAAAATCTAGTGTTATGATGCGAATAGCCAGAAAGAAAAATAACAAATTTCACTTATTCCACCACCTAAAAAGAAAAACACAGCCCTAAAAAGGTCCCGATAATCTCATTTTTTATTTGTGGTAACGGGTTGGAAATCCTCATTTATGTCCTCCACCTTGGGGCGGACGGAGGGGTCTGTCAGACTTAAACGCAGCCCCCGACTGGTGCTAGTCCGCCTTTGCAGGCTCTGTCTGGTCAACTGAGGGGTGTGAGGTGTTTGAGCCGTGACCAGCGTGTCGTCCGCGTTACAGGTTCGTCTGGAGGTCGTTCTTCAATGCCGAGTTGTACCCGATGTCCCACAAGAAGGGTCCTAGAACCGAACCCATTGGAACACCGCACAATATTTCGCGACGGCCTCTGCCATCGCGTTCCCTGTAGGTAACACACCTTTCTGCCCAATAAGCCCCAACCACGTGGCGAAGGAAGGAAGGCACCTGATAATAACGGAGCACCTCACTAAAACAACTCCAAGGCAGGGGTGTTGTAGGCACTGGATATGTCCAAGGACACGGCTAGCATCACCCCGCCCCGAGACACCATTTCCCCCGCCAGGACGCTCCACGCCTGCGGCTATGGTGGAGCGCCCCAGCTGAAAACCGAACTGGTTGTCGTCCAAGTTCGGCCCATCTTTGTACAAGTGTTTTACATTATCCGTTCAAACAACGTGCCCACCTCGTCAAGCAGCACTATGGGCCGGTACGCAGACGGGCAGTCCGCAGGGACCCTTCCTGAGCAGGACCAACGAACCTGTCTTCCACTGAAGGGGCAACTGGCCCTGCTCGAGGCACGCTACATAGATTCCTCTCAGTCGAGGCTCTAGGGCCATCCCAATAACCCCTTACCTAACTGTACCTTCGATAAGAGGTGCCCAATTTAATTTACCATCCCCTCACCTTGCAGTTATTGGCTACAGGCCAAGGCATTTGGGGTTCAAAAGGGTACCCCCAGCAAATTAGGATCTAAATAGATTGATTGGATTCTAACTACAAATGGAAACGCTACTCTTTCGTATTTTCGAAGCTAATCGTCGAATGGGAATTCTCAGTAATGTCCGTGACTCACGCGGCTAGTTGTTCAAGCTAGGATTGCAAACAAGTAATATCTTGGCTTAATATTTGGCTTTGGCTTGGCCCATGATTGAACTGTTTACACGATGCTAGAAAATTTTAAGCCACCAGCATTGAAGTGACATAGGCCGTAGAGTTAAATGATTTTAACTTCGCTGACCACACGAGGCCAGAACACAAACCAGAATAATAAAATCAATGATGAGGGGCTATCTCAAAAATAGAACTCAATTCTATTAAATTAAACTACCACACTAGCTTGCTATCTTTGTCACTAGCTTACTAGCCTTAAGTGAGAAGCTTGCTAGCTTACTAGCCCTTTCTTGCAATCCTAGCATGAAAAACTAGCCTCGTGTAAACCGGGCTTTAATTGCTATTCGTGGATGAATGGGAATTTATTTCCGACGCTAAGCTAAATTGGTACAAAACAACCCTAGATTAACTGGAAGAGTTTGCTTTGTGCCAGTGTTTTAAAAGGTTCATTAAATTTGAGTACTGGAAATTCTACGTTAGTATTCAAGAAAATTCTTTGTTTATCAAATTGACAGACTCAGCCAATTTGCCCATTTGTGTTACAGCCATGTCATACAAAACTGACAGGTTTGATTTTATTTAACAGGCAATTTCAAACTCAAACTCAAACTCAAAGCATTTATTTCAAATAAACCAATTACAGGCACTTTTGAATTGTCAAGGTCGGTCGGTCAGAAAAATGAAGCTAGTTGCCCACTCCAAAGCGTAGTATGTACCTATGGAGAAGAACGGGCAAGAAACTCCACGGACACTCTTTTAAATCAAATTATGTTTACAATAGATTGGTTACATCATTCATGTTGAAATTATGCATGTGAGAACGATGCAGAACGTTAAAAGCGTCCGTTATTTAAATATGAAAACAATTCGAAAATAAAATTTAATTAAAATACGCCGTGGCAGCTAAGAGATGACCAGTCTCAACTGACGGCGCCCGTTCACGAACATGACGCATGGATTAGCACCATTCAACTCAACCATTTTGAAGGGAGCTAAATGATCCAACACACGTGCCACCATCAGCGAAACATTAAAGTGAGCATGACATACTCTCAGCCGCCATTTAAGTTGGTAATCAATTTGCAATAGATACTTAGGGTGAGTAGTGCCTAGTGTAAATAGTTATTTATGGAACAATTAATTTCTGTAAAAGTATTATTATACTCTGCTTATAAAGCTGACCAAAGATTATTCCTCGACTAGAGATGGGCAATGTGTTTCTGCTGGGCAGGAAAAGTTGGTAAATGCCTTGCTGGCGGTAAATTTTGAAGAAACGAAGAGAACACCGCTGAAGTTCTAGCCCTGAAGATATTGCTATTGTTTTTAGGGAACAATTTGTAGCAAGTCACTGTTAGGACCAGCATGCGGAGATGCTGAGTGAGTCTCAGCATCGAACCTTCCGATTGCGGGGTATAAATATTTAAATTTTAATACTTGCTAAGGATATTGTTCGTGCTATATGTGGGATGAAGGGAGGAAAATCACCGGGGCATGACGCTCTTCCTAGAGCTTGCACGTTCCTAGAGTACTTGCAATGTAATATAATTTGTGCATAAATCACTCACACTTACTATGATGAAGACTCTGGTGGTACCGATTGCCAAAAGTTAAACGGATCCCCCGTTTAACTTTTGGCAATCGGTACCACCAGAGTGTCTGAAAAATATAATCATAGACCCATTTAGCTAGCCACTCACTTCGGCTTTCGTCCCGGCTTGTCGGCTGAGACTGCTATTCTTAGCCTTAAGCACACTGTGAAATATTACACTGACAGACAAACCCCGGTTTATGCTTGCTTTTTAGACCTCTCGAAAGCATTTGATCAAGTACCAAGGAAATAAGCCAACTGGCAGAGTTGACATCACTTTTTAGGTATTGGTACCTTAATCAGAAAAAATCTGTAAAGTGAGCGGGTGAATTGTCGAGTCAATACACTGCAATGCGAAGTGAGGCAGGGGGGGTTGAACTCGCCCTTGCTTTTTAAACTGTACGTAAATTTGCTGATAGAGGAACTCAGTCAAATGCCCGTAGGGTAATAAGTAGATGGTGTCAGTGTAAACAACCTAAGCTATGTGGTGCTGCTGGCTCCCTTGATTTATGCATTGAGAAAGTTGCTTGCCGTATGCGAAAAGTATGCGGCCACACACTGAGTGAGTTATAATGTAAAAAAAAACAGAGTGCATGATCTTCAAGGCAGGTCCGTATTCAGTATCCAACTGTAAGGACGGTGCCCCACACACAAGTTTGACTGGCATGCTGTCCAGGAAGTCCCTCGTTTTGGGTGCGGTGTGCGAAAGCGCGTTGTCGTGGTGGAGCAGCAGCCCGCGGAGCCCTGTGTTTGGTCGCTTGTTGCTCACAACAGAGAAATTTTCTGCCAAGTATTTGGTAGTATACCATTCAGCGTTAATGTTCGTTCGGTTCCGTAAAGTAATTGACACCAAGAAGCCAGCCGTATTGAAAAAGCTCGCGATCAAAATCTTCCCTCAGCTTCTAGATCGCTTCACTTTGGTAGGCATTGATTCGTTTAGAAACATCCAAACCGTCGACTGGCGCTTCGTGTGTGGATCGTATTGATAAATCCAAGACTACACCGAGACGAGCCTGCTTCAAATTTGTTGATCATAACACAACATCATTCCACCCGGGCCTGCTTCTGAGCGTCGGTGAGGTTGTGCGGCACCCAGCGACTTACAAATTGTAGGTCGTAGGTTCGAACACAGATAGGAGCTTTGTGTAAATTATTTCATCACCATTGCTCTCAAAACGGTAAAGGAAACTCCATGAGGAAACCGGCACTGGGCCTGCTAAAATGTCTTAGAACCAAAAAATTTAAAGACATGTGACATCTGCCAACCTGCACTGGGCCCGCGTGGTGGATTACTGCTCACTCCCTCTCACAGAGAGGAGGCCTGTGAACATAAAAGGCTGATTATGTATGAATGTATGATCATTTAAATTAGCTCGCAAACAATGTGGAGGGATTTTTTCAAATTGGAACGTACCTATTTTTATTTATAAATGATCATATTTTCAAAATAGGATAATTAACTGGCCAGTCTCTCTTACATAAAAACAGTTTTTTGCAATACTTTCTTATTTTCTATCTTTTCTATTATTCCAGCACTGTTCACAAATACTAAACCTCCTTCTACCCACGCCACCGAGACTCGCGGCGTCGCCACAGTCCATGTCCGCCCCGACCCTTGCTCGAACAACCTTACTGCTAAGATTGTAGCTTTCAATTCGCCCCAAAATAATCCGATCCACCCTGTCCCTTGCTGCCCTCCCCTACCGACGCCCTAAGCCGAGGCGCCTTTGCGTGAAGTCGCTTAGTTTTTTAAGACCTGGCTGGAAGCCTTAATTTATTGAGGCACCCACAGGCATACCTGGTTACGCAGCCGACAACCTCGTAGTGGCTAGCGAAATACCAAATATATTTAAAAAAACCTTTAAACCAAACAATGTAAGTACGTACTTATGTTTAAAATACAAATTAAGTAAAAATTATTTAACCAACAAACATTAAAAAGGCAACAATACACCATAGTTAATCTTCTTCACTGATAAAAGCTTTCAAAAATTATTTCAATAAAACATTCTTACGGATTAAATAGAACAACAAATGAAAAATGAGGGCACGGCTACCACGAGAGCGTTCATTAAGCTCTGCTACGGATAATGATGGCGCCTACTAAAATGGCAGAGCTAGCCTCAGACAAGGGTTGAAGAGTACTTTAATAATAGCCCGTGTCGTAGCTACGCGGGCAATGTTACTGCCACCACTAGGATTTTATCTGAATAAAATGTAGATATAACATGTTGAGTATCAATAAAAGTTGTCCAAGCTTGCGCTTTGGCCTCGAGTTAACCTAAAGGTTGAGAATGTAATGCCACTATACAGTCAATATTAACTTCAATATAGGCAGCGGAGATTTCAGCCAGTCGTTTCAAAACCATTAATAGGTTAGATATTCACATTCGCTTTATCGAAATGTTTAATTTAGTTCAATTTTCGGAATAACACGGAATATTGTCGATGGCGAGGCGAGTTTTTTAAATAAAATATGAGCCTTGATCATCAGTTGATTTCTTAACGGTATTACAGGTGTGCAGTGTCAACTTACTTTATTGTAACGACAAATGTCTATCAATGTAAGGACAGTTAAGGCCAGGGAATTCTGGTCCAATTGTCAAATCGCCGTCTTAGTCCTTCACTTCAAAAACGTAAAAATTCAAGTCGCAATCTCATCTCAGCGATAATGAATGTCAATAACTTGTCAACAAAAAAAATGAGTTAAATTAGAGTTATTTTTTGCCAGATTGAGATTAAGATGAAGTCAAACTCAAACTTACAGCACTTATTTCAATTAAACCATTAACCGACAATTTTGATTGGTCAAAGAGACACTTGGTCAGAAATTTTCAACTGATTTTTTTGAACAGAAATGAGAATGCTAAATTTCTTAGAAATAGAGGAGCTGCCCTGTGCGTCATCTGTTGACACCACCGCAAAACATTGACTTCCAGATCAAAGTTATGAAACAAAATATGGAAGAAAAAAACATGAAATGGAATGGATGGTAATGAGGTCTTTATTAGACCTTTTAAATCAGCGTCTGAACGTCTGAACCGCTAAACTGCTATACGTAAATCTCAGTTGATCATACATTTCAATGCATATTTATATTCCCACTTGATTGAGCCTGCTCAAACACTATCCTGTACCAAATTGTTTCCCTCTACCAGATTTAGCCGGGTGTTAAGGGATTTGGCCCCAAAGCCCTTTAACATACCTACTGAAACCTCACGGCTTTAACTAGACTACCCAAGCTAATTAATAATAGGATTCGATAATCCTCTTTGTTTTAGAAGTTGTCTTACAATAAGCTGTTTGGTCCATGTTTTGGCGTTTCAAACACGTCCGCATTAAAATTAAAATCTTCCGTTTGAGCACACACATCATCGAAATCACGCTTGTATTTCCCGAAGGGGTAGACAGAGACAATACGACCACTTATTGATGTTTAAGTCAATGTGAAATAGGGAACAACTCTATTGCCATCGATAAAACACAAGTCTTGACTCCGGGCTGTTATTGGAAATTTCTAATGAAAAACTCAATATCAAGCTTACGTTCCAAGGTTCGAATACTCCAGTACTGAATTTATAAAATGTTATATGATGACGGATGGATTAATATGTGTTCTAAAACTAATCCCCTATAAGCCTTTTGTATATATAATTTGGTCCTTTGTAGCCGAATTATGAATGTTTCGAATCGTGTCAAAGAAACCGCGCCGACAGATTAACAAATAATTTTATTTTTTGTGTCTCTGGACGACGTTACCTCGTGACTAATATTTCATAAAGTTGCTTAGCAAGAGGATCCTATCTTAAGTGAAGCCAAAGACATTTAGACAAAATCTACCTGCAAAATCTTAACGAGGGTTAATAATAGGAACTATTAAATCACTAGCATCTCTTTAGGGTTCGATCAGTCCTCGCCTTAAGGCAAAGAATACAAAAATAGATTCTCAGGTCTATTTTAAGAAAGTTCCAACAAAGTCTTAGTAAATCTACTTTTCGACGGTGCAGTGACAATAACTTTTAACTATCCAAGTCAGCAATTCACACAAAATTAAAAACTTAATCTTGAAGGTCGAACAGGCGCGCAGACTCATCTTGAGCGCACTTCTAGCAATGACATCTAACTGTCAACACGTGTTCCATAGAAGTTAGGAGGTAATGACATAGACATTCTGGTTAGTAAAATTTCTGCTTGCAATTAAAAAGTATATTGTTATTCAGAATTTGGGCTTTAAATTCAAAACCATTTTTTTTTGACTTCCTTGAAATATTACACATTATAGGTAGATTCATCTAAAATTTACGGGGTGTAAAAGACGAATGAAGAAGCCGTCATCTACGCATTCATCATTCGTCAAACTAATTTAAAGTAATTTCTAATTCGTACGTAACTTTGTGCGAAAATAATTACAGGGAAACGACTTTTAAACATGTGCTTATAAGTGCATGCTACGTTATAGGGATGGTGGGAAATTTAAAGTTAAGTTATAACATTTGAAACTTACTTTTTCGTAACCAAAAGGTTTTTTCCGTAACCAGAAGGTTCCCAGGTATTATCCAGTACATTTTAAGAAAATGATCGTAATAACCCGTAAAAAACAATTGAATCTCGATTTCGTTTAGGATATTTTACACCCGATGTGTGACCAAGAAGCACTGATTAATCAATTTATATTCTCAAACTTCAACCCTTACTACAAAGGTACTTTGAAAAGTTAACATGAACGTCCAAAACGGATCCAATCACATGGAAATGATTAGGGTCCAGTTGAATTAATTAAAGTTTCACTGAACACTGTATTTGAAGGTCTTAAACTTAATCTGACGTTAAAACCACTTCGGATTGTACGGATGGCTAGTTCAGCTGAAGTTTTCAACATAATTACTGTTACTGACGCTAAGGTTTGACAAGTCCTTGTTCCCTCCTGTACGGTGTCATCCATCTCACATTTACTTTGCGAACGCAGCAACCTACTTGGATGTCGTGCGTCATAAATATTTTGCTATAATTATAACGTTTTAAGCAATGGACATCGAGTCACACACTAACTGTGGAGTTAACCACTTGTCAAGAGAAAGAATCACTACCACTTTAACTTGTTAACCGTCTACCTTTTAATATAACGTTAAACTCAACTTGTGGTTCTTTCTGTGTATTCCATAACTAAACCAACATTAACAAAGTGATAGTGTACGGTGTCTAAAGCCATTGGCTCCTACATTAAATGGTCCTTCGAGCCGGATTTTTATTGTGAGTTATCTCTATTTACGGTAGCGAATCGGTCCAGCTGGTCTCCCACAAGCGGGTCGCCCCAGTTGGATTGAGAAGGCGCATAATATCGTACACAGAGTGCTAACGCAATAAAAGGAAACAAACGACAACTTCAAGACGCTAAGGATTACGCAACTCTACTACAACTACGAGAGCAGTTCCGTGGAGAATTGGAAGAAGAAGCCTGCAAACTGTGGTCTTCGTGTCGTGAACTAACGCCAAGCTATTCGTCTATCACCGTCAACTACGTGCTGGACTACTGAGCTACATACCTAAACTTGTCTCTGTTCGACAACTAGAGAAGAGAACTCAATATGGAGAAGCTACAACTCCAACAATCCTGCTTTGAAAACATCAAAGCTCTGTGCGCTAACTATAAAAAGGATAGCCCTTCACGGAAAACTGAAGAATACTTAATCAAAACAAACGTCTAGAATCTCTCGAAGCACAGTGGAACGACTTCGAGGAACGACATGCGATTCTGGAGCAAATCTTAGAAGACAAAAACATCAACTACTTTGCGGATAACGTGCACAGCAAAACTCAATCTCAATACGAATCCACAAAAGGAGACATGCTTACCTTACTGGATCAACAGGGATAAAAGTTTGTGAAGTTCGACTTAACTGGGATGCTGGATCGAGATACTGACGATACCACCAAAACATTGCTGAGCAAGCAAGAGTGCAACTTTAAAGCCCCCGACCGCGCCATGTCGAAAATTTACATAAAACTTTTTTTTTTAAATACTTTATTAAAAAGAACCAGGTTCTTAATAATTGATTACAATCTAGCCTATACGACTAATAAGCAATTTTAATCTAACTTAATTTGTTACGTGATAATTATTTTAAAACTTAGAAAAGTGCTGATTGAACATTACTCAAGTCCGTTCCACTTTCTTAGAGTCTGATAATTAATGATATAAACACTTTGTTCATGTGTTATTATGTGTGTCACTGTCACTATTATTTCTACACTTTACACTACACTAACTCAAAAGGTTTAGTTCGTTTTAGTCTTCGCACTATATTTGCTTGGTCTAACAGCTGAATTGCCTCGATGTTCACATGTCGATGGAGTCGGTGTTCATGGGCCTCAGCAAATTTTTTGATTATATTGGTGACGGGTTCCATTTTTAGGTCACGATGGAGGTCGTCATTTCTTATATACCAGGGCGCATTTACAATACTCCTGAGTACTTTATTCTGGAATGTTTGTATAATTTTGATGTTGGTCGGCTTAGTATAGCCCCACAGTTGGATACCATATGTCCATATTGGCATAAAAATATGCTTATATACTAAAATTTTGTTATGTATCGATAGGCAGGAACCCCGTCCAATCAACCAATACATATTTTTAAAACGCATGTCTAGTTCCTGTCTTTTCTTTTTGACGTGCGCTTTCCAGCGCAGTTTTGCGTCAAGCGTTATGCCAAGGTATTTGGCTGTATTTGCGTATGGCACTTGTTGGCCATTTATGAAGATTGGTTGGTAATCACAATTCCTGTTGGTGAAATCAATGTGTAGTGACTTCGATTCATTCAATCTCATTCTCCATTTTTATGCCCAGTCATGAATTTTATTTACAGCGATTTGTACCTTTTTGATTGCTTCCGTATGGCATGACCCTGTAGCCATAATAGCAGTGTCGTCCGCGAAGGTTGCGATGGTATTATTTTCCAGCTCTGGCATATCATACGTGTACAGCAGGTATAGGACTGGACCCAGCACACTACCTTGAGGCACGCCAGCTTTAATAATTCTTAGATCAGAAACGGCATCCTCGTGCCTTACTCGAAACATTCTATCTGTAATGTATGCTTGCAAGATATCGGCAAAATCATTGGGCAATATTAGTCGTAACTTGTATATCAAACCCTTATGCCAAACTCTATCAAAAGCTTGTGCCACATCTAAAAATACGGTGGAGCAGACTTTTTTCTCTTCAAGCGTTCTCTCAATGATGTTTGTGATTCTATGTACTTGGTCTATTGTTGAGTGTTTCTCTCTGAAACCAAACTGATGGTCAGGAATTAGGTTTCTTTCGTTTATTATAGGTTTTAGGCGTTTTAAAAACAATTTTTCAAACAGTTTCGATAATATAGGCAACAGGGAAAGGGGCCTGTATGATGAAACTTCGGTAGGCGGTTTACCGGGCTTTGCAATCATAATCACTTCAGCAACTTTCCAGGCTTAGGAACATGCTTTAGCACGAATTCAGCATTGATGAGCCGAGTTAGCTTAACGATGGCTTTACGTGGAAGGTGTTTTAGGATTTCTCCCGTAATAAGGTCATACCCTGGGTATTTTTTGAGGTTAGTAATTTGAATTTCCTTTGCAACTTCTTTCGGGGTCACAAGCTTTTTAATTCTTTGGTCTTGCAGAATATTGGCAAACTGCAAGTTATCTACAGACCCGTCGTTTGGCTGAAAGGTTTCTTACATAGAAACTGTCACGGAGAAATGGGAACTAGAAGACCATCTCTCCGAATTTTCGGGTAGCTATACACAATGGATTTCCTTCAAGGATCTTTTCAGGGAAACCATTCACAACAACCCGATGATTAACAAAGCGCAAAAGATGCAGAGCATCTGAAAACAAGGTTGAGAGGTGAAGCTGAAAGATTGGTGCAACATATCAGTATAAGCGCAAAAAACTACACATCCTGTTGGGAAATACTGACTCAACGTTTCGACAACCGAAGGCTGCAATTTACGTCATTCCTGAACACCATGCGCAACCTTCCTGTCATTCAACAACCCGACAGCTTTAACCTCAAGAAGATGCATGACGTCATAACTGAATGTACGAACGGACTATCAAATATTGGTTTAGACATCGCAACTTGGGACCCAATTATCGTACACTTGATGTCGCAGAAACTTGACACTACGACCTACAGCGAGTACATAAAGGAACTGCGAGAACCTAGAGATGTACCAAACTTGAACGAGCTATTATACTTCCTGGAAAACAAGTTCATGGCTTATGAAACCATGAAGAATACGAAGAAAGAAGTACCTAACCAACAAAAGCAAGTCTCATCCAAGCCGTTTAACAAACATCATTCTGAAAACCTGCATGGCTACGAACGACAAAAATCTTTCAAGAGAACTTATCACACAACAAATGGAAACTGCCCACACTGTGACGGAAATCATGTATTGATGAAATGTCCAAAGTTCATCAATGGACTCATTCCAACGGAATAACACGGTCGCAAGTGTGTAAAAACTGCTTGTACAGTCACGGTAACACAGATTGTGCGTCAGCAAAAACGTGCAAAGAATGCAGTATGAAGCATCACACTTTATTGCACAACGCAGACAAGAAAAATACCGTCAACTCAACGAATACGGAAAGAAACAACGACAATTTAGGTCAACGACCAACCACATCAACACATAAACAAAGCTCCAACCATATATCTACTAACGAGATGGAGGTTTTATTAACTACTGTGCAGCTTAAGATAAAGTCTGCAAATGGGGATTACGAGTATGTTACGTTTCGAGCACTACTAGACCAAGGTTCGCAAGTAAACTTGATCACCGAGAACGCCGCACAGATGCTAGGACTACCAAGAAAACGGCTGAATGCAACCATAACAGGAGTGGGTGCTGCGCCTGGAAACTGCAAAGGACGGCTTCAGCTCTGTAAATCAATTCACTCCGATTACGCATTCGAAACTCAGGCACTAATCTTAAGCAAACTAACAAATAACCTACCCAACTCATCGTTTCAAAAAGCTAACTGGCCACCTGGAGAACTTGAAACTAGCAGATTCGGAATTCAACGTATCGAGTCATATAGATCTATTACTTGGGGCAGACATATATTCCGACATCATCCTTGACGGAGTCTTGAGAGGCAGTAAGCAGCCCCCTGTAGCGCAACAGACGCACTTAGGCTGGATCCTGTGTGGCACATAGCACTGGTCGACCTAAGTGAATTAACTAAATTCTGGGAGAACGAAGACATAACAATCAGCAATCATGACATGGCCAATGATAATCAGTGTGAATAATACTATACAAAGACAGTACACCGAGACGCAGATAACAGATACATAGTTAAGATGCCTATGAGCTCTGAGTTGCAAAACAAATAAGGAAAATCAAAGTCAATGGCTATCTCGCAATTTCTCCAATTAGAAAAACGCCTGGAAAAGAACAACAAACTGGCAATAATGTACCGGCACTTCATCAGAGAATATACGCAACTACAGCATATGAAACCGGCGTCTCCAATATTAGCTAATATGTCTGAATGCTACCTTCCGCACCATGGTAAATAATTTTGAGCTTATATAACCTCAAAATAATTTAAGTAAAAAGTAAGTTCAACAAAATCTAAAACTCGACTGATGAAAAATCACGCTCTTAAAAGTAAAACCAAGATAATATTTTTTGTACCTATGTCTAGCATAAGCATAAGCATAATCAGCCTTTTATGTTCCCACTGCTGGGACACAGGCCTCCTCTCTATGAGAGGGCGTGGACCGACCGACATCTACCAACCCGCACTGGGCCCGCGTGGTGGATACCACGCGGGCCCAGTGCGGGTTGGTAGATGTCACATGTCTTCGAATTTTTGGTTCTAAGACATTTTTGTCCTCTAGTTTCCTCACAATGTTTTCCTTCACCGTTTTGCGAGCAGTGGCGATGGAATAAATTACACATAATAAAGCGCCTGTCTGGGTTCGAACCTACGACCTACAAATCGTAAATCGCGGCCTTTACCACTGGGCCACCACTGTTCTATGTCTAGATTTCTGTTTATAAATATTTTCTTGTTTCGTGCTTTTTGAGCGTGATTTACTCGAACGGGACGAACTAAAGTAACTGTGTCGAAATTCTAAGATAATTATGGTGCATGGTTGATTGTAGTTGTTAAGATTAGAGTATTTTTTTCACCTAAGGAGTTTTATTACAATAGGTTTTGTAATTCCAATCAAACGCTGTCTCAAGGAGCTACTTGAGACAGAATTTGATTTTTATTGCAGGTCTTGGAATCACATATTACTTGATATTCCACAGATAATGAATAGCCACTATTTCGCGATACCTTACTATAACTACAGGTAATTTCACAGTAATCAAATCAAATCACCGTTCTATACCATGCACATGCAGATACGTCACTAATGGAGAATCCTATTAAGAAATAGTTGCTTAATGAGTTGATAAGCCGGCTGATAGGATGAGGACGTAACTAGGTGCTACAAACTAGGTGATATTAATTTTGCGGAAATAGAAGTTTTCGACTGGTTTCTGTACATGGTTGTTGTGTTCAAACCGTTAAAGTGTTAAATTACTAAATTTTTTAAAAGTGAACGCTTTACTTTACAAAAAGTGATACTTTACTTTGACTTGAATCTACACGAATATTATAAAGGCGAAAGTGACTCTGCTTATATATTAAGGCGGGAAAAGTATTTAGCTAAGGAACATATTTCAATGACGCTTGGCACAAAGGTAGACCAATGACTTGAGTTAGGGCATGGGATAATTTATAATTTCTATCCCATCCGTACTATGTTCCCTTTGAATAAATTCCGACATCCACACCGGCGAAGCCGCAGGCAAAAGCTAGAGTACATAGTCTTTTGAAGACTTAAACAAAAAGCTACCTGGTAATAACGAAAATAAATTGATTAAAGAAAACTGGCGCGCGGAACTAAGGACGACATTACAAAAATGCATAACATTACGTAGACTTTATCCACCCGGGCGAAGTGAAGGTAGAGAAAGATATTACATTATCCGGGACAGGATTTCATGCAAATGGGATCATGGCTTACCCAGTAGTTCGGAAGTTGGTGACGTTAAAACCATACATCAGTGTCGCAGGTAAATTTATGCGGGAAATAAAAAATCGGGTAGCAAATTTTACATTTTTCTTTTAAGTTTGTGGTCCATTCATTTAAGAGTTTTCTTACTTACTTAAAGTATACTTTTTGTAATTAATCTTCTTGTATATTTTGTTACACGTGCTCCGTTTTCATCTGCAACGGCCTAAAAGACAATTCTCGTGCTATGGTAAATGCTATACTTACACCATTGGTCATCATTCATTCATCCATTCATGTCCTGTTTCATATCCTTTTATTTGTTCGCATTTGCATCCAGTTGGTCACGCGCGGTATGCGTCACCAATCGTGCCCGTGCTAAAGCAGAATGGATATATACGTATATGCGCCGATTTCTCCACAGGTGTAAACAAACAATTATTTATCGATCAGTATCCTTTGCCAACAGTGACTGAACTTTTTCTCTAAGTTGTATGGAGGACAGCAGATTACAAAATTAGACCTGTCAAATGCTTACAACCAATTCATGTTAGATGACGAGTCACAAGAATTAACTTGCATAAATACGCGGGAATTTACAAACAAATACGCCTATGTTTTGGTATTGCAAGCGCACCGGCCGTGTTCCAGCGCGAGATGGAGGGCGTGCTGGCTGGCGTGCGCGGCACACTCTGTATGATCGAAAATATTTAAATAACTGGGAAATCTAGATCGGAGTACATGAATAGATTACATCAAGTGATGCTAAAATTACAAGACGCGGGACTTACTTTACAGAAGAAAAGTGTGCGTTTTTCAAAGACGAAGTTAATTACCTAGGTTACGTGATAAATAAAGATGGACAACATAAATCACCACAGAAAATAAGAGCAATAATGGAAGCACCGGTGCCGACTAATATTAATCAATAACAGTAATTTTTGGGGTTGGTTAATTATTACAGGAAGTTTGTTCCCAACGCGTCTTCGATTTTATGACCTTTGTATGAGTTGCTAAAAAAGGGTAACAAGTCGTATTGGACACGGCAACACGATGAAGCGTTCACCGCTATTAAAACATGTTTGGCATCAGATCAAGTATAAGCACATTTTAACCCAGACGCTACTATAATTTTAACAGTAGATGCATCACCGGTAGGCCTTTCTGCAATATTATCGCAATCAGAAACCGATAGGTTGGAGAGACCGATCCCTTTTGCATCGTGGACGCTTTTAATGCTGCTGAGAAACGTTACTCTCAGATCCAAAAGGAAGCCACCCGATTATTTTTGGGATTAGGCGTTTCCAACAATATTTATATGGCAGGTCGGTTCCGTTTATCCTCTGGACCGATCATAAGCCACTGTTGTCGATTTTCTGACTTCATCGTGTGTAGTTATATGTTTGAAAGTCAAACATATCAATAAAATCTTTATTTTTTTGAACAAAATCAGCATGCAGTTTGAAATTTACCTCATACCTGAAGTTTCAGCAAACAGACTACAGAGAATACGCACTCTTTCTAAGCGGGTATAATTATCAAATGGAATATGTGCGTAGCGCTAATAACAGTGCGGATTTCTTATCGCACTTGTTTAGTTTAATTTAAAAATAAAAATGACGCATAAAAAGGTTGATCAATGAAAAAATATGCAAATGTAACTACAACCTACTGAATACTATTTCAACTCTTCATTAGTGGCTTTTGTGAATGAGACACAACAATTTTACCAATATCACGTAGGTATTATGCTAGACCATCAAACGCTGGTGATTGTTGAATTGTGTAATTGAAGTGGTCCATATTGGTCACACGTCAAAGCCATTTGCTTCAAACATATTTAAACATTTAATATAGCCAGAGTTATTTTGCAATCTATTAAAAACAGCATAGTGCATTTAAATGAATACTTAACTCGTCCCCATTGCCTCCGGCAACAAACGAGTTTTGACACTCATTCTGCCCCTTGTTTATATATTATGTCGTTGAATGTTGTTTAGATTTTATTAGAACAAACAGTAGAAATAACTAGAATAATAGACTAACAAAAGGTTATTTGAATGTTCGTATTTTTACAAAAAAATTAGCTTTCATCACGTAACAATGAAGCTTTGTCTGGTACATATTTTATTTGAAATATTATAATTGTAAATAATGGTTCACTTTGAAATGTTGAAGGAAATCGTGGCGTTTGAGGCTATTCATTTTTTCAAGATATTTATTTTATTTGAGTTTACTACGGATTTTATTGCTAAGATTATTCTTTTTCTTGAACAGATTATAACAATAATTTAACCTCATAATTATATCTACCGCCTCCTTCGTTGGTCTAGTGGTCGCAAGAGGTACTGCTGAGCATAGAGTCCTGGGTTCTATTGACATTTTGGGCAAAGTGTTGATCGGTTTTTCCATCAGGAATTTCTCAGTAGCGGCCATAGTCTGGCTTTGTGCCCGGCTGATGGAAGTAGGCTCGCCCCCTGTCACATGGGACGCGAAGTGTGTGTCCGGGCATCCCTCTGCCTAACCCTTTGGGGATTACAGGCATAATTATATGTTATGTTTAATATTGAGATTTGATTAGTGCCCACTTTGTGCAAAATAAATAATGTATTTGTTGATAGTGTCGGGTTGTTTATAGAACTGTCTTACCGAGAATTCCTGTTAATTATAACCAGTCTTATCAACACTATTATCATTTTTCTCAATCATAAACAATTTGCACAATACAGTAAGGTTGTTGTTGTTCACCAAGGACTTCGTCTTGTAATTGCAAAGTACCTAATAAATTATTATAAAGCAATTTATTAAATTCTGGGCCATGTGTAACAAATTTCAACAAGCTGGAGCCTAATTTATGTATTCAAAACACTAATTGCTTACAAATACGTAGGTATGCAGGAAACTTGTTATTGAATTGCAAGTAATGTAGTGATGTTAAAATAACTCGTGGATGTGAGTGCTGGGGCGAAAACTGTTCATTCATACGTTTACATTTTTAAGATTAAAAATCTCCTTCAGAGCTGACTTTGCCGAAATAGGATCTACCCGCGTACGGATACTTCGAACTGCGATATTTATTTAATTATTAAAATTAAACAAATTATATTTAAGCTTCTTTAATTATAGCAACGAAACGCTGCAAGATTTTCATATAAAACAGATGATAATTGCAGTTTCTCTATATTCATAATTTTACTAGAGTAGAGAATACGACATCAAAATAATTTAGCTTAGCTTCCATGGGCCAATGCGCTTCAGGCATACAATATACTAGTTCTCTATCTTCGGTAGTTAACATACATACATACATAATCTCACGACTTCTACGAAAACACAATACGCCACCGTGTTCTGTTGTTTCTGCTTACCCCCGTGGGAAGAAGTCCTGTTTGCTACGATGCTTATATACTCTTTTACGTTCATACTCGTACATCTGGTCATACACGGGCTGCGGTTGCGAGTACTACGCACCTGACCTTTTTGATTGAGGAACATCTCCAATAAGGTCACTATATGTCCTCCTAAGGCGTCCCCCTTAACATTTGCACAAAATACGCAAATCCACTCACGTGGGAGTATAGTCGTATACTTTTGACAGCATTTGCAATATGGCATGTTGTTAATTGATGCATTGATGTGTTGAGTGTGTGTGAACATTAAAGCGCAATTTCTGAAAATTCTTATATTGAAGACTGCAGTGACATTTAAATTAAAACGGCTCTAAAGTAGACCCAAACATACCTTCATTTCTCTAAAATTATCTTCAGCACACCTCATTTGAAAATTATTTTGAGATAAGAGAAACAGTTATGAAATAAACGGGGGTCTTCATTTGACAAAGAGATCTCTGTAACTTCAGTTAAAGTAGTTTCATCTGTGTTATCTTGTAATAGGACGAGCTTTCAAATATAAACCGGCGAATTCCAGTGCTTTTGGGTTTTATTTTGAGAAAGAAGATAGGAGTTGTTCCACTTTTTTTTTAAGTTGCCTTTCTTTGGAATATTGTACCATTGAAGTAGAAGGCTAAAGATCCATGAATAATTATTTGCGCGAATATTTGTATCCAAATCCTCAAGAGGCTGCCCTAGATGATGAAAATGAAAAATAATTAAATCGCACCGTGTACATCAGGCTTATTTTTTTTTGTTTTTATGTATGGCCTCTCGCAGGTCAACCTATAAGGTTGTCGTCTGCTTAAGCGGACTTGCCTGTGGTGCCCTAATAAATTAAGGCCTCCAGCCAGGACTTAAACTTAAATACTAACTAAAACTAAGCGACAACGCTAAGGGCACCCCCTGTGGGGTACGGACCTCGGCTTAGGGCGTCGCTGGAAGAGGGCAGCAAGAGACTAGCTGGATCAGGATTTATTAGATTTTGGGACGAATTTATAGCTACAGGCTCAGCGGCGCGGGCTGGCTCGAGCAAGGGTCGGGAGGGGCGTGGATTTGGGCGTCGCGGCGGGCCTCGGCGGCGAGGACGGTAGGACGGCGATCGGGTTTTGGGCTTATGTAGCGTGCTAGTGGCCTTACTACTCTCCTGGAGGAGGGTAGTGGCGTCGTCGGGGGCGATTAAAGTATGCCTCGGTCGGCGAATACGGCTAATGCGGGAGGGAGTGTAGCGGGCGGCCGCTGAGATCAAGGGGTTTGGGTGTTTTATGCCACAGTCAAAGAAACGCTTCGATAAGCGTTTCATGAACTGGTTTATGGTAGGCATTTTAAGGTCTACGTGGAGATCTATATTACGGACATAGTAGGGGGCACCCGTGACCTTCCTAAGGAAACGGTTCTGGAGGGTCTGCATCTTATGGAGATGACGTGGGTGAGCGTGCGCGAATACAACGCAGGCATAGGTCATGATGGGACGGATGACTGCGGTGTAGATGCGCAGATTGCATTTAAGTGACAGTTTGCAACGGGCTGTCAGAATAAAGTGGAGTCTACCAAGAGCGAAAGCGGCGCGCGCGCGAACCGCCTTAATATGCTGTTTAAACGTAAGGTTTTGATCGAGGATCACGCCTAGGTATTTGGCTTGCTTCTCCCAAGGGATTGGCCTGCCGTACATAGTGATCGGGCTGGACATCAGGATTAAGGTGCCTCAGGCCTTATATGACAAAAAATGTCAACGTAGGGGGTTCAGAATCATGTACTGAGTCCACCGGTTGTGCGTCGATGTCCCTTCCACCCTGTAAATCAATATATAAGCCTTAATATAATATCAAGCCCTTTCGGGCTCGGAGAAGCACGTGAAGCCATTCAACCCGTATTGTCATTCGTGGATCTTTGGTAGTCGTTACAGGTCGTCAAAAGCCCGAAAGTTTGACAGCCACTCTCGAATCACCGAGGGGTATCGTAGTACCCAGTAACACCAACTGCTGGGCTGTGGACATCCGAAAGGCAGTCGTTTCAAATACGCTGAGACTGGAAGCTGACCCCAACACAGTTGTGAATATGCTAGGCAAACGATGATGATCGTATGACACAAGCAAGAAACTTGCGTTGTGTAAATGAGGATGCAGTGTAGGAATGTTGGAAGCGTATTTTAAATGTATTTGTTTATTTATTAAAACTTTATCCACAAGTAAAAAAATGCTGTACAAAGGCGGCACTGATGCCTGAGGCTTTTTAAACCGGTCAACCTTAGGGTGATGCAGAGACGAAATATGACAGGTGCTACAAAAGGGATACATAACACGAAAAATAATGTATGACTAATACATATATACGTGGGACACAGAAAGCTATGCGCAAAAAAGAGTGTTCTACAGGTACATATTTTTTAAATTAAATCTTTTCAAAGTACTCTCTACTAGCCTCTATTCAACGTTTCATGCGTCTGAACCAGTTTTCGAAACAATTTATCCAGACGCTTCGTTTACATCCTGCTCGAACGCTGACAGCGTTTCTTCCAGCGACAAAAATTGTATCCCTTTGAGAAGATTTTTTTCGGGGTTTTCTTTTCTTTATTTAGGCAACCAACAGTGTTTCATACAGTATGTTACAGAGTTTGTGTATTACAATATTGTATGGCTAATAATCCCTGTTTATCTAGGATGAGTATAAAACATGCAGTCAAAAATATCTGACTAAGAGTAGTCAGATATTTTTGACTGCCCTACCGTAACATACTTATGAACAGTTTACATGATAACATTTTATTTATGTCTAATTTGTATAGAACTTAATGATCATTTTAACGCTTACAATATTTTGAAACATTGTCACTGCCAATATATTAGTGAACTTGACTGTACCTACAACTGAATAGTTATAGTGGTCAACTGTGTTTTCATAATTATAGTTTTACTAGCTATTGCCTGCGACGTCGTAGGCAATCCAGAATAAAACGTAGCCTGTGTCCTTATTCAAGTTATGGTCTCTATGTTTGCCAAATTTCATCCAAATTCGTTCAGCCGTTTTGGCGTTAAAGCGTTACAAAAAAAAAACACTTAATTTCGCATTTATATTATTAAGTTAGCATAGGAGGGCAAATATTTCCAACACTACCCCAAGATTGGGATTCTAATTATACTCACAGAAATGAAAGATAATCACATTAATATGACTTCAAGGAAATAGTAATTTATTATTTTCTCGCAGTATATTGTGGCCAACACAGAAGTACATTCTGTCAAAAAAGTATCGGGAATGGATGATTTGTTTATGGTAATTTTTTTGTTTTGTTTGTTAGATTGATTGGCACTACTGTTTTCCATTTTGATGTAGAATTTGAGTTGCATATGTTATTTAGATTCAACACAGTGCTGTTTTAGTTAAGTCATATCTAGTGTTTATTGCAAATTTCATAATGGACGAAAACATCGAACAAAGAGTTTGTCTTAAACTTTGCATCGCCAAATGGAATTTCGTGTCTTTCAGTGACTCGGATTCACTGAAAATGTTACAGAAGATTTACGGTGAGTCGACTTTTTCAAACACGTAGTTATCAGTGGTATAAAGCGTTCAAAAGTGTCTTTAAATGAAGTTAACATCGTAAAACTGAACGAAATAGCGACTGAAAAGTCTCATTAAAGTTTGAGAGAGAGAGAGAGAGAACGAGTCAATTCAGACCAAACATTCATAAACGCATTGTTCAAACTAGTCAACAAGCTTCGGAGTGGCGGATTCCAACTGAACCAAAAGGGCCAGATTTGTGGAACGAAAATTCTTGAATTTTGCATAACGATATTGCGCCTTCGCACATTAATAATTAATGTAACACTTACGCCATTTTCCAATTATTGGATTATTCGTTGGCGTAAGTATATCGTTTCTACAGGAGCATACTTTGAAGGCTATAAAATAAATTTGAATGAATAACTAACATTTTGTGTATTATTGATCTTGTCCCGATACTTTCTTGACGTTATTTTATTTTTAAACATACTCAAAATCCAGTTAGCTAACTCCTAACGTGCCGTTTATAATGGAAATAAAGAAAATATACACAGTCTGGTTCCCAAAACAAAGATTTTGAGCCTCTACAGGTAGAGCTATAACGCAAAAGGAAGCAAACATTTAGCTAAAAAAACTTTCGTTATTTTGTTTGTTTGTTTGGCATCTCGCAGGTCAACCTATGCGGTTGTCGTCTGCTTAAGCGGACTTGCCTGTGGTTGCCCTAATAAATTAAGGCCTCCAGCCAGAACTTAAACTTAAATACTAACTAATACTAAGCGACAACGCTAAGGGCACCCCCTGTGGGGTACGAACCTCGGCTTAGGGCGTCGCTGGAAGAGGGCAGCAAATGACTAGCTGGATCAGGATTGGTATTATTTTGGGACGAATTTAAAGCTACAGGCTCAGCAGCGCGGGCTGGCTCGAGCAAGGGTCGGGAGGGGCGTGGATTTGGACGTCGCGGCGGGCCTCGGCGGCGATGACGGTATGACGGCGATCGGGTTTAGGGCTTATGTAGCGTGCTAGTGGCCTTACTACTCTCCTGGAGGAGGGTAGTGGCGTCGTCGGGGTCGATTAAAGTATGCCTTGGTCGGCGAATACTGCTAATGCGAGAGGGAGTGTAGCGGGCGGCCGCTGTAATCAGGGGGTTTGAATGTTTGATGCCACAGTCGAAGAAACGCTTTGATAGGCGTTTCATGAACTGTTTTATGGTTGGCATTTTGAGGTTGACGTGAAGATCTATGTTTCGGACGTAGTAAGGGGCACCCGTAACCCTTCTGAGGAAACGGTTTTGGAGACTTTCGTTGTTTTAGTTCTCAATTGATTTATAGATCAGTCAAGTGTGAGTCGGGATGGTAAACATTTATTTTATCTACATTTATGTAAGATAAATGTAGCGCGATGGAGACATCTCCGAATTCATCTTTAGATTTTGTGAACTAGATTGATATTCACAGAAAGTACAGATTTATTATGTAGGTTTTAATCTCCCCAATGTTTGTTATTAACAACACGGGAGAGAGATGGGACTGATCTCATCAGCATGACTAAAGGTTCGATTACCTACACGGATTAGCGTCTTTGAAATTATCAAAGGTGTCTTAAATCTATACCTATAAGTAGTAAAAGTAAAAGCGACACAAGACTATAAAGTTGCGAACGTTACCATATTTTTGAATGACGCGTCACATGCAGCACGCGAACTAAATTTCCGAATAAAAAAACAAAAGAAGTTAGAAAGAATTTGTCTTTTAGTATTTTTTATTTTCACTTTCCTTGAAGTGTGCTTAAGCGCTCAAGGACCTTTTTCGGGTGTCAAATAAAATAAAAATAGCTGAGGGCTACTGAACAAAATTGATTTCTATCGGAATTCTGTCGTTCCTCGTTTGTTCGTCGCATTCTGTTCCGGGTTCGATAGATATTATTATGTCAAATGATTCAACGATTTCCGGCTGAAATATATTTTTGATTTTATTTTCACGTAGAAAAACCAGCGTGCATAGTGCGTCAAACCACAAACCGCAACCAGTCTCGGGTCGCGGTTTGTAGTTTGACTACCAATGACAATAGTGACATTTAGAAAAACCTTACATAGTGTTTACAAAAACCTGTAAGTTTTTTATAAACACCTTGTCATGTTTTTTTTTACTGTCTTTTCAACATAATGGCACTTATATTTGCTTAGAGAAATTTCTTAGGTGGTGATTCAATAATTGTACGAGAACTGGGAGTGAAATTTCAAGGACGCGTCACATTTAGTTACATGAAAGAGAAGTACGATATAACTCTCTCTGCCTCGCACACTTAATCTGTCTTATTCATTACTTTTCAAACAATACCACTTCTATCAAGTGTACGGTGCAGCACGCGCATTTTTTTACTGTTGTTTTTTTATTAATGAAGAAAAAAAACACAAAAAATCTTTACATACTCATGTAAGATACCTTCCTCTGGACTATGTTATTCTAAAGATTGCCTTAAGAAACGTTTCTCCTAGGACGTTATTCTTAAACTCGTCTTAAGCTTCGCCAAACCATTAATTTATCTACTGAGGCCGTTTTCGAATCGCTTTCCGTTTCGGTTTTGCCCTTTCAAGAACTTTTCTTTTATAATAGTTCCATTTTACGTTGCGTACCTACTTGGGTGATTGTTTAATTATAACTTAGAATAAGAACCACGAAATTCAATACAACCTTCTTAGATCATTTAACCCTTTTGATTGAAATTTTATGGAATTTGGATTATATGAACTTACAGGGTTTTATTGATGATTTTAATGATTAAAATTCTGTAAAACATACTTGTTGCTGAGAATTAGTCAAAATCGAAATCAAAATATTTTATTTCACATAAACCTACATGGGAACTTATGAAACGTCAGATTCTAGGTGCACGGTTCCAATTGGTCGTTTCCTATGGAGAAGAGCCGGCAAGAAACTCCATGGTTACTCTTTTAAACTCCAGACATAATCTTGGTCAGATCATGTGCAGACCATGTAGATCGGTGTCTGAAATGGTCTGTTGAGAAGAACCAGACTGATTGATTTGATCGACAATCAACACAAGATTGACAATAAAATTGCCAAAATATCGACATCAGCGAGGAAATTGATGACAGCGACTAGCTGTTATTATAAGTCGCTTCTTACTCATGTAATATTTAAATCACCTAAAGGTAACAGAAAATAAAACTTAAAGTATGAGTGCTGTCTTCGGAAACTTCTACATATGTTCGAAAATAGAAACACACGTCACTTGGGTCGTTAATTATAACATGCGAATTATTATAGGTTTTTTTCGGTTCTATTATTGGACATTTTATTTTCTGAAACATTCTGCATTTGTCCTGAAACATGATATTATAATTATAAAACGTGTGTTGTCGCCCATATACTGCCCATTGTACATTTAATTATTCAAAATTTGGATTTTTATTTTCAAGTATATAATAAAGTATTTTGTATTATATTAAATGTGGTATTGTATTGATTGAGGTATTGTGCTGTTGTCAACAGATGAAAGCGTGGAGTGCACACGAGCAGGACACATCGCTGTCATGCTGTCGGCCGCTGCACGTCAAACACGCTGCCTACGCTAGTGCCCTCTATACTGTAACGAAACGTTTAGCCAACTTGGTTACAAGTTAATGTAATTTTTAGATTATAAAATACATAGGTATGTAGAAGAAGATATTAAATTAAGAGTTAGTCGAAGCTCGCGTAGGACGATCCTCTGGTCCGCAGTCTACCACGAGGGAGCTCACGGTCATGCAGCAGCTCGAGGCGTCGGACGCTCCTCTGGCCCGCAGTCTGTCGGGTGGTAGCTCGCAGCAGCCTCTCCGTGCTCACAGTCGCGAAGCAGCTCACGAATAAAATAAGCTCGCGTCGGCCGCTCCTCCGTCCTGCAGTCCGTCGGGTGGTAGCTCGCAGCAGCCTCTCCATCAGCCCGAAGCCCGTTGCGAGAGAGCTCGTGCAGGCCGCTCCACCGGCCTGTAGTCCGTCGCAAGGGAGCTCGCGTCGTATCTCTCGTTCCTGTGTATTAGCGGCGGCGTCGCACGTCACGTAATTTGATGTCAGGACCTCTCGTCCCAGTGTACTAGCGACGGCGTCACACGCCACGTTATTTGATTTCTATAGTATTTCTCAAAGACGTCTCGAACTGGCGGACTCAAGCGGGAGGGTCGGAGGTGATCGAGTGAGTCCAACACATTTACGCACACAAGATGTTTGTAATAAATTCACTGAGAATAACTTCTAGAAAGGTTTATAATTAAATAGCTTTTAGAAAAATATAAACTGATGAGTAAGAAAAATTGCAAAACGAAAGAAGCCAAAAGACCGAGTCAAAAGACAGAATCAAAAAGAACCTGGTGAAAAGTATCGGATGGTTTATATAGCCCCTGGCCGATCGTTCTAGAAGTGACTTTTTTAGTTTTCAATCCAAATACTTCTTAATTGGTTATCGGCCAGGAACAATAAAGATTACTTACAGTGAGAACCTGGCTTAACACTAGTTTTACGATACCTTTACAATAAAATAGACAACCTCTATACCATAGAAAAAGAAAAACTGACAGATGACAATGTTAGATACAAAATGTCACAACATTCAATAAAAGGAAAATAATATGAGATCACATGAAATGAGATAAATGGATGTGGAAAATAGACAGAGGTAGCTAAAGGTTTGCTTTTCAGCAGTACAACAATATCAGATAAACAAATGTAAGTTAAATGAGTGTCATACAATTTTCATAAAGACTTTAGTACCTACTGAATCATAGAAAGAATTGCTGTGCACAACAGCTCCTCAGGTGTTAAATACATAAATAGATTATAAGATGTGATTTTGTTGTAACAAAATACCACAATACCCTGATGAGTACGCTATTCAACCTCCTTTAATCTTCAATAATTAAGCCTCGTGCGAACTTGTCACTAACTGTCACTCGATGGCAACTATGGCCGCAAAAAACAGCCATGAATTATTCTAATATTGTTAACGCGAAATTAACTCGTGTCTTTATGTCTCTTACCTTTTCACGCCTTACCGGCTGAATGGGTTTTGATAAAAGCTGGGACAAGGGTAAGAAAACCTGGGGGTGCAGTTGAAGAGCCTCCTCGTGGCGCATCCTGGGCAACGTCAGCTCCAATCGTCCACCGGTTCTGGTGGACAATTGGCGCTGGCGGCAAATCTCAACAAACGGGGAAGGGCACGGTTCCATTCCCCGATCATCTTTGATGGTCGTGGAAGGGAACCCGGCTAGGGAAGGGTCGTTAGAGTAGGTCGTACGCCCACCCCCCCTCTGCTTACAGAGGGTGAGTTGTGTGGGCGTGGTCTTGTGGGAGGAGAGGAAGAAAACCTCTTAAAAAAATTACCCCAACTCCAAGGTCGAGCGTGCCGAGGGGGTGTATGGCCGGAGGGCATCCGGTCGTTAGCGCTGGGGGGGGATCCAGGGGGATCAAAGGGACCGCACCCTTAAAAGGAAAAAACATAAAATGGAATACAAGTCAGTTGAGAATATTTTACCCCAGGGCGGTACCGACTGCTCAGCAGTCGGAGAATCCACCACGCATCCGGTTTCGGATGCGTCATGCCCCTCGTATTCTGGGGGGGGGCAACAACTGTCTCGAGAGAGGAAGAGCCCGGTCGCAGTCATTCGGGGACCCGCTAAACGATGATTTGGCGGGCCCTCGAGTGGCTGCCGCCGGTCACCAGCGAGAAACGGAGCTTCTTTTGAAGCTCCCGCGCGTGGTGATTGAACCACTTGCCACCATTGATGGCAACCAGAGCCGAGGAGGCTGCGGTCCCTCCGGGGACCACAGTAGGTCCGATTCGGACCTGAGCAGGGCGCAGCGGAAGGCTTCCGCAGCCGACGTGGTGGCAGAAATGGCCAGTCGGAATAGAGAGCAACGCGCTGCCCGGATGGCAGCCGGAGGGAGCGTTTCAGTAGCCAGGTGCTGGACGGCGTGGGGGTCGTCATGACGGTTGCCACCAAGTCCAGCAACCTGAGGGGGACCTACATTCATGCCCTAAAGGAGGCGGTGGACGGGATCAAGGAGGCGGTCGAGCTCCTCGTGAACCGCACCAGCACGGAGGAGACGGCGAGGCTCTGGGAGGAGAATGGCCATCGTCGATCCAAGCTCGAGGAGCTCGAGCGGCAGTTCGCTGCCCAAAGGGCGGCACCCGCTGCCGCCGGCGTCTCTCCTATCACGATTTCGCCAGCGGTCCGGCCGCCGCCTGCGCATGCAGATGCGGAGATCGAAAAGATCGCCCGCATCTTCATGATGCAGTGCGGCGGAATGGTAAACGCCCGGTTGGAGGCGCTGGAGTCGCGACTCCCACCAGCCGCGACCCTCCGACCCCCGCTTGCGGCGGATAGGAGGAGAGCGGAGGAGGCCACCGACCGGACGAACTCCGCTCTGGGGGGCAGAAAGCCCGCGCAGGGGCCCAAAAAACCCACGCAGGGGCCCAGGAAGCCCACCGGGGCTTCGCCCGCACCACCTCTGGCGACCACGCCTCTGGCGACCGCGCCTACCGCACCTCAACCGACCGCACCACCTCCCCCCTCACCTCCCACCCAGGATGCCGAGGGGTGGACGACGGTGGGGAAGAAAAAAAAAAAAAAGAAGAAGAAGAGCGGGAAGAACGCCGACGGAACACCGGCACCGGCCAAGACGCCTAAAAAGAAGTCACGAGGACGGCGTAGGGCCCCACGCTCCGCGGCTGTGGTGATCACACTGCAGTCCGGAGCCGCTGAGAGGGACGTCACCTACGCGGCGGTCCTCCAAGAAGCGAAGAGTAAGGTCGCGTTCCCCGACCTTGGGACACCGTCCGGCTTCAGATTGAGGCCGGCGGTTACGGGGGCGCGGCTGCTCGAGGTGTCCGGTGCCTCCAGCCGCGAAAGGGTGGACATTCTGGCCGCAAAATTGAAGGAGGTTCTTAGCCCGGAGGACGTTCGGATTACCAGGCCGATGAAGACCGCGGAGCTGCGAGTCGACGGCCTGGATGATTCGACGACCCCGTCTGAGGTCGTGGAGGCCATCGCCCGTGTCGGTGGACAACGCCCTCTTCCAGCCCCCCTAAATGGGTTCAGGGGCGACGGATTCGGGGTCATCCGTCGCCCCCCAACATCAGGACCCGAGTAGGTAGCGCGCGTAGTGTTCCGCGCGCGCCGCTCACACACGTTGCGGGGGAGTACACCTCACTCCCCCTGCCCGAGACGGGGCCCGCTCAAGCGGGCCGGCACCAGCCGGGGATGCGGATGAATTATGTGTTCCCGCGACCCCGGCGTAGGTGTGAGATGGAACACCGGGATGGTTTTTAGTCAGTAAGAGTCTGACAGACCCCTCCGCCCGCCCCAGGGCGGAGGACATCCATGAGGATTTTCCACCCCAGGAACAAAAAAAAAAAAAAAAAAGGTAAGAAAACCTAAAAAAGACTTGGGTTCAGACATAACATACTTGATTTCGGTAGTACTTACCCGTGGGATAATTTCCGACCTCCACACGGCCGCGGGAAAAAGGTTTATGTCTACATGTACTGAAAAACCTTGATAACGACCGACTAACTGTTTTGAGGCTGCTTGGACTAGATCCTAGGTCCATCGGTAGGTTTGTTGATGATTAATTACAAGCCAAATTATGTTAAGCACTTTTTATTAGAAATCGATTCACCTCACGACTTTATTCGAACTCTTGAATTCTCACCTTTCAATTCAAGGCTAGCATGCACATGACCTCCATAGAAACGAGTTTTATCGACGGAACAATTGACAAAATTAATGACAGATGAATAAAATAAATTAGCATTGTTGGACCAGTGGTAACGGCAGCGACTTACGAGTTGTAGGTCGTAGGTTCGAACCCAGACTGGCGATTTACTTTGTGTAAGTTATTTTATCACCACTGCTCTCAAAACGGTGAAGGAAAACATCGCGAAGAAATCGGCATGTCTTAGAACCAAAAATTCGAAGACATGTGACATCTACCAACCCGCATTGGGCCCGCGTGATGGATCACGGCCCACTTCCTCTCGCAGAGATTTATCCGTCGACAAAATGGCAGTTAGAACAGACAAAAATAAAAATGCTCGTCTCCTAAATCATACATAGATGACACTCCTAACGCATCAGAGGAAACTACGCCTTGGTCTACTCCAAAGAGCACAATCTCTGAAATATTAAATGATTCACACATACTGACAATGGATCAATATGATGAGTCAACTGCCATAACTGACAAAACATTTTCAAGGAGCATGGACTATACGGTTACCGATTCAATCCACGCCCAGGAACTGAAGGATACTATTGAACTCCTCCGAACACAACTTAGTAGTTCTCAGAATGAACTTGAGAATATCATTCTCGAAAACAATGAGCTTCGTAAAGACAATGATAAACTACAAAAAGATAATGTCACTCTGAAAAGATTCTTAAATCAACCACCGCAAAGAGAGTATAATAAACCAGAAGATACAAAAAAAGCCAATACATATTCTATGTTACACCAAGATATGCAAGCTTTCTTTACGCCACTTAGACATTTGGCTACAAGTAATAATAGCAATACAAGGACACCCAGTGGGATGATCATGAGCCTAAAAAAAACATTGCAGATTTGGAGCATCAATTGAAACAAGTCAGTAACGATGTCTTTAACCTCAAGGATCAAATATTGAAGCTTCAGAAGATACTGGAACCAAATTGTGAATGTCAAAAGGAAAAAAATATTCAACCGGATGCCCTCAAAGTGGAGCGCACGAACATGATATCGTCACTGGAAAAGCAAAAATACTTAACCGCCAAATTGGGCATATTGAGTTACATACATATTCGGAATCAGCAATTTTTTCTGTGTCGATCTGTTTATGTAGCGTTGCAATCGAAGCACTTTTATGGCACTTCAGTAACCCGTAAAAAGGCGGTTATTTTTGTTTTCGATTGCTTATGTGACACACTTTTCGGTGTTTTTATACGAATATAGCATAAGTCATGTTTACTTACTGTGTAAATATACAAATTTAAATTAAAGTATATTTGACTTTCTTCTGTCTGGGAAACAATGCTGTATTAGTAGTTGTGTTCTTCTTGGAATTTAAGAATAACTTGGTTTAAGTAATTTTGATTTATGTAAATTGAAATGAGGTATGGCGTATAAGAAAAATGCCTTATAATTTTGAATGAGTGAATGTGCGTTTAAGTAATTTAGCCTGACTGTTAGTAAACAGTTTGCGGGATATCAGCAAGTTGCTTTGCAGTCAAAAAACTGCATAAGTCACACAAGTTGGTTAACCTTTCCATCCAAATGTATACTACGTAAAATTACTTATCTCAAAAATTATTATTATTGTTGAATAAATATCGATTTGACAGTACAAAAGTATACGTGAACGCGCCCATGCAGGCGCTTAAGCCAGTCTGATAGACAGGTCTATGACAAAGCTATAGCGAAAGGACGTGTGTTGTTGCCACTGCTGCGTACAAATTGATCGGAATTTAAGTAACAACGTGTAGATATTGGTGGGACAATGCAATAACGTGGTTTAAATTTTTTAAGATAATTATTTCATTCATTATAGTAATAAAAAAACATTTTAATTTGATAGAAAGTGACCGTTTAGTCTTGATAATTTTAAGACGTTAAAATCTGATAAGCCCTTCAGCGCGTAAATGACGCGTGCATATGTTTTGTTTTGAATGATTAAGTTGACGAGATCCGTCAGGCCAGAAAGTGAAACTGCCCACAGACGATATTAGCCCCTATTTCATATATTGATAATATTGATTTTCATGAAAATGTTTATTAATATGGAAAGAAAGTGAATCAGAATCATCAGAATCTGAAAAAGAAACAACGTAATATTAAAAAAGAAAGAGAGAATCTGGTCAAGAGTATAGTACCAAGAAAGGTAAAATTGTGCCGGCAAAGACATGAGACCGAATCCACGAATAATTTTGTACAAATAAGTGCTACGAAATCACTTGAGAGAGAAGAAAAACTTTGTTTTCACATTTTTGGAGTCTAGATAGCTGGGGGCGTAAAGATTGGCTGGTAAGCCACTCAAAAAAGCTAACCATAAAACGACATCGATCATCGGATAAAAATAGACGTAGGTATTAACTCTTTTGATTACTTTATTGAACAAGGCGAAGGCAACGACAAGTGTATCAACTTTTGGGCACGCCACAATAGCGGCGGTAAGTTCCCTCTTTCCAACTTTGCGCATTAGATAAAAAGCAAAAAACTTTATACGATACAGTTGCAACCTCTTTTGTCGGCGCTGCGAATATAGATATGAGAGGTAAACATGTGCCCAGTAACAAAACCCCAGATACAGTTATCGAAAATGTACGAAAATATATACAGGAATTACCAGCATTACCCTCACACTACTGCAGGATAAACAGTAAAAGAACGTATTTGCCCCCGGAATTTAGGAATAAAACAAACTTTTATAGAATTTACAAATAGAATCAAGAAAAAAATATCTTCCAGTATGTAGAAGAAAAGGTATTTTACACTACTAGTTTTAACATAGGATTTCATTTCCCCCGCAAATACAAGTGTTTGAAATGTTCACAATTTGAAAGTGACAAAAACAATAACTATGAAGAAAAACGGATACATTTGAAGGACAAAGAAGAAACAACTGAAAGATACAAAGCATATTAAGATATTCGTAACAAAGATGATACTATTTTATGTATAACTTTTGACCTTCTAAAAAATTATGTTATATTAAAGCCGTAAATTAGCAGTGTACAATTTAACTTTATAACAATCAGGTACAAAAAATTGGTTTTGTTACACTTGGTCTGAAATTGATGGGAAAAGAGGAGCCAATGAAGTATCTTCAATTATACAAAAGTACCATCAACGAGGTGGATCAAAGAGGTATAATAAAACATTGGTAATTTACTGTGATTCGTGCCCAGGACAAAATTATAATAAAACTTTAAAAATCTATTATCGATAAAAATAAACTACTTGCTTCCTGGGCATACATACCTAGTTGCCCGTAGATTCGGCTCATTCCATAATTGAAAGAAGCTTAAGTGGCGTTATAATTTGGGCACCTACAAAGTGGAGCACAGTTTTCACCCTGGCTAGGAAGTCACCGAGACCATAGAAAGTAGAGGTTTTTAAGTATACCGACTTCAACATACTTAAAAACCTCTACATAAACTTCTTTGATATATAATCATATATGATTATATGTCCCAGTGTCCCAAAATGGGACATAATTAAAGATAAATATTTTAAGGGAAATTTGTCTGGTAAAATAAGCAGACTAAGAACGGTATCATGTTAAAAATCGACCACAAATATGGCTTATGTGAAATTCTCTATGAATCTAGATGCGGAAACTGAACAAATTTAAATCACGACGAAAAACGATGCCGTCCAACTGAAACAATGTTACAATGCTTTGCTGCCAGTATCTATAAAGAAATACATGGATCTTAACAAATTGTGTACCAACAAACTCATAACAGTGGTGTATCATGAAGAGTACAAAAGTCTAAACTATGCTATTAACAATCAAGACCGTTTAATTTATACAGAAATAGAGGACTAAGAAACTGCCGAAATAATGGGATGGCCATATTCAGTTTATTGTTAATTGTTATTTATTACTTGTTATTATAATAAAATCTCAGAAGAAATAAAGGTATTCTTCCTAAGGTGAGAAGATGTTTTATAACAATGTGTCTTGCATCTGCAAGAAAAAATCGTTATGTTAATATAATCCAGGTAACAGTTGCTACGTAATTTCCAAGTATCTAATGATTTTTAATAGAAACATCAGTTTAATGGAAGGCCATATTTTTTAATCAATTAAAGTCATCAGTTTTTTTTATGTAGTTATTTAAAGTATTATAATCTTTTACGTCCCATAAATAATCACGACAAAGTTACTTTAAAGTAATTGTGGTAAACTTAGTAAATTATCTGATCACCTCTTAAGTACTTGTCCTAGACATGTTGAAATGGAAAATGTGTTGTTTAAGTAATTCTGCTTCGCCAGCATAGCAGTCTAGTTATATTAAAAGTAATTGTATCGTACTTCTATTCCTTTATGTTATGTGATATAAGTAAGTTTAAAATTGCAAACAAAGTTTAACTTGACGGCGTTAAGGTAAATCTGCCTTACTCCGAAATGAGGTCATATTACTTATCCACCATTTATCTTCTAAAATAGCATTTAGAGTGATACACATTGTATGAATAAAAGTAAAAAAGGAAAAATGTTTGAATAATCAAGTTATTTGATTAAAATCGGATGATAAATTAAAAAGATACAGTTTTTTTTTGTATTAAAAAAAACTTTAAGTGGCTTTTTCTCGAAATGGCGTTTTGGCGGTCCAGTAATTATGCCTTAACAGTGACGATATATATTTTTGGCACTCAACAATGTGTTGGACAATCATCTGCATTAATAAAATCAAGACAGGATACGTCATTCGAAAAATATGCCGTCACGTCTTTAACGAAACCATACGCACTAACTAGTGACGTCATTAACAACTGCCATAATATTCAGCCATCGCAAAGTGACAAACTCATTATTTGTGTGGGTGAAAATTACTATGATATTAAGATTTTATCTTTACAACTTCGTCAACTCGATGTATTCGGTAATAATAATGTCATTGTCCTGAGTGTAGTAGAGAATATGTATTTAAATGTTAGTGACTTGAACGTAACTATACGCAATATTTGCAAGGAATACAAGAATTCTAACTTTATTGACTCTAATCATAAAGTGAATTATTATACATGTAAATTAATTAATTATATTATTGACTATGATGATTATAAAAAAAAATACTTGAATGTCAAAGAACTCAAAAAATTAATACTGCGCAGTCAACCAAATGTTACGAAAACTGTAGTCAAATATAAAAATGATATTAAGGGTACAATCCCATATTACTTTGCACGAAAACAGCCTGAATGCGATGCGATAAATAAACCCGATTTAAAAAATCCCACTTCTATAAAAATAAGTACTATACCACACTATTTTAAGGTTGTAGACAAGAAACAGCTTTTTCGTGAAAACTGACAATATATCCAAGACTTTTAAAATATTCCTCCAAAATATCGCTAGCATTTTATCAAAACAAGAAATACTACAACTAACACTACTAGAATTACGAGACGCAAATAAAGAGCCTGACATTTTATGTTTCTCTGAAACCATTAAGCGTGTCGGTAGTGAAAAATATTTAAAATTAAATAGTTATATTTTAGCAACTGCGTTTAGTAGAGACAAACAAAGAGGGGGAACCTGTATTCTCGCAAAACAGGGTATTATACACAATGAGCTTACTTACATAAAAAAATATTCAACACAAAAATCATTTGAAGCCTGTGGTGTTGAAATCCCATTGCTCAAATTATTAATAGTGTGTGTATATAGAACGCCAAAGTCTGACCCTAATGTATTTTTGAATAAGCTCGACCAACTTATTTGTGAAACACACAAAAAATATGGGCCAAGTACAAAAATTGTTATTGCGGGTGATTTTAATATAAATACTCTAACACCAGGGAAAGTGGCCACCTATTTAAAAGATTTATGTAATAACTACAATCTGCAATTGCACATTAATATTCCCACTCGTAAAGACGCTTGTATAGACCACATAGTAAGTAACATAAAGACAACATCAACAGATGTTTGGCCTCTTTATTTATCTGACCACGACACTGCCCAATTATTAGAATTTCCAGTAAAAGAGCAAAACTCGAAGTCAAAATCATACTACATCTACAAGTTTATCGTGGTCAGAAGTGCACCTTGAAAATGACACAAATAAGGCTTTTAATAAATTTCATGACTTACTATGTCTGTTAAATAACCTATGCTTACCAAAAATAAAAATTAAGATTAATAACTCCAACACATACAAACAAAAATGGATAAGTAAGGGTCTAAGAACTAGCTGCAAAACTAAACGATCTTTACGATATCTTTACTACAAAAATAAAACTTCATTGTACAAATCAAAATATAAAAATATTCAAATATATTGGAAAAGTGCATTATTAAATCAAAAGTGAATGCTAATGTTAATTTCATTAAAAAAAGTCAAAACAAGTGTAGTGCAACGTGGTCAGTCATTTATCATGAAATTGGGAATACAAAATGTGACAATAAGATTCCTGAATTACAATTAGATAAGCAGATACTGACGAATCCGACTGACATAGCGAAAGCTTTTAATAATTATTTTATTGATTCGACAAACACTTTAACATTTAATCATTTACATCATGACTGTAATAAGGTGTTAATTCCTAATTCCATGTTTCTTAGTTCTATAACAGAAGATGAAGTTAAAAAGGAGATAATGTCTTTAAATAATACAAACTTTGAAGGATATGATGGAATTAGCATAAAAATAATTAAAGCGTGCAATAATGAATTAATTTCTATATTGACATATTTAATTAATCTTTCATTTTCATCAGGTACTTTTCCTGATGCCTTAAAATTATCGGTCGTGAAACCACTTTACAAAAAAAACAATAAAAATAACGTGATGAACTATCGTCCGATTACTCTTATTCCCATTTTGTCGAAAGTATTCGAAAAATGTATGCTCAACAGACTTGTCGACTTTTGTAGCAAATATAACATTATAGCAAATGAACAGTTTGGATTTCAAAAGCACAAGTCGACAACACAGGCAATATATTCTCTTTTGAGCAATGTCCTGAGTAATCTAAATAATAATCACATTACAACAGGTCTTTTTTTCGACCTATCCCAAGCTTTCGACTTTGTAGCACATGCCGTTTTATTAAAAAAGTTAGAAACAATGGGAATAAGAGGACTAGCACTGCAGTGGATTTCGTCTTATTTAAGTGTTAGGAAACAATATGTTGTCATAGATAAAGTTAACGAAAACTTTCTTTCTTCCTATTCTTCCGACTCCAGGGAAAATAAATGCGGCGTACAAGGGAGTGTCTTAGGACCCATTTTATATATACTATATATAAATTACATACCACTAGTGACTAATTATAAATGTATATTATTTGCAGATGATATTTCAATTCTCGTTACGTCTGACAAGAAAAATAAATCAAAATCTGATCATGAAATGGACATTAATAATACTATTGACAATATTTTAGAATGGTTCCAGACAAATAAATTAAAAATCAACTTAGACAAATCCAATTTTATACAATTTCATAAATCTAAACATGCTAAATACAATTTAAACTTAATATTGATAGACGGAAAGAACTTACACAAACCAGATTCTTGGGTGTACTCATAGACCAAGACTTAAATTGGAAAGTACATGTAGATAATTTGTGCAATAGGATCAATAAATTTGCGTATGCTCTTAGGCAAGTTAAGAACGTGACAAATAGGATAACGGCAATAACTACATACCATGCTTATGTAGAATCCATTTTACGTTATGGGCTTATTTTGTGGGGAAACAGTAAGGATAAGGACAGAGCATTTATTGCACTAAAAAATGCGTCAGAGCCATCTGTGGACTCAATCCTGATGAGAGCTGCGAACCGTTTTTTGAAAAGCTAGGTTTATTACCACTTCCCTCAATTTACATTATACGAAATCTGTAAATTTGTGTACAGTAATAAGGGATTGTTTAAAAGAGCGTATGATGTAATCTCTCGGCCAACAAGAGATCCCCACAGACTTATAGTAAAGGAAAATCCTAAGTCAGCCAAGTATGCGAAAAGCTGCCTTGTGATGTGTGTACGTATTTACAACAAAATACTAAAAGAGCTAAAATTACTAAATAATACTAACTCATTTAAAAACAAACTATATAAATGGCTGAATGGACAAAACTTTTATGACATTAAAGATTTCTTCAACATGAAAATATAAAATGGGTATGCACAGGTATTAATGAACACGTAAATGATGTACGATCTTAATGACTATTATTGTACCACCAATTATTCTGTGACATTGTATAACCCACCTTTAATTTTTGTATTAATTATTTTGCATGCAATTGATACAATATTCTGTATAGCTAAACATGTGGACATTTTTATCAAAACCAGACTGTAACAACTTTATACCATGTTTAAGGCAAATAAAGACTTATCTTATCTTATCTTATCAAAATGATAGATTTCTTTTAATCATCTGTCATTTTGTCTATTCTTGCGTCGACAAAACTCGTTTCTAGCGTAATTATGCTACGAGGGCTTGGTGGTCCAAATCCGTAGTTTAGGTCAAAGTTACGGGCTTTTACCTACGGACATGAGAAAAGTACGGAGCACGAACTATGAATAAATGACAACAAGATTTGACAGATGTTTCTACTCGCGATGTGTTTTTACCCGTTCTATAAATTGAATTAGTTACATGTTTTGATGGATCAACTACATTCCGTCGGGCCGGCATTTTCATTGACGGAATTAGAGAGTAGACCCCCTGAGCCTTTAAGTCTTCATTCTCTTTGATTTGGTAATTCAAAGACGACGAAAGACGGAATTTGATACTTACCTGTACGAAAACGTCAAAACTCGTTTTCCTATCGGCATGCTTGTCAATGAATATTATTCACACCTTATCTAAAAATTTCAACAAAAAACTAACAATTATAGGATACCTCAGAAATAACCACAGTTAACCTTCAAAACGTATTTATTATTCTGATAACTTATATTAATCAAAACTTATTTCTTAAACCAATCACGACGGTACAACAATCCCACGATCGCTCGCTGCCAACTCCCCGGTAAAAGTGCCCGATCTGTGTCAAGTCACCGCAGCTGTCCCCACCAGTGTACCCAGTGCAATGATTATATCTTCCGATTTTATTTAAATACGTATTTCCGCCGTCTGTTTGGCCAGTACAAAATGTTTGGACCTTAGATAGTTTTTATTTTTGGATTTGATGCAACCGTGTAATTTGTTACATTAATAAACCTTACACAATGTTGACGCCTGATGCTTTAGTTGTTGCTAACGGGATCAGATCAGGCGTTCAAAAGAGACGGTCGGTCGTCACAAAATAAATCAGCTAAGGAAAAACTTCTACCTGACTTTTTGAAGAATTCTCATAGACGGAAGAACATCGGTCCGCACATAATTTTATTATTTTACATTTATTTAACACCTCGTTCTATTATGATTTAAAACAGTTAGTTTTAAATCATAATAGAACGAGTTATTATGTTTCCTACTGCATATTTAATTATATTACATAGTTTAAAGTGAAACTCCTTAGTTTTATTGAGCACCAAGCTCCAGTGTCTCGTCGTAGACATAACTGGCGACCGTGACAGGACAGAATCGGAAAGGAAATTCGGAGTACCAAGGTCTAGCTGGAGTTGGCCCGCACCACGCCGCAGCTATTAGTCGGTCAGCACCGCGTCGCGTACAGCCCTTGGGAGAAGCACGTACATCGGAAGAGCATAAGCAGTATTTAGCACCGCCGGACATTGATGCTAAATACAGCAGCGTCACACCGCAGCGCAGCAGCACTTTTGCAGCTTAGTGCCTTTCCTTAATTCCTAAACTTCCGTTCAAACCACGTAGCCTACTTCCTTATCATATCCAATTTCTTCTGTGTTGTATTTCACTTGTGCAATTTCGTAGTTTTTATAGGTTCACCTTTGTCAAGGTTACAGTATTGCGTCATACTTTCTTAAATGATGTTTTTCTACACATTCTCATAAGTTCGCTATTATTTAGTATCAGTGACAGTTCCTAAGGATATCTACGCCTGTATATTTCAATCTTTGTACCGTTTTGGGTGTATTTTCAAGCGGATTTTATACATTTCATATCTCAAAGTACCTACATACAAGTTATTACAAACTTATGTTATGTTTTATTTCTTTTAGGAATTATTTACACAAGCTGCCGTGCCTATTTAGTTCCGTTGAGTGATTATTCCGCTGAAGATTTCAGATTTGCCTAAGTTTCCCGTGCATCGCTGACCGTCGTTCCCGCAGCGCGCAACGTCTGTGCAGCCTAGGCTGTTCGCCGCAGACCTGCAACTTAGGCCTCCCGTGCGGCAGAGACCACCAACCAAGGGCGTGAGCGTATTCTTTTATTGTTTTATTTGGTTCATTTCAATCTTACATACGATTGAATGAATTAAATGTGAGACGTAGTTCCGTCAAGGGCCAAGACACAAAATTTAGAAATGATTTAGAAAAATTATCACGGTTAGACACTTTTACTACAACAAATAGGGCGGAACTTACACTTAAACTTCGTAAATTTGAAACTTTGTCTTCAAAGTTCGATGACTTACAAAGTCAAATTGAAATTCTTAATTCTAGTGGGTTGAATGATGAACTTGAGGAACGAGAAATGATTGAGAAGGAATTCATTAGCGATTTTGTAATGGCTCAAGAATGATTACAAATGCACGGTAGGGAGGAAGGCGTCCACGACTCGAGCAGTCCTCACAATATAACTCATTGCTCTGTAGATCATAATGACATCGGTTTCAGGCTACCTTTGATACAGGTATCTAAATTCGACGGATCATACTTTCGATGGATGGAATTTCGTGACAGGTTCCGATCCTTAATAAATGAAAATAGTAGAATTAGTTCAGTGAACAAGTTTCATTATTTAATTTCGTATTTAGAAGGTGAAGCAGCACGGACTGTTTCAAATTTAGAGGTATCTGCTGATAATTATCGGGAAGCTTGGAAAGCTTGGAAGTGCATTATTTAACATTAATTCTGTAAATAAAGATGCTAAAAAATCATTCCGTTTCTTGGTTGACCACGTGTGAAAAAATATACGTGCCCTCTCCAACTTAGGACTAGCCACTGAGCATTGGGTTGTCCTTATCATTCACTTAGTCGCTTCCAAGTTGGACACTAACAACTTCGTGAAATGGGAGGAACACCGTAACAGGTTGTCAACGGTCAGCCTTTTTTTTGTTTTTGTTTGTTTGGCATCTCGCAGGTCAACCTATTGGGTTGTCGTCTGCTTAAGCGGACTTGCCTGTGGTTGCCCTAATAAATTAGTCCAGCCAGGACTTAAACTTAAATGCTAACTAAAAACTATGCGACTACACGCTAAGCGCACCCCCTGTGGGATACGAACCTCGGCTTAGGGCGTCGCTGGAAGAGGGCAGCAAATGACTAGCTGGATCAGGATTGGTGTTATTTTGGGATGAATTTAAAGGTACAGGCTCAGCGACGCGGGCTGGCTCGAGCAAGGGTCGGGAGGGGCGTGGATTTGGGCGTCGCGGCGGGCCTCGGCGGGCCTCGGCGGCGAGGTCGGTAGGACGGCGATCGGGTTTTGGGCTTAATTAGGGTGCTGGTGGCCTTACTACTCTCCTGGAGGAGGGTAGTGGCGTCATCGGGGGCGATTGAGATATGCCTTGGTCGGCGAATACTACTAATGCGGGAGGGAGTATAGCGAGCGGCCGCTGAAATCAGGGGGTTTGAATGTTTGATGCTTCAGTCGAGGGGCACCCGTAACCCTTCTGAGGAAATGGTTCTGGAGGGTCTGCATCTTATGGAGATGTCGTGGGTGAGCGTGCGCAAATACAACGCAGACATAGGTCATGATGGGACTGATGACTGCGGTATAGATGCGCAGTTTACATTTTAACGACAGTTTGTTTCGGGCTGTCAGTATAAAGTATAAGAGCGAAGGAGGCGCACGCGCGAACCGCCTTTATATGTTCCTTAAAGGTAAGGTTCTGATCTAGGATCACGCCGAGGTACTTGGCTTGCTTTTCCCAAGGGATCGGCTTGCCGTACATAGTGATCGGGCTGGGAACGGGGAGGGGGAATCGACGACGTCTCGAGAAGAGAACCGCCTGACTCTTATCGGGGTTGACCTCGATTCTCCATTTCCGGAACCAAGCGCCTAAAACGTTTGCGTAGGTTTGGAGAGTACGAGCTATAGCGTTGGGACAGTGACCGGTATAGTAAACGGCAGTGTCGTCGGCGAAGAGAGCCAACTGAGCCTTTTTACTTTTTGGGATATCGCTGGTGAACCCTGTGGAGATAGTACGGAACCCTGAGGGACACCGGCGCGAGTAGGATGAGGGGACGAGAGTGCTCCCTCGATGCGATAGCGAAAGGTGCGATTCGACAAAAAAAGTCTCGTAAGATGAGCACGAGACGATCTGGCACTCCGAGTTGGTAAAGCTTGTATATCAAGCCGATGTGCCAGACTTTGTCGAAGGCTTTCGCTATGTCGAAGAATAGCACACCCGTCGTCGCGTTACGCTGCAGACCAGCGCATAAGTGTTCTACGATACGGTGGACCTGTTGGGTGCCCGAGTGTTGGCTTCGAAAACCAAACTGCTCGTTGGGTATGAGGCTCTTTGCTTCTGCATAGTCTTTGAGACGCTTATAAATAAGTTTCTCGTAGATTTTGCCGAGAACATCGAGTAAGCTAATAGGGCGGTAGCTGGAGGGCTCAGACTTTGGCTTGCCTGGCTTTGGGATACCGATGACGGTGGCTTCTTTCCATGCTTGTGGGAAGATGTTGTTGCTCAAGGCGCCATTGAAGATGGCGGTCATAAGCATTATTAGCGGGGCAGGAAGGAGTTTGTGTACCTTATTTGTAATACCATCCGAACTGGGGGCCTTACGAGCGTGGAGCCCTTTAATAATGTCGTGCACTTCGTCTGGAGTGACGGGAGGCAGAGGATCATCAGGGTCTTCGACGGGAGGGAGGGCGGCTCTCCGTTCGACTTCAGCGTCGACCTTGTTCAGGTGAGCTTGGTCTACTGGTTGAGAGCTAGGAGAACATTGGGACTCTAGGCTGTCAGCAAGACATTCAGCCTTATCGGGACTGTAGAAAGCGACACTATTGTCGGGGCGGATGATCAACGGACAGCCCTACTCTTATGAAGTTTTATAAATTTTTAAACGATCGTGCAACAGTGCTTGAGTCCTTGCACCGGAGCAAGTCAGACAACGCCTTTAAATCCAATCATGATAAACAACGTCCATTCAAATAAACCGGACCACACACGTCAGACTAAAGCACATGCATACGTTAGTAGTAGTAACCAACCGCAAACACAATCTTCCTCGTCATACCTCTGTCCATGCTGTAATGCTGATCATAAAATATTTGATTGTTCATCGTTCAAGGCAAAGAGCGTAAGCGAGCGTATATCCGAGGCGACTAAATTGAAATTGTGTCTTAATTGTTTAAAGTCGGGTCACCCTGCATTTAGATGTCGTGTTGGCCGTTGTAGTGAATGCAACAAGAAACACAATTCTATGTTGCACCTTCCTACTGGTAAGGCTGACAGTTTGCCTAGTACTAGTACAGACAGTCCTTCTGAGACGTTGGCTGACTGTAACAATCAAAGTAGCAAATATGCTCTTCTTTGTATTGCCTTGATTGAAATAGTCAATCCCAAGACTAATAAATCTGAAACGGTGCGCGCCCTGCTTGATTGTGGCAGCCAATCCTCTTTCATAAGTCTAGGCCTGAAACAAAGGTTATCATTAGAGGACTGCCCTATCAAGCTGCAAAGGTAATCGGTTTTGGCAACAATGATGCAGGTATGATAACTGAATATTGCATTGCCCAATAAAAATCGTTAAATACACCATTCAACGTTATTTCTAACTTGTATGTTATGAAGGAACTAACAGCATTAGTCCTCAATGCGGTAATTGATATTAGATCGTTTAATATTCTGAACGATATTATTTTAGCAGATCCTAAATTCTATCAGCCTTCTTTCATAGATATTCTCATAGGCTCAGATTTGTTTTGGGATATTATTGGTTGTGAGCAGCGGTCGTTAGGCCCTAATTATCCTAAGTTGCACAGCTCAAGATTGGGCTGGTTGATTGCAGGTCCTCTGCAACATAAACAACCTAAGGATATTAAATGCAATCATGTACTTACCCATTTTTCTTGTGATGAAAACATTGAATTAAAATTAAATAGATTTTGGGAGCTTGAAGAAATCCCATCTAAATCTTATTTAAGTGAAAGCGTGCAGGCATGTGAAATGCATTTTTTGCAACACACCTGTCGCTTAGGAAACGGCAGATTCTCTGTCAGGTTACCTCTCATGGACTCACCGGATTGTCTCGGTGACTCATACAAAATGGCCAAGCAAAGGTTTTATAATTTAGAACGGCGATTTAGAAGACAGCCTGAAGTTAAGTCGCAATACATTGAATTTATTAGAGAATATGCAGAATTAGGTCATCTCTCTGAAATTGCGCTAAATAACATAAATTCTAATTTATGCTATTTCTTACCTCATCATCCTGTGTTCAAGAAAAACAGCGAATCGACAAAAATTCGAGTCGTCTTCGATGCATCAGCTCGCACTTCCTCAGGCCTCTCTGTCAATGACATACAAATGGTTGGGCCACTCATTAAAGACGCTCTTTTCTCAATAATAATTCGAGCTCGTTTCTACAAATATCTTTAAGCAGCAGACGTAGAAAAAATATTTCGCCAAATATTAGTGGACGAATCAGAGCGAATTATTCAGCTTATTCTATGGAGAGAAGACGCGCGTCAGCCCCTTAAGTCGTTGCGGTTAAATACTATGGTTTCACAAGCGCAAGTTTTTTGAGTACACGATGTCTTTGGCAGTCGGGTGAGGAGTGCGGGGATCCACTCATTAGAAAGATTATACAACATGATCTATACGTAGACGATTTAATTACGGGAAATATAATTCTGAGAAAGAACTAATAAATATTCAAAATCTGTATCAGAAGCCCTTAAAGCAGCGTTTAATCTACGAAAATATAAATCTAATTCGCCTAGCTTTCTTGAAGCCTGCTCCGAAAACTCTACAGACACGCTTTTCTTTAGTGAGTCCTCAAATGCTCTCGGATTAGGATGGAATTCTAAAACTGGTAGCCTACATTATTCATTTGAAATTCTCACTATCAATGACAAAATCACAAAGCGCTATATTTTATCAACGTCATTCAAAATCTTTGACCCGCTCGGTTTTGTCAGCCCCTTTATTATTATTCCTAAATTAATAATGCAGCAACTTTGGCTTGACAAGGTTGGCTGGGACGAACCTCTTTCCGAGGAAATAGAAAAGGCGTGGCGTAAGTTTTCTAATAATCTATCTTGTCTAGCTACATTTACACTGCCGAGGCAGGTTCTATGTGACTCACCTGTTGTTACAGAGCTACACATATTCAGCGACGCAAAGAGCTTATGGCGCTTGCGTCTATATAAGATCTATTGATGAAGGAGGTATCGTGCACGTCAACCTTTTGTGTTCCAAGTCAAAGGTGGCACCAATCAAGGCCTGTACTATACCTCGTTTGGAACTGTGTGCCGCCTTAGTAGCGGTTCGACTCTGCAAGGCCGTTGTCGATTCCATGAGGTAGCACGTAAACTGTATTGGTGCGACTCCAGCGTCGTCCTTGCTTGGGTGCATACTAGCTCTAGAAGATTAAAGACCTTCGTGGCTAATAGAACAGCGGAAATACTGGAATTGTCAGATGTTTCTTGTTGGCGTTATGTACCTACCTCCGAGAATCCTGCTGATCTCGTCTCGCGCGGAGTTTAACCCGAAGAGCTTAAAGATCGTAGTCTGTGGTGGTCAGGGCCCGAATTATTTCTTCAAGGCGAATCCACTTCAACCAAATAAGCACGAGGTTGAAATTCCTGAAATGAAGTCAAACATTGTCGACAAGATAGATGGTTCTTCAATCATTCCATTTCATAAATATAATACATTAAAATATAATTATAAAACAAGATTACGCATAAATGCATTAAGATATTTTTATAATTCACCTAATCCTAATTCTCGGCATTTTGGTGGCCTTAATTTAGAAGAATTACAAAATTAATTTCATCTTTTATGCCGAGTACGATCCTCGATCTTCGAGGACGAATCTTTTCCTGTGGAGTGTGATTTGTTAACTAAAGGAAAAACTATTAGTACAAAATCACCCATCATAGCGCTCACACCTTTCATAGACGCAAATGGGTTGATACGAGTAGGAGGCCGCATGGATGTTTCGGCTATTCCGTTTGACAGCAAGCACCCTATCCTACTACATTCCTCACACCATCTCACAAAACTGATTTTTGAGCGGGAACACTTACACAAACTACATGCTAGCCCACAGCTTCTCCTTGCTAGTGTCAGGCAATACGTGTGGCCTATCAATGGGCGGCACCTCGCTAGGAGGACTGTGCGCAACTGCATCACATGGAGAAAGGTACAGGGCAAGACTTTAACACCCTTAATGGGGAACTTGCACTGCCGGCGCGTTACGGTGGATTTCCCGTTTCGTAGCGTTGGTGTAGATTTTGCCGGACCCTTTTATGTGTCAAATAGGAAGGGTCGCGGATCTAGGGTCACAAAATGCTATTTATGCATTTTTGTTTGCTTAAGGTACAAGTGCGTACACTTGGAAGTGGTAAGTGATCTTTCGAAGGACGCTTTAATTCTTACCCTGCGCAGGTTCATATCCGTCGGGGTAAGCCTACTGATTTTTTTTGTGATAACGGCCGTAATTTTGTGGCCGCTGCCAAAGAAATTGGCAACTTTTTAAAACATAACCGCCAGGCAATTATACATTATTCTAACGAAGAAGAGATTACATTTTTGTTTTCACCTGCTTACGCTCCCCACTTTGGTGGTATCTGGGAGGCCGGGGTAAAATAGGCATCACATAAGACGTGTAATGGGCAACACGCATTTAAATTTTGAAGAGATATCCACGTTGTTCGCACAAGTGGAAGCCATATTAAATAGCCGCCCACTTTATCCCATCTCCACGTCTCCAAATGACCTACTTTTCCTCACCCCAGGCACTTACTGCTTAGACGGCCGCTAAATGCACTGCCTTCACCGAGCCTAGAAAACTGCAAGTTCACGCAACTGAAGCGGTACCAACGACTTGAACAAATCCGGCAGCACTTTTGGAGGAGATGGCAGAGGGAGTACCTGGCTGAGCTGCAGCAAAGATCAAAATGGCACACCAATTGTACTCCACTGAAAGTTGGCGACCTAGTGGCGTACGGGCCGAATCAGCAAACACTTTCCGGGTCCTGATGGAGAATGTCGAGTCGCAGATGTTCAAACAACACAGGGAAGTTACCGGAGGCCCTTCAAGCGACTCTGCCCTCTACCTGCGACGGAGCATCTTATCGAGTGAGGGTTAAAGGCCGGAGGTCTTTAACGGCGGGGATGATGTTGACACCTGATGCTTTAGTTGTTGCTACCGGGATCAGATCTGGCATTCAAAAGAGACGGTCGGTCGTCACAGAATAAATCAGCTAAGGAAAAACTTCTACCTGACTTTTTGAAGAATTAATACCAAAAATTCTCATAGACGGTCGAACATCGGTTCGCACATAATTTTATTGTTAGACATTTATTAACTGTTTCAAATCATTATAGAACGAGGTGTTAGGTTTCCTACTGCATATTTAATCACATTACATAGTTTAAAGTGAAACTCCTTCGTTTTATTGAACACCAAGCTCCAGTGTCTCGTCGTAGACAAACAAGTAGTACAAAAATCACAAGTTGTTGTTTTATATCTTGTTTTCTTAAAATATGTCTTTAGTTATGTTAACAGGTGAACGTTGTCTGCAATCCATTTACCATTTGTTACAATTAACGAAACTTATGACCCCCGAGGGACAAGATCCCCTTAACCGGAGTACGAAACTTGGCGAAATGTATTACGCACCGTATGGGGATAAACACAATGATATTTATTGTCACTTCTTCGATGGTTAATGATTACAACAAACTACTTAGCAATCTTTTGGAAGTATATGTTCGAAAGTCTTAGATGTAAAATCCCCGTGCATCATTATCTCTTTTGTTTCAAGAATACACTTTCAGTCTCTCTTTGCTTGCCGGCCAACGCACTTTAAACTAAAGAACATTCTCTACACTCCCTAAAATATATTATTTGATAATAATAGTATTAATATTCTGAAACAGGCATACATACAATCAGAATGGAAATTTAGAATACGATTATTTGATCTTTTTGTTTTTTTGAACAAGACAGTTACGTAATTGAAAAATGTTCTTACGATTCATGTTTTATTCGAAAATCGTGTCTTACAAAAGATTGTTAAAAAAACCTTGTTCGGCTTGTGTGTATAAAATAAATAATAACAACTCCACAAGATATTTTTCTCTAGATCAATAATTAACTTGTTGCAGTAGTTAAAAACAAAGTAAGAATTGAGACTAACGCCATTTAGTTTCGTGCTCGAACAGGAGCGCACGCGATATTCAACGCGTTATTGTTATTCGCGTTTAGCACGTAGCGGAGCTTGCGTGGAAATGATGCTTTTAATAAAATTGTGTGTTGATTTATAATAATTATGTTAGTTCACACTGCCTAATTGGTATTTTGTTCACAAGCACCAACGATAGGCATGAGAATCTGGGCCAAGTTCCCAATGGCCAAGTGTTATTGGTTTTTTTTCACTCTGAGTTTTCAGTAGCAGCCCGTAGCCTGAGTTTTGTGCTCGGTCGCTGGCAACAGGCTCGGCTCCTGTTAAGTGCATGGGACATAATCGTAATTGCTGAAATGTGGGTTTACTTTAGGTACACCTCTTTTTTTTTGGTTGGGAAATCATCAAATGACTTTTCCCGCTCTGGGTGGAGCGGGAGGGCGTGTCAGGTTTTCACTGACTAAAACCCACCCTTGTGTTAAATAAGTTTTCCCGTGTACCCAACGGTATATCCGGTTTTATGTTTTCGTGTTACTACTCGTATATAAACGGGATTTGAAAATTGTCAGCGATTTCTCTTCATTTGATCGATGACTTTAGTATGTAAGGTTTTATAATTGAGTTGGAGCTATCCGTCTAATGTTTTTTTTAATGAATTTTGCTACGGGACTCCACGATTTTAGTGGAAGTAAACTTCCAAATCATTAAAAATAAAAAATAAAATTGGCATGTATTTGCACCAAGCGTCTCCCAGGCTGAGCCAAAACACCCCGCCTTCCACATACAGTCAACCCAAGCCACCTTTTTAAGGTCGTTGGTACATAGTTGCTAGCTGCTAACACTACGTTGCCGATACGCGGTCTACACTTATCAAAGTCAAAGGCAACTCATTTATTTCAAATAGGCACATAAACAGCACTTTTGAACGTCAACATTTACAAAAACATTTATTTCCCATGACATGTTTCCTTTGCCATTACAGATAATAATAAATGTAATGAGACAAAGTAACTTGAAATATACTTAACTATACTTTACATGCTACTCAGTACGTGGCCCGTGTGAACTTATCCAGTGTACAAGTGAATAGGTCTATGGCATCCGCCACCGTGTTGAGAGTGCACTGCGCACGAGTCAGTGGTAGGCGCACTCGTCACCACAAGCAGCTGCTGCTTGCGCCACCGCGCCACGTACTTATTCGGTAAATAAGTTGTAATAAGTTCAATATACTACCTCTTAAAACTTTGAAAAGATACGTCGCCAGTGCCACTTCATTCCTATTTTCTAACATGTAGTAGCCCACCATACCGAGACAGAATAAGATAGGAAACAGTAACGAGTATCTCGGGTCTCTCCCATAAAACTTTAAATAAATAAACCTGACGAATTTGTTCTGTATACGTTGGAGCATATTTTTGTATTTTATTTCACTCGGGCTCCAGACGGCCGCATTCTATTCCAGATGACCCCTCCTCACAAGAGCCTCATACAAAGCCCTCAATGCACCGATATTTGTGAAGTCATTTGCCTGACGCAGCTCAAATCCCAGATTCCTGTACGCCTTTTACGAACGTGTACCACGTGTCTACGAAACTGCAGATCACTGTCGAAATGAATGCCTAATTCCTTAACTTCCGGTGGTGGTGGTGTTGTGTGATTCGTGTCCGTGTGAATGAAAGCACCGAGCACTTTGATACATTAAAGTATAGCTAATTGTAGTAGCTCCATTCAGTGTCCCTATCCAAGTCGTGCTGCAGCATGTCACGATACACAGTGTATTTTAAGACTGCAGACAACTTAAGGTCGTCAGCAAACACCATGCAAATTCACCTGACTACCTTTGGTAAATCTTTTACCATAATAATAAATAATAAAGGTCCCAAATTAGTACCCTGACTGACGCCCGATCTGGTGTAGTAGGGCTCTGAGAAGTGTCCGCCACAGTCCACAAACTGACTTCAATCTTGAAGATAATTTGCGAAGAACTTTAGATTATGAAATGTGTAGCCAAAACCCGCCAGTCTTGGTAAGAGTATGTCTTGGTCGACTGTGTCGAACGCCTTCTTAAAGTCCAGTTAGGCTTCGTCAACCTGAAGCCCAGCGTCAACAACTGGCACCAACTGTGTCATCAGGCGAAGCAAGATCCCCATTGTTTTGCGCTCAGGACGGACAGACAAATGAGGGCCTATCTTTACATAAAGGCAATTGTTAACAACGATTTCGAATACTTTGTCTGGTATTACTAACATAGAATTGATTACGGTTGCCCCATCAAAAATGTAGTTTAGTATGAAGAAGAATGGGCAAGAAACTCCACTGTTACTCTTTTAAAACGTTCAAATTTTTTTGAATGCAAGAAATATTTGAGAATATTTTTCTCTATATTTTTTACGACAACTGGGAATCTGTCAAAGTTCTGTATCCCCCGAAGTAGATACTAAGCCAACACGAAAGCACATGCTTTCCTTAGTCGTATAAACATAACAGAAAATTGTAACAAAATTAAAATGGCAACGATAGCATTAGTGAAAATTCTACAATCAAAATGCTGGTTCTAGCCCCTACATACGCTTGAAAAATTCGCCTACACAGACCGCCAAATAATTTAAGCCGCAAAGTAAAGCAAGTCGCATCCCAATGACGACGTGTGACGGTGTAATCAACTTGTTACTTTTATATTGGTCTACACGCGAACGTGCCTGCTGTTTTATGAACATAAAAAGACATAAGTGAGATGAGGATTTGTCGTACTCGTACAGTCAAGTCTTTATACCGTCGTCAGTTTTCTAACTCTTTCCTCTATCACTGAGCGCAGTTTTCCATAGAAAACCTTATTTGGTTACTTGACTAGCAAATATCAAAAAAGCCTTTGATCAAAAAATCGAGTTAACACTCGACATTGATCAAAGGTGTATGCCATTATTTTTTGCCATTAAAACCATTTTTTAAAACCTTTTTAATGGAATAGCCATTTTCGTGTTTATTTTTTTCATCAACCAAAATCTCTCACAAATAAGAAAGTATGAATGTGAAGTTTAATAAATAAGTTACGTGTGCTATAGTGGGGGTTGCGCGGAAGGGGGTGTGCGGGGCGATGCGCCGCATTCGGATTCTTGTTCTAGCAGTCGTTGCGATAGCAGTGTTTTATTTTATATACTTTACCTAACAGAAACATAAATACTGAAACCAGTTTTTAATCGATAAAACTAAAACGATTTTCCGTTTTTTTCGAGAATAAACTAATAACAACTTTCGTTCGACCATTTCAAATACATAGAGTATTTGAAATCAGACTTTCTAATACAACAACCAAATATTATTTCACAACCCCAGGGCTTACTTAATATTAATTCTTCAATAGTAAGAAATTTTCCTATTGCCACATAAGCAAGCGTAATCAGCCTGTTGCTTTCCTAAGGCCGGTGATCGTGCCTGCTATTTATGAACAAGAATATAGAATCGTACGTGAAATGAGTTACTTAACGGTTAACCTTTTGAAATATGTCATGGCAGCTTTTATGGATGTTCGGGGTGTGACGATACCAGTAATTGTTAGGGGATGCTTTGTATGTTTAGGGTTTTGTATTGTAACATACATTGGAATATATTGGTTATATTGGGTTGGTTCGGTTGTTGTGCATGTACTGGTGTGAAAGAATAATATTTAGTTGAACACAGTTCGTGAAACACAAAATACTATAACAAAATAAAAAATTAAAACAACAACAACAATAATGTGTGCCACACGGCTGCGAAAAAAATTAAGAATAACGTGTGTCAGAGTTTTTCCAAAATCACGGAGTGAAAAGTTGTAGTCAATTTTACGGGGGAGGATTCTCCTGCGTGGCTTGATTAACTCGAAAATTGGTATAAATAATCTTTGAGTCAAGTTATGGAAACATCGCAAACGATTTTCCCAAAATTCTACCCGTGTCTTATTCAGTCGGTTAATTTACTTGAAAAATTGAAAATAAATTTTCTAAAACTACGGGTTAAAAGGGGTGGAGGGGGTGATACATTTTGTGGGAGATAATACCATACCATCCAACAGATTTTAAATACATAAGTGTCATTTGAGGCTTCTAGTAGGATTGATCGTTTTTTACTATGGCGACGTCCTTCAAATACCCCACGTATTTATTTTATTGTTTAGGTTTTATAATAAGAGGAATCAAGCAAGCAGTCCAGCAACCCGGCTAAAGGTAGCACAACACCGTGTGGTTTTAGTCACACGTAAAAAAAAAAGATTTTGTTATATTTTTTTCTTTTTACTAACACATTTACTTACGCACGCAGTTTAAATCGGAAATTAACTTAAGCTAGTAGTGTAACGTTTAACATGCTTTTGGCTGTACTAATGAGTTAATAGGTATATTAAATAACTAAAATACTGTTATTATAGTCATTGATTTTCAGTTTAAGAAACAATAACAACCAACCTTAACTCAAACATACATATTTTTATTACAATAACATCTAATTATTGAACACGAAGTGATGACTGTGTCGGCGTCGTGTTGCGCTGCGTGGTATCGCGAAACCTCCCACCAAAACGTCGACCTATGACTTTATCACCTTCGCCAGGCATTTCATGAGAAGATAGTGAACCCCGCTACTTTGTTTACTATTCTATATTCAAGTCCTTCTTGCCAATTTCTACTCAAGCAAATATCAATAAATTTTATGATTGTGCTAATTAAGTTGATTTCAATTTCAAATTACTAGTCCTATTGAAAAGTCTTAAAAATTATGGAGTGGTAAAGTACTATTTTTCCAAAAACAAATATATTATTATTTCTTATGTTTTCAAACTTAATTGCGAACACAGGATAGCTAAAATTTTTTTTCAAGGCATGAGCGATTGTCCTAAAGTTTGTGTAAATATTTCTATGTATATTTTGATATCCTCGACACTTTGATTGATGGCTGTGGTTTCATCGTTTCAATAACAATACCAAATAATTCATTTGAATTTGACACACAGTTTTTGGGCAGCAATAATTATTTATGAAACGTGTTCAAAGCAAAATTTCGTTGGAACCTAGCCAAAAGTGGGTGAATTTTAATTGGATCTGTCGAATGCAACGTTAGATGTCATTGTGAGTGATTTGAGTACGACAACGGGTGAGCCGCATATGTTAAATGTTGTATCATGTACATCCAAATATGCAGGGTCTGTCCGGCAAAGAGTTAGAGTTTATTTATGGAGAACTATGATGTTCACGTGTTATGTTTGACTGAACACTGGTTGAAGGAACATGAAGTAGTGTTCATCGAAGATGATAATTTTACCGTACAAAGTGCATTTGTGAGAAAAAGTGCAATTCGCGGTGGTTCTTTAGTTCTTGTTTCAAACAAGTTGAAATGTAAAGAACGTTTAGATTTAGTTAATCTCTGTATCGAGCGCACTATTGAGTTGGCTTGTGTTGAACTATAGCAATTCGTTGTAATCTGCGTTTATCGACCCCCATCTGGTGATTTTATTAGTTTTGAATCGGTAATGGAGGATTCCCTGAATAGGTTAAAATTAAGTAATAAGAGTATAATTTTATTTGGAGATTTTAATATTAATATTTTAGATGTTACTCCATTAAGTATTAGACTTCTCAATCTGTTTAGGTCTAATTTGATTAACTATTTTTTGAACCAACTAGGATCACGGCATCTTCGTCAACTTGTCTTGATGATATTTTTAGTAATTGTGATGCCAAAAATAAATTAGTGTTAAGTGACTTAACGTCCGACCACTGTGGTTTATTTGCTAGGTTCCCGATGTCATTACCTAAAAAGCCGCATAAACTTGAATGCAGGCCATATACAGCTAGTCGTTGTAACAAGTTTAAAAATAATATAGCTCATAGAATTACACAATCGTTAGTAGAACACGAGAATCCCAATGAAATTTACGGAGCCCTTTTTGATGTTGTGCAAAAAGAATACCAGTCTATTTTCAAGACCAAAACCATTAACATTTATTTATTCATTTATTTATTTATTCACATAGGGACAACAAACAGCAGTGTACTAATAGGTATATATAGATTAGATGTTAATAGGAGTGTCAAACACACTACTCACAACGTTATCCACAGATTAAAAAACAGATCTACTAGTTAGTAAGAACAATATAAAAAAAGGGAATAAAAGTAAACTTTACTTAATTATTACGGTTCCGATCACTTAAAATATTAACAATTTGTTTTCTAAATACAGTCTTGCTGAGAAACATGATATCGGTTGAGCCAAACTGCCCATTGTAGGTGTCAACTAATCGATGCAGCGGTGAGCGTACGCCTGAATTGGTTCTACAGAAAGTAGTTGCAAACAAGTGTCTAGAGCGAACTTCCCGAACATGTACGGTACGAGGGATCAGGTAGCACAAACTGTTCACAAGATCAGTACAGTCGAATTTATTACGACATATATTAAATAGGGTCATCATCTCAAGTAGGGTGCGTCTAGATTTTAGAGTAATAAGATCGTATTTTTGAAGTAATAGATGATAAGATATTTTCTTTTTAAAGCATCTATAGTGCATTGCACGTAGGAATTTGCGTTGGACCAATTCAAAAATGTCAATATACTTTTTATAGTAAGGGTTCCAAATAGGAACTGCGTATTCCAATTGCGGTCGTATTATTGACTTATATAGGTATAAGTAGGTAGAGGGACGGTGGAATTCTCTTGATGCGCTCATTACAAAACCAAACATTTTATATGCTTTATTGACTATGTTGTCGATATGAGCATCAAGGTGGAGCTTTGAGTCTAACTGAACGCCTAGATCACGAACAGAATTAACTTTGTTCAGTGGAGTGTTTCTGAAAGAATAGTTGAATTTCGTCACATTTTTCTTCTTTGTAAACGAAATGCTGTAACATTTTGATATACTTAAGTATAGTTTGTTAACAGAACAGTAGTTCAGAAAACGGTCAAGGTCATCCTGAAATCCTAAACAGTCGGAAAGATGACTGATATTTTTGTAAATCTTCAAATCGTCTGCATACAGGAGGAACTTACAATTTTTAAAGCAGTCTTTTACGTCGTTGATGAATAAAATGAACAAGAGGGGCCCCAAAATTGAGCCTTGAGGAACTCCGGAAGAGACTGTGACCATGAGAGACTCAAAACCATTGACGACAACTTTCTGGGTCCTATTGGTGTCGTATGATACAAACCAGCGCAATAAATTTCCCCTAATACCATTAAATGCAATTTTGTCAAGAAGTAGTCTATGATCAACCTTATCGAAGGCCTTTGGAAGTCAGTATATACCACATCAATTTGCTGCCCAGCGTCAATGCCTTCAAATAGATGCTTTGTAAAAACCAGGTGGTTACTTACACAGGACCTACCCTTAACGAACCCGTGTTGCTCTTTTATTAAGATGCTATGAAGAATTAATGGCACTTCCGTTGGTTTCAACCAATGGGCTACTCCAGGTATTTATAAAAGTAGAGCGTGTCTATACGAGTTATATGGTATGAAAAAATACAGGTCTCATACTCCTGTCCTAGAGTATGTAAAAATATTCAAAATTATTTAAAAAGATTTTACTGGTAGGTTACTACCTAAACACTTCACGGAAATTAAAAATATAGAGCTATTTAAAACCAAAATCCACCAATTTTTTTTGCGAAATGTTAGTATCATATTAATGAGTATTACAATGAAACTGATTAAGTATTAACTTTTCAAATATTTTGTTGAATGCTGGTAAGATAGAAATAGGCCTAAAATTGCTAATGATATTTTTATTACCAGATTTGAATAATGATACGACTTTACTACTCTTCATGAGGTCAGGAAAAGTATCTAGATCAACACATTTATTAAAAGTAATAGCTAGATAAGGGGCTACGATGTCTATTATATTACTTAAAAGTTTAATGGAGATGCCCCAGTAATCACCAGTGTTTTTAGACTTAAGAGTGTTAAAGACGTTAATTACATCACTAGGCGTTACATGTTCGAAGTTAAATAAGCGAGTACATTTTGGCACACTACTATTCAAAAGGTTCTCTACTACTTACTTACGTACCTTAAAAATGTGTTAGAAAATAAGAACTCACATCGTACTCATAGTTGTGCGGCCGGCTAACCGCAATTCTAGGCGGGGAACTGTAACGTCTTTTGTGGTTACCCGCGCCCTTTAACCGTGCAGTGTGTGTGAGGCCTTAGATGTGTTTATTGTTTCTTATGTTATGCTGGTTTTTAGGGTCCGTAGTCAACAAGAAACCTCTATGGTTTAGCCATGTGCGTCCATTCGTCCAACCATCCGTCTGTCCACAGCTAAGCTTAGACTCTTAGTACAAGAAAGTTGTTTTTGTTTGTTTGGCATCTCGCAGGTCAACCTATGAGGTTGTCGTCTGCTTCAGCGGACTTGCCTGTGGATTCCCTAATAAATTAAGGCCTCCAGCCAGGACTTAAACTTATATACTAACTAAAACTAAGCGACAACGCTAAGGGCACCCTGGGGGGTTAGTAGGTCAGCTGATTCTGGAGAAAGAACACGAACATTGTCTTGAGTTAATCACAGCGACCATCAGTTCTTATCGTTTAAGTAGTCGTTAATGGAATAATATGCATTTGAACAAAGGTTGGATTTTACTTGAGCCTTAAACGCATTAAAAGGTAAATCTAGTAAAGAAGAGGGTAACTTGTTATAAAAGGTTATACCAAGCCCAACAAATGAGTTATGGACCTCATGAAGCCGGTGAAAGGGAGCACGTAGTTTGTTCTTATTTCTAGTGTTAACATTGTGAAAATCACTGGTATAAGTGTATATTTTGGTAAGCTAATCTAATCTGGCAACTTTGCCCTATTCGCAAGATAGCCTAACATAAGCATAATCAGCCTATAATGTTCCCAGTGCTGGGACATAGGCCCTACCTCTGTGAGAGGAAGTGGGCCGTTATCCACTCGAGGGCCCAGTGCGGGTTGGTGGATGTCACTTGCCTTTAAAGTTTTAGTTCTAGGGCATGATGGTTTCCTCACGATGTTTTACATGATCGTTTTTGGTGCAGCGGTGAAGAATTAATTTACACAAAGCAAAGTGCCTTCCTGGGTTTCAACCGATCGTCCCCGACGACGCCACTACCCTCCTCCTTCAGGAGAGTAGTAAGGCCACCAGCACACTACATAAGCTCAAAACCCGATCGCCGTCCTACCGTCCTCGCCGCCGAGGCCCACCGCGACGCCCAAATCCACGCCCCTCCCGACCCTTGCTCGAGCCAGCCCGCGCCGCTGAGCCTGTAGCTTTAAATTCGTCCCTAAATAATAACAATCCTGATCCAGCTAGTCCCTTGCTACCCTCTTCCAGCGACGCCCTAAGCCGAGGTTCATACCCCACAGGGCACCCCCTGTGGGGTATGAACCTCGGCTTAGCGTGTAGTCGCTTAGTTGTTAAGTTGGGACATAAGTTTAAGTCCTGGCTGGAGGCCTTAATTTATTAGGGCAACCACAGGCAAGTCCATCTAAGCAGACGACAACCTCATAGGTTGACCTGTGAGATGCCATTCCCAAAAAAAAAAAAAAAAGTTTTCAACCGACTACCTACAACTCGTGCAAGATACTCGTAATATTATAAAACCGGCCAAGTGCGAACACATACCCAAAAGCAACCATCTAGCGTTAGGGAGGTAAAAAATTAAAAAAATTAAACAACATTTTATTTTACTACTCTGTCGGCGTGACTATTATGTATATCCATGTCAAAGTACAACTTTCTTGTTCCCGACCCTTGCTCGAGCCAGCCCGCGACGCTGAGCCTGTAGCTTTAAATTCGTCCCTAAATAATACCAATCCTGATCCAGCTAGTCATTTGCTGCCCTCTTCCAGCGACGCCCTAAGCCGAGGTCCGTACCCCACAGGGGGTGCCCTTAGCGTTGTCGCTTAGTTTTTAAGTTAGTATTTAAGTTTATGTCCTGGCTGGAGGCCTTAATTTATTAGGGCAACCACAGGCAAGTCCGCTGAGGCAGACGACAACCGCATAGGTTGACCGGCGAGATGCCAAACAAACAAACAAAACAACTTTCTTGTACTAAGAGTCTAAGCTTAGCTGTGGACAGACGGATGGTTGGACGAATGGACGCACATGGCTAAACTATAGGGGTTTCTTGTTGACTACGGACCCTAAAAACCAGCATAACATAAGAAACAATAAACACATCTAAGGCCTCACACACACTGCACGGTTAAAGGGCGCGGGTAACCACAAAAGACGTTACAGTTCCCCGCCTAGAATTGCGGTTAGCCGGCCGCACAACTATGAGTACCATGTGAGTTCTTATTTTCAAACACATTGTAATGTGAGTTCTTATTTTCAAACACATTGTAAAGATACGTAAGTAAGTAGTAGTAGTATTTACTGGTAAGTTACTACCTAAACACTTCATGGAAATTCAAAATATAGAGCTATTTTAAACCAAAATCCACGAATGTTTTTTGCGAAATGTTAGTATCATATTAATGAGTATTACAATGAAAGATGCTAAGCCTGCTACATCTGATCATTTTGTTAGGAAATACATTTGTTACTTTAATTTTAAACTTAATTAATATTGATTATTAACTGTCATGTATGTATTGATTATGAATATTTGATTTAGTTATTAATTATTGATTTATTTTTATTTATTTTGTTGTGATTTATTGAATTTGGTTGACATTATCGAGAGTTTTAAATTGTGTTATACTATTTGCATACCCATGTGATGGTAAAATATGGCAAACTTTATTATATGGAATTTCTATGTATCTCTGACCCATGTTTGCAAATAAATAAATGATCGTGATTATGGTTACGTTTGAGTTCTGTCTGGGGTAGCACTAACTTATGATATGGAGTAGATAATTATCTAACAATAGGGCAAAAATCTACCTTGAAATATAAATACAAATTAAATGCTGTTCGTTGGTATGTGCAGCACTTGAGAACGCTGAGCATAAGGCCCTGGGTTCCATTCTCGGGTCGGGCAAAGTGTTTTTTCCATCTGGAATTTCTCAATAGCAGCCCGGTTGATGGCAATAGGCTCGCCCCCTATTATATTGGACTTAAACATAACTGGCGAAATGTGGGTGTACTATATGTACACCTTTGTCTAACCCTTCAGGGATTTCAGGCGTGATGTTATGTTATTTATATTAAATACGAAATTACTTACTGTATTTTTGTTACTCTTTTATAATATATCTATAAACAACAAGTTAATTACATTATGTTTAGATGAATTTATTTATTTGGAAGAACATTCGATTATTGTCACCTTAGAAATCTTACCGATCGATGCTATGTATGAGCCTACCTAGTATATACCTAAAAACTTTGTTAGTCGAGGGAGACTCCAAGACACAGGTAATCCTAGTGTAGAGGCTAGTGCTTATTGAATAATGTAATGTTTTCTTGAACAAAAAGGTTAAAATTTCGCTGTTTTTTTCTGATCAAAATTCAATCTTGTCTGCTAAATATCTATAGTATTAATTTAACCTACAAAATTAATCTAATAACCTAAAATAACGTTGCCCTTTTCTCCAGCACCACAACATTATAAATAATAAGGTTAGGCATGTTGTTCGCACAGGTTAAAGTTCCTCTCCACGCAGTTACACGGCACTCACGGGAAATGTCAAGGTGGATTATTGATACCTTACCCCAGTGAAATGATAAATATAAACAAGATTTATTTATAATTTACAGGTATATTATGTATCTGGTCAAACCGAGGCGAATCGCATGGATTGTCTTAATGATTAGGAAGTCACGCGGTCAGAGGTTCGTCTGAGGGGTTGTAGTATACGATTACTGCTGGGGAGTTTGTTGCGCCACTTCTTCTCCCCAGCTAAAGCACTAGGAAGTGGTGACGGGCGGGCGTTTTGGGGGACTGTCTTATGTAATTTTGACGTTCGAAAAGTGCTGATTCTCAGCCTAATTTGAATAAATGACTTTTGATTTTGATTTTGATTTTGATTGATTAGGGGACTATGAGCATTATCTTAATTAATCTCATTGTTTAAATCATTCAATTTAAAATGTACTCGTATATTTAATAAGCGACTACAATAACAGCAACCTCGGCTTCATGCATAGACAATGTATTTACTAACTGTAAAATAAAAGACTCCACCTTAATTAGTAGCGTCATGTCAGACCATACTGGTCAACTTGTATCATTTGACATAAATAAAAAGCTAAACTCAAATAAAACCATTGAAATAAGACCTCTTACTAAAAATAAGTGTTTTATAATAATCTTTATAGCAATCTTTCAACAGCTAGTTATCACATTCACAAGACCCCAATTTAAACTATGGTACACTATTTTCTACAGTATGTCAAGAATTGAATAAAGCATGTCCTGTAAAAAAAGTTAATATCAATACTAAATCAAAATTTAGTGAATGGGCCACTGCTGTCATTAGAAAAAGCAGAGATATTTTATATGGTTTGTATCACGAGAAATCATTGACGTCTGATCAAACTCTTCATGATTAAGTAAGAAATTATTCTGAAATATTCAAAAGAGTCTGCGCTCAAGCTAAGCCTAAATTAATGAGTAACAAAATTAGTATTTCCCATGATAAAATAAAAGCTGTGTGGCAGGTAATTAACAAAGAAACTGGAAACACAAAACAGCGAGATTAGAATGACTTGTCGCTAAAACTTGACAATGAAACTATTTCAGATAAGTTGAAAGTTGCTGAGTCACTAGAAAATGTCTTCTTTTAAATCGGGTAGTAAGAGTGATCCCTCTAATTATAGACCTATATCTGTGCTACCACCATTGAGTAAAATCTATGAAAAAATCATGCTAGACCAGATGTTGTCACATTTTAATTCAAATGGAATTTTACATTGTCGCCAGTTTGGTTTCACTAAAGGTAGGTCGACGACTGATGCGGGTGTAAAACCCATCTGTCACATTTTGGAATCCTGGGAGAAGTCCCAGCATGAAATTAGCATTTTCAGTGACCTCTCAAAAGCGTTTGACTGCGTTGACCACAATACACTGATCTGTAAATTACTGAGAATAAAGACAGGTTTTTTTAAACAAAAAAGTGTTGTCTTCACAAATCGGTACTTTCTTGGTTTTATCGTAAGGAACACCTCCTGTGTCCACAAGTCATGCGCCCCTAAGGCTACACTCCAACCATTCACGAGACTATTCGCGCCAGTTTTAATACATCCATAAAACTTTGTTGAAACAGTTGGTGAGAGCAAATCTCCCCCTCATCTCGCGCGGGATTTGCTTCAGTTCAGCTAGAGCTTTATGCGTTGCGTCTCATCAGGAGTTCTGAAATCGTGTATTAAGTACCTAAGTTAACACAGTCAGACACGATTAACTTACTGCATACAGACATCAAATCTGACTACAGTTACATAACTGTAGTACCTGTAACTGTAATATCCATATTCTAAGACAAAACCTCATGATTTCCTCTCCTCGATTCAGCCTCACTTAGGTGCTATGATATTCATAGTTGCAATTGTACTCTTCATATTATTATTTTGACGAATTCGTGACGGATCACCTCAACTCACACTCATTCGAGGGACCTCATAATTTCCTTAATCTGACCACTATGAATATCGATTTTGTGACGCCTTGAGGTCTCCTAGACTGAGTTGTGAGTTGAGTAACTTTCGAGGTTTCGAGGGTACGACTTAGAATATGGGTTTTTAGACACTAATCAATTGTGCAGCAACTGTATCTGCCAACGATCAATCAATTAACCAAATAAAATGTAAATTAACTCCATAATTTGTAATAATTATAATGATCGTACACTCGCATTTGTTCAGTCTATTCTCAAGATACCGAGCGGTTATTTTGCTCGACCAGCGATTCAAACACAGGACCCGTGCTCCGTATTCGTCTATTCTTCTTCATTATCTAAGATCTCTAAACGTATTTTTTCTCTAAACAAATTTTAATCAAATTGCTTACATTTTACTGAAATCTCCACCGTGTTTCGGTTGGAAGTAACAACCTTGTCTTATTTCAAGTTATTAACTTCTTTTTAAATTAATGCTAAAAGTTCACACAAACAACACAGTAGAGCAAGTTTAAGCTGCGAAAGCAATTTGTCTTAGTCCAGTCTTGTGATAGAAGCATTACTAGGTGAACAATTATTCCATTCGGTAAATTGCTGTTTCTTTTCTTTGTTATTCTGGAATGTTTTTGCCTTGAAGAGAAAATTTATTGGGCCTAATAACTAAAACATACAAACTATATAAAACAATAATTTGTCTAAACACTAAGCCATGCAATCTTAATGGCGTCGAAAAATTCCTCCGCATCGCTGTGTATTAGTTATGTATCCAAGAGACTGGCGGCATTGCCACGTAGTATGGCAGGCTTTACACAAATGACTTAAATCGTACGTTCTAACCTAGAGTAGATTTCGACCTTTGTCGTGCGGCGACAGGTCTCATGCGGCGGGTGACTAAATTCGACCTAGTAAAAACTCAGTCGTAGGCAATCGTCCGCCGCATGGATATCGACATTTTGATGCAAATGAAAGTCGGTCGATTTTTGTCCACATGTGTAAATAGGGTTCGATTCGGCTTGTAGGACGATTTGTTAAGCGACCAGTCGAATGGCGAAAATCGACCTAGTGGAAATACCCCATTAGCCTATGGCCTAGATAATAGTCAACCCTTGCGTCACGAGAAGTGTCAAATAACCTTTTAAAGATTTCTTTAAAGAGAATATGAGCACTACGATCCCACGGCCGGAGGGTTTCAACCCCAAACGGCTCGAAAATATTATTTCCGCCAAGGATACCATGATGAGACTCATTGAGATACATGAAATCCCCCTAATTCAAGGCCACCTGTCATCCATAAGTATGAAAGATTCATATACTTGTTTCTTAACCGTCTGTCCAGTCTCTTCACCCACCCATGGACCAACCTCGGTAAACGTTGCTTAACCTTCCATTGACCTGCTGTTATTACTTAGCACCTTGATAAGAGTTCTTTACGTAGAATAAACTAACACTTATGAATATTATTTAGTGCAAATACCGTTGCGCATAAGCATTAGCATCAGCCTATAATGTTTCCACTGCTGGGACATAGGCCTCCGCTAGGTGAGAGGGAGTGGGCCGTGGTGGGTACCACGCGGGACCATTGCGGGTTGGTAGATGACACATATCTTCGCACTTTTAGTTCTAGAACATGCCAGTTTCCTCACAATGTTTTCCTTCACCGTTTTGAGAGCAGTGGTGTTTAAATAATTTACACAAAGTGGAGCGCCTGTCTGGGTTCGAACCTACTACCTACAACTCGTAAGTCGGCCATAATAATACCACAGCTCAACTTTTAATAGGTAGGTTTATCTGTCTGTGTAATTATAAGTGCGTGTGAGCATTAATTAACTACTTGCATCTTAATTAGCTCCATATCAAATAATGTCAAAGCTATCGCACTGTGCCAAAACGCTATTTCCATACTCCTAAGAAGTTACGGCTGTTTTCATGGACGGCTGCGGAGTCACACAAAAATAAATGGCGTTACACAACCAAATCAATACACAATCAGAATCATTTATTTGTAAAAAATAGGCCAACAAAAAAACATTGGCATAGGATTCTGCCCTACAAAACTAATCCTCAAACAAAACTGAAATGTTAACGAACCACAGCCAACTTTGTTTCGTATAAAGTAATAGCGTGAAAGGTTTAATACTATGGAGTGAGCAGACCTAACTCGTGATAAAGTTACACGATATTTGGGAATACTGTGCGCCAGCTGGCGTGTGGGGACGTTCTCGTCCATCCACAAGTATTATAAACGAAACAACACATTGAAATTGGTTCAGAGTTTTTGGAGTTACAAAGTACCTAAAAATGTTTTGCAAAGGGTGGTGTTGTATGTGAATTAATAATTTTTGTAATGGTTCATTAATTACTTTTAACTTAAAAGTTAATCAAGTGATGTAGAGTAGGCAGCATGTTGTCCTAGACTTGTTTCAGTGTAGCTCAGTTTCAGTCGTACCTAGATAGAAACTACGATGATGCCTCCATCAGTTTCTACCATTTTCAACAAGAGTTTTTCAATTGATTAAATAATGTGTCATGACTTATAAGATTTACTAAATGATTACCTATTTGAGATACTTTTGCAGTGGTTCAAAGTACATAGTGGATAATTCAAAGATTCCATTTACTTCGAGATTCGTTGTGCCTTCCCACAACTGTAACAACGCTTTTTTTTTGTGGCTCATTATCTCCCAGTCTGTTCTGTGTGTTGTCTGAGAATATTTTGTACCCAAGTGTATTTAATTATCTGCATTTATCAACGCCGACATTTGTTTTATATTTTGATTTTTACATTTGAATTGTGAATTACGGAAGCTACATGCGGAGTCTTAAAAAAAAATCACATTTACTTAAAACAAATTTAATTAATAACACTTCACGTGACCAGAGGGCTGGGTTGTTCTTTGGACAAAGAATTAGCATTGCCATTCAGCGTGGCAATGCTGCCAGTCTTCTGGGCACTTTTCCAGATGACAGCGATGCGGACGAGTACTTCGACGCCTGAGTATTTTTTATATTAATTTGTATAGGTAGTTAGTTAGTTGTTTAGTAATTTAATTTAGTTATAAATATGTTGTTATATTACGTATTAATTAATAAAATTAATAATGGAAAATTACAATACAAGATTATAACTAAGAATCTGACAACGTTCGAGGTTGGAACCGAAGTGCCCGTTTCCGCTGCCTCGGAAACGGTGGCGTGATAGTCGTCACGTTGAGCGAAGTCAGCAACTCGTGGCCCGCCTCGTGCCCGTGGCTGATACAATGTGTTGCTAGGTGTATTCGGGGTAAATGCATCCTCCCGCCGTAGTTCAGCAATAATTTGAGTACTTTCGTCGAAAATAATGTTGAATAGTTATCTGTCGTTGCAGCTTCAGTATTGTCATCTCGGCATGAGGTTTGCTTCGTTTCAGTTACTGATATTTCCTCAGATCGGCGTTTTATTATGAGCCTTCGTATGATGAGATAACTGCTTATTACAGTTTCACTTATTAGGATGGCGTACAAAGGTATTGTAGTATGATATAAGGTTGTATCTTGAGGCTTCTTTAAATTGATTGGTGGCTGTAGCGTTATCATAGCGTTGCTGGCATGTAGATTCTCCAGATTTATTGAATTTAGAGTTAGGACTGGCTGTAATGATGATATCAAATTGGAGTCTTGTGAAGGTAAGTCGGTTTTCTTGATAACTTGTCCTCTTGCATGGTCAATAAGATTGATGATGGTGAATTCAGGAGTACGCAGGAAACAGTTGTGAGGTAAAATAGCTAAGAAGCTGCCTTGTAGATTAGTATATTCATTTCATCCACAGGACGTCTGTACTTTAGTGGCCTTCGGAAACGTGACGGTGTAGTGCTTGTCATCTAGTTGCTCCAGTGCCGCTCTAGTAAGTATAACAGGGGTTAGGTTGCAAGTAGAGTCGATTTTCTGTGTTGTGATCAGCTTTTGAACGTAGCAGACTTGATCCCGAGGTTTGAAGCTGGCTCTCATCTCGTAGACATACCAAGTGTTTGCCTTCGGACATTCTGTCTCCATGTACATGAATTCGTCCTCATGTATTGCGATATAGGGAGAGAACGGTATTAGGATTTCATGGTTTTTGTTGGTAACTATGGAGAGTTTGTATAGGTCATAGGTGCTACGCAGGGCAATCGGGACTTTGAATACTATAACTAAGCTATTACTACTATAATATGAACCCAATTTTATTGTATCGAAATATTCCCTTTTACATATATCTAATATTTCTTCCTTATTATATAAACTACGTATTCTGTCTATCATATTTCTTAACTCATTTAAACTAAGCACTGAATGATGCGTACTTTTTGCATGAATGAAGGCTAAAAGATTCTCTATACTGACTTATTCTTCAGATAAATTTTCGACATTATCCCCCATCATTAAAAGTAGTTGTGAAAGATGAGCATAATTTAGTAGGTATATATTAGTAATTGTAGTGGTATTGATCATTATGTTAACTATTTGAGATATTTTTCTCTGATTATCAACAATACTTTTTAGGATTTTTGAACGCTGTAACATCCAGTCCTTGCTAAACTTATGTGCTGATTAAATTGCGAGGTTATCTCCTGTTCGTTATCCTGAAGGACTTTAATGGCATTATTAAAACGTAAAGCGTCGGTATAATCCAAATTACCGGAAATGCTTTTAATTACTGAGCCTAGGCCGTCTATTAGACCTCTCTTAACACGATGGGAATCAAATGTTTGCAATTGATCTGAAATCTTTTCTAATTTGGTTTTAAGATGTGCAATGTGTGGTTCATACAAAAAACCGAGTTTTATTGTTTAACTGGGGCTGAATATAATCTATCTGAGTTTTAACTAATGCTTTCTTAGATCTAATTTCATCTAAATCAATAGACTGTAAAAAGGAATAATGCTGGGTTACGATCTTTGCAGAGCCTAGCTTGAAAGGGAGAAGTCCTGGCCCATCTTCGAGAGTCTCAAGTGTTATCTCTTGAGCAGCCACTGCTTGTAGTAGGTACATCAGTACTATCCTTTAACAATTGTGCACTATTAGGCAGTCTTTTTAGACGGGACTTAGCGCTTGGTCCTCCTTTTTTCTTTGTATAGATATGTATTGGGAGATCTGCCAACACCGTATCTTGTGTATATCGGGGTGCTAATTTTTGACGACTAGCCATGGGATTCTTTATAAATATCTGCTGCTCGGGATTATATTTTTTTCAGGTTCACGGCTGTTGTTTATATTATCAATAATTTCAGCTCGACGGTTTCAAGAATTTTTGCTGATTAACTCATATACTTTATTCATTCTTATTTTATGGTTTTGAATGTACTATTGCATTAAAAATGTTCTGTTACGTCCATGTCTAATGGATCCCGGGGGTCAAAGTGTCCGTTTATAAGTTCTAAAGGTCTACACTTGGTAAAGCCGTGGATACTGCTATTAAATATGCCAATAAGGCATATGGCATTAAATTGATAACTGATTCACCCCGATTTTGTAGTTTTAGTACGCTCCACCATTCCATTCTCATTGGATGTATGTGCTAATATTTTATGATGGTTTATTTTATGGACTCTTGTGAATTCTGAGAATAACTGGTTGGTGAATTCTGTGCCACGGTCAGTTACTAACATTAATGGTACTCCGTTGTGAGTACAAAGTATTAAAAAAGCCTGAACGACACTTATTGCAGTTCCATCCCTTAAATGGTATGCTTGAGCATACTTTCAAAAGGAATCGATGATTGTGAGGAATTTCCCAGTTTCAGCTGTGAATAGATCGAGATGGATAACTTCAAATGGTTTTGTCGGAGGGAGAACTATGTGTAATTGTTGCTTTATTGTCGTATTTACTTTGTCCACAAATGGTGCAATCATTGATATTTTTCGCGATGTGTCCTTTCATCTTAGGCCAAAAGTAGCGCCGAGATAACGCATGGTGACATGCGTTAATACCGCGATGGTTAGTTTTTCCTTCGTAATATTTCCGAATGATTTCTTGTTGGCGTAGATATTCCTTGACATTCTCTAGTTCTGTTTTTGTAAGTACAAGGTTCATGGAGGAACTCTTAAAATGGTTTTGAATTATGGGTATAATTGAGTACATTTCCAGAGGTGGGTTAATTAATATACCTGTTTTTACTTTAGGATTAACAAATTCTTTGATCGCATTGTTTATTTCGCTGGAATTTAATGTTCGCGAAGCGTAAGCTATAGGTTTATCTTGGCCTATCGGACCTTGTGATAGTACAGCACCAATCGCTTAATTAGATGCATCAGTGGTCAGAATGAATTCCTTGTTAAAATCAGGGTATTGAAGTATGGGGTCGTTAGTTAAAAGAGTTTAACATTTTTCAAAACAGTTTACGTAGTTTGTATCGAGGGTGATTTTTGAGCCTTTCTTAAGACACTGAGTAAGAGCTTTTGCTATGCGAGCGAAATCAGGAATGAACTTACGGTAATACCCAAGTAAACCAAGAAAGCGTTTTATTTCGGTAGTGGTTTTCGGCAACAGATAATTTTGTATGGCTGATATCTTATCTGGGTTTGGTTTAATACCATCCTTACCAATAATGTGACCCAAATAAGCTGTCTCTAACTTCAAGAATTCGCTTTTATCTAATTGAATTTTAAGGTTTGATTCTCGTAGTCTTTGGAAGACTTTTTCGAGGTTATTCATGTGTTCTTGTAAGGAAGTGCTGAAAACGACGACATCATCTAAGTATACTAGACAAATGACGTTCTGTAAGCCTCTGAGCACGTTATCTATGACTCTTTGAAACGTGGACGGGGAGTTCCTAAGACCCATAGGCATATGTAAAAATTCGAAATGTCCTTGCTCAACATTGAATCCTGTTTTCGGTATATCCTCTGTATTCATCTCGACTTGGTAAAATCCACTTGCAAGATCAAGGGTCGTGAAATACTGACAGTTACCTAGCTTATCTAATATGTCTGCGATGTTTGGTATCGGATACTTATCATAGATAGTCTTTTCGTTTAACTTCCTAAAATCTACGACAATTCGCCATTGTGTTATTGCAGAGGCATCTGCCTTTTTAGGTACCACCCAAATAGGAGAGCTCCAGGCTGATTGTGAAGGCCTAATTATACCTTGGTCTAACATCTTTCCAATTTGGTTCCTAACTTCTTCTCTATACACGTATGGATACCGGTAGCTTTTTGTGTACACGGGTACTTCGTCAGTGGTTTTTATCGAATGTTTAATTTGGTTGGTAAATGACAACGGTTCGCCTTCTATATAAAATACGTCTGCATATTGTGCACATAGTGATTCGAGATTGGCACGTTCTTCTGGGTCTACATGACTAGTACGCAGTTTTGAAAGAACGTCGTTAGCACGTGGTGACAGCTGTTTAGTACGCGAGCACTCAACATTAAATATTTCGGCATTACCCTGACGATCGACAGAAAACATTAAACGTTATGAGTTGGGTTTGAAATTTCTAAAATAACGCGATAATTACTAACTGACACACATACATTCGCCTATGGCGCAGTTGCAAAAGACCTGTTCTGGGATATAGGCGTCTCCATCTTGGATATTAATTGGTAGTTTAATCAATTCAGAAGAACGAGCTGGTATAATATCCTGATAAAGATTAACGTTACGGGAATCATATACCTTTATCGGATTGGTAGCATGTCTGGTGTTTAAGCACATATTTTTATAATCTATGTTCGATTCCCACTGACTTAGTAAATCGGATCCTATCAACCCGTCAAAGTACATATGGAACTTATAAACATATAATTGTATATTATCATACTCATTGAATTCCGGAAAGCACGGCAATATGATCGAATTATTATTCCTGCTCGTCGCGTGGACATTTACGACTTCTAAAGGTTCATAGTTTAGCAGTGTAAATGGGAAATATTTATTATTAATATATTTTTAATTATAATAAAAGATTGATTAGCATAACATAACATCACGCCTTGTTTCCCCGAAGGGTTGGGCAGAGGTGTACCTATAGTACACCCACATTTCGCCAGTTCTGTTTAAGTCCCATGTAATAGGGGGCGAGCCTATTGCCATCTACCGGGCACAAATCCAGACATCGGGCTGCTACTGAAAAATTCCAGATAGCAAAACCCAATAACACGTTGCCCGACCTAGGAATCGAACCCAGGACCTCATGCTCAGCAGTAGCGATTGCGACCACTAGACCAACGAGGCAGCACCTGTATCTATAAGCAATTTTAAAGGGGGGTTTGAGATTTGTATGTATGGGAGCTGTCTTTTTGTCTGAATATTAATTTCTATTTTTGTTTGTCGGATTTCGAGTCCGTCCGAAAATACTCACTGCTTGTCGATGGCTTGGACTCCGTCATCGGTTCAGTAATCCCATTTCGTACTTCCGAAACTATTAATTGCTCGTTTTAATAATCGTCATTAAAATACATCCCAAAATATATTCCGGATCGACGTAACAGTACTCCGAGCCATCGTAATATGGGCTGAATGCATAGTACGGATATTCATTGATATTTAATTCGCTAGATTTAAAGTAATTGCTTGATTCTGGGTTACCTGACTTGGTCCAGTCGTGTCCTCTAACAGGCATGGGTTTGCTAACAAATTGACTCACACCACTCATAGGTGCAGGCCTCTGGGGACCAGGTCCACTTTGCGCATTTCCGGATACGTTACGAGGAATCATTCTAAACACATTATTCCGATCATTTTAATTTGGTGATAAAGCCCTAAATATCTGCTGAGTACGTGTTGGCCCCCGGTTAAGCTGAGGTAAATTATTATTACCATTAGGTCGCCATGACTGTTGAACCATTGGTGGATGGCGTGAGGGGCCAGGCATACTAAAATTAATTGGTGTCATAGTGAACGGTTGATTAACTGGGGGTTTATATTGAGAGCCCGCTGGAACATTTGGTTGCTTTTTATTATTTAGGAAATTATTGTTTCGCTGTTGCTAATATAAAGTTTTCGTTTCTTCCTGTACATACTCTAACGCCTTCTCTTTAGATACGGGACGCATGCACCGAATACGCGAACCTGTCGGTTCCTTCAAGCTGCGCAAGTAGGACTGCAATGTAAGCTTTTTATAAAGTTCATGCTTTGCCCCTACGGTGGTGGGCAGACTATCGTGCAAGGTTACGTATGTCATAATGGTGCTAAATAAGGTTTGGCATTTTTCAAAGAATTCTTGTGGAGTACTTTGTCCCTGTATTAACAATGAAAGGTCGTTATATAGTGCAGTTTCGTCGCGTTGGTCTGCAAAATTATTAATTAACGCTGTACGAATGCCCATCCAGTCAGTCGGGATACCGTTTCAATTAATGAATCGTGCGGCTGGACCCGTAACTTTATTCAAAATCCCGTTATGCAAGGCTTGGTTCTCCAGCTCATTTCCTGGATTAGGGTTAAGAAATCTCCCAACTAATTGATCACTTAAATTAATAAATCTAGTTAATGTATTGGGGTTCCCATCGAACTCTGGGAGTAATCGAAGGGATTTCAATATAGCGTCAATTTGGTCTCCTTGAGCCATTGCGCTGGTTTGTTCTACTCCACTTAAGTCTCTAAATTGATCTAACCTATTCTGCCTTACGACTCTAGGGGTTACACAAGAACCAGATTGACTAGGATGAAAAATCTTGAAGGATTAACGTAAGACCGGGAAAAGGAAAAATTACAACTATAAGGGAGCAACACAAGAGCGATTCAAGTGTACTCACAATTTCATTTCTTGGTATTTCTGAATCAGCATCGAAGTCTGGATGCACCGCTGCAGCTTTCCGTGGTTCAGGATACAAGATGAAGGCTTGAGAGCATAAACAGCGGCTATGCGGAGCCGACAGGATCGATTTTAGAGTCCTTTTACGCGCCGCGCACTGTTTCGAGTATCCTACCGACTGCGGCAATTACGGAAGCTACAGGCGGAGTCTTAAAAAAAAAACAAATTTACTTAAAATAAATTTAATTAATAATCAGCAATTAATGCATGGTCAGCGATCTTCCTCTAGTACCGTGGTATAACATGTGTGAATACTGTTATTTGTTGTTGATAAGGAAAGTATTTTTAATCAAGCTTTGATTAAAAATACTTTCGTGATTTACGCGTATAACAAATAACAGTAATCAAAATAATTTTCTTCATTTAACAATTTGTTATGCTTCAAAAAGCCTTTTTGAAGCATAATAAATTGTTAAATGAAGAAAATAATTTTCGGTAATTAAGTTTTTCTTTTCATCTTCGCTTAACGAAGAACTTTGTTACCGATACCGAGTTGCTGTTGGACAAATTTAATGAACTTTTGTCAACTCTTATGTTTTTTTCAATGGCTTAATGATTTTAAATATCTTGAATTAATTATTCATTTAGTTAGTAGTCCTATTCTGAGTCTTAACATTAACTTTAGTGTTTTGTTTTCAATTTGAAATAAAGGAATTTCTTTTACTGGGTTAGCCTGTAAAAAAAATTGGTTCAAAACATTTTTAAAGGTGGTTTTTCTTTGGAAGGTGTATTTCCAGATCAAAAATTTAATACACCAGATATTGCTGGGATGTGCTCAAAAAGTAAGAAAATTTTGAATTTGATTTAGGAAAGAAATAGGGTAAAAAAATAATTTATATCAATTTCAAGTAAAAGCTAACACAAAATTGTGAATCTTCCGATCGCTATTACTTACGTCCAACTTAGTTCTTAACTAACTTCGTAGGTTGTACAGGTCAGAAAAATAGAAAATTAGGCCAATACCCACATTGGCCTAATTTTCAATAACATTTAGCCTACTGATGTCATCTCTAAACTTCGTGCGGGTGACGTTAGAATTGCACTCTAAACTAGTAGTTACGAACACTTGGAGGCAATTAATAAATCAGACTTCAAGTATTATTAATTACTTTAGTATTTTTGCAACTGTTTTACTTAGTGTTTCATGAACCACGGGACTGAATTTCCTAGTGGCTAAGGGGGACACTTTATAACTTTCTGAGACCCCTCCATGCCTCGGAAGCCACGTGAAGCCATTAATCCCGGCTGTCATTCTTAGATCTTTGACAGCCGTTACGGGTAGTCAGAAGCCCAAAAAGTTTGACAACCTGTCTTACAAAGGGGTGTCAAGTTACCCAGTGACTGCAGGGGATAAGAGATCAGGTAGGCAGTCGCTCTATGTTAAACACTGGTATTCAGTTGCATTGGGTTAGATTGGAAGCTGACCTTAACATAGTTGGAAAAAGGCTGGGCCATCTTTTCGCGCACTGGATCTACAACGCACTGCTTAGCGCCGAGAGTTTAAATCCCAACAGTGTGTTTTTCGACGCGCTGCGATGTACTCTGTTGGATTCTCAACGCTTGGTTCAACAACGAGAGCTAAAAATCCAATGCGCGATAAAATCCCGAAGCGATATTTTTTCTCACATCCGTGAGAACGTGGTAAACAAACACCGAATATCGATTCGCTACTGTTAATTAACAAAACGCTAGGCCAAAAGCCATTAATGACATTTCAATGGAGTAAACCTACATTCATTGAGATAACATATTAATACAATACATAACATGAATTTAAGACACCCTCTCGTTGTATTTATTGTGAGTTATTATGAATATAATGCCAGTGGCAAAAAATTGTTGGGCAACATGTTTTTTTTACTAAAACAAGTTTTCAGGTAACACTGCATTCAGAGGTCGCCACGGCTTAGGCCACACGTCAGTGGTTACAAAATCATAATAAGTTGGCCTCAGATTCTATTGAAACTCCGTACAGTCAGGCCAACGGAATAACTGCGTAGGGAACCGACTTACAATTCCAATGCCTTTAATTTTGAAAACTCGACAACATTCATTGCGTTATTTACGTTGTCGAGCAGACGAACTTTTCACCCTTATGGAGAAAAGGATTAGGAAATTTCTTATCCAATCATTGTGGAAGAAAGTATGTTACGCAATTGGGCGCAGCTCAAGGTCAAACTGACCTACTACACGTATAAACAAATGTATCCAGCAACAAAAAAACACGTTGCTGTAACAATTTTCCGATTCTTTAGTTTTACTTTATATACCTTATAATGTTTCCACTGCTGCGAGAGGGAGTGGGCCGTATTCCATCACGCGGGCCTTATGCAGGTTGGTAGATGTCACAAGTCTTTCTCGAATTTTTGGTTTGTAACTTTTGTTAAAACTAAGCATTATAATGTAGCTGAATCAGCCGATTTAATACGTATAATAAACAAAGCAATCATACATTATGACTTATCGTTACTCTAAACGTTATTTAAGTTCATTATTGAGGCAATAATCGTATTAATTTGGACGACGCGGCGACGTCCCATGGAGCGATAACTATGTAAGTAAAAGTAAGAATGGTCATTTAGGGTCGTTAACGTTATAGCTGGCGTAGTTATGACCATTACCTACTAATGAATGGTGAATGGGAAATTGGGGTAATGATAACGTTTGTTAAACGGATTGTTATTTTGATGATAGGTAAGTTCCCTCAGGTATAATATACCTGGGATCAGAGAGAGAAGCACTGGTTCTTTGTGATTCTGGGAGAAAAACGTAAATCGGGAATCGAAATCGAAATCGGGAATGGCCCACATTTTTTTTTCCAGTAGTATACCAAAAAATGTGGGCCATTCCAGTAGTATTGGGAGACTAGAGGATAATTAGTTGGCAGCATTCTCTTGGGCATCGTTTTAATTTTAATATAATTTATGCCACAAACCCAATAACAACTCTCCGAGTTTTAATATGATTTATGGACCTAACCCTTGGTAGCGACTATGGAAACTCAAAAATTATAAAACAACTAGATTTTGCTCTCAAATTGGCACACGTGTATGTCGGAAAATATTCCACGGGAACGTACTACCAAGATTAAAAGTAAATCTTTGCTAATCCAGGTTATAAACTACCTGAGTGTCTTTCATCCAAAACCGTTCAGCCGCTTTGCGCACATCCGGAACACACATCCATACCATCAGACAAACGCACAAAAATTATTCGTTACTATTTTATTACATGTATACATGTGTACATACTGGCTATAGATTGTATTATAAACGTAATAAAATCTATAACCACAAACCATAGCACGGGACTAGGTAATAACGGAGTTTTAGTTGTGAGCTGTCTATTTGGGTACTAAAATAGACAGATTACTACTAAAACTCCGTTATTACCTACTCCGTCCTCAAATGGGGAGATAAAATAATCTATCTACTTGCCTATTATATACTGCTTTTATTACCTCCCTCCATGTAAGAGGAAGGGAAGCTATATTTGCTTAGTTATTTTCAAGCATTCGTTTCTGGAACCGTACCTGCCAAGTCTAAGTGGTTCTATCTTATGTCAACTTGAATATCGGTTTAATAGTAGAATCTTTATTAAATTACCAGACAGACTGTTATAGACGTGGTGTTTCGCAATGGTAGATACCAAAGAGAAGAAGGTTTCTGCTAACTTTTGTAGAGAATGGGGATCATGTTCGACTCAAGGCTACAATGGGGTCCTCATTAAACATCTTGTGCAGGACGGCTAAGTTCAGCAGCTTATGCTGTCAGAACAATCCGTCAATTTAGTGATGTAGAAACCGTGAGGCTGGTCTATTTTAGTTACTTTTATAGTATCATGTCTTACGGAATTTTACTTTGGGACGAGCTGCAGATATCGAGTCTTTATTTATTCTGCAGAAAACAGTAATCAGATCATCACTGGCTGCATGAGAACTACACCAACTGCTGCCCTCATGCCCTCACACCTCATCGTGCGGGAGGAGGCGACCCTGGTTGCCTTCGGACTCCATATATCGGGAACCCTAACCAAAGATTCTAAGGTCTGTCACATATGCATATAGGAGGATACGGTCAAACGACAACCAATGTTGGCATCACCCTGCGACAAAAACCCGAAACGACACTACTTTCAAAAGCACTACAACATCGTACTCTCAGAAGAATTGTGTGACTACTCAGGCCCAAATGAGCTGAGAGTATGTACCGACGGCTCAAAGACCGGATCTGGGAGCGGAGTCGGAGTCTTCACAAATGACCTCAACAGAAACACATCTAGTCCGCTGGGAATGTTCAACACCGTCTCAAATCTGGCAGAGTGTGTGGGCATTATACAAGCGGCGTATGCCATAGAAACCAGGAAAGTTACGGACACTCATATACGTATACTCCCCGACAGCGCCTCAATCCTTCAATCATTGGGGAAAAAATATATTACGTCGAGTCTAATACTAGAATGTGACAATGCTCTAGAACGAGTAACGGTTTCCTACCGAAACACAGTGACACTGCAATGGACAAAAGGACACAGCGGATCACTAGTCAACGACGCAGCTGACGAACTAGACAGGAGAGCATTCAGCACTTCGGCCTGCGGGCCTGAACCCATCATACCCATCCCCTTCGACCAGATACGCAGGTGGCTGCAGGAGTCCACCCACACACAAGCCGAGAGGTGGTGGACCTCGACACAAGGCTGCAGGCAGTCCAAGGAAGCTCTGCCATCCTTAGACGGCAGGTTAACCAGACGTTTATTACGCCTGGACATAAATGGTCTGCGCCTGGTGACGGGGATCATCACAGGATACTGCTCGCTAAAAAAACACTTTCACACAATAGGCATAACGGACAGTCCCATGTGCAGAGCTGTTTAAGGATATTAACATCATGACGGTACCTTGACAATATATCTATGAATACATCATGTACGTAAGTTTTTGTACAAATTTCAGTATGGGCGCGAAATATATATTTATGGTAAACAGGTTTTAGACTAGCTAAAGTAGACTTATCTTTAATGGGGTACCGTTTACTCCCCACATACTTCAATTGAATGAGACGAAATTCAAACCTTTGATAAAACGCACACTATGCAGGCAGGCATATTATAAGTTGGGGAATAACATCGCTGATTAAAATGCCTGGCTCAATGCTGGTCCTGCTCCACAAGCAAAACTAATTGATTAACATTTGAGAATAATGTTGGAGCTGCTGAACTCAATCTCTTTTGTATTATATAATTGCATAGCACAGGTTGTGCAACAAGTATTGTGTACTATGGAGCTACCATTTTCCGGGAAGTATGTCTTTTATTTAGTAGAATGTGCCCTGGTGTCTGATAGTATGTCATGTCTCGCTGACGGTGACGCGTGTGTTGGATCATTTGGCTCCCTTCAAAATGGTTGAGCTGAATGGTGCTGATCCATGCGTCATGTTCGTGAACGGGCGCGATCAGTTGGGACTGGCTATCTCTGCCACGGCTTTTTTAATAATTAAATTTTTGGGTTGTTTCTATCTGCTGTACTCTGGACACTTTTACTTTTACTGCTCACATTTAATTGTTAGTTCAAAATCAATGGTGTACCTAACTAATATATTTGTAACAATGTTATTTAAATAGTGTCCTTGGAGATTCTTGCCCGTTCTTCTCCATAGGTACCTACTAGGCTTTGGAATGGGCAACTAGCTTCATATTTCTGACTGACCGACTCCATGACAGTTCAAAATTAAGTGGAGTTTTAGTTTGAATGGTTTTATGACAATTGTGGGATGGAATAAAACCTCATTGCTTATTTAAATGAAGTAGGAATATACATAAATGTTTAACACTACGCTACACAATTACTTTATTATACTGAAACTAATAACATCTTAGTTAACAACGTCTAATTATGAGTCTCTGCAATCGAGTTCAATTTTGTTTTCGACCTTGTTTCGATGAAATCCCTGCATACGGAAGAAAACAATTGATGGAGCTTATCAGCCCCTGCCCCCTATAAATTACTGTAATGTATGTTAATCAAAATATGATTAGCAACCTTAAAAACACATATAATGAATAAAATCATCAATAGGTACAATTCTCTAACTTTACATAACCCTATTAAATGACTATTTCATGAAATCATGACATTTGAAGCCAATTATTACTCATAATTTAGAGACTGTAAAAACCGTGTGATATTAGCAGCTTGCATAAATTAACTCTGTGGTCTTCCTTGTTGAAGAATATATCAATACTTGTAGTGCTGTTGTACAGTTGGAGAATTGGCGTCAATGCCAAGAGGTGTAAGGAACTAAAAAAAAAAAAATAAAAAAAAAAAAAACCATTAGACAACAATGATCCATATTTTGTTAGTTGGTTAGTTACAATAAAATACTTAAAAGCTATGTTAGTGTGTTAGAATTAAATACAAGCTCACAGAAATTACAATATTTAAATGATACTCACCGCATGAAATGAATTACTCCTGCCTGACCAACACCTGCATGAAGTGATTCATTATCGGCGAGTTAAATTTGTCCACTAACATCTTCAAAATGCTATTAGAACTTGACCGCGTTCTCTCTAATAGCGACGCTGTTTTTCTTCTCACCATAGCGTGGAAGTCATGAACACGCGCCTGAGCGAACATGCCAGAGGCACTACAAAAACGCGGCAGCCCCAAGAGCATTCTGAAGCTGTTATTGTATTGCACCCTCAGGGTGTCCATGGTATTCCGCGTATTGCTTGGCCACAGGCTGCTTGTGTAGAAGGTCTGGCAGTAAGCCTTAAACAACGTAATTTTAACCTCCTTACTACAACCCGCAAACCTGCGAACCAGCATATTGCTTCTCACTGCAAGAGCTCTGCGCTCGCGTTCGATGTCTTCATGATCTTTAAGGTTTACCGTTTATAATGGTAAGTACACACCATTATCTATACAGTACAGAACGACAAACATATTTAGGAAGAACATACTATTACCCGCTCATGGCCATTGTTTCCTAAGGCTACGCGCCATTTCCGATTACTTTACTGTGACCAATGGTGATAAATGATAAATGATTTTATTTCTGTAAGTAGGTTTTTAAAAACACTTTTACACGTCAAACATATTTTAAAAGTAGATGAGATCGGCGTTTCCTACCTGACTATTCTGAGAAGAAAGGCCGAAACAAACTCAGAGGTCACAGTCTCTTTTAAAGTCCAGACATAATCTTGGTCAGGTCATGTGAAGACCATGTAGATTGATGTCTGAAATGGTCTTTTGAGGAAAGAACCACACAGAATGAGTGGACCTGTCCAGTCCGTGCACGCATTTGTCAGTAATCATGCAGCTCAACACAAAACTTAAGGAGCTCAACGATTCGACGATGTCTACAGCTTTTGACCAATTCCAAAGCAAATAAAAAAATAAAACAAACGGGAACCGTTTTCTCTATGAGTTGATGTCCTTTTATCCGAAAAAAATGCATCATGTACAGGGTGTCCCGTAAGTCAACGTCAAGCCGGTGTATCAAGTATAATGTCAAGTATAAAATTTTGAAACTGTTTAAAAAATTACGGGCCTTTATTTAAAAAAAAAGAGAAAATCTTCTGGCTGTGACGGTCTTTTAACTCCTGTTGCTACAATTTTTAACTGTATATTCTTTTCTGTTTCCTTACTATTATGACCCGACTTATCACCCGACTCCGGCTCGACGTCGACTTACGGGACATCAATATTGACCCTGATCGTAAGTTACAGTAAGTGTTCAAAATTGGATATGCACGTTAAGAGTCGTTTTGCTGTGAACTCGCGGTACGACTATTTACTATACAATCAAATCGGATTTTTAATAAACGGTCGCTAACGATAAGTCGGTCGGCAGTCAAGGCTCGATTATACACCATGGATTTGATTTTTTATACGGGGCTTCAGTAACCTTAATATCCGCTGTTACAGAAAAACGGATTCATGTGACCATTCACGGATTAAAAAAAAATACAGTAAGCAAGAAAACGGGAAATTTTCACAAAACATTAAAATGCCTGTATTTATGCAAAAATAATACCTTTAGTTTTAAAAAACTATTTTATTATTTACATAACAACAAAAAATAAACAAAGCATCAAACGAACCGATGAACCCAATAAAACCGAAACTTTGTTATTTTGAAATAACAACGCTGATGCTGTACAAATTAACTCGCGAGCTCCTCTTGGAAATCTATCCGAGGTTATCGTAACGATTAATTGTGATCTAGCCCGAATATGCGACTGGGCTAAGAGATACGGACTTTTTGTGGTGTACAATAAAGTATACATAAATAAATAAATAACGGTCTAACTATCAAAGAAAACCTATTAGATAAGTGAAAAAAAGCGGGGCATAAGTTTCCTTAACAACAAACAAACTCTATTGATGTGGACGGTAATTACTTTCATATTACCTCTTGTTTCTTCTGAGTTCGTTATGTAGGTAATCAATTCGACCCTATTTTATATTGAAAGTACCGTAAAACGGGGTGAATAGGGGTGCAGGGGTGAATCGAAACTGAACTTTAAAAGGGATTTTAACATTGAAATATTAATGTTTGTTGCCAAAAATGTCTCATATTATCATTGTATTGAATGTATTATAACAGGTTCACTGTCCACAGACCACATACAGTCTGTAGAGAGACTTCCATATCAGTCCACAGACCGTATGTGGTATGTTCGCCCGTACAATTTCTAAGCCATCTGATACTGTGGACGTAAGGAGAAAGACTTGGCAGGACACAGACTTTAAATAAAAACATAACTGGACTTATGGACCATTCCCACTCTGGAGCCTGGACAGTGAACCTGATAATTAACGATTAAGTGCCCCTGTTGACAACAAACTTTAAAGTTTCGTTAGTATTCACCCCTGCATCCCTATTCACCCCGTTTTACCCGGTACGTATTTTGTTCTTAACACTTTTGGCAGTCAACCTTGCTATGCCAACTTTTATTTTGGAAATATTTAACTGGTCTTCTAAAAACCCTATAGATAATTTAGTATCACATTCGCGGGACTCGTTACAAAAACAAAATATTATTTCGGTTTTCGCTGTAATACAGCTAAAGGGAAAATGATACTCTCATGTTAAAAATAACGAAGGATAAATTGGGTTCGGATTATCTTTTTCCACAAACTTTTCCCAATGTTATTCGAAAGACATTAGGATGGGTTTGGTTTATTTTTGTAATAGAAATTACGATGCCCCTTTCTAATTTTGTAATAATGTGTGAAACTCTCTGTCTCTACAATTTGTATCTTTCGAGTAAGAGGCTATTGACAGAACCACATAAGTCTTATATGGCTTTTTGGCGTTCCACTTTAGGTTTAACTTTGGGTTAAAATATTTAAGTTCACGCAACATGAACTGCAATTTAGATGAAGCTGAAAACTAGCCATGTGCTAAAAATTGTAACAAAACGCAGTAACTACCCAAATTCAAACGCAATTAATATGAAAACCTAACGTAAAATTCAATTCTTGTAGCTTCATTGGGAACCCTACTAAAACACGTGCTTCAAAATTTATTTAATCCTCTATTGTACCTAAATTTTAGGTTCCAAATACCACTTGTCTTATGTAACAATAGTCTAGACATTTTTTTTGGTTCAAAGTTATAAGGAATGGGCTTAAAGTAAATGTTATTGATTACTTTGGCTAAATGTTGGCTACATTAATTCAGTTACTTAGTATAAGATCTATTCACTTACTTGTATTGTGTTACTCCTGGATAATGAGATCGTACTGAACTTTAATGTAGTTGTCATAAAACACACACGCACATGCACACTCACGCACACACTGTTTGCTGTTGAAACTAATGCTAAAGAAACCAAACTTTTAGCAAACGTAATGCACTCTGTACGAGATTAGTCGTAAAGTATTTGTAACATTTTAAAATGTATATAGATCTGTTATTTGAACACACTGTGATCATTGTATGTCCAACAGTAAAAATATATTTGCCTAATCATTACACGGTTGATTAGGCACACATCATTTTACTGTTGTACCGCGGAAACTTAAAGGTTAAAATTTTATTTATCTATTCGTCGAATCGTTGAGTTCTGAGTCGAGTTGTTCTGCACGAAATTGTCAAATGCGTGCACTGACTGGTCTGGTCACTGAATCTATGTGGTTCTTTCGTCAAAAGCCCATTTCAGTCACCAATCTACATGGTCATCAAATGTGTGATGTGACCAAGATTATTTCCGAATTTTTATATACACATTGACATTGACAAATTTTAAATTTACAATGACATAAATATTTGCTCTGTTAAGTATTATACTAGTTTTAATTATTGTGAATGTGAAGACTGTGTTTGTTTTGTTGCTTTTCTCAGTTATTGTTAATCATGGTCTGGCAGTTTGAGTTATTTTTGCGGCCTACCCAAATGTCCTTTCTTTGGTATTGTTCGTCGAATCGTTGACCTTTAGTTCTGAGTTGAGCTGCATAATTGCTGACAAATTTGTGCGCTGACTGGACGGGTCCACTCAATCTGTATGGTTTTTTCCTGAAAAGACCATTTCAGACGCCAATCTATATGGTCTTCACAGGATCTGGCCAAGATTATGTCTGTACTTTAAAAGAGACTGTGACCTCTGAGTTTGTTTCGGCCTTTCTTCTCAGAGTAGTTAGATAGAAAATGCCGATCTCATCCTGTTTTTATAATATTATTGAAGTGTCAAAGTGAAACTATGAATGAACAAGCCGTTTTCTTGTGAAGCATCACCGGAGTTACGTAGTTCAAACGATGTGCATAAATTATTATCAGCTTCGTTGATAAAATCGGACCTTTATTTGCTTGAGGATAAAAGACGAAGAAATAGGCCAGATTCCTCGTAAATTATTTAAACCAGTAACGTAGAAATTTCTCTGAATCCATTTAAATCAGTCAATCCTTGAATAATTGAGACGATTGTCTAGAATCGAAAAATCGAGACTTTCTTTCGATTTGATTGGAACACGGTTTTTATTGCATTACGATTTTCCTACAAAAAAATACTCTAAAAGGAAAATACAACATTCCTTTCCGTTCTGAAGATAATAAGGAAAACTTTGAAGTATTCATATTTTATAGGACATATTTCTTTTGTACATATCGCCAACCTAGGAGGTTGTCGGCTGCTTAACCTGGCTTGCCTGTGGTTGCCCTAATAAATTAAGGCCTAGGGCTTAAAAAACTTATAAACTAAGCGACTATATGCTAACGAACCTGTGTGGTATGGGCCTCGGCTTAGGGCGTCGCTGGGGGAGGCCAGAAAGGGACAGACTGGATCAGAATGATTAGGACAAATTTAAAGCTACAGGCCCGAGCCCCTTGCTCGAGCCAGCCGCTCGTACATCTCGGTAGTCGGGACGGCCGTGATTTTTTATTAAATTTTTTCATTTGTCCGTATAATACATAGTATAAAACAAAGTCAATCTGCGTGGCTGTCTCTGTGACCGCTTAGGTCTTCTTAACTACACAATTTATTTTGATGCGGTTTTCACAATAATTTCAAATTCAAATATAATTATTCATACACATAGGCAGTACATGATAAATGAAAAAATATTGAGTCACAATATGCTTCCTTGCAAGACGTACAAATATTGTTTATAGGCGTGTTTGTAGGCGTATAAATACAGGTAGTATATCCTAATAATACAAATAATGCTAATTAACCGTCTTGAATTTAAAAAAATAAATTAAACTTAAACACAATATTACAAAAGAAGGTTGTAAATGTTATGAATTAAACTTATCAATTAAAGTAAGTAGGTAATAAATAAATCTGAGAAAAATGTATTATAGTTTTTACATTGTTTTATTTTTCTTCAAAATATTCAATAATACTCTATATTAATACACTCAATATGTACAAGTGCAAGTCAAAAGCAGTTTGAACAGCTGGCACAACTAAGTAAAAAGATACTTGTTCATTTAAGTTTTTGATAACAGATGAGACTTATAATATGAACATTTTATTATAGACGCGCAAGCTCAGGTGTATTGTTAAGCTGGCTTTAAGGTCAGACGAACACACATCTGCAAATAATAGTAACTACGCCTACATTTTAGCCTTTTCATAATGCGCTGCCTAGTCTTAATCATGTATGTTACCGTACGTACGTATTTCTAGAAGTTCGAAATTGTTTTAACACAATTTAACAACAGAAAGATGATATAAATCCTCGATAAAGTAATTTTTGCCTCGGGAAAGTAAGAACGTACTTTGCGAAACGGCAGTCTTTTGAAGAAAAAATTCTTCTCAAAATGAAAAGCTATCTTATAACTACAAAGATAAAGGAACTGCAAATTATCGACACCTCTCACAAAGAGCTCTATACTTAGAATCACTTAAAACCCCAATGTACACATTTAGCAGCCCATAATGTCACACAAAATGAACCTTTAACGTTATGGATTCATTAATATTCAAATCACGAGAAGCGCCAAAAGAACCTTTCGGCAATACTCGGGAAACTAGAAGTAGGTACATAGCATCGTTAAACAAAAGAGGAAACAATTTCTTCCGTATAAAAATGATTGAATGAAAGCGAAATTACTGAACGAGTCAATTATGAAAGATTCCCTTCAGTCCTTCGAGGATATTAATTGTTCGGAATTATTCAATAACGTTTCTGAGTTTGGGTTCGTGGGAATATTGAGTGCTATTCACTTTTATGATTGTTCTTCACTTAAGAGTTGAGAAAGTGGAAGGGATATGGTGCGGCGGCATCGCCTACGTTTTACTCTCATTTAGTATGTCTTCATATAGGTACCTACAATTCTAATTTCAACTCTTTGTTAGTCCGGAGTGTAGACACTTACCATATCCTGATGGAATGCGTCCGGAACGAAACCGAAAGAATCATATTTTTAAACAAGACACTGGATGTAGGAAGTTGTAACAGCACTCTTGCGTCCCCGTTATCAAAAGATGCAAGACGTTTATATAAGTTAGGAAAAATAGGATTTACATCATAAAGAATTACTGTTTGTACCGATGAGGGTGGCATAATCAGTTCATGATTAAACCCTCCATAAATAAAATAACGAACTATAACTTACAAACCTAGTCGAAATAGCATCGTTTTTCAATAGCCAATACATACATTTGGCACACAAAACAACACTAACAAAGGCAAAAATTGGCCGTAGTAAAACTCAACGCAAGATTCGATGTTTCTTAGACCAGTATCCGAAAATGAGGTCAGAACAGAAATAATATCGCTAGTTAACACAAATTTAGAAAATAACAAAATTATTAAATTATGCATTAATGAAGTAGCTAGACTTCTCACACATTCAATCAATTTATCATTTTCTTCTGGAACTTTACCAGACATAAAAAAACTATCCTATGTAAAAAAATATCAGCCAATAACCCTAATACAACAAATAAAACAATTTATTTGTGGCTTTTGTGAACACTGAGCTTTGCTGTAGTTGAAATGGCAATCATTTCGTTTGGTTTAAATAGTTTTTTAGTTTTATTATTTTATTAATCTTTGTGAAATGTGGGAACGTTGTAGGTCTTGTAGACGTACAACGTTCCCACATTCTGGACCAACAGATTTGTAGACCATTATCTATTTGTTAAGCATCTGGTACAACAAGTACCAGGTGCTTAACAAGACAGGCCTACACTGTCCTCCCATCCCTCTTACTCGTAACACTGTTATTAAAATTTGAAATCATTGTAAAAGCCAATTATTTTTAAAACATAAACCTCCGTAAGAAGCTCCGGTTTCTTGCCGGCTCTTCTCCATAGGAAACGACAAATTTCAACGGTGGATCTAGCTTTTGACGTTTCATAAGTAGGTGCCCATGTGCGAAATAAAATATTTTGATTTGATTCATTTTTAAAGTTCAGATTTTGATGTCAACCCGTGGGCGTCTTATATTAATGTGGACAGTGGCATACAAAACTATAATAAATTCAATCGTAACGGAATTACGCCATAGGATAATCATTATACCAGTAAAACGATATTCTCATTTTGCTGCGTAAGACTCAACACTGACGACAAAACTTAACTAATCAAACTTCAAACCAGACACTCCAAAATACAGCTTCTAGACTTTTTCGTGGTGAGAAAGGGCCAGCTAAAACATCCTGCCCATAATTAGTTTCTATTTTATTAAACCCGGACTAAGTTATCAGAAGTTATTTTAAACAAAATTGACGACAGTAATTCTTACACGAAAGACAAATAAAGGACCTCTATACACCACCACTACCAGTACTAAGTTCACATGGAAAGTTTATAACATACAGTATTGAGTATTGTAAGGACACAAACACTGTCCCCAAAAGTAAAAAGCGTATTTTCCAATAAAACCTAGAGCACGTAAAAATGACACTTGAGAAAAGTAATCGCACATTTTATTAGAAAAAAGCAACCCCGACTTTCTCATATATCAATAACCACGTCGACCATAATGTAAACATTGATACCAAGGTCGTTATTACCAAGAAATATAGCCGCATTGCTACAATTCTGTACGATATAAGTACATTGATACATAGGTGTGTTTCTGTTGCCCCTTATTGCGATCCGAATGAGCAATGTATGCTAACCGGATGATAAATGTCGTATTTCTTTGCGATAGATACCTGGCTAAGGAAGTGCGGTGTAGTTTTATTTTAACATTATTTCGTTCGGAATTTCGCCGTCGACGTGACTTGGAATAACTGGGATAAGTTTTGTATGTGTTGATGATAAAATAATAAATGCGTATGCTTTCAGGTGGGATAGTTGGTAAGACTCTTAAGCATCGAATTGGCATGATCTTTATAGTTACTTCTGGCAGTTTATTAGTTCAGTGTGGCAGGTACTGTCTTACGTATATTGTTGTTCCGTTTACTTGTGCAAAGATAAGGGGCACATTGCCTTGCTCTTCATAATAATAATAGCAGCCTGCAAAGTCCAGTAACTGAAAGGCCTTATCTCGCACAGGCATAGAACGAGCATTTGTCGCAATGCCTTGTTAATTTTGTGCAAGCTATTTCGTAACATTTTATATCCAGTTAGTTCACAGTAGGCGCAAATAAATTTATTTTCTTACCTTCTATATTTTCCTCACCAATAGTGTCAAAGAGTGTAAATAATTGTACGAAGTTTTTGTTATTAAATGTTGGCTTGTTGCGTGCTTTGGTGTTATCTGTGGGTGCAGCAAGCAATTCTTATATTATATATAAATAAATAAAATCACAATACTACAACTTTAACAAATTCTATTATCTTGGACGTCCATAAAAAGTATGGAAATACGTGCTCGTTATAACATTATCGTCGACGAAAAAAAAGCCTCTTCATATATTTCCATATATTTTACTTCCCTTTGTTATCGTGACGCAGTGACGTGGATGTATATGCATAAGATGATATAAATAAGCGCAAAATAGATATAAATAAAATAAAAAATAGATCTACAAATCAAATATAATCACATGCCTAGCCTTTACCGAACTATGTTGGGGTTGGATCCCAGTCTAACAGGTTGCAGCCGAGTACCAGTATTTTACATAGAGCGGCTGCCTATCTGACCTCCACAACCCAGTTACTATGTAATACGATACCCCTTGGCATGGGGTCTCAACTCGAACAAATTATAATTAGTCTTGAAAAAATCAAATATGGCAGCCTATGTAACCGTTATGAAATTAACAATCATTAAAAAGCGATAAACGGCAGAATTTTGGCTGAAGTAACATTAGTAAAAATCAAAACTTCCTTGTTTAATGCTGATTTATCTATTTACACTCATAATGCACGTATTTTAAACAAAAATCATAAATGAAGTCTTTAGGTTCAATTCGGACCCTTAGAATGATATAAATAGCCATGTGTTAATAATTTGGTTTTTGAGCTCTTTGCAATAGATGGCGTTTTACTCAATTTGTCCTGTCATCACAGACCGAGTATCGTTAAAAATTTTAATGAAATAACTTTTTTTTCTCTATTACTTTACATAGAAATCCACTAACATATTTTTTCTGAACCCAGAACTAAAAAACTTTAAAAAAGGATGCCACGAAACGTTTTAAAAGTAGACTAGGTAGACTCATAGATGGCGTTGTGAAACTACAGTCTCTGGCAATTAGTGAGTCGCTTATGCTGCTATCTGGTGAACATTTTGACAAAGAAAAATAACCAGCTCAATAGCCAGACTTAGGGAGGGATTGTATGGGATTGAGTATCTGTACGTGGCAATATATTATCTGTGCCCTTGGTAAGACAGGTTGTTAGACTTTCGGGTTTCTGACGACCCGAGCTTCTAAGACGTTGACTAAGAATCTTGAAATAAATTGCCATCATTTCGCACATTTTGACACTCGCAAATAAATGAAAACCCATAGGGTGCATCCCGTCGACCTACATTCATGAGATAAGTCAAGAAGCAAGGTCTCACATAAAAAATAAGTATGAGAAAATGACCGAAAATCGTTCATTTGTATACGTATTACATTATATGGTACAATATTTTCTTAATTACAACGTTAAGTTTGTCCTTCAATTCAGAACCGAAAATTTATAGGCCGTTTCTTGAAGTAACAATAGTCTTTATTTTATTGAAATCGGTTTACTCTCCAATCTATCAACCCACCAGCATAGGTTACAGATTCACGGAAATTTGTACAACTATAATTGAATAATATAGACATTTTATAAACAGCGATCATATGTACTTAGGCACATTGAATAGAGAGGTTTCCTGTGATTATTATTTATTTTGCAAATATTAAAGAAGATTCACATACCTACATACCTTCCGATATACGCCGGGCGAAAAGTTTTTGCTGCCGGGAAGGGCTTGTGTTTTGTTTTTATAGTGTTTGATAATTAGGGTAGGCAAAGAAGCGCGGGTGAATCTTGTTTGTTTTTCTGGCTTTCTGTGCCCTCGTAAGTGAGCATAACATACTCTCAACTACCATGCTCATTCAAGTCAACATCATAATTAACGGATCCATGGTACTAACATTTATAAATTGAAAAATGCTTCTAAATTATGCTTGCTTTTATTACTGTTATGCTTGAGAGATTAATGTCCCGTACTGCCTTATTGTAGCCCGAGGCGGATATTACATTGCCCGTTTGAGGAAAAAAGAAGGATTTTTGTTCTTAGACAATATATCACGCCTGTGTTCATGTGTGAAGGCAGAGGTGTACTGTGATAGCACGCGACAATATTTATTCAGCGTCGAACACTAGTGTCACATAATTCCACTATTGGGCAAATATACAAACCTTGTGTTCTAACTAATTTTTGCCTTACAGAAACCAGCAACGTCACTTTTTACCTGAACATCATAATAATAAGTAGATTTTTAAAATGTTCTTTCAATTAATTATTTAAGAATATTTTCGTAATAATTATCAAAGTTATGATCATGACCAATTATACGAAGAATATTGTAATGTGATAATATATAAATGCACACACACATATCCTCACTTTACTTACCTACGGTGAATCACACATGCACTCAAGCGCTGAACAGATGTGGAGAAAATTCGCGTAGAAAATACTGCTTTAGTTTTCCTGGCCAATGAAGCAGATAAATGTGTGTGCAAAGTTTTTTGTAAATTTTGATCTTTAAAACAAAAGTAGCCTTTAATTTTCGTATTTAGTTTTAAGGTCAACTGGTGCCATATTATTTTTAAATTTTATTTCAACTCGAATAAGTTGACCCGGAACCTTCTTAAATGACAAACTTCCGAGAACATGCTCATCAATTAATGTGTTAATTCTCGGGAGTAAAGAGGAAATTTCTCTACCACTGGTTCACAATTATTTTATGAGAGGACTTATACTTTACGAACGTTTTATACCTTTTCATAAACAAATGTGTGCCATTTCTTTAATTTTTTGACAACAAAACATCTTTTGAATGACAACACTGAAAAGGTTCTGAATATTACAGGGAATGAATCTCATCAAAAATGCTCATTGTCTACACGAAATAAATATGGCCAGGCGTAAGTACGGTCACATTCCCATTCTAACGCTAATATTTTTTGACCTGTTGCGCTCAAGGTTTGGAGTGGCCTTGCAATTTTTATCCTGGTAAAAGCTAAAAGAAGGCTGAACGTGTAAAACTGTGTGCGTTTGTGTGTGATGTGTGTGTGTATGTTACTGTGTTTGTGTGAGTGTGTGTGTGTTTTGATGACTTTACCTCGGCGTGGCATCGTTAAAACTTTGCACATTGAAATGGTATTTGTTTAATTCTATTGGAGGTCGCATTGTATGAAGGCACTGGCCTGTGTGAATAATCTTATTTACACATGTCTGTCACCGATTTAAATAAGCATAGTTACGACTTTGTTTATGTTCTTTTATATTGTCACTTGTGTGAATAATATTGACTACATTATACTGGCTCACATACAACTGCTGCTCTTTTATTGCTACTATTTTCCAATAGGTTATGGGCCCAGAGCACAATTGGGCTAGAACATATTTAATAAGTTCAGTGGTTTGAATATTGATTTTGTATCTGTGAAACTTACGAAATATAAATTATGTCATCTGAAGTTGGCATAAGTGGTATTAAGAAGCTGAAAGGATCGTCCGATTACCCAAACTGGAAATTTTTGGTGCGAAATTACTTGGAGAATAAATACTGGTGGGGAGTAATTTCTACTGATGTAGTAAGTGCTGACGTAGACCGGCAGGCAGGAACGACATTATGCTTGTTGTTAGAACCAGAGTGCTTTACCCACGTGTACAATGCGAAGACTGCGAAAGAAGTCTGGTACAGCTTACAGAAAGCGTATGAAGACAAGGGTTGTACAGACATTGACAACTGTAAGTTAGAGAATTTTAATTCAATGGAAAGCTACATTTCAAAAATTACTTTCCTGACACAACAATTGTCCGATATTGATGCTCAAATCCCTGAATATTGGATCATATCGATTTTGCTGGGTGGCTTGACCGCTGAGTAAAGCACTCTCATCATGGCTGTAGATAATAGTGGACAAGAGATCACGTTAGAGCAAATTAAAATGAAATTGTTACAAGAAGGAAGTAGACAGAGTAAGTTGAACACAGAGTACGAACAAGCCTTAGTTACACGTAAAGTACAGAACGATGTCAGATCTAACACCACAACTAACGATCGTAAGCAGAAGTTTGTCTACAAGTGTTTTAAGTGTCACAAGTCAGGACACAAGGCGTCCGAATGCAAGGAGCGGATAAAAACCGCGAATTTCTGCCTGAATACTAAGGAGGCGATAGACAAAAATAAGGGTATTTAGATAGTGGGTGCTCAAATCATATGACGCACGATAAAAGCAAATTCTTGTCATATATACCTGAAAAGGGGCAACATGAAGATAGCAGTAGCAAACGGCGAGAAATTATTGGTGAAAGGACGAGGAAATGCTGAGCCGCGAGTCGGCGAAAACGAAAAATTAATTCTAGAAAACGTTTTAATAGTTCCTTATTTATACATGAACTTAATTTCGGTGAGTGATTTGACCAAGAAGAATTATTACATGAATTTTGACAATGGAGGTTGCATTATTCGAAAGAAAAATCGAATTGTTGCAAGATGTCAAGAGGTCGACGGAATTTATGAATTGACAGAAAATGAAAATATCGTCGCCAATATGACACTGTCAAAACAAAATGAAAATATTTCGAACGTTTGGCATAAAAGATTAGCTAATATAACGCGTAATTATATGAATAAAATGAATGTTTTAGTCAGCGGTATGGAATTTAAGAGTACCGATTTATGCGAGCCGTGTATTGCATGTATCGAAGGAAAGACATGCAAAAGTCCCTTTAAAAAACAAGGTACGAGAGCGAACGAGGTCTTACAGCTGGTTTTTAGCGATGTTTGTGGACCAATCGAGGAGCCGTCGTTCGGTGGATCGAGGTATGTTCTTCTATTTATCGACGATTATACTCGGAAGACTCATGTTTATTTTTTGAAGAACAAAAGTGAAACTTTCGATAAGTTCCGTGAATACAAGGCGGAAGTTGAGAATGAGACAAGTAAATCTATTAAATGCCTGAGATCTGACAACGGCGCAGAGTACTGTAATGGTAAATTTAAATTATTTTTGAAGTCTGCAGGTATAAAACACCAGATGACTGTACCGTACACGCCAGAACAAAATTCTGTAGCAGAAAGAGCGAATCGCACTATAATAGAACAGGCACGAACATTACTTTCAGAATCGAACCTGAGCAATAAGTATTGGGCAGAGGCTGTATATACTGTTGTTTACCGAAAGAACAGAAGCCCCACGAAAGCATTGAACAATGCGGTACCAGAGAAGCTTTGGACTGGAAAAGATGTGGATATCAGTCATCTGAAAATCTTTGGTTGTTTAGCGTATAGATTGATACCAAAACAAAAGAGACGCAAACTGGACATGAAGGCGGAACCGATGATTTTTATTGGATACCCAGATAATCAGAAAGGTTATCGTCTGATGAATCCTAAGACAGGTAAAGTGACGTGCAAGTGAACTGCAAGAGACGTTAAGTTTCTTGAAAACGTATTTCTCCAAAAAGAAAACGTGCAAAAGTCGGAAGTTATCATAAACCTGAATACAGATTCTGTTTCTCCCAGTTCACGCAACGGATCTACAAGCAGATCTAAACCCTTGGAGGCTCACGATGATGTGTACCGTGATACTGTAGACAAGAACGTAGAAATATCGGAAGAGATAGGAGAGAGATACGTATTGACCGAAGAGGAAGTGGCAATACCTCAATCAGAAAGATCGCGAAGGAGAGGTTTTCATGACACATGCCATTTGACTTTGCACAATACAGTGCAAAATCCACTACACTCATATGATTTTTTAATTGGTAACACTGTGCGTGTCCACGGCTTTGGCGGGGAACCGCCGTGTCCTCGCGAAGGCGATCGGCCATGGCGGACTCTCGCGTCCGGCCCTGGTTCAGGCCATGGTACGGAGCGAGAGCGAATGGGAAGCCGTCACCTCCTTCTGCGAAGCAGTACTGATCGAAATGAAAGAGGCGGAGCGCATGAGGTAGAGAACCTTGCGTCGTCACGCCCTTAGTCGCCTCAGGAGTTAGCCTAAGTGTCGGGAGTCGCCTGCAGATTCCCGGCCACCGTAGGCGCGGACTTGAGTACGGCGAGTAATGTCCGATAGGGCCGATGCCTGCCAGGGTCGCGGGTTCTTGGAAAGAGATAATTGGAAGCGCTTGTAGAATAAAGTCCCTGATGAAAACAGTTGTGAAAAAGAGGCCAAGTTCTGAACAAACAGTACAGGACAGTTACGCGGACAGACACTGCTAGTCACAAGAACACTATCTGTACGAAAAATTTCATGTCCCGTTTTGTACTTTTGTCCGCAATAAATTCACTATCTATTTTAGTTTACCAAATGGTTTTTTTTTTTAAATCTCCAATAACATATACGCTTAATTTCGAGTTTCAACTTGAATTGGGGATTGAAATGGTTCGTCTAAACACACAGTGCCGGCGGCAGGGCCGCCAGGTAAGCCACCGGCCAAGCCGCCGTGCACCCGGCGGCATACTAAGCCGCCGGCTTTGCCGCACAAAGGAGCCGCCGGCATGGCCGCCGGGGTGTGCCGGCGGGTTACGCGGCTGGTCGACGTCAGTTCGTGCCAGGCATTCGAGCGGTAGTGGTGTGGGGTTTTGTGTGTATTCAACAAATTAAAATGTCGTTTCATTGGGACGACGAAACTGTGTTGCTATTAATTGAAAAATTTCATGAAAATGATATATTATGGAATCCCAGAAATGCAGACTATAAGAATAGGAACAAACGAATGGACGCCTTGAATATAATTGCAAGTGTATTTGACATTGATAAAGGCGAAGTAGAGAGAAAGTTAAAAAATTTAACCTCTTATTATTTTCGAGAAAAAAAGAAGGTTGAACAGTTGTACAAATCTGGTACAAGGAATTGAACTTTTAGCGAGACAAAAATAAACCACTACCCACAGTAAATAGTGAGAATGATGTAAGTATTAATTTTTCCTATTTTTCTTTGTTTTATCACAGACTAACTACTCGCGGTCACAGAACATATACTAAAGTGAAGACGCGACACTTCTATTTACAGACGCATTCGCAGTACAGTTATCAAGATAATGCAACAGCGACTAGTTCCCGGAAAAGGAGATGCGGTACTGATGGAGACAGTGATATTGCCGAAGCTCTACAAGTTTTAAAAAATATGTCAGCTTCGTCATCTGCTCGCGACGATGCCTCGGTATTCGGAGAACACATAGCAAATAAAATACGAAAAATGGATCCCATAACAATATCTACAGTACAACATCATATTAATAATGTAATTTATCAGGCTGAAATGGGCGTTTACTCAAGACCTTCCACGGTGGCGGCAGCTCAAGGATATTTTACCACTTCGACACCTGAAAGTGTACGTCCTTCCACTAGCCATTCTAATTATACCGACAATTCTGATACTCAGGACAGCCTTTTTTCATTTTTGGAAAATAATTAAAACTCTTTTAGATTTATGATGCTACATTAAGAATTTAATAATTAAAACTATGATTGGACTGGTACATTGTGATTGATAGTGAGATTAATGAGGCAAACACAGATTAACAAAATGTTACCTAGTTAAAAATTAACTTAAAATATCATTATATACTTATATGCTAAATAAACTTTGTTCACAATAAAAATATGTTTGATTTATGAAATGTAATTTTGCCATGGAAGTTGTCCTTGCTCTGAAAGAAAATAGTTCATCAACTCATTTCTGACCATTGAAGGTTCCAAATTTCGATTTATTTCAATATATGGTGCCGGTATCGTTATCATATTATCCTCAACATCAACGTCATTTCTTCGGATAAAATTGTGCAGGCATACACAAGCCATTACTACAATTTTCATTTTCTCTGTCTGTAAATTAGCTATTGAATGAAATATATTATTCCACGACTCTCCTTCCCCTACAAAATCTGTAATTGCATATTCTTTTCGGAGATCCTCGCTCATGTTGGCCAGGAAATGGTTTCATTAAGTTAGGAGAAATCGGAAAAGCATCATCACCAAGGAAATAAAATGGTACATTCATAGTCCGTCCAGGTAAAGGTCTTGGTGTCGGTACATTTATAGATTCATTTCGTAATGCTTCGTAAAGCGAGCTATTTCTAAAAACACCCCCATCCGAAACTCTTCCTTGACTGAAATACGATTTATAATTGAAAAATTCTGAGCCACTATTATCGGGGCATTGTATACGTATGTGTTTCCCATCAATGGATCCACAACAATTGGGAACATTCCATTTTTTGAAAAACAAACGTGACACCGAAAGCCATTCATCTTCTGTTGTTGGCATCTAGAAGAGAAAAAGGAAATAAAAATTAATTTAAAATAAACATTCAAAAATAAATATATACTTAAACGTTATAGCATATTATAGCATATGTGCTTGTAAGCCTAAATGTAATGTTATACTCAAATATTATCCAATTCCAGCGATATCACATATATTCAGGCCATATCGTAAATAAAAATAAAATAAATAATATTTATTTGGTCAATAGAGTACAAATATATATTAGGTTATGGTGTTCTCTAGCTTCCACTCTAGGATTCCCTGTGAGTGAGCTTCCCTGTGAATATCAAGAGTGAGTCATAAAAAAAATATTACCTTAATTTGAAGTTTTGATATTATTGCTTGACAGACTTCGGGAATCAGTGAGGAAAGAAGTTGTGGTGAAATTTTAAACAGTTCTCCAAGGCTGAAATAACTTTCTCCTGTAGCTAAAAACCGCAACGTTACTGCCAACCTCTCTTTGGCGGGTATAGCCTTTCTCCAGCCAGTATTTTTTTTGCTAATGTACACTTCAGTACTCTCTAGCAAAAATTCAAAATCTTCATGTCATTCTCAGAAACCCAAAGAACATACTATTGCGCAAACGTTGACATCCCACATCATCTTTTTTATACTGTTCTATCATTACAGTACCGTTCTGCCATTTTCTATTTTGTAAACTTGGGCGCACCCAAAACCTTCTCGTCCTTTTGTATTTTTTTCTTATTAAAATAAAAATTACAACTGCGACGGCACGCGGCAGTGCTGATGATTTTCGTATTCATAGTAACCAACCAACCAAAAAAAAAATTCACTTCACTAGCGTTCTATGTGACTGTCAAAACCGGAATGATGCTTGACGGCTTTGTGCGGCTTGTGCCGGCGGCTCGTATTGCCGGCGGCATAGCCGCTCGGCATGAACCGGCATGTGTGTAGTAGCCTTAAGGGTAACCCCTTAGACGTAGTTTGTCAACAAAACAATTTGAATACTAAGTTAATCGCAATAAGATCTAAAATCTCCAGCAATAACTTTCAAACGAACGTGAAATTGGCTAGCTGCCTATGTTGTAAATTTTCTCCACAAGAAAATTGATCGAAATGCAGAACAATGGCGTTAGTTTCTGTCAAATAAAATGACACCATCTTGAGTTTTCAAATATAAACACTGAATTAATAAAATCTTTTTATTTTATAGTTTAGCCTCGTATATATTTAGTTTATCAATTCTTAATGATTTTATTAATCGTTTCGGAAGTGGTTTTTGTTTTTTTTTCTATTACGCATTTTTTTTCCTACAATGTACGTATTGTATATGATGTAGTTACGGATATTTACGCAAATAAATTATATCACTGAGCAGCCGAAAATTCGAGCGCGGTCCTCTCGTCTCAACAGAGCGACGGTGACTGATTTGTGAAACAAAAACATGCTTGAAGTTCCCGCAACGACGGAAGATGACTTCTTCCACGAACTAAAAACGTCGTAATTGATTAATTAACTCGTAATAAAACTAAAGGAATTTTGAAAAATGCCGCCACAGTTTTTGTCGCCTTGTACTTTTTTTTCGATTAGTCTTATAAATATTAAGTGCAAATGGAAAATACGTGAAAATTAGAAGTAACTTCGTGATGTTTTTATCGAGCAAAACAATATTTTGTATTTCTGTTTCACAGAAGTTTGGAATATGTCTCACTGATGGTGGCGCCTGTGTTGGATTATAGGATTCTCTACAAAATTATTGTGCTGATCCACGCGTCACGTTCCCGAACGAGCGCCGTCAGTTCAGGCTGGTAATCTCACTAACACTAACCACAGTTTATTTTTTAAATTTAAATCGTATTTTTTTTACATTGTTCTTATCTAAAGGAGCAACAAGAACAATGTACCCAGGATTTTGTAATATCTTGATTTAAAAGCTTGTCGATGGAGTTTCTTGCCCGTTCTTCTTCATAGAGATCTACGTTTTGGAATGGGTAAGTAGCTTGAACTTTCTCTTCAAATATATGGCTTGGGTTACTAATTTATTTAAACTTGATTCACAAACAATACAAAACCGACCAAGTGCGAGTCAGTTTCGTACCACAAGGCAAAAACGCCAAGAACATAACTGAACAAAGGTGGAATGAATGCCTTGATAATTTTCTACTAGTCTACCTTATCGTGATGCAAAACATGGCGGGTGAAATAAAATGACAAAAAGGAAAAAAAAAAACAATCAATCAAGCATTTATTTTGTTAAACATAAGTGTGGTTACAGATAAGAAGACGTTAAAAATATGTGCACTATGTTTTGCCAATGTATGGCATACAAAAATAACATAAACAATCAATTACAATTAAGGTGGCATGTCAATAGATTACATTAAAAAATAATTCAATTTAAAAATATCAGTTAAGCGAACAGGTCATTACAAATTTATATAAATAAACACATTCGAACTTAATAATAAAAAAATTAAGTCTTAAGTGACTTACTAACAAGTTGAAATCTTCATACCTCCGTGTGTCAGTGGTAAATTCAGTGATGGAGTAGTAACATCTGTCTATTAGGAATTTAAACAAAGACCTCTTAAAGGACCCCAGACCCTCTTTATTTATAATAGCTGATGGTATACTATTATATATTTTTGCGGCCATACCTAGCACACTTTTGCTGAAAAATGCGGTTTTATGAGCGCAGTTTTTCATATAAATGCAGGTTACAGCGAACAAACACTTCCATTTCATATATGTACAAAGACGGTAGAGTGAGCAAACTAAGTTCCTTAAACAATGGTTTACAACTATCAATCGATTGCAATTAGGTAAACGATCGCAAGCATTTCTTCTGAGCTTTAAAAGAAATGTCTCTGTCAGTGGAGTTGCCCCAGAAAATAATTCCGTACCTAACGCTAGAAGCCACATAAGCATTATAAGCTATTTGCACTGTTATGCGGTTAACCGTTTTTGATAGTTTGTATAGTGCATACGCGAATTGACTAAGCATCTTTGACAAAGCGTCGATATGATGTTTACAAGTCAGATAACTATCTATGTAGCGCGTTTGGTTTATTTCAGCTACTTCCACAGCATTATGTCATACGGCATTTTACTGTGGGGTCGGGCTGCTGACATTGAATCCATTTTTATTTTGCAAAAGAGAGCTGTCAGAGCCATTTACAATCTACGTCGCCGCGAATCTCTTAGGGAACTATTTAGGAAGATTAATATAATGACTGTACCTTGCCAGTTCATTTATGAAAATATTATGTATGTTAGAAAAAATCTGCATCTATTTAATAAAATAAGTGATAGACATAATATTAACACTAGAAATAAAAATAAAATAGATCAACCATTTTTCAGACTATCTAAAGTACGTAGATCTTTTATGGGGTACTGTGTTAAATGTTACAACAAAATACCTGGTGAAATATTGCAATTAAATGAAAGAAAGATTAAAACTCATGTTAAAAAAACACTTTGTAATCAAGCATAATACAAATTAGAAGATTATATCCTTGATAAGAATGCTTGGAAACATGCTGGTCCTGCTCCATAGGACAATCTAGAGGCTAGACAAAATCATACTATTTGCTTATTGTATTGTATATTTGGTTATTTTTACTTTACTCACACACTGTATTATTCCAAGTTAATATTTTAGGAAAATCATATATTTTTACAATTGTTTGTAAATATGTGAGCACAATGTACCTATCACGTGATTAATTTATATACCTTTACTTTATTTTTAATTTTTTTGTACCAATAGTGGTATAGTATTTTTATTCTTGGTGCATCGTCTTCACATATAGAAATATAATTAATGTATACAACATATTGTAAAACATTTTAAAAGAGTAACGGTGGAGTTTCTTGCCACTTCTTCTCCATACGAAACTACTTTTTGGAAGTGGCGCCTAGAATCAGTTCTATTTTTTATGTAAATGTTGACGTTCAAAAGTGCCTTTTTATGGGCCTATTTGAAATAAATGCTTTGACTTTGACTTTGAGGCCCAAAAATTTTGTGATGTCACTTTCAGGGATTGCTACGTTACCATATTTTATATTAAATTTCGGTTTAATTGTTCTTTGATTAATTGTCATTATTTTAGTTTTCTTAAGATTTAATTTTAGATTATTACTAACTAACCAATTTATTTTATTTTTAAGATCGTTATTTATGTCATTTTCATGAATATTAATGTCTTTATTAGATAATAAAATAGTGCTGTCATCAGCAAATAAGACCATATGGTGCTTACTGACCTTAGGCATATCATTTATGTAAATGTTAAATATTGGAGGTCCAAGAATGCTACCTTGGGGAAAACCATAAGTAGTTTTCCCGAGGACGTGACATGCATGTTATTTCAACTTTCGAGCTCACACATAGCCTATCAAGCGTTGTGATTTGAGTACGATTAGAGAAATAGGATTGTAATAGGTTTAACGCAGTTCCTCTAATCCCATAACGCTATAATTTGTTTAGTAGTATTCCATGATCTACACGGTCGAATGCTTTAGACATATCCATAAATAAGGCCGCCACTGGAGTTCTAGAGTCAAAACTAGAAACGATTTTATTGATAATGTCATAAATCGCCATATTAATGGATTTACCTTTTTTGAATCCAAATTATTCTCTGGCTATGAGATCATGCTTTTCAATAAACGACGAAAGGCTATTGTATATTACCTTTGAAAATTTTTTAATAAGTGCTATCGGTCTATAGTTACCCATGATACTTTTTTCATCTTTTTATGAATAGGTTTAATAATAGTAATTTTTAATTTGTCCGGGAAATGGCCATATTCGATGCTAAGGTTGATGATATAACTCATAGCAGGTCCTATTAATGGCGCTACATGTTTGACCACTTTTGTAATGATGTCATCATATCCATGGCTATTAGTATTGTTTAAAGAGCATATTATAGCCACTATGTCTGCTGGAACTGTAGGAGGAATAAATATGGAGTTTCAATTAGCCTCAATATTTGCATAGGAAGGAGTAGAATTATTTGATTGAATTTCGTCAAAAAAATAGTAATTAAAAGCTTGTGCAATTAATTGGGGTTTATGTATTTTATTGTCATTTATTGTAACTGTTCAGGTATATTCTCTTTAGGATAGTTAATTTATTTTTATTGAAAATGTTCCAAGTCGCTTTAGATTTATTTCTGGCCGAATGTATGTGAAAGTCATTCTGAGATTTTTGGGTCAGTATAATTATTTTCTTTAAACGAGCAGTATATTGCTTTAATAAAAGTTTATTTTTAGAAGCAGGGGCTTGCCTGTATTGCCATAATATTACTCTTTTACGCTTACTACTGAGTCTAATTCCCTTGGAAATCCAGTTTGATTTTTGACGTAGAGCGATTATTACTTTCCTTAAAGGGAAACAGATGTCATAAAAAAGCATAAATAGGTCATAGAAACAGTTAAATGCCTCCTCAGGGAGAATCAATGAATTTATCTAAGTTTACTTGGCAGTAGTCGCGCTTAAGAGCATACCAATGCTTAAATGGAACAAGTTTTTTTCACAGGGCAATTGATAACTTGAGCAGTATGATCAGATAGCGCAAGATCAAGTACTGCACACTTACTACCTCTGACATTATGAACGATATTGTCTATGCATTTACCACTAGCTAGTCGTGTAGGCTGATTAATTCCAATTTTTAAGTCATAGTTTAAAAGGAGAGTTTGAAAATTAGATGGTTTTGATTGTGTCAAAGTGTCAATATTAAAATCACCACAAATAACCACCTTTTTAGAATCACCGAGGATACACATTCGTAAAATACCATCCAAGTTAACAAAAAATTGTTCTAAACAGTCATTCTTAGCTTTGGGTGGTCTTTAGATTCAAATCACAATTAAATTATGTATTATTAATTCTATTGCACAGCATTTAAGGACGTTAGTTACATAGAATTTACTTAAATCAATGTTTTTATACTTAAGCATACGATTTATAAGGATGCAAAAAACCACCACGCCTAGTATTCCGCATTGAAAACGTAGCTAATTCGTAGTTTGGGATAGATAGATGGAACTGATCTCCATTCAACATATTGTGTTCAGTGATACATAATAAATGTTTTGTCCCTTGTCCCATAATTCTACTAAATGGAGAGAAAGTAGGTCCGACTTACCAATCAAGCCATTAACATTTTGATGTAAGATATTTATGTATTTATACACGAAAACAATTGCTACTACCATTTATTTCAACACTCTCCGTAACTGCAAGTTGGCGCCGTGGCTCCGACGACAACGCTATAGTAGTTTATGTATTTATACACGAAAACAATTGCTACTACCAGCTTTAGGCACTTTGCCCATGCAAATACAGTTTACGCAGTTTATGATATCGTCATTGTCAGAGCATAGGAAAATGTACCCAACCCTAGTACCTATACTAACCTAACTGGGGCAGCACTAGCGCCGCGAGGTTGACAAAAAGGTGGTTTTTAGAAGATGTCGATTTTATATGTACGCTGTTATAAAATAAAGTTTAACTAAAGTTTATTATTGGTATTAATTAATTACCTTGATAAAAGATATAACATTTGGCGACGAGAGTGAAACGAATCTTTTAAGTGTATACGTTGTTTACGTTAACTATTTTAACAATTTCGAAGTGCGGGTGCTAGACGTACCTACATATTGTTAATGGATACAATCAAGAAATTGATCAAAGAAGGAAAAAAATCTTGGATCCAAACCAAAACAAAAGAAGAACTCATAGAAATTGCGAACAACATAGAAAAACAAACATTATTTACAAGCGAGCATTCTATAAGTGAGGTTAGAAAATATTTACGTGAATACATTGACAAAAGTGAACTAAAAAAACAAGCCATGACGTCAATCACTACTATGGAAGTGTTCACAGGTGAAAACTGGAATGCATATCAACAACAATTCGAATGTTTGTTACTAGTGAATGACATACCGGATGATAAGAAAGTGCCACTGTTGATTACGAAACTAAGCACAAAAGTTTATGATTTATTAACTACACTATGCACTCCTACACCTCCAGTTAAAGAAAGATATGCCGACATTTGTGAAAAACTGAAAAAGTACTATCACCCTGTTCAAAACCCTGTACTTCACCAAGCTGAGTTTCGAAAGAGATGTCAATAATCAACTGAAAGTATTGAGCAGTACATAGTAGAACTAAAAAAAATATCAAAAAATTGCAACTTTACAAATTTGGAAAACGAATTAAAAGAAAGGTTACTGAATGGTTCTCATTGTGACTCTGTTAAATTTGAATTATTAAAACAGGCCGAACAACCCCTGGAAAGTTTGATTAATATCGGAAAAACTGCAGAAACTGCTTTTAATATAGCATTTAATCAAGACAAACAAGAGGAAAAATCACAGATGTTTAAAGTTCAGGAAAGGAATGTCACAAGAAATAAAAGTGGTAACTATGGGTCAAAATCAACACCAACAAATAAGCAAAATATGACATGTTTTTGCTGTGGAAAAAATGGGCATATCAAACAGCAATGTTTTCTTCGTGAAAAATTCTGTAGTGAATGTGGAAACAAAGGCCATATTTATAAAATGTGCGGAAGAAACAAAGAGTTGAGATCAAAGAAGATGAATCTTGTGGAAACCACAGAAGATGAAGAAGTTATTACCACTAAAGAGGAAAATGAAACGGACACAGAACACTTTGATATTTTCTATTTTAATGATAAAAGTAAAATCCCATCTGTTACATTGAAAGTATGTGTAGAAGGACAGTTATTAGAGTTTGAAGTTGACACCGGAGCTGATGTAAGTACAATCACTCTGGCAGATAAACAACAACATTTTCCAAATTTAGAAATAAAACACAGGAATGTAATTTTCACTAACTTTGATCAATCAACTTCAACCCCGCTGGGGGTAATTGAAAATTTAACTGTCAGTTATGAATCAGTGATAGCAAGTAAACAAAGATTATTTGTTGTGAACGAAGGTCTACCAAGGATAATTGGAAAGGACTGGCTCTCTTTATTACAATTATGGCCCCCAAATTTTGTACAAAAAACTTGTGAAAACTCAACTAAAGAAAAATTAATTGAAAAGTTACAAAATGAATTTAAAGAAGTTTTTGAGCCCGGCATGGGTTTGTATAAAGGAGAGCCAATTCATTTGTCAATTGAATTAGGAGTTAAACCAATATTTTTGCCTGTCAGAACTGTCCCATTCGCGTTGAAAAATAAAGTTAAAGAAGAAATACATAGATTGATAGAAAATAAACGTATTGAGCCAGTAGAATATTCAGAGTGGGGTACCCCGGTGGTACCTGTATTGAAACCGGATGGAGCAGTTCGCCTGTGTGGAGATTATCGTATAACCATTAACAAATATTTGAAAATTGATCATTACCCTCTCCCAACAATAGATAATATAATGGTGAAATTACAAGGTAACAATTATTTTTGTGAACTAGACTTATGTGAAGCTTATCTTCAAGCACCATTAGACCATGACTCTCAAAAACTAGTCACAATAATTACTGAGGAGGGGATTTTCAATTACTTGTACTTGCCATTTCGTGTGAGCACTGGACCAGGCTCATTCCAGAGGTTAATAACACAAAAACTAAATGGATTAGACATAGTTGTTTACATAGACAATATATATATATATGGAAAAACACTATCAGAAACAAATGAAAAAGTAAAAAGGGTACTAGAAAGATTGAAAGACTCGGGTTTAAAATTAAAAGAAAATAAATGTAAATTTTTCGAAGAAAAGCTACTTGTTTTTGGATTTGAAGTAAATAAAACAGGAGTTAAAATAATTAAAAGTAAAATTGAACCTTTACTGTCATTACCACGTCCAGAAAATGTCAAGATGCTAAGATCATTTTTAGGGAAAGTAAATTATTACAATAGGTTTTTACAAAACATGGCGATGACACTAAAACCACTGTATGATTGCTTGAAAAAGAATAAATTTCTGTGGACAGAGGAATGTGATAACTCATTCAAAGAAATAAAAAAAGCACTTGCAAACACATCATCATTATCACATTTTAACATAGGTTCAACCATAGTACTAACTTGTGATTCAGCAGATGGTGGTGTCGCCGCCATATTGTCAATAAAAGATAAGAATAATGTAATAAAACCAGTAGCATTTGCAAGTAAAAAGCTTAATGAGACTCAAATGAAATACCCGATTTTAGAGAAAGAGGCATACGCCATAATATTTGGAGTAAACAAATTTTATGAGTATTTATTTGGAACAAAATTTATTTTACAAACAGATAATGAAGCATTAAGTAAAATCTTAGGACCAAAGTATGGATTACCAAAAATGGCAGCGAAACGGTTGCAGTATTGGTCAATATTTTTGAGTGGTTTTGATTACGAAATTCAACATATTAAATCCAAAAACAATCCAGCAGATTACCTGTCATGCGTAGTTACCAGTGAAAAATGTGAAGATAATAAATGTAAAAATTCCGAATTAATAAATAAAACATATGAAAAGAGTACAGTTAATTACATAAATACATCAAACTTAAATACATTAAATTGGAAAACTATACAAAATGAAACAAAGAAGGATAAAGTAACTTGCGACATCCTGAGATATTGTAGAGATGGCTGGCCACTACAAAATGATCAAGGTGAAGAATATGAACCATATTTCACTCGAAAAAATGAAATAACAATTGAAAAGGAATGTTTGTTATGGGGCTACAGGGTAGTAATTCCGTAAAAAAATAAGGGATGATGTAATGTTAGAATTACACAGGAGTCATTTGGGCATTACACGAATGAAAGAAATATCTAGGTCATATTTTTGGTGGCCAGACATGGATAAGGAAATTGAAAATATAACTAAGAATTGTGTAGTCTGTTTACAGAATCATAGGAACCCAGAAAAAACTAAATTAAATGTTTGGCCTCAGCCTCCTACGGTCTGGCACAGATTACATGCAGATTTTTTGGGTCCTCTGTATTCAAAAATGTATTTAGTAATTATTGATGCATATTCTAAATGGCCAGAAGCATGTGTTATGAATAATATAACGGCCCAGAAAACAATACAAGTATTTAAAAGTATATTTGTTAGGTATGGGTACCCATTACATTTAGTTACAGACAATGGTCCCACATGGACTAGTGAAGAGTTCAGGCATTTTTGTAAAATGGTGGGAGTAAAACAAAGCTTCACCCCACCATACTATCCACCCACCAATGGGCTGGCTGAGCGGTTTGTGTCATCTTTCAAGTCACATGTGGTAAAAATAGTAGAGAGTGGTCATACAGTAGAATATGCTAGTAATTTATTTCTTTTTGATTATAGAAGCACAGTGCATAAAACAACAGGGCAGAGCCCGGCGAAATTAATGTTAAACAGAAAGTTGAGAAGTCGATTTTCACTACTACGACCAAATCCAATCAACAATAAAATAGATATTGAACAAATAAAACAAACAATAAGCAGTAAAAACACTTTCAAAATTTTTTACATTGGAGAAAAAGTTATGGTGAAAGATCAAAGAAAAAACAGAAAGAAATGGTCTTAGTACGTACCAGGAGTTACATATACTGTTGAGGTGGATGGTCTTAGGTGGAAACGACATGTAAACCAATTATTAGAGTGTGGACAAAAAAAAAAAAAAAAAAAAAAAAAAAGCAGGGAAGAGTGGCAGAGCATAGGAAAATGTACCCAACCCTAGTACCTATACTAACCTAACTGGGGCAGCACTAGCGCCGCGAGGTTGACAAAAAGGTGGTTTTTAGAAGATGTCGATTTTATATGTACGCTGTTATAAAATAAAGTTTAACTAAAGTTTATTATTGGTATTAATTAATTATCTTGATAAAAGATATAACAGACATCAGGAATGTCACTAGTTTGGTTGGATTTGTCATAGGCAGCAATAACAACGTCGCCAGGTTTGTTACAAGTTTGAGTTGATTGGTCACTTTTTAGCTTAGTGATAATTCGCTTTTGCTCAGTATAAGTCATATCAGCTCAGTGTATCCCATATTCACAAATAGACCCTTACCGTGGCGTAGCGAACTGGTCAAGCTCCGTTCATTTAAATGATTGTTGTAAGGTACTTCCGATACAATAATGTTGGCATGTTTAATACTATTAAGCCAAACACCGAGGTCAATTTGAAGATCCAGAGGATTGGTATGATTTGTACCTGACAATATAATAACATAGTCATTTTTCGTCAGATTATCAAAGTTATAAGAACTGATTAAGACGTCAGTTGTTTTTGCAGCCGCTTTCTAGAAGCATAATACTTGAAATTCATTGCCCAGTAGGGCTAGCAAGGGGTCGCATGTTGAAGGGCCTCCACGCGGCGCACCCTGGGCAACGTCAGCTCCAACTGCCCACCTGCGTTTGGTGGACAGTTGGGGTTGGCGGCCAATCTTCAACAAACGGGGAAGGGTCATGGTTCCCATCATCGATCATACTTATTAGTCGATGAAGGGAACAGGACTAGGGTTGGGGCGGCCAGTCCGTTGTCGAGGTCTGGTTTTCATTTCACGTCCACACCCCCTCTGTTTGCAGAGGTTGAGTTCTGTGGGCGTAGAGTGTGAAGGGGAGAGGAAGACAACCTCTATAAAAAAATACTGCAATCCCAGGGTCGAGCGTGCTGAGGGGATGAATGGCCGGAGGGAATCCGGTCTCTAGCGCTGGGGGCGTTACCAGGGGAAAAAGGGACCACACCCTTCAAAGGAAAACTAAAAAAATGAAAAAGACAAATGTATAAAAACTACCCCAGCTCGGTACCGGCTGCGCAGCAGCCGGAGAATCCGCCACGTTAAATGTCTTCCGAGCCGAGGAGGCTCGTTGAGTGATGCGCGGTAGAGTCTGACGCTGCATCTGGCGCGGAGGGCTCATTTAAGAGCCCGGAGCGCGTAGTGGTGGGCGCTGTTGGGAAGAACAAACCGTTCTTCCTGAAGCGGCCCAAACCGAGGGATGGCCAGGGGTCACACTCGGATGGCGGGATGGCCTCGGCCCGAAAAATCGGTCGACGTTGTGGGATCCGAGAAAGAGGCGGAGAGCTCACCACCCAGGATGGCAGGGAGGCTAGTCCGGCTGAGCCAGCCCAACGAGCCGTGAGGCTCGCCACGGAGGGGCGCCACACTGAAGTGGACGGCCGTAGGGTGGCCCTGTCGGAGTCGTCAGGTGGTGGACCGGATGCTGCTGGCGGCTCAAAGACTGAGCAAGCGGCCAGGTTTGCCGAGGTCGTAGTTGCCGCGATAAAAGGTGTGGCCTTGAAGAGGACTCAGTCCTCAAAAGACAAGGCCATATCTGCAGCCACGGCCTCCATTATAGAGGCAGCGTAGGCCATTCATTTCGGGCCTCCGCCGGACGGCATGTCCGAGATGCGGGCGGAGGTCGCCCGCTTGACAGCCGCCATGGAGCGTCTCCGAATAGAGAATGTGGAGCTCCGAGCAGACCTGGCAAAGGTTCAAGGAGCCGGCCACCGGGAGGCGCAAACAGGAAGGGCGCAGCATGGGCAAGGCCAGCCCGTGTCTGCCGAGGACCGGGTTTTGACCCTGGTGCGGCATGAGCTGGCTGCCTTTCAGAGTCGGTTCTCCGCTCCGGAGGCCATTGTCCTGCGCCCTCCGCTGGCGGCGAGCCATTTGGCCTCGGGCCAGCGAAAGGCGGCGTCGTATGCCGCCAACGCGGCCAAACCAGGGTCCTCGGGGCAGACCCAAAGTGGCGCCGTGGCGGGCCCGCCCCTGGTGAAACCTGCGTCGCCCCAGACCAGGAAGGGTGGGATGGCTGCACAGACGGCGAGGGCCCCAGCCGTGACGGAGAGACGGCCGCCCGCGCCTTCTAAATCTCCTCCGACCGACGCCGAATGGCAAATTGTCGGGGAGAAGGGGAAGGTGGGTAAGACAGCAAGGGCGGCCAGAAGAAGGCAGAGGCGGCAGCGGCGCAAGGAGCGAAACGTCGCGACTAGGCTCCGTGCCCCGAAGTCCGCATCTGTAGTCATCACACTACAGCCGGAAGCGGAAAAGAAGGGCATGACCTACCGCGAGGTGCTCGGCAAGGCGAGGACGGCGGTGAACCTCCAGGAGATCGGCGTCACCAATGGCCTCCGGTTAAGGGTCACTGCGAGTGGGGCCTGGATGCTGGAGGTCCCCGGTGCGGCCAGCGGCCCGACCGCAGACGCTCTAGCTGAAAAGCTTAGGGCGTCCCTGAATGCGGACGAGGTCCGAGTATCCAGGCCCACCAAGTACGCTGACATGCGTATACTGGGCCTAGACGACTCCGTGACGGAGGAAGAGGTCGTGGCTGTCGTTGTTAGGATTGGGGGTTGCTCTGCCCAGCAGGTAAGGGCAGGCACCATTCGTTCTGACTTCACGGGGATGCAATCCATAACGGTGAACTGCCCCGTGACGGCGGCCCAAAATATTGCCGGGGAGGGCCGAAGGCTTCTGGTGGGCTGGGTTTCGGCGCAGGTGAAGCTGCTGGAGCCCAGACCTCTGAGGTGTTTCCGGTGCCAGGTGGGAAACCACGTGGGGGTGCAATGCACCTCGGAGGTGGACCGCAGCGGTCACTGCTTCCGTTGTGGTCAGCCCGGTCACAAGGCCGGCTCGTGCAATGCCGCGCCGCACTGCTTCATATGTGCGGCAGCTGGCAAGCCGGCCGATTACCGGGTTGGGAGCAAGTCCTGCGCTCCACCAGCCAAAGCCAGGGGCAGGGGTAAGCCCACCGCCGTCAAGGCCGCATCCACTGCCACTGCCACCGCCGCTGCCACCGCCGCTGCCACCTCCACCACCGTCGTCGCCGCCGCAACCATCGTGGCAGGGCCTTCACAGGGGGCTCGGGAGGGGGCTGATATGGAGTGCCTGTAATGGCCCCATTACGCCTCCTCCGAACATCAACCACTGCGCCTCTGCTCAGGATCTGTTGCTCCAGAGCATGGCGGAGTGGTCGATTAACATCGCCGCGGTTGCTGATCCGTACTTTGTCTCAGTGGCCCTGATTTCGTCGGCCGCCGCCGGTACCCTGTCCCTCGGCCGTCAAGAGGGGACGGGGTTGTGTGGCAGCACGGTTCGGAGAGATAGTCGTGGTTGGGGTGTACTTCTCTCCGAACAGAACTCTCGCCGAGTTCCACAACTCCCTAGCGGAGTTGAGAGTCGTCGTCGTCGGGTTTCGTTCCCTCCCCGTGCTCGTCCTCGGGGACTTCAACGCCAAGAACTTTGCTTGGGGTTCCCGGCTCACAGACACGCGGGGCAGGATGGTGGAGGACTGGGCTCTGGAGACAAGCCTGGTCATCCTAAACCGGGGTTCTGTCCCAACGTGTGTGCGGATGCAGGGTGAATCAGTGGTGGATATTTCATTCTCCAGCCCCGCTCTGTCGCCACACGTCATGGACTGGCGTGTCATGGAGGGGGTGGAGACCTATTCCGACCACCGGTACATCCATTTCGACGTCTCCGCCCAGATCTCGAGCGCGCCGGTCCGACAGGCCCCGAGTGGTCCGCGGTGGGCGCTGAAGCAGCTGGACCGGGAGCTCCTCCTGGAAGCCTCGATCGTGCAGGCCTGGGTGTCACCACCGGACAGGCCTGCTGACATCAATGACGAGGCGGAGTGGTTCCGGGAGGTCATGTCCGGAATATGTGACGTGGCAATGCCCCGGGTCCAGCCTGGACGTGCTTGGCGCCAGGTGTGCTGGTGGTCGCCGGAGCTGACGGCTTTGCGCAAGGCGTGCGTGGCTGCGCAACACCTGTACACCAGGCACCGCAGGCTACGTATCCACCCTCCGGATACGGAAGCCATTCAGGCGGAGCTGTACGAGGGGTACAGAGCGGCGAAGACCGCCCTCCAAGCGGAGATCCTGCGGGCCAGGGCACTGTCCCGCGAGGAGTCGCTGGAGACTCTGAATAGGGACCCATGGGGACGCCCCTACAAAATGGTGCGGGATAAACTCCGCCCATGGGCTCCCCTCCTGACGCAGAGTCACCGGCCCCAGCTCGTGGAGGACGTGGTAAGCGCTTTGTTCCCTTCGTGAGGGGAGCACACTCCCCCGCCTATGACTCCGCCTACTGCGGTGCCACATGCGGAGCACACTGGCGACGACGATGCTTCGGAGGTGACCGAGGTAGAGCTGAGAGTGGCGGTACATAGGCTTAGCGCCAAAAATACCGCCCCAGGACCCGACGGCTTACCTGGAAAAGCCTGGGTTCTGGCCTTGGAAGCTCTCGGGTCTCGACTTATGGGGCTCCTAAGCGCATGCTTGGAGGATGGCCAGTTCCCACTTCGCTGGAAGACGAGGAAACTGGTCCTCATTAAGAAGCCGGGGCGCCCTGCGGACTCTCCGTCCGCTTACCGACCCATTGTGCTGCTTGACGAGGTGGACAAGCTCTTTGAAAGAGTCATTGCAAACCGCCTCGTCGGGCGGCTGGTGCGGTTGGGGCCGGACTTGGCGGAGAGCCAGTTTGGTTTCCGCAGGGGACGTTCTACGGTGGACGCCATCATGCGCGTGCGAGCCCTCACGACGGGGGATGCTGTTGCCCGGGGTGGGGTCGTCTTGGCGGTGTCTCTCGACATCGCCAATGCCTTCACTACCCTGCCCTGGAGTTGCATCAGGGAAGCGGTATCACCGGATGCCGTCCTACCTCTGTCGTGTGGTCGAGGCCTACTTGACGGACAGGGCCGTCATCTACCCCGGTCACCGAGGAGAGTGGAACCGGCGTGAGATGTCGTGCGGTGTCCCACAGGGATCGGTCCTGGGGCCGCTTCTGTGGGATATCGGTTACGACTGGGTGCTGCGCGCCGACCTCCCTAGTGGCGTAAGCGTGGTTTGCTACGCTGACGACATGCTGGTCCTGGCACAGGGGAGGTCGCACCAGGCGGCGGCCGAACAAGCGACACTCGGGGTTGCGACAATCGTCGAGAGGATCCGGCAGTTGGGACTCGAAGTGGCCCTGCACAAGTCCGAGGCCATGTGTTTTCATGGTCCTTGGAACGCACCACAGTCGGGTTCCCAGATAACGGCGGGAGGGGTTCACATCGGCGTCGAGTCGACGATGAAGTACCTCGGACTCGTCCTCGACAGCCGATGGAACTTCGTGGAGCATTTCCGACGTTTGGCTCCCAGATTGGAGCGGGCTGGGGCTGCCTTTAAGCGGCTCCTGCCTAATCTAGAGGGTCCAAACGCCTCCTGCCGGAGGCTCTACGTGGGAGTCGTGCGGTCCATGGCCCTTTACGAGGCACCGGTGTGGGCGCGTTCTTTGAGGCGCCGACCAGCGCGGTTGAACGCATCCCAAAGGGTCATGGCCATCCGGCTTGTCCGGGGATGACCGACTGTGCGGTACAGTCTCCTGCGAGGCGGCGAGCATCTTGCCGGATTGCCGCCATGGGATCTGGAGGCAAAAGCCCTCGCGCACGTATGGGAGTGGCGCGAGGAGGCAAAACGCCGGGGTGTAACTCCGCTGCCGCGAGAAATCACGGTACGGCGGACAGAGCTCCGGCGGGATCTCAGGGCGTCATGGAGGGTGCGATTGTCGCAACCCAGTGCTGGGCACGCCACAATAGCGGCGGTAAGCCCCCTCTTTGAGGAGTGGCTGGAGAGGCGCCACGGCGTCCTCACCTTCCGCCTGACACAGGTCCTCACCCGGTTGTTTCGGGAGGTTCCTGTTTCGCATAAGGCGGGAGGAAACGCCCGGGTGCCACCATTGTGTGGATCGCCTGGAGGAAACGGTAGAGCATACGGTGGAGGTATGCCCAGCTTAGGCGGAGCACCGCAATGTCCTCACGGAGGCGATTAGCGGCGGCGATCTCCGGCCCTGGTCCAGGCCATGGTACGGAGCGAGAGGGAATGGAAAGCCGTCACCTCCTTCTGCGAAGCATTAATGCTCGCAAAGGAGGAGGCGGAGCGCGTGAGGGAGAGAGCCTTGCGCCCTCACGCCCCCACTAGCTGCCGCAGGAGACGCCCTGTGCGTCGGAAGTCGCCTGCAGATTCCCGGCCACCGTAGGCGCGGGCTTGCGGACGGCGAGCAACGGGTAGCTCGCCGTCCGGTAAGGACCAGGCCCGTGTCGACGGCGCGTCGTGTTCCACGCGCCCCTCAAAGAGATATCAGCACAATGTGACGGGGTCCGATAGGGCCGACGCCTCAGGGTCGCGGGTAGTTCTAAAGAGAATACCGTGGCCCTGGCACAGGCAACTGAATTAACACGGGTGGGATTTAGTCAGTAAAAGTCTGACACACCCTCCCGCTCCACCCAGAGCGGTAGAAGTCATTTGATGATTTCCCACCCAAAAAAATATAAAAAAAGTAGGGCTAGCACGGTGTATCGAATATTTCGCCCTTGGTCATCACCTAAAACAATGACCTTCTTGTTGCGGCGAAGCGCATCGCGGCTAGCACATAGCATTCAAACGTCGATAGGTCCAAGTAATATAATTATTTTAGTAGGCGTTTAATTGTTAGAACACTTTTTTTCATTTGTCATGTCAGTCTACCGACCACTCACTTACTGTACGCACGATACTTTTTAATAAACTAATTCATTGTAATTGGACTTTAATTAGCCCCAGTGTATAGTCAAAATATACATATTGGTGGCCCATGAAGGGAACTTCGCGTTATCAGCACGAAAACCAAAATAAGAAGAAAGAATAAGAAAAAGGCGGATGAGAATCTCGTCAACGTGGAGCGGCCGCTTGGTGAGCTATGTCCATTGGCGTGATTGAAGATTGAAGAAAGGGGTTCAAGAACTGAGTTGCAGCCAGGATCATATACGAGTTCGGGCTGGAGCGAGCAGTGATTCAGCGAAAGTTTCACATCGCATTGGAGTTCTACGAAATCAGATGAGTAGTTTCCTTCCTAATTATTTCCAATCTTCCAAAATATTCATCCAAATTCTTTTCATTATATTTCCTAAAGGGAATTGAATCCATTTGCGTAAATCAAAGATTTTAATGCAAAAGCTCGATAAGAAAAGTAAAATTGCATCATCATTATTTTTTTTGTCAACCTTATGTAGGACAAAAAAAATTTAAACAAATCATAGTCTTTGTTCAAATTTAAAGTTATTTCTTTATAGCCAGCTCCATAGGTAATAACGATTGCGTAAATAGATTACATTAGTACTGTAGAATAAATTATTTGCAGTTATTTCGTTCAATTCGTCTAAATCATTTAGTTTGAAATTGCCAATTTACTGGCAAAGAAACATTAGTTTGAAACCCAAAGCAGAGGCTTCCTCGTTTGATTTTAAAGCATACTGATACGTTACCGCCGATGATTTCAGGTTCATAATTCACCGAGTGCATAATCTCGCCGGCCGCAATCAGCTGTGCGGGCGGCGAGACCGGTTTCCGGTTCGCCAGGTGTCGTCGAGTTGAGGAACGTGAGCCTTTCCTTGTTTGCTTAGTAGATTAGTCATTGTTTAGTTTGCATTAATATTTCTTTTGAACTTGATACTTTTGTTTACTCACAATGCCTAACGAATCGTTAGATAAAAATCGTTTAAAAGAGTTAATAACTAAAAGAGCGTCTGCTAAAGGGCAGATAACAAAATTTAAGAATTATTTAAATAGCATTACTAGTGTAACAGTGTTAAACAACATACAACTAACCGAATTAAGTTTGAAACTTGCAAAATTCGAGGCATTGTCAGTAAGAGTTGATGACCTGCAAAATGAGATCGAGGTTTTAAACCCAGGCAACTTATCAGCCGAAATTGATGAACGGGACAACATGGAGCGTGATATTATTGTCAACATAGCCACTGCAAAAACTTTATTAGACAAATTTTCTAAAATAGAATGTGAACACAGGCGTGCTTTTGTTCATGACAATTCTTGTTGTTCGGATCATCAAGCGGCAGGGTTAAAGCTGCCTCAAATCCAAATAGCCAAATTTGACGGTGCTTATTTTCGGTGGTTGGAATTTCGCGATACGTTTGAGAGTTTAATACACAGGGATGAACGTATAACGCCAATACACAAGTTTCATTATCTAATGTCTTATCTAGAAGGTGATGCAGCGAGAATAGTTTCAAATCTTGAGGTTTCTTCCGCAAATTACTCTGAGGCATGGAAATTGCTTTGTAGTCGTTATAACAACAAAATAATTTTAATTAATCACCACTTAAAGTCATTGTTTAACATAAAGCAGCTTTCACGTGAATCAGAGAGGTCACTAAGTTTCCTGGTAGACCATGTCACGAAAAACTTGCGTGCTCTGGCCAGCCTGGAACAGCCCACGGACAAATGGGACGTTCTCATAATTTATATGTTATCTGCAAAATAAGATGATCAAACTTTAACTAAGTGGGAGGAATGCAGAAATAATTTTGATGGTGATACGCCAACGTTGGAGCAGTTCTATAAATTCTTGATAGACCGTGCGGATGTGCTGGAGGCATTAAACCGTAATAAATACGATAGCAATCCGCCTAAGAGTCAAACAGCTGTTTCACGTAATAGTTCTGATACAAACAATCATAAACGCACTTCAAATACTTATACAAAATCGTTTGCTGCTTCTAACTCTAAAGTTAACAAATCAAAAAATTCAAATGTTTTTTTATGCGTTATTTGTAATGAAAATCATAGGATTTTTGATTGTCCCTCTTTCAAGGCAAAGGGGATAGACGATAGGTTGAAGGATGTCAATAAATACAAGTTGTGTGTCAACTGCATTAGGCAGGGGCACCATGTAGGTGCATGTCGCATGGGACCGTGCCGTGAGTGCAATAAAAGACACCACACGTTGTTGCATCTCCCTGCAGCATTGTCTAATAGCAATAATTTGCTAACAGTAGATGAGCCGTGTGATAATAGTTGCGAAACCGTTGCTAATTTCTCAAAACGAAATTTAAGTCAAATTTTTTGTCAACGGCTATATTAGAGGTCATGAATCCATTGACCCAACAAAAGGTGAAGGTTCGAGCACTGCTAGACTGCGGTAGCCAGTCCTCCTTTATTTCTAAAGCATTAAAGGATAATATTTCGTTAAAAACATTCCCAATTAACTCGCTAAAAGTCATAGGAATTGGTAATACAGCTTCTTCTAATATTGCCGAAAGCTGTAATATTAAAATTATCTCGCTTAATAATAAGTACAGTGCGAATTGCTCTTGTCTTGTTTTAAAAGAATTAACTGGTTCAATACCAAAATACCCGATTAATATTAACACATTAAATCTACCTAAAGACATTGTGTTAGCTGATCCTACATTTAATCAGCCATCACCCGTAGACGTGCTAATAGGTGCTGATTTATTTTGGGACATATTGGGAAACGAGCAGCGTTCCCTTGGCCCACAAAATACAAATTTAAGAAATACGCATCTAGGCTGGATAATATCTGGTCCTATTTATTCAACAGTTGCCAATGAAACTACTCATTGCAATCAAGCAACTGTAGATGATATTCAAAGTTCAATTGCCAAATTCTGGGAATTAGAAGAGGTTACCACAAAACGTATAATGAGTGAAAGTGAAATGGATTGCGAATCTCACTTCATCGCTCACACACGTAGAGAAATAATTGGTAGGTTTTGTGTAAAACTACCACTTAAGGACACTCCAGACTGCCTGGGTGATACATATAAAATTGCTAAAAAACGATTGGGTTATTTAGAAAAGAGATTTAGGAAAAATCCGATGTTAAAAACCGAATATTCAAAATTCATTAGCGAATACGCTGAATTAGGGCATTGCTCGTTAGTCAAAGACGAGCGAAGCACAATTTATTATTTATGTCACCACGCGGTACTTAAACAAGAAAGTGAATCAACTAAATTGCGTATCGTGTTTGATGGGTCTGCAGTGTCTACGTCAGGATATGCATTAAACGACATCCTAATGGTAGGTCCGACCCTTCAAGATTCTCTTTTTGCTATATTAAAACGTGCCAGACAATATAAGTTTTTGTTAACCGGGGACATTGAAAAAATGTACCGCCAGGTCCTAGTAAATAAAGAAGATCGTAGTTTGCAGCGTATTCTATGGCGAGAAGACGAGTCACAACCCATAAAAACTTATGAGCTAAATACACTCACCTATGGTACCGCAAGTGCCAGTTTTCTTAGCACACGTTGTCTTTGGCAGCTTGGCGAAGAACAAAATGACGAACGTATTAAAAATATAATTCAAAAGGATTTTTACGTAGACGACCTCATAACCGGTGCAGATGATGAGCAGGAATTACGTTTTATACAAGGAACAGTGTCCGAAGCTTTAAAGGATAGTTGTTTTAATTTAAGGAAATATAAAAGTAACAATCCATCAATTTTTGAAAATTTGAATATTAATCACGAAGACAATTTAGCAATCAGTGAATCTTCAAACACTCTTGGTCTTGGATGGATTCCCTCCAGTGACACGTTAAATTTTCCCATTAAAAATTTTAGCCATGACCAGGATGCTGTCATCACAAAGCGATTTGTTATGTCTAATTCATTTAAAATATTTGACCCGTTATGTATCTTAAGTCCTGTGATAATTCAACCTAAAATTATATTACAAAAAATGTGGCAACAAAAACTAGATTGGGATGATCCAGTTACAAAGAACTTTAGTGACGATTGGATAAAATTTACTGATAATTTAATGTGGTTAAATAAATTTCAAATTCCTAGATTAGTTCTATGTGAAAAACCTAAATTAATAGAATTGCACTCATTTAGTGATGCGTCTCAAAGTGCATACGGTGCATGTGTTTATTTAAAATCAATAAATTGTGATGGTGAAAGCTCGGTCAAGCTATTATGCGCCAAGTCAAGGGTATCGCCATTAAAACCCACCACAATACCACGCCTCGAATTATGCGCTGCATTATTATCCGCTAAACTTTGTAAATCTGTTACAGATGCTCTGCGGTATAAGCCGGGCAATATCGTACACTGGAGCGATTCCAGTGTGGTTCTAAGTTGGATAAATAGTGATCCTGCGAAATTAAAAATGTTTGCAGCTAATCGTGTCTGCGAAATACTTGAGTTAACTAAAGCAGGGTCTTGGCGTTACGTTCCTACTACCATGAACCCAGCGGATTTAATTTCTAGGGGAGTGGATGGAAAACATTTGTTGTCTATGGACGTGTGGTGGTCTGGCCCTAGCTTTTTGAATAAAAATGAGAGCTATTGGCCTGTGTTAAATAGTTTAAAGTTGGACGAATTACCTGAGATGAAAGCACACACGTTTATAATTAGTGATCAGGATAATTTCATAAATTTTGAAAAGTTTTCATCATATCAAAAACTTCAGAAAGTTGTTGCATATGTTCGTAGGTTTATCTTTAATATAAAGCACCCCAATAACAAACGGGTAGGCATATTTTCAACAGAAGAGGTATTGGAGTCATTTCACTCACTGTGTTTTATAGCCCAGCGTGAGTCGTTTTCTATCAAATACGAATTGCTTACAAAGGGTAAACAACTACCGGCCAGGAGTAAAATTTTATCATTGTCGCCGTTTATAGATACCAATAACTTGATTCGCGTTGGTGGTCGCATAGATGCGTCCACATGTAACTTTGAAATAAGACATCCAATACTAATGCACGCTTCTCATAGAATAACACAACTATACTTTACAAATGAGCACGTTGTGAACCTACATGCAGGTCCGAATTTGTTGCTAGCAACAAATAGGCAAACAGTCTGGCCTGTTAATGGCAAGCATCTAGCTAGACGCACAGTCAACAAATGCGTGCGCTGCCGTCGAATAAGTGGCTCAGCGTGTGAACCCGGATTTCCCATTTTTGTCCGTCGGTTTAGACTTCGCTGGCCCATTCTTTATTTTGAATCGCAAAGGACGTGGAAGTCGGGTTATTAAATGTTATATGTGTATTTTTGTGTGTTTACGTTATAAATGCATTCATCTAGAGGCAGTTAGTGACTTGACCAAGGATGCATTTGTAATGACTCTCAGGCGTTTTATTGCGCGTAGAGGAAAACCGATTGAAATATTTAGTGATAATGGCCGTAACTTTACCGCCGCCGCAAATGAGATAGGTAGTTTTTTGAAACAAGGCGATGAACTTGTAGCTGATTTTGCTGGTCAACAAGGAATTCTGAAGTGTTTACGCTTGCCACTCACACATAGTTCAGGTGTTGTGAATGTGTGAGTGGACTCATGTGAAAGTCAGTAAATAACCAGCGTCCAACTAAGACACCCGTGTATTTATTTCTGCACCTCCAAGTAAATATATATCATTTGGCGACGAGGACGAACTTACCCTCGCAAAAATAAAATAATGGCGAAGACGTTTTTAGGAAACTTAACGACGTTTGATTATAAATCTTGTGAGTGGTTAATCTATAAAGGCCGGTTGACTTATTAAAGTTAACGATGTGAAGGAGGACAATAAAAGTGCAATATTAATCACACATCTATCAGATGATTCCTATCGCTTGGTGCGCAATTTAGCATATCCAGAAGATTTGGAAGCACTAGACTATAAGCAGCTGATAGGATTGCTCGACACTCATTTTAAGCAGAAACAATGCTCATTTTCGGACAAAGCAAAATTTTACGGGCCGAAGAGGAACTCGGGCGAATCGTTGGGCGATTGGGCAGCTCGATTGCGAGGATTAGCGAGTTATTGTGAATTTGGAGCCGCCCTAAACACGAATCTTACGGATCGTTTCGTCCTTGGTCTAGGAGCGGGGCCCGAACGTGATAAACTGTTTGAACATAATGCTTCTACCCTGAGTTTGTCGAGAGCATTGGAGATTGCAGAACGGGCGGAATGTGCTAGAGAAGCCAGGAACGTATTGTCCACAGATATGACTGTGATCAAAGAGGAAGCAGTGAACAAAATATCGTACAAAGGCGGCAAGCGGTCGAGTAATGGGAGCGGTACACAGCGTGGTGGTGGCACCGGCGGCGCTCGTACGAGCTCGCGAGATGGGCGTGCATCAACGTCGAGTCACGATCGTGACCAACGTTACGGGGACTTCCGTTGTTCGGTGTACGGGTTAAAAAATCACGATTCGGACAAGTGTCGATACAAGAACTATAAAAGCCAAAAATGTGGAAAAGTAGGCCATTTGAAGAAAGTGTGTAATAAAAATAACAAAAATGGCCGAGTTTGCGTCAATAAAATAGGTAGTGATGATAGTGAGGCAAACACGGATGGCAGCTGTGACGAATGTCATAATTTCAATATAAGGTACGTAACCGATAAACCGTTGAATTTGAAAATTAATGTTGGTGAGATAACGGTGACTATGGAGTTAGATTCCGGGTCGGTGTTTCTGTTATGTCAAAAAGAATGTACAGTGAACTGTTTGCACAATACAAATTAACTAATTGCAATTTAAAAATGTGTTTATATAACGGGCATAAAATTTCACCATTAGGGTATTTCCAGGCCACAGTTGAATACAATAATCAAAAGGAAATTATAAAATTATTCGTAGTAGATACAAATGGCCCTCCCTTGCTCGGTCGCGATTTTATGTCCGCATTCAATTTGATTTTAACAAATATTTTTAAAATAAGCCAAGACGCTGACATTAATACATTATTGCAAAAGTATCCGAATTTATGGAAGGACGAACTTGGTTACTTTAATAAATTTAAAGTCCATTTGCAACTAAAGGACAATTCAGTACCAAAATTCATTAAGGCTCGACCAATACCATTTGCCTTAAAAGACAAGGTGGAATCTGAGTTAGATAGACTGCTCTGTTTGGGTATACTAGTTCCAGTTAGTAATTCGCGTTATGCAACCCCCATAGACCCGTTCTGAAAGATAACGGCACGGTAAAGATTGCAGGTGATTTTTCTGTCACGCTTAACAAGGACCTTATTATAGATAAATATCCATTGCCTAGGATTGAGGAAGTGTTTGCGAAACTTGGTGATGGTGAACATTATTCAAAAATTGATTTAAAAAACGCCTATAATCAATTTGCTTTGTCCGAAGATTCCCAAGAGTTGACTACTATTAACACACAAAAAGGATTATTTAAATACATGCGCCTAGTTTATGGTCTCGCAAATGCTCCTGCCTTGTTCCAAAAGGCAATGGAAGTATTGCTGTGTGGTATAGAAGGGGTCAGTGTATGGTTAGACGATATTTGTTTGACTGCGCCAACGAAAACACTTCATATGACGAGGTTAGCTGAGGTTTTAAGCAGGTTAAATGAAGCTGGGTTGCGCCTTCAGAAAAACAAATGCGAGTTTTTTAAGGAACATGTAACTTACTTGGGTTACGTTATCGATAAAAGCGGATTACGTACTAACCCAGATAAAGTAAAAGCAATATTAAACGCGCCGGAACCGAAAAACGTAACAGAAGTAAAGCGGTTCTTAGGGGTAGTCAACTACTACAGAAACTTCATCCCTAATGCATCAAGCATAATGAGCCCGCTCCACGAATTACTGCGCAGCGGTGCACGGTGGGAGTGGGGTCCGAGACAGCGCCGCGCAGCGCGCCGTATGTTCGCCGAACTCGCCTCCGAGCGCGTGCTTGTTCATTTCGAGCCGAGCGCACAGCTAGTGTTGTCGGTGGACGCGGGTCCGTACGGTCTCGGTGCAGTTTTGTCTCAAAGAGATAGCGATGGCCGCGAACGACCGTTGGCATATGCCTCAAGGTCGTTGTCAGCGAGTGAAAGGAATTACAGCCAAATTCAAAAAGAGGCTACTGCGATTATTTTCGGGGTCAAACACTTCCATCAATACCTATACGGTAGAAGTGAACCTTTTATTCTCAAAACCGATCACCGTCCCTTAGTGTCAATATTTAATAATAAAACGGGCATATCAATAACCACAGCATTACGTTTGCAAAGTTACGCTATAATACTGTCTGCATATAATTATGTTGTTCAGTATATATCTGGTGAGAATAACTTAGTAGCTGATTATTTTTCTCGTGCACCTGTACCGGATAGTGGGTGTGAGGGAAATAGCGAATACGACGCATGCTGCTCATTGAATTTTTTTGATGCAATCGCGCCACCTGTTTTATTTAGAGACATACAGAATGCTACGTGTAATGATAAGACGATTCAAACAGTCATAAAGTATGCAACAATAGGTTGGCCACGTAAAATTGTTTGCGAATCCATTCGTCCATTTTTTTACTGTCGTACGGATTTGCAGTATGAAAATGGTATCTTAATGCGAGGACCTAAGGTGATAATTCCGTTGTCACTACGTGAAAGAATGTTGCGCGAATTACATAGCACGCATTTAGGCATCGTAAAAATGAAATGCAATGCGCGTAGTAGGATGTGGTGGCCCCGGCATAGATGGGGATATTGAGAGGTGGATCGCCGCATGCGATGTATGTGCGAGCATGAGGCCCGCCCCGCCACAGGCTGCGCCCTCGCCCTGGCCAAGTCCAGCGGCACCATGGGAAAGAATTCATATCGACTATTTGTCTATAAGGCAACAGAGCTACTTGGTAGTGATAGATGCGTACTCTAAATGGCCAGAGTGCATTTATATGCGGAACGACGTTACCACCCAATCCTTAATAAAAAAGTTAAAGCACCTGTTATCTATATTTGGTTTACCATGCACAATGGTCTCGGATAATGATGTTAAGATTAATTCTAAGGAGTTTCAATTATTCTGTTCCAATAATGGCATTAAGTACATGACGTCTCCTATTTACCATCCATGTAGCAACGGTCAAGCCGAAAATTCTGTGAGGACGTGTAAAAAGATGTTAAAGAGCATTTTATGTGAAAATGTAACTCAAAAAGTGTTACACGAAAAATTATCAGAATATTTATTTTTATATAGAAACACAGAGCACTGTACTACTGGACATTCGCCTGCAAAGTTAATGTTTGGCAGGGAATTAAGATCACGTCTTGATTTAATACTCCCCAAAGAAAATCAACCTCGGGTAATATTGTCAGGGGAGAATGAATGTCCCACAAGAGCTTTTGAAGCAGGTGACAGGGTATGGGTTCGGTGGTACAGTGGTAGAAAAGAGACTTGGAAGTTAGGAGTAATAAATAAGGTGATAGGAAAAAGAATGTATAAAGTGCTAGTTGAAGATCAAAATGTATTTTGTATAAGACATCTTGATCAATTGTTAAATTGTAAAGGTAAAAAAGGCATTAACATTGCGAAGACAATTGATTGCTTGAAATCTATGTCTTCAGGTTCTCCACTTGTTCCGAGTCCATCGATTTCGTCGGTTCCGTTTATATCACCAGCACTAGCGCCCGTTCCGTCCGTTGAACCAAGTTCAGTAAGCACCGAAGTGAGTGCAAGTCCAGAGAAACCAATGGAGGCGGAACCGAGTGTAGAACCAGTTAGTACGGCTGTAACTAGCGTTGAAGTTGACAGGAATAAGACTGTAGTAACGGATATTGTGAGCCCAGAAAATGCACGGGAATCCTTAATTGAAGCAGCTCATATCCAGGCTCCTCCAGCCTCGGCTGCTGCGCAGGGTTTGGCAAGCATGCAAGTGACTCGTGCACGTTCTCAGCGCACGAGAAAGAAAGTAGATTATACGAAATTCTACAAATAGATAATTATAATAATAAGTTTTAAATTTACTGAACTATTACAATTTTTTTTTGAATAAACCTTATTGTCAACAGGTTTGGAAATTAGTGTGGAGGAGTGAAGTGTTTACGCTTGCCACTCACACATAGTTCTGGTGTTGTGAATGTGTGAGTGGACTCATGTGAAAGTCAGTAAATAACCAGCGTCCAACTAAGACACCCGTGTATTTATTTCTGCACCTCCAAGTAAATATATATCAAATTCACTTTAAATTCATACCGGCTTACGCTCCTCACTTCGGCGGCCTCTGGGAAGCCGGCGTCAAGTCAGCAAAAGAACAATGCCCACTTCCCATACATTTCAAAACCTGATAATGAAAGTTTATGTATAGTTATAAGGTATAGTAGAAACACTACCTGTAAGTTTAGAAAATAATGTCATATGGTCATTTTCACAATTGAAACGCCACAAAGTCCAAAAAATATTAATTATAGTTTTTAGGTTAGGATTTGTCGTTATAAAGAAATAAATGAACGAATTATTTACGATGTTTGGCCTAACATAGTAATACTTACTTATTATTACATATCTATGTGCTAAAACGTCTTTTATACTTTGTGAATTCCTTAAAACCAGCTGCCCTTATGTCACTGCTAAGGCTCTCGATGATTGTCACTATAAATTGAGTGTCGAGCATTAAATGTCAAACGTCACAAAATACGTTTCAATCTTCCTAACTCAATTACATATTGCATGATTCATTAATTTAATTATTAATTTATTTTTAATTAATCTACAATTACATTGACTAAAAAAGAAATACTTACTGAGTAAATAAAACGTAAAATGATGTATGAAACTCAGCAACAGAGTTGAATAAAGTCAAGTAGCAGTGTGTAAAATGGAACGTTGTAAAAAAGGGTAGTTGAGATGCGTTCAAAACATGCTAATATGTTTACTCCTGAAGTAGAATAAGTATAAAGAAAAATTAAATTTAAAAAAATCGTGCGTTTCTTTTAACATTGTGATTAATATACAATTTAATTAGCTGTATTTTAAGATTTATTTAATTTCTATACATAGTCAGGTGAAAAATGGGCATTCCTCTTTCATATCAAACGAGTTATTGGCAATAGTCATTTAACATTTGAGGAAATTACAACTTTGTTTGCGCAAGTGGAGGCGATCCTCAATAGCCGTCCCTTGTGCCCCCTATCATCCTCTCCTAACGACCTACTCTCCTTATCCCCAGGGCACTTCATCATTGGTCGACCGTTAACGGCACTACCGGCACCAGCCCTGGAAGATAATGATATCAACCAAAGAGACAAATATAAACGACTTGAACAAATAAGGCGTCACTTCTGGCAAAGATGGCAGAAGGAATACTTGTCAGAGCTTCAAAAAAGGACAAAATGGCGTAAAGGCAACTCTCAGCTCAACATAGGTGACATGGTGCTCCTAGCTGATGACAATAGCCCCCCACTAAGCTGGCGTCTAGGACGAGTTCTTCAGCTATTTCCTGGACCTGATGGAGTTTCAAGAGTTGCAGAGATCAAAACTTCACGAGGCTGCGTGCGACGCCCTTTTACCCGTCTCTGCCCGCTGCCAACTGCTGCAGAACTGAAGGGTTGAAAAACAAGTTTTCAACGGCCGGAAATATGTTGCGGCGAAGCGCATCGCGGTTAGCACATAGCATTCAAACGTCGATAGGTCCAAGTAATATAATTATTTTAGTAGGCGTTTAATTGTTAGAACACTTTTTTTCATTTGTCATGTCAGTCTACCGACCACTCACTTACTGTACGCACGATACTTTTTAATAAACTAATTCATTGTAATTGGACTTTAAACCCTCTGTTGCGCAGTTGTGGTTTTGTGGGTTGACGTCGTCTTAACAGTGCATAAACATTCCTGTGAAGGAGTAGTAGTGCTTAAGTTCATATTATTTACAGGTCCCGGGGTGAAGATAGCTGCTGATGCTGCAGGGCCTTCTATCAGCATCTTGTTGATAGCAGGAGACTCATTGACAGGAGTATCCATACCACATTTGTCAGTTACTGGGGATACTGCAACGTTTTGTGTAGGAGACGAAGTTATTAGGGTTGCTCTGTTCTTGTCATGCATCGATAGCCTTTTCTTCTTTCTATTTGATAGAGTTTTCGATAAATCAGAGCAATCCATTTTTTTATAAACTTCTATAACTTTTAAATACTTAGCTAATTCGCTTTTTAGAATGCTTATTTCTCTATGTAGGTTATCTATTTCATTAGTCGCAGTTACAAGGTTTTTCGTTATTGTCTCAACCTTATATCGCAAGTCTTCACAAGAGGATTTGTGCGTATTAATAGAGGTGTCCGGCAAACTTAACATTGTTGAGTCAAATATCGTTGTGTCAGATATTTCGTGGAATGATATAGATCGCCTCATGCGTTGGAACGTTACATTCTGCTTCTCAATATTATCCATTTTTATTAATTATTGTGTTACTACCACTCAAACAAGTTTTTTTTTTATTTCAAACATAACAACATATTTATAACTAAATTAAATTACTAAATAACTAACTAACTACCTATACAAATTAATATAAAAAATACTCAGGCGTCGAAGTACTCGTCCGCATCGCTGTCATCTGGAAAAGTGCCCAGAAGACTGGCAGCATTGCCACGCTGAATGGCAATGCTAATTCTTTGTCCAAAGAACAACCCAGCCCTCTGGTCACGTGAAGTGTCGACTAGTCGGTGAGAAATTTGTTTAAAAATTAGATGCGCACTCGGGCCCCATGACCCGAGCGTTTCGACCCCAAACGGCTCAAAACTGTAGTTACCCATAAGGTTACAGTATTTGCGCCGCTTGAGGGTCTCAGCAGCCGCAGCAGCAGCGCCAGCACAGTTTGCCGTGCTAGGAACATGAGACACAACAGGTTGCGTCCCACACCAGAGGCCTACCCACCTTCCAAGACAACAACGTCATACCGTCTGGTCTCTTTCCATCGTCACGTACCAAGCCGTTTGGTTCTAAAACCGCAGGTACGCCGGCGGTGACAAGGGCTCGACGAATAATATCGTTGATGCTAGCGTGCCGTGCTATGCGACCTGCGCTCCTGTAACAGGACAGGCCATGGTGCCCAAGACTGTCGACAGCTTCACCGCAGTGACACCGATGCGGAGCAACACAAGGTGCACCCAAGCGGAGACATGTAGCGAGCCGAAACGAAGAGTCATCCATCGATGTGCCTATGATGGATGACGGGAGCGCCTGAAGCTACAAGCCTGACTCCCATTCTCCCACAGCCAGCAGACGGGCACGCTCAACAGTATTAGGTGACGTGTTAATCAGTGTATTCCGTATAATACTGCAGAGCTGCACGTCCCACCGTCTCTGGGAGGACGGGTTGTCGGGGAAAACCGTATTGGGACAAGCCAATTTCCAAGCGTTCAACGCATCGGTCAAACACGGTACTTCAAAATCGACCAGTGAAGAAGATAAAATATTCCTGGTTAATTTATCAGTACTGTGGACCGAGGAGAGGAAGGCCGGTAAACTTATACTTGAAATTTTGCGGACGCCGAGACCACCTAGGCGAATGGGAAGTGTGGCTTGCTGCCACACTCGGTCGTCCAGGGCCACATTTAGGATCGAAGTTAGTGTGTTTCTAATAACTTGGTCTACTTTTTCTAAAAGTTGTGGATGTTTCCACAGATGGGAGGAGCGAAGATTATATGTAAATTTTGGTCCAAAATAGCAGTATCGAATGAGTGTGAAGGCCGAATGAATGTTAATTTTGAAAAGTCTGTCCGAGACATCATTGAATTTTTATATTTTTTCTTCAACGAACGTTGGAAAGGATTCGTCAAAAATTGGGGACCCTAGGAGGTGAAGAGAGTCTCTTTCCGTAATTTTGATATTTGGTGCTACGGTACAAAATTTTGCTAAGGTAATCTGTCTGTCAGTGGTTTCGGGAAGATAAATTTCACATTTTGAAAAGTTAAGGTCTAGGCCAATAACACTGAATTTTTCTTTAAAAAAGTTAAGTCTTTTATGACTGTGTCTACATCACCTCCTAGGGTTCCGACATCCAAATACCATACGTTGAATTTTGAACTTAGCTGTCGAATGATTGGATTTATTGCCAAACTAAAAATGACTGGCCCAAGAGGATCACCCTGTTGGCAACCAACAGCTGATTTCAAAAGGTTGTCTTTATAAAGTAATTTAGAGGGGTACCTGTAACATTGATATAGAAAACTGTAAATTTTGGGTATTTCTTTTTGATCTTCTGCCAACAAGGTGTCCCTGTTTACGGAATTGAAGGCATTCTTAATGCCAACCTTAAGGATGACCTCACCTTTAGCACTATTGAGGAAAGTGGATAATGCATGTACCGCAGCCTCACAGCCCCCATTAGACCCAAAGCCCAGCTGTAGGGGCTGGAATTTGCTGGCCAGTGTTTCGCTGTAAAAAGCACAGCAAATTTTGACTGCGATACGACGGTAAGTGGACCCTACGGCAATGGGACGAATGCCGCCATCCTTCTTGCGCAGGGCACATAGATTTGCACCGTATAAAATATCAATGACGGCTTCGTTCACATTGCCGGAGAGCATGAGATTGATGAGGGCCGTCAGCTCCTTCAAAAGGGTCTCACCAGCCTCCCCGGCGCCTGAACACATTAAGTCCTTGAGATGTTGAGGTGTCAGGCCGTCGAGGCCGCCGGCGGAGCCACTTCGAAAGGAGTACACAGCCGCGCATACTTTTTGAGCTGTAATTTCAAGAGAGTTAGATTCCGAATGGGGTGGGTCAGGGAAGGAGAGGTCATCTGCCGGGGCGGGGTGTTTGCTCTCCAGAGCTGTAAGTGTCTCTGGAGAGTACGGCGCAACCACATCGCTGCTAAAGATGATCCTAGCCGTACCTTTGATATCACCCTCGCCTAGTTTAGACTCCACGTGGTGCAATAAGCCTCTTTGGGGGAGGGGCGCTGTTAATTTAGGGTCGAAATTTAGGGCCGAAATGTTACAATTATCTTTGATTTGTGCTGTTAACGTTTTTTTATTTGCCAATTTTTTTTGCACATGTAGAATTCTAAACGGGAAGGTGAGTAATTGCTCCCAAGCACTTATAGAGTTCTCTCGGATGGCCAGGCGGATACTACGCGCTAAACAGGAAGCCACGGATGGTCTCGCACCACGAGGAACTCTCTTTAAAACTGGAGTTGACGTTTTACTTGTTGCAAGGGTTTTCCAAAAGGGTTGAGCGGGTGAATCAGGTGTTAGGGAAACTTACTTACTTACTTACTCAAACAATATATTGTGTTACTAAGTTCAGAATGGAATGCGGAGAATTGTGTGACGAGAAAGTTAATAAAACACAAAAAGTGTATACTCGTATGTAAGTCAGGACGGAACTGTAATTCAGGTTTTTGTATAAACCTACTTCAGGCACCAGTCTCTCACAAAATTAGCTACTCGTTTGTGCAGTACTATCATTATAATATTAGTATTAAGTACATAACTTGTGAAGAGAAAATAAACGTTAAATAATAAGAATATCGTCGTCGTCGTAGCCACGGCGCCAACTTGCAGTTACGGAGTGTGTTGAAATAAATGGTAGTTTTTAGGCGTTCGTTAAGAAACTCACAATTGAATATGTAGATAATTTTACCGCAACCGTCAGTTTTATTGAATTCTCACATACACACTTTATTCCGTAATTAACAAATTGTTCCACTTATAGTTAACGATATTTTCACTGCACCTGTATTATAAAAACGTTACTTGTTCGTATTATTAGATGTAAACATCTGCTGTGACACTTAATTAAAAAGTATAATATTAATTTTTAGTAGTAAGTAGTATTTGCACTATACTTCCAAGTCAAACTCAGTTAAGTACTTGTTATTTACACTATGATAATTACATTTCAAAAGATATTTCATGTATAGATGCGATTTTAATATTTTTTAAGATATAAATACTCAGAGACGATGTTGCGCGTGGCACTAGCGCCATATATCATAGAAAAACAAGAATAAATATATGGATGTATTAGGATTAATATATTGGAGAAAAATGAGTCCAACGAATCAACGCTTAGATGATTACCAATATTGTCAGTGATCAAGCGCGAAGTGAGACAGAAACATTCATCAAACAACGATACATAATGCTTTCAGAAAGAGTTTCCCTTCTATCCAATCATAATCTATGCAGATCATAGATTATGATTGGAACTCAACTTATAAAGTAAGTTTTAGTTACACTGTGACTTCGCAGTCTTAGTTTTTAGTTATAAGCAGTTTGTTTAGGCAGTCTGCAAGTTCGGTATTTTCGGCCAAACTTGAATATAAATGATAGCATTAGCAACTGCGAATATAAGCTTGATTTTTTTTCAGTTATCTTCGAAGGGTAAGCAAGACTAGGTCCATTATTGAAGGTTGAGGTAGGTTTAGGATGAAGTCTTACCTCTTCTGTGTTTAAAATGACAAATAATGGAAGTAACACAATAAGCAGGTACGTCAAGGGGATTGGAAGCAGCGTATTTTTGTCAGTAAAAACTACAAAACTCATAATACCTTAACAAAGATGACTAATTGATGCGTTGCATATTTCTTTTCAATATTCAATATCTTTCACAAAATATAACCAAATCTGGAAAATATAGGCCAAATAGTGACCCAGGAGTTTGACCGGCTTGCTGTCCAGCAAGTCCCTCGTTTTGAGCGCGTTGTGCGAAGGTGCGTTGTCGTGATAATTGAAAAGTATGATATTTTTCTTTTTCGTGAACGTTATACTATGACACTTAGGCAAGCTAAGGTACAGTTTATTATAAGAGCAATAGTCTGAGAAACGATCAAGATCATGTTGAAATTCAACACAGTCTTGTTCATTTGAAATTTGTTTAAAAACTTTTAAATCGTCAGCGTATAAGAGAAATTTTGAATTTTGAAAGCAATATTTTATGTCATTTATGAACAGTATAAACAATAGAGGTCCTAAAATTGAGCCTTGAGGGACTCCTGATGTAACCTGAATACAGCTAGACTCGAAGCCGTAGATCACAACCTTTTGTGTCCTATTGGTTATATAGGAGACAAACCAACGCAGGAGATCCCCTCTGATACCATTGTACGCAATTTTATTGAGTAACAATCTATGATCCACTTTATCGAATGCCTTTTGAAAATCGGTGTATACCGCGTCTGTCTGTTGTCTGTTATCCATATTTTCAAAAAGCTGTGTTGTGAATATTAAAAGATTGCTTATGCAAGACCTATCTGTGACGAAGCCATGTTGCTCCTTTATTAGAATATGACGAATAATTGGGTAAATCTCAGCATGGACAAGCCTTTCAAAGAGTTTAGATAATGCTGATAATATGGAAATTGGACGATACACATCTACATTCTTTCTAGACCCACTTTTGTGTACTGGTACGATGTTTGCACGTTTCCATACGTCCGGAAAGACTCCACATGAAATACATTTGTTAAATAGTATGAAAATAGGATAGCATACTGTACTGTAAGTGTTTTGTAGAAATAACGCAGGAATACCGTCCGGACCAGGTCCTTTAGTCGAATCCAGCATTTTTAGTTCTCTACGAATACTTTCTAAGGGGAAGTATAAATTAGATAGGTTAACATCGTGATCAGCATTTGTAGATGGAGGTACCCAGGAATCAGAATTAAATGTTGAGGGTTCATACACAGAATGGAAAAAGGAAGAGAATAAATTACACGCTCCAATTGGATCACTAGCTATATTATGTTTGTAGTGTACCGTGCTAGGAATTCTATTTGCAGTTTTACGGTTGGAGATGTATGACCAGAAAGCCTTGATATTGGCGGCAATATTATCTTCAACTGCCATCATGTATCTTTTATAGCATCTATCAGTTTACTTTTTGAACCTTGTTGTAATAGTGGAAAACTTTTCATAGTCACTTATATTGCCGCGCTTCTTCCACTTTACCCAAGCATAAGTTTTATTTTTGAAGGTACGGATGAGTGAACGTGTGAACCAGATGGGAAAATTATAATTCCTCTGCTTGCACGTGGGTGTGTGTGACCTAATTATTTCGAAAAAAAAATCGTAGAAAGCAGACACAGCTTCCTCAGGTAACAACCCTTCAAGTAAACCACTCCAGTCAACATTACTAATATCTTTATTAATCTCGCAGTAGTCAGCTTTGTAATAATTGAGTGGATTCGGAATTATGCATTTCGATATACTTGGTGTACGTATAAATGGTACGTGGACGCAAAAGGCTGGATGATAAGTATCGACGGGCAAGAGAGGTACATTAGAAATAAGTGTAACAGAATGTGCATTACTGAAAAACAAATCTAATATACGACCGTTACAATTGGTTAAATGATAATATTGTTTAGTATTTAGTTGCGAGCACATGTTTAAGAGTTGACGAGTTGCATTAGAGGAAGTACTTGTAGCACATTCCATGAAAGAAGTTTTTTTTAACCCAGTTAAGTTGCGGCATGTTGAAGTCGCCTGTTAAAATAACATTGTCCACACGAGAATCATCAAACAGAGCCGAGAGAGAACTAAGAAACTGTATGTATATTTCTTCCTTCATGTTCGGCGCTATGTAAGTAGCACATATTAAATTATAGTTATCACGACAGGAAGGGATTTTAATAATTTTATACTCAGGTAAAGCTGAAGGGGGCGATAAAGTGAGACAAGACGGTCTTAATTCGCGAGAGACAGCTTTATGGACACCACCACCGTCTTTTTTTTGAGTAACAATACGATCACGATCACATCTAAATACAAGGTAACGTTGGTCAATAAATTCGTTATCTGAGATATCAGGTGTCAGCCAGGTGTCAGTGAAAACAATAATGTCGTAAGCATTCGCCAAAATATTCAAATACAATGTGTTCAGCTTTGTCCTGATCCCTCGACAGTTTTGGTAGTATATAGACACATGATTAACCGCCATTAATTAAATGAGTCAAATCAATAGTGGTAAATAAGAGCGATATTGGTAAGATTATAAAACAACGAAACCCTATGAACAGATCAATCAAAAGCGTTACATACAATAAGGCGCCTATAGAGGCGATAAAGGCATAGATATAATTATAGAAATAAAGCAACAATTTATGGGTCTGCAGTAGCACCATAATACAATTAGCAGACAATTTTTTTTTAGCATTGGACACATAGTTTGATAAAAGTGATACTTTTACGTAATTACGTATGAGACCAATAAAATAAAGATAATTTGAACCTGCAGAAGACAGCATATTTAGATTAATGATAAGAACAGAAAATGCTCCCGTGTTAAAAGCACTTAATGTGCTATTTAGTGGAAGTTTAATTATCAGCGATATTCCCGGAATGGCTTTTTGGAGTGATTTTGCTACATATATCGGCTTCCGTACGAATAGCAAAAGTGGCCGAGTCATCCGCTTCTTTGACCAAGACGGTCGCATTTCTAATCTATACATATTTAAATTTATTAGCTTTGGCTGCTTCACGAATTTTGCGAAACAAATCTTTATTTCGAAGTGTTAAATGCTCATTTACGTAGATACGACATGATGCTCCGGAGACGCCAATGCGGTCGGATGTCAGCCCCTTGGATAATCGGTACGCACTTAGTAGATTATCACGAAGCAGGCGAGAAGCAAACTTCACTATGATGTTCTTAGGGCGATTATGCGCGTGTGCATGGGGAACACGGTGAATCGCAACTACGTCATTTTTTGCTATCGATATATTAATTGCTGACGCAATTGACTCCAGCACAGAAATCAGGTTTTCACCTCGTTTCCGTTGTTCCCGGCTCAGATCCATTTTTTGAGACACGATGATTTAAAATAGTTCGCAAACATAACTGGCCAGTCTCTCATATATAAAACTTTTCGGCAAAACTTTCTGAGTAGCCTAGTATGAGTATGAGGAATAGGGTGTAAAGTTCACATCATCAGGCACCAGTTAGCACCTACGGCTTCAAATGATATGAAGCCGTGGGTGCTAGCTGGATGTGTGACTCGCCCCTCAAAAGCTCAAAAAGGTGATGACGATGACGTCAGCCTGAAATAGTTGCACGAAGGCTGCGCTACATCCATGTTCAAGGTCACCAGTATAGATGTATGAGAAACAGGTTGTAAAGTTCCAGTGAGTGATTCATAGTTCGTATTCGTGGTGATGTACTCGTAGATGGCGCCACAAATTTATGGAGAAAACCGCATTAAAATTTATGTAATTAGAAAGATCAAAGCGGTCACACACATAAGACAGAAATAAAGAGCAACTTTGCTTAATAAAGATGTAGATCAATATGTCATTCAAATAATCAATGCATAATCGATTTAAACCAACGACGCGCTACGGTTCTACCGCAGATAGCCAATCATTTAGTCCCTTTCTGCTCATAACCTCACCTCTTTGCAATCCAGCTCATATCCTCGCTTCATAGCTTCAAACTACTGAAATAGCTCAATTCAAGCCAAAATTTGATTACTGAGAATCGCATTAGAATTCGTAGTGGTTCAACACTATAAATTCAAATGCGATTAAGCGTAGTCGACGTAATTATTATTCTATGCGTTTCTGATAGAGCATGAATAATGTGCATTTATGTCACTGCATTTCACGGTTATAAGTGTGTTTGATAAATGAATTAGAATGGTTTGCCTTTCGTTTTTTTGTTTGAGTTTTTTGTAGAAATACGTAATTTAACCTGGGTAGGTATTTAACGTCCATTAATTTAAGTAGTGGGAGTGATAGGAGGGTTTTAAACCCCCCCCCCCCTGTGAAGAAATGTTGCGGGATGACGCGGTCTTTTCGGAAACCGTTATTTCTTTCTCGTAAACCTTTTATCTCCACAACATAAAACTTCACGTTGAGGCTTCTAATAATACGATCCTTTAAAAAAATGGATCCCGCCTCAATGGATGTTAAGTGAAATTTTAAAGTGACCTGCCTGTTACTAAATAGTGAAATTATAAGCCTAATCGCGAATCTTTCCAGTTCAAAGTCAAGGTGAAATCATTTGCTTCAAATAGGCACAAAAATACACTTTCGATCGACATAATTTACAAAAATTATAATTGATTCTAGTCGCCACTTCCAAAAGATAGTTTCATATGCAGAAGAATGGGCAAGAAACTCCACCGTTATTCTTTAATAATGTTACTAATACTTTATACATAATGTAGGAAATAAAAACGAAGAGGTTTCGCCAAACAACGTATAATTTTGTAATTAAAATAAAAAAATACACCGAAAATGTATAAGGTACAAGGTGAAAAAGAAAATAACACTTTACAGAAACAAATGAAATGCAGTTATGAACTATTTCTAGATAAACCAAGTAAAACTAAGCAGCAGATTGTTTTTGTCGCAAGTTATTTAGATAGATAAACATATTAAAATAAAACAATTGCAATCGTTTAAATAAGCAGGCAAAATACTGTCCCTTTACGGTATGACTCACCAAGTCGAACCGTGGGTCAGCGCATCGTAAAATTTAAGAAAGATATTAACCTTAAAACGATTGATATCTAGAGACACAATAATAATAAGGTAGACTGTGAGAATACGAGAATCCGGTGTTGTCGAATTCGGTGTTTGGTCTTGTAGGTTGGCACACGCTGTATAAGCGTGAGCCGAGAGAGACCAGCACTGCTAAAACGGCTTTAGAATGGGTCACGAGGTGTCTACGACGTTGCAGCCTGTCGGGTGAGCCGAAATTCGGCTTGGATTAACAGACGCCGTTAATCTATAAATAAAATATCACCAAAGATTTAGACGAAAAATACAAGCAGAATCTTAGATAGAGCGAGCAAGAATCAATAGAGCGATCAAACAAAACAAGAATGAGGAAATCGACAAAATACGTATCTGTCTTTGAAAACAATATTAAAAACTCACTGAATTACATCGATAGAGGATAGAAGTGATACAAATATACACTGTTTAATAAAAAAAAAACATCATTGATGGAAGGAAATTCTGCAACGAAACGTCAGTGAGAGCTTATTTAAATGATTGGTCTCGCTGCGCTCGACAAGGTACCACTGCCGTACTTGTCAAATGTGGCAACAAATACTACGCCGAAGTCAGCGTACCCGAGCCAGTCACACTGCAAGCACTGCACTGTCTGTGAGGTGCAGGTGCCGAATTTTTTATTTAACATATGGGATCACATACCATCTGTAAGTATCGTATAATTTCGAAATTTCAACATAAAATAACATGAACCCTAAACGACATTCACAACGACATTCGTTGCCGCATATACAAAAGTCAAGTTCCCCGTGGTTGACATTTTATTTATTGTTTTTGTATTATATTAAATATCCTATTTCATTTATCTAACCCAGTTTTTGTATACTAACCTAGTTCTATAAATTATTTACTGTTTATATTTGTAATCTATACACATAAAGTGTTAAAACGTTAGCTGACACTATTTCAAGGGGTGGTTCTACTTATTAAACTGAACAACTTTTCCCAAGTAATCATTGAAATATACATACATTTCTTTTTTCTAAAGAAGAAACCTGCGCCTAACATTTACACAAATATTCTTATAAATTCGCTTTTAATTTATTGTTCATTTTTAAGTATTTTCTGAGCTTTTTTAAAACTTAACTAATAGGCCACCGCTTAAAATAATTTTCCCACTAACTCGGGTAACTGTTGAGTTGATGCTGGTAACACAATTCTTCACGTACACTAGTTCTTAATGTCAACTGACAAATGTCAAGTGACCATGCCTCACACACTTCAATAATGAGTTAACGCATTCAAGGAGCTATTGTTCATAGAGAGTGCGATATCTAGTCGAGCGCAGCGATACCAATCATTTATCTAAGAGTGAGAGATGAAAATGACATGTTTTCGACAAAATCGAATTTTAAAATGCAAAAAACAATTATGTCGGCCAATCTGCCCAAACAGGTAGCAATATAAATAAGGGTTGATTGAATCGGATAACGCTACACTATGCATCAATTATTTTATTATATGTGAAGACATTGCACGTAAAATAAAATACCACAATAGGTAAAAAGAATTAAATTCAAAACAACGACAGGTAAATTAATTATGTGATAGTAACACGGTGCTTACACAAATATTATCAAAGAAGATATTTTCAAAAAAAATTACAAGTAATAATTCCCTATTAGTAGTAAAAAATTGTTCCCTAGTAATAATTAAAAGTATATATTATTGTTGCCTTGACCACGTATACACCTAAATTACTCTCGCCTGATTCCTTTTTCTTATGTTAAGATCGGCTTCAGTAATAATTTCTTTATAAGAAAGTGGGCGAGAAACAGCTGTTTATTTTTAGTCAGAGCAGAACAATAATTTACTAACAAAGAAAAAGTATTGTACACTGTTCATTTTTAAACATAAATGTCTGCTTGCAAGTCTACTGAGTCTATTAAAATCCTCTGTTTAACTAGATACAAGGAAAAATCCAAGTTTAAAAATCATCAAGTGTAGGATCTGGCGCTCACATCGAGCGACACGGCTAGCCGCACTGACTACTGTAACGCGTTACAAAAACTACAAACATTTCAAACAAACGTTACAAGTCGTTCTCCGCCTTTATTACACATCACTGTCATTTATTATCTCAGCGCACGCGAATCCTATGAATATAAAACGATACAACACTGAACATAATACCTTACGTAGGTTATCCGTTTCAGTGGCGGTAACGTAGCGCCGGCAGACATCTTTTATTAATGTGAACGAAACCTCTTTTGTTGGAGGCAGCGGAATGTCGTTTTACAGCCTGCTTCGTATTTCATTTTGGTTCTAAAATGCAGGTTTAATATTTTTTTCGGATTATCTTTTAATTGACTTCAAAGTATTGAAATTTAAAATGTTTTATTTCATAAAGGCGCGATATTCCGATTATATTATTTGCTGTAACTGTAAAACTTCAGATTCCGAACTAAAGTACAAGAGCGAAAACCATAACGATGTTTCTGCATATCATGATTTAACCAGGTTTCCAAAACCAAACAGATTTAACGCCAACCACTCCCTCTCATTGCAAAAATCTTCAATGTCGAAGTTGTCTGGATGTCCCATTAAAACTTTGTCAAGCTCCATCGGCGAGCTTCCAGTTAAACAAATAAATTAATATCGCTAAGGGGCTGATTTCACCATTTAAATTAAACGTGATCAAAACATAAACTTGGTTTAAGAGCTGTCAGTGTCATTATTTTCTGTGGAACATTGACACTGACAGCTCTTGAACCTAGTTTATGTGTTGATCGCGTTCAGTTTCATTGGTGAAATCCGCCCTAAAGCAGTAAATACAAAGACTACAGCAGAAATGGAATATACGTTCTTCAAGATATTACTATAAAAAAAACAACGATTATAATTTATTAAACGACTATCTGTGCCCGCGACTTCGTTCGCGTGCAAGTCGGAAAACGATAATGTGACGCTTCGAGAAGGTGGATGTAGGTACCACTCCTGCATTGAAAAGGAAGAGTTTTCTGATTTTTCCTGATGAGAAGCGCTACCTAGGGTTCTTTCCACAGTCCTTTCGAATGCAGTCAGTCTTCAGGGTTAACAATGTCAACAAATTATAATGTCAATGCATCGAAGTGTCACTTTAATTTTCGAGAATAAATAAAAATCAAGGCACCTGCCGTAGATACTCAATAAATCGACTGCCCGTCTGTGCTGAAGCGATGTGTCACATCAATTTCAATTTAGTTCAAAAACATAGTATTAATGAACGAATAAGTATCACTCTTCTGCGGATGATCTTAACAACGCGATTTAGAAAATGACGACATTAGCTCAACGCTATCTATCGATTACTTACACCACTGTAAGACTCGAGCTGCACATAATTATTTTTTTAATTAAACTGAACCCATTTCGATTTAAATAAAAATGTTATTATATAGACTGAAAAACGATTAAGTATCTAGTATTGCATTCTATAACATTTAGAAGTTCAGAACACCACAACAACTGTTATTATCTTACATTATTACCACTTTTTGTTTGAAATTCTTTTAGCGTCACCAATGTAAAGCGATTTAATAACATTATAATCACTAACATTAATTTTTAAATAACACAGTGACTTTTATGACGTGTTGCACACATGTTGGCGATTTGGCGTAAATAGATGTCATTACGTGTATGTGTAATGCAAAGTTATTCATGAACACTCTAAATTGCTCTCTTTTGTTAGACCGAAGCGATTGCGATGAAACAAAAACTAATAATTACGTGATAATTGATCAAATTAACCTCTCACATCCAAACAGATAAACGGACAAAAATTCAAAAAATGATAGAATTGGCATCTGTTGGGTAACCTTTAACACCCCAACTGTTGTTTTTGTTTTCAATGTACAGAGACGCCTCGTCTACAGATTTATTTTAAGAATGGAAGATATAGATACATATAGATATAGACATAGAATAGATATATAGATATAGATTACAGGCCGGCCGTCGAGAGAATGTGTTCGTGTTAAGGCGACAATTGTAGTAGCTAATAAAAAAACACTGAAGAGGCTGACAACAGCGTAAGCGCGGTCACTGTCAAACAGCATAGAAATTAAAGAGAAACGCGATGACACTAAACTTGTAATTTATTTGCAAAATATAAAGCAATTATCTATTTACATTAATAAAAATCTATTGACCGGACAAAAATAAATAAACACTGTTACCTTAATATGTTGCTTTTAGAATAATTAGCCATCCTGCAAGAGATGTTATATGAACACCACATTTCAGCCTTGAGTAGTTAGTTTGTGATCCCCAAAGATTCTAGTTTCTCTTTATTCAATACTATATAACAATCACTACTTTTAACATTCGATAAAGCAAAACCTCTCGCATTTAGTTTTTCAAACTTGCAAAACACGTATTCGTTTGTTTGAAACTGTCGGGTGTCAGGAACGCATCCTCATAAATATCGAACAAACTATAAGTAGTACCTACCTACTGTATTTAATTCCACATAAATACAATCTAACCAAAGGGTATCCCATTACCCAGTCACTGGGCTGTGAGACCAAATATGAAGTCGCTACATCTTTCTTCATAATCATCACCATGTCGATTTTGTAAAAATCTCAACGTGAAGACTTGCGTGGAGTGAACTGTCAGTATCATCCCGTCTTAGTCAATCTCTAGCATCAGTGGCGCTCACATCACCTGAGTTTTCACGGTGAGATGGTTACCGAATAGCACTACTGTTAAGACTTATGATTTTTAGAATTAAAAATATTGATATAGACGAGGTGTGAGAATACCATAAAAAAAATACATGAGGCTTTCAAACAAAAAATACAGATAGTACACGTGTACTCCACATAATAATTATCATCTTAAACAAAAACAAACAATTGAAAGCCAAAGTAATAAGCCGAACTTCAACTTTACCAGAAATTCGAAAAAGCTTAATGATTAAATGTCTAATATAATAAAGTCATAAGCTTCGTACGCGAAGGAAGGCTGTAACATTTTAAAATTAGCCTTCAGCGAAACAAGTTTATGTGAAATTGACGTAAACATGGTTATATTAGAAAGCGTCGGATCTCGGTGGTGTTCATAATTCCCTTGATTACGTGGAAATTGCGGAGCTTAGCGATCGACAAATGTGAAAGTGGAGAGTATATAAATTAAATAATAACAGACCTGGTTTGGTTTTTTATTCTTGATTTTGATTTTGATTCTGAATAGGAAAATACGAACATAATGCAGTGTTTCTCATCCCCGCTAGCAAATAGCATGATAATTTATAGCTTACAGACTGACCAGACCTAAAGAAAATATCTAGATACAAAATGTAATCAGAATTCATACGGTAGTATTTGACTGATGCTGGAACATACATTCAGACAAACAAACAAAAATCTAAAAACTGTATTTCCGGCATCAAAATCATCCCAGACCTCGTAGAAATTACTTTTTTTTCAAAATAATTTAATGTACAGTTTTGACTTCGCTACGATTTTATACTCGTAGTTAAATATGTATTATATTCATCGATCACTAATAAAGAACTAGATACACAATCAGCGACAAAAAGTGTCCTCACCAAACGCGCACCCATTTGAACATTCGGGTGCGCTTTTAATCTAGTGGAATTCGAACGCTCGAACGGTAAACACGCCTCATTGCTCGTATAAAAACTGTAAAAATAACACATCTAGAACGCTAAAAAAGGATGGAGTTTTATATTTTCGGTAAGTATTAATATTATCATTGTATTATTGTTATCATTTTATTGTAAATATTGATATTTTGTCAAGAAATCATCGTAAAACATTTTTTAAAAATTAAATCCTAATAAACAGCACGAGATATAAAGCATCTTAATTGTAAAGACTCTTAGTTAACGTATTTACTCGTACTATCGCATGCCCACTTAAATTGTTCGGGTTACGTGCGTTGACTCTGTTCCATTGTTGGAGACGCTATTGTTTATTTTTTTATTTTATTATTAAAGAATGATTGTTTTGTTTTTTGTATTATGAGACTTCTTTACTGCTTCTATAAATATTATAGTATTATTTCATAGATTTTTATTTTTGTCTTTTTTGCTTTCCACGAGAACCAGTGAGGTGTGGAGAATGGATATCAGTATTAAAGCCGACCCAAGGAAGCGTTGTATGTTCGAGGATTTTTTTAGAAAGTGATGACGAGTGATGGTGAGTGTGACTACGAAAAAAATTACAAGGCTGTACAATACACGGAAAACATAAAAATCTATCGAAAAGACGATTATATAATAAACTCATTTCATTTCATGAAAAATAATAACATAGGTTAATTACCTATGTAAGTCAGTTGTAGCTGTATTTTTTTTTAAATCTGAATATTACGTCAACAATTTCTTTTTGATTTTACAAGAACTTTCGGTACCTACTTTTTATATTACATATGTAACTATTGAATTTTGATATAAGTTGTTTGTCAAGCAATACCTTTATTATTTTATCACAAATTAAAGAAAAAATAAATAATATAATTTTTAGTTTAATTATTAATTTAATGTGGTGCCCTATCCAAAACCATCAATCAATCAATCAACTTTATTTTTTCTCACCACTATATACATAAATTATTTTACATTGGTCAGATTCGAGAAAGATACATAATTCTGGTAAGTATATATATATATATTGTGGGAGACTGGTGCCTAAGCTAGGCTCGTGGCCTGTGTTTCAGGACACCAGGATCCCACCCCTTTACATTTTCTTTTTATAAGTTATGTACTAAGCGCCATACGTATATGTACAAAACCATATTTACTTTTCATGTAAATTATAATCAATAACACTTATGCAACATAGACTAAGATATGCTTTATTACCTACACCAACTTTTTGATGCATTGACAAAAAAAAAACATTTACCATTACAAATTAAAAAAAAAAAAATGAACAGTTCAACTCCACTCACTCCTTGTCCTAGCGGCGACCCTCGGTCGTAAAGTTTTATTGCTTTCATTTGGCACATTGTATTTCCGACTTTGAAACATGCTTGTAAGGTTGAATTTGTTTTGATGTATGTTGACCAGCGAGTATCGCTCGTAAAAATTTATTGCTTTTTGTACATAGCTTTGTGAATACAACTTTGAGCGTAGCGTTTAAGGTTGAATTTCCATTACGTATATTTATTTCAACTAGAATTTCGTAAACTTAATTGGGGACAGTTTTAAGAGAACTTTTGCATGGGATTGTGTATCTAGTTTTTTATTAGTGATCGATGATTATATTGTATGTATAGATACAAAGTAAGCTTGTAGCTTACCACTAAATCGATTTGGATTATAGGAATTGTTTCTGCAAGTAGGAAGGACGCATCCGATAATTGGCTTGCCCCATTTCTAAGGTGTTTGGATTAGTCAAGAGAAACCAATTCAAGCGTCTGTACATAAGAAAGATCAAAACGAAGTGATGCAAAAAAAAATCATACAACAATATATATAGGTTTATGTAGATCTAGGGTTCTATCAGCCAATAAATTGTTAATTTTCCCATAAAAGCTTAAATTCCTAATAGTAATGGGTAAATGCAGCTTATATTAAACCCACATAAAGCTCAACATTTAGTACTGCATAAATATAAACAAATACACATTCCCATGCCTTTCCAGTCGGTTTTCTATGTGCCTGAGGGAATACTTCTTTAAAACATATGGTGCAAACTTCAGAGTTACATTGAGTAACATGTTTTCTTGTTATATAACCGAGATTGTGGCCTTTTTTTTTTTTTTTTGGGTCGGAAATCATCAAATGACTTCTCCCGCTCTGGGTGGAGCGGGAGGGCGTGTCAGACTTTTACGGACAAAAAACCCACCCGTGTTCCTTCAGTTGCCTGTGCCAGGGCCACGGTTTTCTCTGTGGAATAACCCGCGACCCTGAGGCGTCGGCCCTATGGGACCCCGTCATTTTGTGCTGACATCTCTTTGAGGCGCGCGTGGAACACAACGCGCCGTCGACCTGGGCCTGGTCCTTACCGGACGGCGAGCTACCCATGGCTCGCCGTCCGCAAGCCCGCGCCTACGGTGGCCGGGAATCTGCTTGCGATTCCCGACGCCCAGGGCGTCTCCTGCGGCGACTAGGGGCGTGAGGGCGCAAAGCTCTCTCCCTCACGCGCTCCGCCTCCTCCTTTGCGAGCATTACTGCTTCGCAGAAGGAGGTGAAGGCTTTTCATTACCTCTCGCTCCGTACCATGGCCTGGACCAGGGCCGGACGCGAGAGATCGGCGCCGCCAATCGCCTCCGCGAGGACACTGCGGTGCTCCGCCCAAGCTGGGCATACCTCCACCATATGCTCCACCGTGTCCTCCGGGCGATCCACACAATGGTGACACCCGGGCGTTTCCTCCCGCCTTATGCGAAACAGGAACCTCCCGAAACAACCGTGTCCGGTGAGGACCTGTGTCAGGCGGAAGGTGAGGACGCCGTGGCGCCTCTCCAACCACTCCTCAAAGAGGGGACTTACCGCCGCTATTGTGGCGTGCCCAGCACTGGGTTGCGACAATCGCACCCTCCATGTCGCCATGAGATCCGGCAATCGGCGGAATCCGGCAAGGAGGCTCGCCGCCTCGCATGAGACCGTGCGGTATCCCCGGACCAGCCGGATGGCCATGACCCTTTGGGACGCGTTCAACCTGCGGGCCGGTCGGCGCCTCAAAGAACGCGCCCACACCGGTGCCCCGTAAAGGGCCATGAACCGCACGACTCCCGCGTAGAGCCTCCGGCAGGAGGCGTTTGGACCCCCTAGATTGGGCAGGAGCCGCCTCAAGGCAGCCCCAGCCCGCTCCAGTCTGGGAGCCAAACGTCGGAAATGCTCCACGAAGTTCCACCGGCTGTCGAGGACGAGTCCCAGGTACTTCATCGTCGACTCGACACCGATGTGAACCCCTCCCGCCGTTATCTGGGAACCCGACAGTGGCGCGTTCCGAGGACCATGAAAACACATGGCCTCGGACTTGTGCAGGGCCACTTCGAGTCCCAACAACCGAGATTGTGGCCTGGATTTGCTTTTTGATTGTTAGTTTAAGGATTAGGAATCGTCTCACGTCAGTAGCTTTACGTAATCTAAGAAGGAGCCAGTCATGCGGTTGTTCGGGTGCGCCTATATTCATTTCAACTTGTCGTCTGGCCTTTCAACCATCTTTCTATCATGCCATACTATGTGAATATGTCGACAGACAGTACATAAAATTAAAAATGCTTTATTATTTTAATAAATTACGTCAATCGAAAACGAACGCGAATCACGCTAGACGAGAAGTTACAATGGGGACCTCATATAACATCTCTTGTGGGGCGACTAAGCTCAGCCGCTTATGCTGGTAGAAAGATAAGACAGTTAACAGGTGTAGAAACCATGCGTTCGGTCTATTTTAGCTACTTCCACAGCATTATATCATATGGCATTTTACTGTGGGGTCGAGCTGCTGACATTGAATCCATTTTTATTTTGCAAAACCGAGCTGTCAGAGCCATTTACCATCTAAGTCGCCGGGAATCTCTTAGGAAACTATTTATAAAGATTAATGACGGTACCTTGCCAGTTCGCTAATAAAAATATTATGTAAGTATGTAAGAAAAAAAAACATCGCTTTTTATTAAAATAAGTGGTAGACATAATTTAAACACTATAAGTAAAGATAAAATAGATCAGAAATGTTTCAGATTATCTAAAGTACACACATCTTTAATAGGGTAATGAGTTACATGTTACAAAATAACACCTTGTAACATATTGCAATTAAATGAATGAAATTTTAAAACTCACATTAAAACTACACTTTGTAAACAGCATATTATGTTCCCACTGCTGGGACACAGGCCTTCACTCTGTGCGAGAGGGCCGTAATCCACCACATGGGCCCAGTGCAGGTTGGTAGATGTCACAGACATGTCTTCGAATTTTTGGTTCTAAGAGATGCCGGTTTCCTCAAGATGTTTTCCTTCACCGTTCCTTTCCGTTGTTTTCACCTAGATAAAATGATTGGAAACATGCTGTTCCTGCTCCATAGAACAATCTGGAGGCTACACAAAATCAAACTGTTTGCTTATTTAATTGTATAATTTTTTAAGACGTTGATTTTACTTTCTGTGATTACTTTAACTCACACACAAAATCATTACTTGTTTAACTAACAAGTAAGTTTTAGGGAAATCATCAACTTTTACAATATTCGTAAATATGTGAGCATAGTATCTATCACATAATTCATTAACCTACAATTGCTTAATACATTTTCAAATTCTTTTTACCTATTATGGTATAGTAATTTTATTCTAGTTGCGTCCGTCACATAATTATAATGAAAACAATTAATGGGTAAATACAAATAATGTCAAAACATTTGAAAAGAGTAACTGTGGAGTTTCTTGCCCATTCTTCTCCATACTAGGTTTGGCAAGTGTTTTTTTTTTGTTGTAAATGTTGACGTTCAAAAGTGCCATTAATGTATGTGTGTCTTCTTCCAGCAATGAATAAGCCAGCAAGAGTTAGTACTTGTTTAGACCATATTTTTAATAAGTCAGATCTTAATCGACCGAGGCCTTGCTTAGAAAAGCAACTCGTGTAGTTATAGTAAGTATTTTTAAGCATAAATATAAAGTAAATACAACATGTCAGTACAGTCCAAATACACGTGTAATTTCTCATATAACAAATGAGGGGTTTGTATTCTGTTATTATTGAAGATTTCTATGCGAGGCATGGACGAAGGTTTCACGAAGTCTTAGAATAAACGATACTTAGGGTTCACACAGGTCAATAGCTGACGATTTGAGGACAATATAGACACCTCGTTTGCATTTTATCACAGCAAATTGACAGGAAAGTTGAGTCACTTTTAAAAGACGCCCAATTCAGCACTCGACTCCGTTGCTTTTACACAATTTTCCAGTTATTAATATTGTTCATAAGGATTGATGTTGTTGTCTATCGGGAAATGATTCACTGAAATCTCATTGGTCAATATTGATAGAGCGACTTATAGTTACTAGTTACTTCACTGTCTTCGAAGTTTGCTACTCAATTCAAATTGCATTCAGATGTAGTGACGAGTATCAGAGTGATGAGCCAAGTTGATCGTTTCTTCGAAGTGATGCTACTGCGATCGATCATTTGACTGTGGCTTTATTTAATAAGTTTAGGAGCTTACGAAAATACATAACTGAATATGTTTGTGCTGGAAGATGGTTGCTCATACCTGTTTAACGAAAACAAAGCCTTAGTCCTTGTGCGTTAGGTGCTTGGTGTATTTAAGACATTGTAACGGATAGGGCTTTGTAGGTAGACTGCGCAGGCCGTCTACTAATAGGTAGTGTAAAGAGATAAAAGAAACTAGATGGTTAAGTTTATAACATCTAATTACATACACTCGCGTGCAGCCTAATCGACTCAAACCCCAAGCGCGCATGCATGGCCGGTTTTCTCAAATATGGCATAACTGATATTATAAAATCGTATATCATTTTAAAGCTTATAATCTTATCTTTAAAATGAGACCTTAATAATGAATTCATGTCGGAACTGAGTACTGGCCAGTCAAGAGTCCGTATACCGACTTCGTCGAGGAACTGCCTCACGTGCAGTGTGACACCGGGCATTATCGTGCATTAACACGAAGTTATCCCCAACAAAGCCTGCATACGGAATAACATGGTCCCGTCACGTCGGTAAAACGAGGGCTGTTTTACCCTCTAGGGATATGCCAGCCCACATCATGCATGAACCACCCGCATAGGCGACTGTTTCACAGAAATAGCACTGTGCAAGACTCTTGCCATGCAGACACATTCTGCACTCATCAGTGCCGCCATTGGTCAATGCTCCACAGACGGTGTTCCCATGCAAATTGAAGTCGCACTTGCCGGTGGCCTGGGGCCAATTTCGGGTCTGTGGCAGGCCGTTTTGTGGTCAGGTTTGCTTCTTTCAAGCGTCTTCTGACTGTCCACTCACTGACAGCCACCTATCGCACTCACCTCAGCTCCTGCCGGACATAAACACCGGTAAGGTGGCGATTCCGCAGTACAGTCGAGACGATAAAACGATCGTCCCTCTCAGACTCTTTGGTGTGGTCTTCGAGTGATGGCACCAGTCTCCTGGAACCATCTATACACACTCGACACAGCAGACTGGCTCAAGTGCAGCTGACGAGCGACAGCTCGCTGACTGAGGCCTTATTGCAATAGAGCAACAACTTGGGCGGCTACAGTTCAGCGTCAGCGTCACAAGCGGATATGTTATTATATCAACTTCAGATAAGCGACTGAAAATGGATAAAAAAAAAAAATGAAGGGCATCTCGTAGTTGACCTTGAGAGGTCGTGACTACTTAACCGGACTATCCTGTGGCTGCCTTAAGCGGACTCAAAGCCAGGGGCGTACATTGCTAATCGAACGCTCGCTAAGGGCACCCCCTGTGGGGTACGGACCTCGGCTTAGGGCGTCGCTGACGGGAGGACAGCAAGATGGGACAGGCTGGATCTGGATTATATTATTATTAGTCGGGGAATTTAAAGCTACAGGCTCAGCTACGGCGCGGGCTGGCACTTCGTCGAGCAAGGGACGGGGAGGACAGTTACGTCGGAGTCTTCGCGAGGGACCTCGGAGGTGAGATCGGAATGTCGGTCTGTGTATAAGGAAATTTTAGTCTCAAGTGGTTTTATAGGCGCTCGCAACCTGCTACTCGTGCGTACCGTGGATAGCATGTTTTTTATGTACTTTCATTGGAACTTCAATATTAAAAAAAATGTCACACCAATTATCATGATTGAGGTTTCATTTAAAGCTAAAATTAAATAATAAAATATGATGAAATAGCTTTAATATGAAATAAATTATGACGCTTTTTTAATATCAGTTTCGCCATATTTGAGAAAACCGGCCATCTTTGCGCGCTTGGGGGTTGAGTCGATTAGGTTGCACGCGAGAGTAGAAATAAATAACAGAGTTAGGTTGCTGGTAAATGTCACAGTCTGTTCTAAGCACTCGCACACACATTAGGATAAAATAAAATATCATTGGCTGCACAGCTTGACTCTGCAAAGAAGGCCGAACAGGCCGTCGCTCAGTACAGCTTGCAGTTCCGTGCAGCTTGCAAAGATTTGGCCGTACGGCCGCAAGGAGCGTACGGTTCAACTATACAATTATTCAATTCTGAGCAACGTGTGTAGTCGTCCTGAACTCAGCATGGTCGTAGAACCTCAAGATCGGGGCACATAGTGTAATTACAGCGTGGTTTGGACAAGCCTCCGCTTGTATAGCGAGTAGCATGTGAACCGTCGAGTAATGACAGGCAACTAGGCGCTTTAGTGATGCGTTTTAGACAATTAGTATCTGTATTCTTACTAGACCAAATACTGTTGGGAAGCCACAACGTAACAACATCCTTAATTAACTCGTTAAATATTAAAATTGGCATGATTAAGTTAATTTATGAAGAATGAAATTATAATATAAGAAATGTTTTGTAAGCAATACTGTCTCACATAACCCCAGTTTATAGCAATTTTGTCTTTGACCGTTTTTGTGATATACATCGAGACACGTAAAACACGCAATATTTTAATTGCATGTTTCACGTGTGTCGCAGAATATATTTCAAAATTATGAAACCCGAAACCGAAATTCAGCCCATTTTTAAAGATCAGACTTCCTCAAGTATAAATTCAAGCACCACACTAAAATGAAACATGAACCTTAAAGCCCGATTACACAAGACTATTCGTACAAAAAGACTTTGACCCTAATTATACAGTACGGTGTACTTATGTACCCACAAATGAATTATACAAAGGAACCTTTCAGAGGGAATTCCTTTATCATCTTGTCTTACTTTAACGCCTAAGCTTCGTGTATGGATGATATTAGAGTGGTACACAAAAATGAGGTGTATCAGGGAATTTATACGTATTAATCTCGTAAATAACTGGTCTGTTTTGTTAAGGTTTTCGTAATGTTACCTTCCATCCCCAAAAGCCCTCAATCCTCCTCGGTTTGAGAGCTCTTGGGGATTTACAAACATGAATTTGTACGCTGTAGATGTAGACTTAACAGTGTAAAAATTACAGTAGGAGAATTTCACAAACTCGGTATTGATCTTAAATTCTAGACATTAAGTCTAAAGACAAATCCACCCGGATTAGGAGAGAAGAGTAAGCAATAAAAAGCCTCGTATTTCACGCTAGTAAAATCACGGATAGAAATCGTAAAAGGAAAAGCTTTCCACTAACTTGGAGAGCTCAGTGGCACATTCACATAATTCCAAAATTGCGTCCATAAAAAGCAAAGAGGATGTTAATCTCCTTAATATTCGCTATAAATAATAGTGAACATTCGCGAAACAATCTCTGAACACGTATAAACGTGGTACTGCCACCACACAATCACGGAATAGTATAAAGGGTCAGTGACATCGAAGAAACGAGTTTTTTCGTTGGAAGAATAGTATAATAAACTGACAGATTTAATAGACAAAATGACAGATTTATTTCATTCATCTGTCATTTTGTCTATTAAATCTGTCAGTTTGACTATTCTTCCGGTGACAAAAGTTTTACTTACTACGCGTGCTGCGAAGCAAACCCAGGACCGCTTAGCAGTAACACTTGCGACCACTAGACCAACGCTTTCACTCATTGTATGGGGCCGACAGTTTTTACTATTATACTGTGGCACAATGTTGGGCCATTCGTCTCCGGTCGTAACTCCGTCCATCTCGCGACACGGTCCTTAGCAAAACTTGAGAGTTTCTGCAGTGAAAGTCTTTTTTGTACAACTGTACTTATAACATTTTATACAAAAATTTTCAAAGAAATCTTGGTATTTATGTATTGTGCACTCAGCTAGCTTGCTGTGAATGAAAGAAAAATATATTCGCTGGCGTTGTTATTTCAAGGAGAACTTAAAATTTCGTCAATAAAGTTATTTTTATGAAGATGTCGTTCTCAAGAGTCACGTGCGGAAAGCAACAGAGAATAATAAAATGCAGAATATTTATTTTAAATTAGCAGTGCAGAATACAGTCATAAATAATTTATGGATGTTCGCGCTCATTCTTTCTTATCAAGGCACTATCACATGGTCTGAAAAATTGCTATAGTAGCCACACCTCCAGCCAACAACACCATTCATAAAATATTTATTCTACGCAACAATAATACTGTTGAAAAAATATCACCCAAGCTAGGCAAGACTACAAACAAGTGAAATAACAATATACCACTTGTAAGGATACCGTTATAAATAACTTCTTCTTTACCACTAAAACTCCTGAAAACCAGAAACCAATACAAATTAATTTTAATTCAGCGAACAGCAATGAAAATACAAATATAAAGTACCTCGACCTTACCTGTGCAGAATGAAAGGTGAAGAATTCTCATTATGAAGCCAGGCTGGGAGAAATGCGAACAATTGTTGTAATGGAGAACGCGTGTCACGTACCTCTCACGTTGTTTAAGGATGAGTGTAGGGTTTAAGCGTTTTGGATACGGACTGTTAACGGGTTACATTGTTTTTTGAGTTAAGGGTATAAAGTAGCAAATTATGGCTAGAGTTCACGAGGTGAGGGTTATATGTATTGCAATTGGAGATTGTCAGTTAAAATCCCAGTGCCCGGACCAAACTACTTATGCAGTTATGCTAATAAAAGGTTTTAAACAAATGAATTAATAATGATAATCTTTATTTGATTTTACAGAGTAGAAATATTGGAACGACTTTATCATCAAACTTTTTTACGTACGAGAAGAACAAAACGCAATCAAAAGTTTTCAAAGAAACTGTTTTATGAAGGACGCGAGTCACATACCTCTCGAGTTGTTTAAGGACGAGTGGGGTTGACGGATTTATGTTTGAGTTTATGTGTCATATTGGAGCAGATTGTGGCTTGAGTTGGCGAGTTGAGGGTTATATTGCAATTTGGACTTTTTAATTATGGGCTTCGGAGAAATCGAATAAAGTAAAGAGTGATAGAAGACTGGCTGTGCGGACATCGCATCGTTGTGAATTAGGGATGCCCGTTTTTTTTTTTGTTTTGAATCGATCTTCTGGATAGTGATGGATCGTAACCTCGTAAATCGATTCACGATCTTAATCGTATTGCATTGAATCGTTCCTACTCGATCTCGAAAGAACGTAGCACCCGGGTGGTGCTAAACGAGCAACAACGCCGAGTATCGAGCGGCGGTCAACAAACTCGACCAATCAAAGGCAGGAAATGGCCTCTGAATTTCTGAACACCTACGAGGCTTGGCTTAATTATCTGGCCTCCGAGGAAGAAAACCTCGCTACAAATAAATAAATAACTCCAATCCTAAGGTGGGCAACGTGCCGACAGGATGTATGGCTGGTGGGAAACCAGTCTCCACCACCAACCTCAGTGGCACGGGCAACCACTGATGTATTGCCTTCTCCTGGGAATAGGCGTCACCCCAGGTAGCGAACGTTTTATCGTCATTACTCGTGGGAATCGACATGATTGAACAATTTAACTTAATAAAAAATAAAAATAAAAACCAAAACAACTAACAATAAAACTCTTACACAACAAATATTCCACAAAGGAATGTTGGAAACTAGACCTAGATCACTGTCACTTGGTGATTATCCAAATTCAAATCCCACCAGACATAGCTTCAGAACCTAGTGGAAGCAACGATGATCAAAATTGGACACAAGTCACTCCTAAAAAGAGACCTAATTCAAGCCCAGACAGCAATCGGACACAAAAACAAACCAATCTGGATGAACAGATTTGCTAGCTTAGAAAACGACAAGCTACAAGCAGAACCAACTACTGCTACTGAGAGGATCAATAAATCCCCGCCGATATTTGTCGACAGAGTGGGAAATATCCAACCGCTCCTTAATATTCTTGACGAACACGCCCATGACATGTATAACCTTAAAGTTCTAAACAATGACCAAGTAAAAATACAATCAAAAGACTCAGAGACATACAGGGCCATTGTACACCAACTAAACGTAAAAAATACAGAGTTTTTTACATACAAACCCAGACATGAACGGAGCTTTAAAGTTGTTCTCAAAAACATGCACCCCTCAACTGACCCAGAGGAAATCAAGGACGCATTAAATGAAATAGGGCACACGAGTACCAATATATGGAACATCAAACAAAGTAGGACAAAGAAACCATTGCCTCTGTTCATAGTTGAATTAAAAACAAATCCCAACAATAAGTGTATTTATGCAGTTAATATTTAATGAACTGCATTATAACTATTGAACCTCCTTGACCGAAACGTGAACTACCCCAAACTACCCCAAATATCCTCCGATCATTCCCCAGTAGAAATAATATTGAAAAGGAAAATTACAGTAAAACCAAAGCCATGTAAGCTACACACTAATAAAACTAACTGGGAGATCTTCAGACAGCTGCTGGTGGAAAGCTTAGATATAAAAGTTCCTTTTAAGACGGCCAACGCCATAACAGAAGCAGTCGAACATTTCAATAGCTGTGTTCAACAAGCTGCTTGGTTTGCTACTCCAGTTGCCACAGATTCACACCATAAACACGATTGCCTTATATCTGTTCGGGAACTACTAGCTGAAAAACGAATGACAGGCTATCCTACTGATAAAAACATCTGAACTATTTACAGGCCAAACTTTAAGCACAGCTACAAGATAATGAAGACCATAATATACAAAAAAAAATAAAAAACCTAGACGCTACAGCAGAAACAAATTACTCTTTATGGAAAGCCACAAAAAAACTCAAACGTCCTGTAGCTAACCAACCTCCTCTCTGTAAGAGTAACTCAGAATGGGCTTCTAGTGATGCGGACAAAGCTGACACATTCGCTGAGCATCTTAAACAGGTCTTCATACCAAATCCAGACATGGGCTCTTCTAAAATGCAGGAAGTTACCAAATTATTAGACCAAACCCACCAAGTTGATCCACCAATATCTAAATTCACGAAGGAAGAAGTAAAAACAGCGATTAAGGCGTTAGATCTAAGTAAAGCTCCTGGATACGATCTGATAACAGGCAAAATTCTAAGAGAGCTACCAAAGGAAGGAATTCTATTTCTCACTTTCCTATACAACGCTATTCTATGAAGAGCTGCGGTCCCACTGCAATGGAAAGTAGCTCAAGTTATAATGGCTGCCAAGCCGGGTAAGAATCCTGTTGAGACCCAATCATATAGACCTATTAGCATGCTGCCTATACCCTCGAAAATCATAGGGTTACTTATCCTGCGTAGATTGTCTCCGATTATATCCTAAAAAAAGCTGTTACCTGATCATCAGTTTGGCTTTCGTCAGAAACACAGTACCTTATAACAAGTACAAAGGTTAGTGGAACATATCAACAAAGCTCTTGAGTTAAAAAAGTACAGTGCTGCATCCTTTTTAGATATTTCGCAGGAATTTGATCGTGTGAGTTAACTTCCTTATATACTATCCAAGCTGGAGTTCCGCAAGGCAGCGTAATGGGTCTAACGCTGTACCTGCTTTTCACAGCTGACCTCCCAACGAAGGAAGGAGTAGTCACTGGAACATTTGCTGATGATACAGCAATTCTTTCAGTGGACGCTTCACCAGAAGTTGCAGCACAAAAGCTTGAAAACAGTCTCGATCATGTATCCAAATGGCTCAAAGACTGGCAAATAAAAGCTAACGAAATTAAATCCGTCCAGGTGACTTTCACTTATAGGACAGGAACATGTCCCCCTGTCACTCTAAACGGTATACCTCTCTCTCAAGAGTGTTACGCCAAGTTTCTTGGTATATACCTGGATAGACGCCTAACTTGGAAGAAGCACATACTCACAAAGCGATTGGCTATGGGCCAACAGCTACGCACAATGTACTGGCTACTTGATAAAAAATCTCAACTCTCACTCCAAAACAAATTGCTAATATATAAATGCATAATACAGCCTATATGGACGAACGGCCTACAACTGTGGGGATCAGCGGCAAAATCAAATATTGACATAATACAAAGGTTCCAGTCAAAAATATTAGGAATGATAACGAAAGCACCTTGGTATATCTCAAATAAGAGACTCCATCACGACCTCTGCATCAAAATTGTTTTAGAAGAAATCTCAGAGAGGACAAAAGCGTACAAAGAGCGTATCAAGAACCATCCAAACGTGCTAGCAGTAAATCTCATGGACAAACAAACAGTCGCTAGAAGACTAAAAAGAAAGATTCCTCAAGACCTTATCTAAGAGAATGCAAGAATAAACGGAGCAGTCACTGGACAGTTTCCATACGAACCCGTTAAGATATCAAACATATTGCTGAATATCTGAATAAGCAAGAATGATAGATTGCAATAAAAATATTAATAAAAAAAGAAAAAAAGCAAAAAAAAAAAAGAATGAAAAGCACAATATGTATGCAAAATTATTTATTTGAACATAACAGAAAACATTTACTGTATCTATTACAAAGTGTGTGATGGACGCCGTCGGCGCTGGGTTCAAATCCCTTAAATCAAATAGTTTGACATAGAGCAGTAATAAGGGCCATCCAGTGAGTTTCCAAATAATCATTTTTGAAAAGTTTAAAACAAGTTTTACATTACTGATTCCCACTGTCTACATATAAACGTTTCAAAAATATGATTTATACAGACACACTGGATCTGGCCTATAACGGTTATCTGTTAAAGTATTTCCAGCTAGAGAAACAGCTCAGGGCCACCAGGCCGGTATATCCGGCCAGATAGCAGTCCTGGTGGCCCATTAGGCTATTAGATCCGTTTTAAAATGTCATCAAGTACTTCTTTGCGAATATTTTGAAACTGGCTAGGAAATTTTCAAATGTTTTTATTTTCGTCGGGCAAAACCGGTTACCTATAATAAGTTCGGAAAATATTTGACCGAATTTTAACATCGTTTTTTTTTTACTTCATCGAAGTCACATCTGCCCCTCTAAGAGTTGAACTGTTATCGATTCGACTTTTTTCGTTTCATTCGGTCTAAAAACATTTTACCAAAGTTACACTTAGCCGAAATAACAATTGTTCGAAGTATTTTCCGAACACATAATTTAAATGTATGTATGTTGAATATGAACAAAAGTGGTTTTAAGTGGTTCCAGTAACAAGCATGCAAACAACGGTGGTTGCTTCAAGCATGCAGAATGCAAGCAGGCATGCAACATGCAAGCAAGCATGCAGCATGCAAACAAGCATGCAACATGCAAACAAGCAAGCAACATGCAAGCAGGCATGCAACATACAGCAAGCACTGTTTCTGTCACGTCTCCGGCGCTGCGGGGTTTGGGCGGCCCCACGCGAGCTTATCGTCGCAGGTGGTTTTAACGCTCATCACCTGCTCCTTAGCTCGCTGGCCACCCCAACCAACCGAGCCTACGCGGGCTTTAATTACACTCTAGGGATAGGGAGAACAGCACTTCTTGAAGTTGGTATTGCAGCGATTCGTTTCTGTCACAAATTTTAATTTAACATTTAAAATGCTACCATGTAATTTGGTCACTATATCTATGTGACCAAATTATATTCCGTAAAATGTTTCGGTGTGGTGAAAGTATGGAAAATAAATCAACTGCAAAATGTAAAAGTTCAAAAGAGGCTTCGGCCAATAACAAAACGTTATTTTTTAATGGTGTTTAGTCCGGTAAAATAATACCTACCTATGGACACATGCTACTTCGATGATCTCCAAATATGTCAACTAATGCCTATAGCAAAAAAAGACGTCGGTCAATAGTTTTCGGTAAAGTGAAATTCGAACAAAAAAAAATCGGAAAAGTGATCGGTTCCCGGCAAAACCGTAAATAACATCTTGCGCAGTCGTTAATCTTTATCGCATTCCAATTATTTAAGTTAATCGGTGATGTCATTTAATTATTTTGCACATGATTGATCGCCAGTATAATATATATGTTTTCGAATTGGGGGTCGAATAATAATAATAGTATCGAGTATCGTTTATTTATATAAAAAGAAACACATTTGCAACAAATACCATAACAATTAAAAAGAGCACAGTAGCTAATTTGCCTGAACTAGGTTGAACCTGTGTTTCAGGCTAAAAAATGCATAAATACTTAATAGCTCGCGGAGTACGCTGTACAGCCGCAAAAAATCTAAATTAAAACGTAGGTAAATAAAAGAAAAATAGCATGTTGATGGATCTATTTGCAGACAACAATTAGATCTTCTGTGTGTGCCTAATGGTTAGTAAATATTTAAGTATAATTTGTTTACAGCCATAGTTATTAAATATATAGATACTTAGTTTACTATTTAATTTATTGTACAAAATGGGCCTATGAATGTAAAAATCTTTCTACAAAGACATGTCTCGAGGTTGCATTAGATAGGAATGAGGAAGCATACTATGTCATTCCGTCTCTTGTTAGTATTGGTAGCATTGTAGGTAGGTACGCATTGTGTGCTGTGTGTGTATACTCAGTGCATAATGAAAAGCTGGCAAACGTAGCACACGTTACAGGATTTATACAGGCAGAACGTTGCAGGATTTATATAACAGATCTGTAGGAAAGAAAAAGGGATGAAAGTTTGCTACCTTTAAAGTAGCTCTCTGAGCTGTTTCAAGAGGAAGCCAATTAGTTTTTGGTGCGCCCGCGCCACCCAAAGAAGTCATACAGTATTCATTTATAGATTGACATAGGGCTAAATAATTTTATGTTATTAATTTTGGATCTATGATTGTTCGCAATTTTTTAAATACTTATAAGTATTAGTTTGCGCACTCTGTTAGCTAGGCTTTCAAGATGTTTTAGGAAGACACCCAGGCTAAGCGACTACACTCTAATGGCACCCCCTGTGGGGACAGGCCTCGGCTTAGGGCGTCGCTGGAAGAGGGCAGCAAGGGCCTAGCTGGATCAGGATTTGAGAGATTTTGGGACGAATTTAAAGCTACAGGCTCATTGACGCGGGCTGGCTCGAGCAAGGGTCGGAGAGGGCGTGAGTTTGGGCGTCGCGGCAGGTCTCGGCGGCGAGGACGATAGGACGGCGATCGGATTTTGGGCTTGTGTAGCGTGCTGGTGGCCTAACTGCTCTTCTGGAGGAGGGTAGTGTCATCGTCGGAGGCGACTAGGGTATGCCTTGGTCGGCGAATACTTATAATGCGGGAGGGAGTATAGCGGGCGGCCGCTGAAATCAGGGGATTTGGGTGTTTTGTGCCACGGTCCAAGAAACGCTTAGATAAGCGATTCATGAACTGTTTTAATGTTGGCATTTGAAGGTCGACGAGGGCACCCATGACCATTCCGAGGAAACGGTTCTGGAGGGTCTGCATCCTATGGAGATGACGTGGGTTAGCGTGCGCAAATACAACTCATAGTAGTAGGTCATGATGAGACGGATGACTGCGATATAGATGCGCAGTTTGCATATAAGTGACAGTTTGCTACGGGCAAATAAGAAAATCAAAGTTACCAATAGCGAAGGAAGCGCGGTCGAACCGCCTTAATGTGCTGCTTAAAGGAGAGGTTTTGGTCTAGGATCAAGCCAAGGTATTTGGCTTGCTTCTGCCAAGGGATGGCTTGTCATACATAGTGATCGGGCTGCGAATGTGGAAGGGGAATCGACGACGTCTCGAGAAGAGAACCGCCTGACTCTTATCGGGGTTGACCTTGTAACGAGTTTTTTTACACCGTAACATGTATTGATAATTCTAGTCGATTTCGGAACGATTTCTAAATTGTATTTTTATCTGTGATAAATTCGTATGACATTTTCGACGTCAAAATTTGACAAGTCACTTTTGCGATCTTTGTTGGTGAAGGTGACAGGTCTCCTGATTTTCCCTGAATGGAATCGTAACTAATCTGGTTTATAGTGGCGCTTTAATGCCCTAATCCTAAACCAAAGGACCCGTGGAATGGTCCCGGTGGATATTTCTATCGGATTTTTGGTTTCCTCGTCGCCTCCCTACGTCTCTTGATACCAAATATCTTCACGGTACACCGAGGGAGACGCGAGCTTAAATACCTGGAATAAGCGCCTACAATTGTGGGTGCTTATTCCACCTTTACGTCAATTCAACCGGGAAATTTCTACTGGCCTTCCACGGGGGCTGATTACCTGAGAGGTACCACCTTCCGGCTCTCGGGGTCACCTTCAAGTTACATTTTTTTAATTTTTTTTTCTTTATAACATAACAGCCTTCTGCTGCGAATTTAAAGTTACAAAGATGCAATGATGATATAGCGACTAAAATTTATATTAATATAATTGTATTCATTAGGCTAAAGGTAAACAATAAACAGGGAACGTTCAAGGTAGTGAGACTTTTAATCACCATTGACATTCACAGGCCCCCATCCTAAGATTAATGGTTCAATCTCTCCAACTTTATCTGGCTATCTATTAATAGTGTGTCGCTCCACGGCGCCCGAAATTTAATTTCTTACATTATCATACTTTTTTAGGAGATCACACACTCAGAAACACACACACACACCTATTCTTTAAATTTTTAATATTACATTTGGCTTCCCAATTAGGGACCTATTCAAAAAAATTATTATTACATTTGTCGCTCAAGCGAACAGGGACTTGAATTTAGCTTACATATATTTTTATTGATTCATTGCATCTTGATATTTTGTAGTAACACATTATTGTACAATGTTGTAATTTAAAACTTAAATTCTTTGGATGTTTGCTTTTAAGTAAACAGTATTTTCTACTAACATTATTGTACTTTGTACTATTGTGTATGTTTAATGTTTATGGTTACAGCATTACTTCTTCTTTTTCTTACAAAACCAACATTTTGTATTGTAAGACAGTTTGTTTTATCTAAGTGTCTCAACAGTGTAAATTAAGTGCGGTGAAACTTTGTTTCATATTTATTCTAAAGCAAGCTTTAGTTTAACTAAGTAATCTTACTTTTAGTAACTTGAATTGATCTTGTAAATTGTTACTGCATTTTTTAAACTTGAAATTTTCATCAAAACAAACTTTGAACATATCTTTTTTCCTCAAGTATTTTACAACTTTGGAAGTTTTTGTTTCATATTTAATCTTAAGTAAACTTTGGTTTAACTTGGTAACCTTACTTTAAGTAGTTTAAACTTATCCTGTAAATTATTATTGCATCTTTTTACTTGATAGTTTCATCAAAACAAAAAAACTTAGAAAATATTTTACACTTACCCTCAAATATTTCACTTTTTTTTTAAATTTACATCTTGCTTTGCTCATCAATTTTAGTTTAGTTTATTCATGATGGCTAATGAAGACCAGTCTTTTCCGCCTATTGCTAAAGACCACATAGAATCTGATGGCGCTTGCGCAGATCCTAATGTTGCACAAACTGCTCCGGACATGATTAATTTGACAGAAGTACCACACCCTTTTGATCATAATGAAAGGATTGCACACTCTTCCTCAGCTTTTGCTTTGCACGCTCTGCCTTCGTTTAATCCTATGAATGTTTTGGTTAATGATCATATTAAGAAGAACTTTCCATCTGCAATTAAGTTGCCTGATTTGAAAAAGAGTAGAATTAAATTCGATGGGAAATCTTGTGTTAGGGAATTTATTACTGAAGTTGAAGAATACTTTTTATACAAAAATTTTGACGAAATTTTGTTGGTTGGTTCATTCACGGATTTGCTTAGTGGCATTGCTCTGAAATGGTTCCGCACAGTTCGTTTTCGTATTCCATCCTGGCGTGAGCTTAAGCTTGCTTTGCTTAAACGTTTTGACAGGCCGGACTTCGACTATTTTTTGGAACATGATCTTCGTACAAGGAAACAAAAGAGTTCTGAATCTCTTCCAGACTTTATTACAGAAATACTGGACATGGCTAGTCGACTTTCTTCGCCATTGTTTGATGCGGTTTTGGTTACTATTATTAAACATAACCTGCTACCTATTTACACACCTTTTATATTTGGTAAACCTATAGATTCTGTGGAACAATTTCTTGTTCTTGCAAAAGAGCTTGAAGTTTTTGTAAGTCAAAAAACTTTTAAAACTGAAAAACCTACTGTTAAGTCTAATGCGGTTTTGTCCTGTTTAAAGTGCAAAAAATCTGGACATCATTATAAGCATTGTACTTCCATACCTGGCGTAATTTGTTTTAATTGTCAACAGGTTGGAGTTACATCTAAGAATTGTGATGTTTGTAACGTAAAGAAAAGCTCTAGCGAGTCAAAAAACTGATTAGGTCGCATCGAGCCCCTGTTGTTACTGACATAACCGCGAGCGTCTCGATGAAAGAAAATTTTGCTAAATATCACAAACCTGACGATGCTACTCGTAACAGAGATTTTGCGAATTGGTTAGATTACTTAAAGACATTTTTCAAAATTTATAGATCAGCTCCTGTTTTATTTGTTAAAGATAACGATACTAGACCTTATTTACAATTTTCCGTAGATAACCATACTTTTTCTAGTTTATTAGATAGTGGCTCAAATAGTTGTATTTTGGGTTCCAATAGTCATAGACAATTCTTACAGTTAGGTTATAAAATAAATTCTGTTTCTAGCTCTGCTTATACGGCCGATGGTTCTTCACAAAGAATTATTGGTACCATTGAATTACCTGTTACTTGTGATAATTTAACTAAAAATATTAATTTTCAAATTATACCTTCTTTCCAACCTGATTTGATTTTTGGTTAAAATTCGATTTGGCTAAGGATTTATGGAAAAGTATAACTTATGCTCGATGAAATACAGTTCAAGTTTGTTCAGTCACCTCTGTTAGTGAACTTTCTCCTGCTGAGAAACAAAAATTACTGTTTCACTATTTGAAGATATTTCTTATGAAAAGAGAGGCTTAGGTCTTACTCATCTTGTTCAACATAAAATTAATGTTACTAGCGAACCTTTTAAACAACGATATTGGCCTTTAAGTCCTGCAAAGCAGAAGGAACTTTTTGATGAAGTAGAAGTCTTATTAAAGGAAGGAATCATCCAACCTTCTAAATCGCCTTGGTGTTCACCTGTCTTAGCTGTAGAAAAGAGGGATGGTAGTACCAGATTGTGTTTGGATTCAAGACGTTTAAATTCAGTAACTGTAAAAGATTCTTACCCTCTTCCTTATACCTCTGCTTTTGTAGTTCCGGGAAAAGGACTTTTCGAGTTTGTCCGTATGCCCTTCGGTCTAACCAACGCACCTGCTGAACTGCAGAGACTTGTAGATAAACTTTTTGGACCTGAATTCGATAATACTGTGTTTTGTTATTTAGATGATTTAAATTGCGTAAATTCGGATTTTAATTTACATATAGAGTATCTACATAAAATTTACAGTATACTGAAAGATGCTGGTTTGACAGTTAATTTGAAAAAGTGTAATTTTTGTAAAGATAGACTCCGCTATCTTGGTTATATAGTTGATAGTAATGGTTTGCATACTGATCCTTCTAAATTAGATACCATTAAAAGTTTCCCACGTCCTGAATCTGTTAAACAGCTTCGTAGTTTTCTAGGTTTATGCTCATACTATCGTAGATTCATTTGTAAATTTGCTGATATTGCCTCTCCTCTGACTAAATTAACGGCGGGAAGTAAGAATTCTAAGAAACCACTTTGTTGGAATGATGAAGCTGAGATTGCATTTGATGAGTTGAAGCAAGGGTTAATTACTGCTCCGGTTTTGCAATGCCCTAATTTTGAAAAACCTTTCTTTTTACATTGTGATGCCAGTTCTGTTGGCATTGGTAGTGTTTTGAGTCAAGAGGATGATAATGGAGATCAACATCCAATTGCGTTCTATTCAAGATCACTCAATAAATGTGAACGCAATTATAGTACTACAGAACGTGAATTACTTGCTATTTTAGCTTCAATAGTACATTTTAGACCTTATATTGAAGGAATGAAGTTTACAGTAATAACTGATAATGCTAGTTTAAAGTGGCTTTTAGGTCTTAGCAATCCTAGTGGACGCTTAGCACGTTGGGCTGCTAGTATTTCTCAATTTACTTTTGATATAGTACATAAAAAAGGTTCTTTACATTTAGTCCCAGACGCTTTGTCTCGAATTGAAATAGATGCTATAGGAATCTCTGAAAATAATTTAGTCTTACCCGATGATGATATTTATGATCCTTGGTATAAAAAAATATTTATTAATTGTCAAAAGTCTCCTTGCAGATATAAGAACTTTAGAGTAGAAAATAAAGCCTTATATAAGTTTTGTAAAAGTAAGTTTGATCCTAATAGTAATCTTAATTGGAAGATAGTTATTCCTAAAAAACACATATTAGATACAATTCGTTCTAATCATGATGATATTAATTCTGGACACTTAGGTATTCATAAAACTTTAATTAAATTAAAACAACACTATTTTTGGAAAGGGATGTGTAATGATGTTCAAAAATATATTCTTGCTTGTGATACTTGTAAAGCTTATAAACATACCACTCAGCCTCCTTTTGGTATTATGGTTAACCCTAAAAAAGTTGATCGTCCTATGTTAATGCTTTCAGTAGACATTATAGGTATATTGCTTAAATCTTATTCTGGACATAAATATATTCTTTCAGTTGTTGATGTTTTCACTAAATACTGCTGGATTTTTCCTATGATAAATGCTACTACTAGAGTAATAAATAAACTTTTTGAAAAAGAAATATTTCTTAAATTTGGTTGTCACAAAATAATTGTTTGTGATAATGGTACACAATTCACTTCTAAACATTTTGTAGAGTTTTTGAAGGGTTTTAACATTATTATTATTGTTATTATTATTAGGTATTTTATAATACTTTATACACGCCTCAAAATAATACTGTTGAGAGATATAATAAAACTGTTGAAACTTGCATAGCTTGTTTTGTCAAAGATGATCATAGAACTTGGTCTAAATATTTACCTAATATTCAACTAGCTTTGAATAATAGTGTTAATCTGGCCACAGATTTCACACCTAATTTTTTGATGTTTGGTAGAGAACTTATTTTTGATGCTTCTTTACATCGTTTTAGTGATTCTATCGATAACATAGATGAACTGGAAATTTCCAATAGAGTTCACTATGCCGATTCTCTCAATTCACTTAGTAATATTTTTGTTAAAGTGCAAACTCATTTATTAAAAGCTTATCAGCGTAATGCTCGCTATTATAACAAAGGTCGCAAAGTCATTTCTTTTGATGTGGGTGATGTCGTGTGGAGAAGAAGTTTCGTTCAATCTCATGCACCTACTTATTTTTCGGCAAAACTTGCTCCTAAGTTTATTAATTGTAAAATTATTGAAAAGATTTCTGATAATGTTTATATTCTGAAAGACCTTAATAAGGGAACGACTGGTCGTTATCATGTTAAGGATATAATTAAATTTTAATTTGGTTTTCCATTGTTAATCTTGATTTTGATGATTTTGATGGAAGGCTGCTTTTGATAGTTTGATGCACGTTGGGATGGATGAAAGGTTATAGGCAGTTTGAATGAAGATGTATGTTAGGTTACTTCTTATAAATATATTAAAATCTTGATTTAACCTTCTAAATTACAACTTAGGACCTTTTTTTATAAACTTCTTCAACCCACACAGATACATTTTCCATATCGAAAGATCTTATTATTATACTAATATTATCATGTATATATTTTTTTAAACAGTCTTGTATGTAATTTTCCTGTGTAAATTTTTGCATGCAATTCCTGAATTGGTGCCTACTACCTTTGTACGTTTTGTTTACACTTGTAGAGGTTTACCTATTTTTTTATCATTGTACTCCTATAGTGACTCTGTCACCCGGAATATTTCGCGGTGCACTTAGGAAGAACACAGTGAATTTTTTTGTTTGTGCCCGGAAAGTTGGTGGAGTTGAGCCGATCACAACATTTTTTTGTTTGTGCCCGGAAAGTTGGTGGAGTTGAGCCGATCACAACATCTTTTTTTCTTTGCATCTTTAGAGATGTGAAGGTTCTTAACTGTTTCTCACAGTTATAATTTGTTCCTGCTAGTCAGTGGCGATGGTGCCTAACTGCACTCATTTATAATTTTTTGGATTAATCTCGTTAAACAGCGGCATTTGCGCTTAACTGTACTCGAATTAATATTCTTTTTATCCTGTTACATTAAACATATACTTGCTAGTCGGCGGCTATGGTGCCTAACCGAACTCTTATTAGTATTTTTTTGTTTGTTTGTAAAGCTTTATACTTGCTAGTCGGCGGCTATAGTGCCTAACCGAATTCGTATTGGTATTTTTTGTGTCTTTTTAGAATTTTATACTTGTTAGTCGGTGGCGATGGTGCCCAACCGCACTCAATTGGGTATAGTTCTGTATTGTTTTACAGTGTTAAGCGACTGCTGCACTTAACTGATTCTATAATATTTCTTGGATTTAACTTGTTAGTCAGTGGCGAAGGTGCTTAACTGTACTCTTGTGGTTCTTTTGATATTGTGGGTCGGTTGTGCTAGTATCTAGTCTGCACCTGTAAGTGTTGTTTGTATACACGTTGTTGTTTATATTTCCTGTTTCTTGGGAATCTGTTCGTTTTACCTTGATCGTTGTTTTTTTGGCATAAAAGAAATTGCTTTCTTTTATTTTTTTTCGGGGAGGGATGTAATGTAACGAGTTTTTTTACACCGTTACATGTATTGATAATTCTAGTCGATTTCGGAACGATTTCTAAATTGTATTTTTATCTGTGATAAATTCGTATGACATTTTCGACGTCAAAATTTGACAAGTCACTTTTGCGATCTTTGTTGGTGAAGGTGACAGGTCTCCTGATTTTCCCTGAATGGAATCGTAACTAATCTGGTTTATAGTGGCGCTTTAATGCCCTAATCCTAAACCAAAGGACCCGTGGAATGGTCCCGGTGGATATTTCTATCGGATTTTTGGTTTCCTCGTCGCCTCCCTACGTCTCTTGATACCAAATATCTTCACGGTACACCGAGGGAGACGCGAGCGTATTTAACCTGGAATAAGCGCCTACAATTGTGGGTGCTTATTCCACCTTTACGTCAATTCAACCGGGAAATTTCTACTGGCCTTCCACGGGGGCTGATTACCTGAGAGGTACCACCTTCCGGCTCTCGGGGTCACCTTCAAGTTACATTTTTTTAATTTTTTTTTCTTTTTAACATAACAGCCTTCTGCTGCGAATTTAAAGTTACAAAGATGCAATGATGATATAGCGACTAAAATTTATATTAATATAATTGTATTCATTAGGCTAAAGGTAAACAATAAACAGGGAACGTTCAAGGTAGTGAGACTTTTAATCACCATTGACATTCACAGGCCCCCATCCTAAGATTAATGGTTCAATCTCTCCAACTTTATCTGGCTATCTATTAATAGTGTGTCGCTCCACGGCGCCCGAAATTTAATTTCTTACATTATCATACTTTTTTAGGAGATCACACACTCAGAAACACACACACACACCTATTCTTTAAATTTTTAATATTACATTTGGCTTCCCAATTAGGGACCGTATTATTCTTTAAATTTCCGGAACGAAGCGCCTATGACGTTTGCGGAGGTTTGGAGAGTACGAGCTATAGCTTTGGGACAGTGACCGGTATAGTAAACGGCAGTGTCGTCGGCGATGAGCGCCAACTGAGCCTTTTTACTTTTTGGGATATCGCTGGTGAACAGCGTGAAGACAAGGCGAGATATAACGGAACTCTGAGGGACACCGGCGTGAATAGGGTGAGGGTACGAGAGTGCACCCCCGTTGCGATAGCGGAAGGTTCGATTCGACAAAAAGTCTCGCAAGATGAGCACGAGACGATCTGGCACTCCGAGTTGGTAAAGCTTGTATAACAAGCCGTTGTGCCAGACTTTGTCGAAAGCATTCGCTATCTCGAAGAATAGCACACCCGTCGTCGCGTTACGCTGCAGACCAGGGCACAAGTGCTCTACGATACGGTGGACCTGGTGGATACTCGAGTGTTGGTTTTGGAAACCAAACTGTTCGTTGGGAATGAGGCTCTTTTCTTCGACACAGTCTTTGAGACGCTTATAAATAAGTCTCTCGTAGATTTTGCCTAGAACATTGAGTAAGCTAATAGGGCGGGAACTAGAGGGCTCAGACGTTGGCTTGCCTGGCTTTGGGATACTGATAACGGTTGCTTTTTTCCACGCTTGTAGGAAGATGTTGTTGCTCAAGGTCATGAGTATTATTACGGGGCAGAAAGGAGTTTGTACACCTTATTGGTACTACCGTCCGAACGGGGGGCTTTCCGGGCGTGAATCCCTTTTATGATGTAGTGCACCTCGTCTGGAGTGACGGGAGGCAGAGGATTATCGGCGTGTTCGACGGGTGGGAGGGAGGCTCTCCGTTCGACTTCAGCGTCGACCTCATCAGCATCGACCTCATTGGGACTCAAGGCTGTCAGCAAGACATTCGGCCTTGTCGGGACTGTCGAAGCAACGCTCTTGTCAAGGTGGATGAGCTTAAAGACTTTAAGGATCTTATTGCTTATATTATGGCATCCAACTGCACAGTAATCTTTTAGCCCAGAAATAATTCGGGGTTTGATCTTCATCCGTGTCTAACATAGCAAAAGATTTCGTGTTACGGCTATTGTATGATTTATTTAAATCTGGTAGGTCGTATATTTTGGAATCTGTTCGGCAAGAGTTTTCCCAACATTTACAAAAAGTTGTTTACATTGTTAGCTGATAAGAGTGGTGAAGGATTAGTAAGCAGTAAACTCGAATTTGATTACTTTTTAAATTCCTTATGAGATTGTTGCAATAATTCCTGTATATTTTATAGGCTGCTTGGATTATTAGATTATTAGGGTATCTCTTAGTTCTCAAATGAAGTTTAGCTCTGTGTCTTATACACCGAAATAGTCCAGGAGTAATCCATGGCTCAGTATTATAAAATTCAATTATTACTGTAGAAACTGTCGTGTTACGTAATGTTGCTTTTTGGACATGTTTTACGTACGATAAAGCCATATTAGCATCAGCAATATTGTAAACTAGGCTAAAATCAAGGTTGCATAAACCACATTCGAGTTTGTTTGTGTTTGGTTTGCTAATAGTCTGAGGACGATTTAGCTTAGGCAGCGTAAAATTTACGTTTAGTAGGACAGCGTGATGGTCCGTAATTGTTGAGTTTGTAACAAGCGTAATACATGATAGGCTTGTTTTGATCATCATAATATTTATGATCGAGGCAGGAACCGCTCTGATGAGTAGGCAATGTGTGAGCGGGTTTAAAACCATGGTATAAGCAGATATTAAGGTAATCTTGGATCCCTGCATCGCAGGATTCGGAGCCAATATTTTGTATTAAAATCACCTGTTTGTATATCATTCTTAAATGGGCTTAGTGCTTGAAAAATACGGTTTAAGGAATTGTTTAAAGGATCTAAGTTTCTAGCGGAAGGAGATCTTACATAGCGATTATCGCTGTGGTTGTACCAATTTTGATGACCAAACAATTATTCATACAATTTTGTAGAGTACTCGTATATTCCTCGACTGTGACCTTTAATGATTATCTAGCGAAAACTACCACATCATTTTGATGGTGTGGTTGTTTTTTTGTACGCAATAAGTTGTGCCCCGGTATTACTGGAAAGTTATTTATTTATTTAAACTTTTCGAACCCAAAGAGGTACAAAGGCGGACTTAATGCCTTAGGCATTTTCTACCAGTCGACCAAGGGTGGTGAAGAGATTAGATGGCAGGTGCTTTAATTGAAGCATAACTAAAAAAATATATATAAATTGTGAGGTGTGTTGTATAAAAGATATTGTGTATAATACACATACATACATATTAAAAAAGTTTATACTTACAATACATATATATATATATATATATATATATTTATAAATTTGACAGCCAGCACTCGGTTGGAACCATTATATCACAATCAAAATTAAGTCTATAAAGAAAAATGTTAAATCTATATGTTCTTATAAATACTACGAATGTTTTGGGTCAGTACGGTTATTGAATTTTGACAGTCGGAAAGATATTTTCTGCATTCCTCAACTTCACATGTCTTTGCCACTGTTAAAAATGTAAAACGGTAATTAAGTTAACATCCATACTAAACTAAAAAATACATACACACAAATCAGCCTATAATTTTCCCACAGCTGGGACACAGTCCTCCTCTCTGTGAGAGCGAGTGGGCCGTAATCCACCAAGCGGGCCCAGTGCGGGTTGGTAGATGTCACAAACTAAAAAATTACAATAATCAATTAAGTCTTAAATATACCTTAGCATGTGTGCTCTTAGGCGCCTTCATAATCTATCGAAATAATGTACCTGTATTCGGCAGCTTTCTTAGAAGGGCAATTTGTGTCTCCCGTTTTGTGATTGACTTGTTTTTGAAAGCGCGAACATGTAGCACTATTTGGCGGATTGGCTTTCTTTGCGCAGTTTTGCATTGCGTGCCCCACTTCACCGCAGTGTCCACATGCGAGGGCAGCAACTTGAAATGTCTTGGCTGTATGACCGTACTGCTGGCACTTGTACATAACATCTAGTTACCAGGGGAGGCCTCGTACAGGACAGGACATCCAATTTATGAATAATCTGTCCTGTGTGATGAGGGCCTTACGAATGATGGCTGGAACTTCTATTTCTCGATTTGTGGCTCAATCTTATTGAGGTCAAAATTGTATCTTTGGAAATAGTCGGCAGCTTCTCTGTCAAGTTTTGATCATAAATACATTTATAAACCTCACTTTCAGCCATTGATGTGGGAGCTCCGATAACTTTAATGCGAGGCTTGCGCTTTTGAGGTTCTTTGATGGTAAGCCCTGACGAAGCACATTGGACTGTTTGCTTGAGCCTTCTTTTGCAATTTTGCGTACGCCTCGTACTTTCAGCTTCGTTTCTCCGTATATGTTTTTTTGGACCATGTTCTTGATTTCTTCACTGGTCTTTCAGTTTTCACAGGGATAAATAGACCCCTTACCGTATCTGCAAACGATGTAGTCGCCGCACCCTACTTCGTACAGGACTCCTGAATCGTCCGGTTCATCTCCGTTAGACAGTCCGATAGGTCCCGAGCTTCAGTCATGGTTTTAAGGCGATTTGTACTGAACAGCCATTTGAGAAAATCCGTGTCCAACTTTTCGGCAAATAGTGCTTATTTTTAACTTCTCCTCAGCATTTAGCTATCCTTCAGAAGAAATAGCACAGACCTCATTGAGTACCTGCTCAATAGGGGATCTATTGAGCAGTGCCTCAATGAGGTCCAGAGTATGTATCCAGTTCTGGATCTCCGGAGTGGACACCGCATCATCGCGCTCCGATTAAAGTGGCTGCCTTCCATAAAACAGAATATTTCAACAAATAATCCAGTCAGTTCATTATTATAACTTGTCACTTAAATATTTCTCCATAGTTGCACGCTACACTAAAACTATGACACTTATTTTGCAAACGTTAATTTATTTTATTTTTAAAATGCATTGATGTGCACGTCTGTATGCTTTAAAGGCCTACATGTAAATCCCCGTGAATATCGCTGAAATCGCCAAAATTGAAATCTTCCTATTGCAGTAATACAAAGAATGAAACAAATCAAATCAGTGACCACTAAAAGACCCGACACTGAAATAAACAAAATATTATCCCGGTATCACTTATCTTCATACTTCATACATTAACGCTTTTGATTGATGTAATTCGAAACTACTCTCATTCAATGTGTAAGTAATCTTACTTTTATGTATTTCATACGGTACGTCTCGGTTGACCTTTAGGTTTTAGTTAATTCGATTTTTTCATACGATATCATAGGCAAACGATTCGATATACATGAGCGAAGATCGCATCCGTATTAATGGATTAAAAAAATCGGTAGATCGCATGGCCATGAATTGATCTGCTGTATTCAGATCGGGTATCCCTACTTTGAATCTAACTAAACATTAATTGGATGACTGCAAACATAAAACTTTTTAAAAGAGGAAGCAAGTCTGAACAGTTTAGGGAGCACTAATTCCTGGGTATTGATTTGCAATGCCATCATAAAATTGACGATTTGTACATAACTAAAATGCATTTAAATGGTTTTCTAATTCTTTATGTGCTCGTGCCTTTGCAGCTGCTGCCAATCTTCTTACATCAGTTCTTAAAAATTGGTTCGAAATAAAAATTGGTTTGAAATGAATGAATCAATTTTTATTTTCGGAATCTGCAATAGAGTTTGAGTGGCCTATTCAGTTTACATACATATTTAACATCCACGACTGTCTCCAAAAGCGTCTATTATTATTTATACTCGCCTACTACAACTTTACAGTACAATTGTAAGTTATAGTGTTCAACCTATGTCAACCCTTGTTACTGTTTGTCACTTTTAATTGCGAAGGAGAAACTTGAAAACAGCAGCAATAGGTGTTCGTGACTTCGTCAGTTCATTGTTTAATCATGATGTTACGTTAAATAATATAACTAACCTTCGAGATAAAGGGTAAAGTTTTGAAAGACATCTTGTTAGTAATTACTTTATATTTGAAAATAATGGAGGATTAAATCATTAAAACAAAAAGTTATTTAATAGAATATCAGTAGCCCTGTATTACAAAGTGCTTAAACACAATTGGCGAAATGTAATGTACTATAGGTACACCTCGGGAATTACAGGCGCGGTGTTATGTTATGTTTTCTGTAAAATCGGCTTGATTTATCTTTCTTATGCCAATATTTTAACGTCCAGAGAATTCTTCCCTCTGCCATCAGGGTGTCTACTTTTGATTTTTATATTCCGAGACTCTGTTGGGTATTGCGTAAAGGATACGGATACGCTTTCATTCAATCTTGAGCCCAGATGTAAAAAAAGAAATAAGTGTCAATTGATATCTACAATATTATCAAACCATCACTCAAAATTTAGCTGATGTGAGCAATCTGAGAGCTGAGTTCAAAGAGATTTAGTAAAAGTGAGGTTACGTTACAATCTATATATAAGTAACTGACTGGTTTTGAAGTGCAATTGTCATTTGTTATATTTTATAGGGTGTTAATTATATTTGTAGAGTGGGAGGAAGTAACTAATACAAAGATTTAAAAATCATAGGTAAGGAGATGATGTTTAAAATAAAGGTCGTTTTTAATCGGTATTTTTATTAATCTTCGATTATAATTAGAATGTCATCTAGGAATTGTGCAGGTGGTACTATATTATCTTGGTATCTAGCCCATCTAAGGTACCATATTATTGACATTACATGGGCGCAGCGGACTACAGTCCGTTTGCCGACTATGTCGATGATATGGTAGTATTGCTTCCCGACCTCTGCGACAGCTGTCTAATAAAATCATCTAAAACTCGATGACCTAGTGTATGACAGCTGAAGATATATGAGGAACAGGGTGTAAAGTTCACTCGTACTCTTGGAAAAGAGAGGATCCATCGACCAGATGGATGTCGTATCTGGTGGGCAACTGCCCGAGGATTGATGTCGGGAATTTGTATATATGCTAGCTGCGTGGTAAACTCTATTTGCGCGATGCAGGATTTGTGTGACGTCAGCGTTATGCGCTGTTCGCATGTAGCGGTGTAGATGCCGCCACACAGCGACTAGTCGCTATGCCACAATTTACACAACGATCCATGCTGTCAATGTCCAATCGGTTGGCCGGTCGTAGAATCCAAAATAACAATTCCAAGAACGTATAAGCGGAGCTCTGCGTGTCCAGTATGGTAGCAAGGGTCATACAAGAAGCAATATCAGAAGTCCGTAGAAAGAAACAGGAGGGCGAGGGAAATGTCAATAAAACTTGGGCGGAAACACACTCAAAACGCACACGCACTAAACGATATGAAACGAGTGAGTGAGTGTCACTGTCAGTGTCATGGATGTCATTGTTTATTTTATATCACCGGCGTAGAGCAAGCATTTTGTGAACCTTACCTTATTCATGTCAGCACAGACTTCATCACCATCATCATCATCAGCCTATTTTAGTCCCCTGCTGGACATAGGCCTCACCTAATGAGCGCCATAGCGCCCTGTCTTCAGCTTGATGCATACAGCATCTGCCTGCAATCTTTCGCAGCTCGTCATCCCACCTGGCCGGAGGCCGTCAGGATTTTTATTTATTTATCGTCAGGACAGACTTAAACAACAATAATCGATTAACAAACGTGAATTGATTTTAAGATTTATCTTTAATATCTAGATATTTAATTAGTTGATACTACATAATACGTTAATTCTAATAGATTTATTTATTGTAATTGAATGAATCATCTGGTAAAAGCATTTGTTTTAATCTTAAGGACTCTAGTCTCGTTAATCGTAATCGTAAATAACAAAAGAAAATGTCGGCTATATACTCGTACCTATATAACTATTGGAAGTACCTACATTCGGAACGATTTAACATAATGTAGGAATATTTAAATATCTTGAAAAAAATACAAAAGTGGGCCTCTATGAAACACACGGTTATTTTTCAAGTTACTTACGATGCTAAGTCCTAAGAGCCTACAGTAGCTTTGTCTAAGCTTAAGAGTGAACAATTTTTTTTAACAGTCCCTAGTTTAAATCTGCCTTGAAAAAACATTTTGTTTAACTGAAGACCTATCGACTTGTGATCTTAAGACCTTGATGTTTGTAACATTTCGTTTATCCGTAAATTGCTTTGGGGCTCGTAATATATTATTTATTTATTTATAGGAGAACCAAAAGCTATTACAAAAGTATAACAAAAAAGTGTATGAGACATAGAGCCAATTACAATTATATGAGACTTATGACCTCAAAGTAAAAATCAAACGGGGTTCAATGAAACAGTATTCTATGCTCACTTCACGGTGAGATGAACCGTGAAATGACCATGAAAACTTAGGTAAAGTGAGCGTCGAGTAATCTTCATTTATTATTGACATGATCTACTCATTACAATGTTTTTTAATGAGCTGTATTGCAATATGTGGTTAGCTAGCGACCTCGACAATTGATAATATTATTCTTACCTGAGCAACCGGCAGCAAGTTCGTCCCTCCCTTAGATGTCACTGCTTGCGGTAGCGTCGGGGGTCGGGTTTCCTCCTTCCCTCAATTATGGCGAGGGGGGTAATGGCTGATCTTTGCGTTATGCTCGTGAATGGGTGCTGCTTGTGGTGACTGGTCGTCTTGCGGTCTATGGTTTTATTATTGTTACAGTAATTGTTCTGCTGATTTATTTTACTTTGATGGTCCTAGTTTATCATTTATTTGTTTTATTTGTTTGTATAATAACTCCAGTATTGCATATGTAAGCTGCCATGCCCTTTAGGCCTGGAGGCTTTTATTGATGTATTAAGTTTTATTTACATTCATTTTTTTTTCTTTTTTTGGCATGGCTAGCTGACGTATGGCAATTAATTTAATGTTTTGGTAATTACTTACAATTGTTTAGAATCCAGTTATTCTAACCGAATAGACAGCTGAGCTGCTGGGGAGTTTGTTGCGCCACTTCTTCTTCCCAGCTAAAGCACTAGGAACTGGTGAAGGGCGGGCGTTTTGGGGGACTGTCTTATGTAATTTTGACGTTCGAAAAGTGCTAATTCTCAGCCTAATTTGAATAAATGACGTGATTTTGAGCGTTTAAGTAAAGTTAGGTTATGGAAGTACAAACATTACGATGAGTTAATTAACATAATTATATTCGTCACTTTTTCGTCATTTTTGGTTTTATCATTTTCCAGATTGTAAATTGGGCTGATTTTTCGCATTTTTTAATATGAAATGTAACCCTATTTTAAAACCATACCTCAACTTATTACAATCAGGCGCTGAAATCCCCGTCTCATTTCGTTTAATTTTTATATCTTCCAGGAAAGCTAACATTATCAAACTTTTTATGTCATAACTTTACGCTAGTTTTGCCGTACGGAGTAAGTGGATAATGTGAAATATCTTCGTGTAAAAGACCCCAGGGCAGTAAAGTTTTATGTTCCGACTGAAGAATGAGAGGATTAATAGGTGTTTGATAAAAATTGGCTTGACACTCATCTTCTACAGCTAAGAAATCATCTGCCAACAGTTGAGTTCTGAAAGCTTGCTCTTGTTGAAAACAACCATTTCTTTCTTGTGTCGATTTGGTTATACACCATTTCAGTTACACTTGTGTGCACGCTCCCTAAATTGTTCTACAGTGTTAGTAGCACTTTTATTGTATTTATTTTATGTTTTATTTATAAATATTTTTAGTATTTTTTATTTATTTATTGGCACAATATTGGTTCATGTGAGACATTGGTTAGCTTTGGAATCTTTAAAAAGGTGATATAAAAAACGGCAACATGAGTACAGGTCATAAAAATTATTCAACACACAAATATTTCCCTAGTTACTGGACAAAAACTCTAGTCAACATTCTTTAGAAATAACAAACCATGATAGACGCGTGATTGGCAGTCGATCGACGGAATCTGAAGCGAGAATAATAAAAATATACGACGAACTGAAACTAACGTTTTATTGAGTCCTTTGTGAACATTCGCGGCTATTGAATGCCAAGATGGATTGTTAAAGGTTGCCGGATAACATTCTTTTGGGAGACAATAAAAAAAATACGGGAATGTTGCTGATTTAAAAATTATATAATACTAAGAGCCTGTTTCGCGCTGTCCGGATAGAGGTAATCTACAAGAAGAAAAAATATATGAAACAATTCAATTTATTCATTATGTCATCTCACTTGACTGAACTTATCGGAAGGCAGTAATATTATAGTAGTAGCAGTAGTATTCTCTTACTATTTAATAAAATATTACGTTTGTTTCAAAATTCCAATAATTATTGTTTAAAACAATTCACTCAGTTGTCGTAAATAAATAAGTATAAGCAGGTTCAAGTGTTAATTTTTACGCTAGAGTTCGCTAAAAGTTTGTTTACATATTCTTAAGTTTATAAGCCTTAGATTATTTTACGCGTTTTTATTAGGTATAATGACGATATATTTTAGCCATCTACATTTTAACCACGTTTACCACTTGAACATCGTTTCATGTTAGTTACTGATTTATACAGTTGGTTGCATAATCGAAAACCGATCTACTGAGTTATTCTGCTAAAATATTTTATAGGTGTTGCGGCATCTACAATGCTACAAGCGAACAATCGCATCACACTGACGTCAGACAAATCCTGCATCGCGCAAGCAGAGTTTACCGCGCAGATAGCATATATACAACTTCCCGACATCTAACGTTGGGCAGTTGCCCACCAGATACGACATCCATCTGGTCGGAGGATCCTCCCTTTTCTAAGAGTATGAGTGAACTTTATACCCTGTTCCTCATATCTCTTCATAGGTATTGAATACAAAATGCTAAGTATGATGTCGATTTTAGAGCGTATATAATTAATTTTTCAGTGTCACATTTTTATTTGTCATTTGACATTTCCATTTTGACAAGTCAAACTCATAGATATAAGAATTTCTATGTTTAAATTAATGGTTTTAATGAAACAATGCATTTTCTATTTCCATTTCACAAAAGCCAGCTAGCCAGTCAGCTTCATATCGGGACAATGCATCGTTTCTCCTCACTTGACATGAACCCATTATTCCTATTGAGTAAACAAAAATTGGATTCCAATACACGGTGATGGTTTCTTATTCGAGTAGTAAATTTGCAATCAATTACAATATAATTTATTTGGTGAATGTTGGGTATACGTTAATTATGACGTTTTGAAATGTTGCCACTACATAAAACGTAAAACGAATATTGAGAATGACATTCTCGTAGCTTGCATGTTTGTATTCTTATTTTTATTTTTTATTTTAAACCTGTTTTGTTTAGTAAATCACGTTTAAATGTATTATTGTATTTTTCAAGTACGCTGTACCGGTCAGCGTCTTAATAATTGTTTTCTGCATCGGTCGACGTCATAACGTCAGCGACGGCTGTAGCTGAAAACCAGCGCTGGGGCTCTGTCTTGCATAGGGTCGCAGAATTATGTTGAGCAATAACCGTTTTGCGTGGATGTAATACATGTTTACCCCAACCATTTTTTTGTATTTGTTCTTTTGTTTGCGTCACGTTTATCGCAAATAAAGGTTTTTTTTTTCTTTCTGTCTTACTATACAAGCAAGCTCGTGAATTGCAACCCTGCAATTCACGAGCGCGCGTCCACATTTGCACGGACGTAATAGTATCACGGCGGTATTTTTTCGCGCACTGGATCTTCAACGCGCTGCTTTGCGCGGAGAGTAACAGTGCGTTTTTTTGACGAGTTGGTATGCACTCTGTTGGATTCTCAATGCTCGGTGTAACATCGAGACTTGAAAATCCAGTGCGCTATAAAATTCGTGGTCCAATTCTTACCTATGTCACTGTTATAAGGCACACGACAATTAATCGTTTTAAAACTGCTTTTTTCAAATGGCTTATAGAAAAAATATGTTTTAAATATTTAAATTTACATTTTCCTATTATAATTTGATATGTGTATTCTTCCCGTCTTAACCGATGGTGCTCACACTTGGTCTTTGACCAAGATCTCTATCCAGAAGACCCAACTCAAAATCTGCCAACGAGCTATGGAGCGCAGTATACTTTGCGTTAAATTAACGGATCGTGTTCAAAACCCAATATTGCGCACCAAAACAAAGATAGGTGACGTGGCTCAAAAGGCTGCCCAACTTAAATGGGACCGGGCAGGACATGTTTGCCGCATGCCGGACAGAATGTGGGCCAAAATAACACAGAACTGGTGCCCTGAGACAGTGAGACAGTGAGTGAGTGGTGGGGTCGTGGCAGACCACGTAGGAGATGACGGGACAAGCTAGACAGGTTTCGTGAAAATTGGAAGATGGACGCGTGGGCTCGCGAAAGATGGAAGGAATGGAAGGAGGCCTTTGCCCAGGAGTGGGACAGTGTAGGCTAGTAAAAATAAAACTTGACATTATAAAACAAATCGATCATCTGTAATGTTCAATTCTTGCATTCAATTAATTTCATTTCATATGTTGCATTGACTATCACACGTTCGTAAAATGTAACAACTGTATCAAATGTTATTTTATTATTATTTCGTTTATTTATTTTTATGCTTATTTTGCTACATTTTTAAATATTTATATAAAACAACTTAAAAAAAAACATTTAAAAATATAAAAATTGTGGTCCGCCGGTAGCAAGAGCAGGGTCCAAGCTATCGGTGGTTAGGGCTCCAGAGACAGGAACCTACTCACAATGCGAGCCGTATCGAGGAGTACTGCCTTCTGAATCAGGCCCTTGATCCAACCGCCTAACGAAAGCCTCGAGAGATGTTGGTCGAGGCTTTTTGCCATTAGGCCATTGGCCGATACGACAATCGGCACAATGACAGCCGAGCTCACATTCCACATGTCAGCAACCTCGTGTGCTAAGTCGAGATATTTGATTTGTTTCTCTTTCTCAGCTTTCACGAGGTTCTCGTCATGCGGAATGGTAACATTGATAATCATGGGCGGCGCGCTAATCGATCTATCACTACTATGTCAGGCTTATTAGCGATAATAGTCCTGTCAGTAATGATAGACCGATCCCAGTACAACGTGACAAGGTCATTTTCGAGAACTGGTTCGGGCACATACTTGTAATACGGTACCTCAGAATCCACAAGTTTATATTTCAAAGCAAGTTGCTGGTGAACAATCCTGGATACTTGGTTATGCCTGTGCAAGTACTCGCCGTTAGCCAGACGAGAACAACCAGAGATAATATGTCTGATGGACTACCTGGACGGTGGCATGCCCGACACACGTCAACCGTCCCGTCTTTCATAATATGTCTCCGGTAGTTATTCGTCAAGATAACTTCGTCCATAATTGCACAGACGAAACCTTCAGTTTCCCCGAAAAGGTCACCAAAACGTAGCCAGGATACGGACGCTAGGAAATCTACATCAGGCTCATGAAGAGCCCGATAGAAGCGCTCGTGAAGCTCCTTGCTTTGCCATATCGCCTTGCGGTCATCGGTAGTAAGTACTACAGGTTTGTGCCAGTACTCTTTAGCCATGGTGAGCGGGGTAAGCCCCTTGTCCACTGCGACCAAATCACGGTGCATACCCAATTCGGCTTTAAAAAAATATTCCCTGAGACTGCACACTTCGCGGTTGTGGAGGGTCTTCGCATTTAAAAAGCCTCGACCCCCGCTTTTCGCGGGATGTACAGTCTCATCACCGATGATCGTGGGTGATGCATCCGGTTTGCGGTCAGAAGTGTACGGACCCACCTATCCAGGGCGTCAAGTTCGGTTTGGGTCCATTTGAGTATGCCGAAAGAGTACATCAAAATCGGCATGACCCAACCGTTGAAGGCGCGCACCTTGTTTCCGCCCGAAAGAAGACTAATTAATACCTTCTTCAGGCGGCCAAAGAAGCGCTCCTTCAACGATTGCTTCATGTTAATAACGTTGATGCCTAACGGTTCCGACATACCCAAGTACTTGTAGCTTTCGGATGAAGAGAGGGATCTAAGGTGTATGGAATTCGAAAGTTGAATACCGTCGGATTCCATAATCTCACCTCGCTTAACATGCATGATTGCACATTTGTCCACACCAAATTCCATCCTGATGGCGCTACTGAATGTTTCAGTAGCTCCATCAGTTGCAATTTGTTGGGGGCAAAGATTTTCAAGTCATCCATGAACAGAAGGTGAGATATGACCTCACCACCTCTCTACAACCGATAGCCTAGACCTGAATCCAGCAGTATGCTTAGAGGATTCAGAGCCAAGCAGAACCAAAGTGGACTCAAACTGTCGCCCTGAAATATTCCCCGTTTAATCCAGACAGGCTCGTCATTACCCTGGATCTGTTGACACCCCGGATAGCGAAGGACCGTCGTCCATTGCCCCATACAGGAACTAAGGAAGGTGCGTAGAGTTGCATCTATCTTGTACAACTCCAGCACCCTCACAAGCCATGTATGTGGCACCGAGTCGAAGGCCTTCTTATAATCTATCCAGCATGTGGACAGATCCTTGCGGGAGCGACGAACCTGTTGGCTAATGGCTATTTCGATGAGGAGTAGCTCCTTAGTACCTCGGGACCCGTTCCTACATCCATTTTGAGAGGCAGACATAATCGAGTTACTGTCAATGTGTGTATTAATTTTCGTTCTCAAAATGGATGTAAGAAGTTTATAGATCGTCGACAAACACGTGATCGGTCTATAATTCTTGGGTTCCGTGGGACTACCTGACTTATGGAGCAGGTGGGTAGCGCCTGTTAATAGAAACTGCGGTAGCGACCCAGACTCTAAGGATGACTGGAACTGAGATGCCAGGTAAGTATGTGAACTAATTAGCCATTTCAACCAAAAGTTGTGCAATCCATCCGGTCCTGGCGATTTCTAATTAAGTAACGGACGGACTGCTCTGGTAACGTCTGATGGCGTAATTAAGACAGTTTCCATTTCTGGTATAGTTTCACACACTCGCTCGACATCCTGGATCCAGCCAGCCTCAGTGTGACAGACGGGTACTGACCAGATGCTGCGCCAGAATGCACTTGTGGCGGCATCATCTGGGCGGCACACGTCTGTCAAAATTAGTTCAGGTCGCTCGCAAGCTCTATATATCCACCTTTCATCGCTCTGGAACATGCGATTCTGCGTGTATCGATCAACCCGCCGCTTATACCGCCGAATACGGCTCGCCCGTGCACAAACTTTCTGCTTCAGGAAGTCGATGCGCTCTGTGACACGGGACATGTATTCTCGAGGGCTTATTTCAGTCCCCGAAAATGCCCGCCTCACAAAGCGCATCACTCGTGGTCTGGTATTACCCTCTCTGAAACAGTATAGTTTGCCTATGAGTACCCTGGCTCCATCGATACGACGCTCGATCCTGCATTGCCAGGCTGGTACGGATGGTTTTGGTCGAGCAGCTCCGTCACAGTTTGGAAACTTGACGTTAGCTAAACGACATGCCGCAATAGCCGCGCAATACAGGATCGAGTGTGTATCAACGAGATCCTCGCTGCTCTCGAACACATTCTTAAGCACAAATTGACGGGGTCCGATAGGGCCGACGCCTCAGGGTCGCGGGTGATTCGAAAAGAGATTACCGTGGCCCTGGCACAGGCAACTGAAGGAACACGGGTGGGTTTTAGTCAGTAAAAGTCTGACACGCCCTCCCGCTCCACCCTGAGCGGGACAAGTCATTTGATGATTTCCCACCCAAAAAAAAAAAAAATGGGCATACACCAGCGCCCAATTTTTTTTGTGCATAGGTAGGCGTGGTAATCGCGGTCTCAGTTCGGTCGGAGTGGATCTATACTCGCGAAACGCATCCTCCAGTGCGCTCCTCAATCGGTCGTTGCATTGGCTACATCAACAACATCTAACATCTTCCTAACATCTTCTTCTTCAACACCATGATTGGACCGCGGTAGATCAATGGTTGACGCTTGTACCGCGGTTTGTGCCGGAGTCGAGACGATAAGGTTGCTCAGTATCTCTGAGCGCAGCCTATCAAGTGCGGCATCGTCCAACCTATGATTGCGTTGGATGACTCGCACCTGATCCGACAGTCGTTGGGCCGAGACGCTGACGGTTGGTTCTAGTTCCTGAAAGAGAGACAGCATCCTATCACGGTACGCAGTGACGTGAGTTCCCCCTTCTGTAGACCCATAATATGCGCGCATGACGTTCTCGTTCACAGACTGAGTCCGGATGGCCGGATGACCTAAGTCCCAAGCTCCTCGGTGGCCAGCCTCTCCCCTGTCGACGAACAGGTGTTGGCGACGTCGGCGGGGAAAAATACTCGTCGCTCGAGCTCGACGCAACTACCGCGGCCGATGTCGTCACAGTATTCACGGTGGAGCTGGATACCGGCGGCGGCGAGGCGGAGCTGAGCGAAGAGTCCGGAGGTGGTAGGCGTGCTCGTCTGGAAGCTGACCTCGTCAACATTTTTTCATTTTCGGTTTTAAATTTCGGTTCATTGATGTTTTACCGGAGGTGACATGTCATGTCCAAAATAAAAATTCTTGTTATATTGGGTCAAAAAAAAAAAAAAAAAATTACGGAGATTAGAAAACGAGACGTTTTGTTGACACAGTGTTCCCAGCTCTTATTAGTATTATTATTATTTATTCACCAAATTAAGAACACGTATTACAAAATTTTATAAAGACAATGTACACTGAGTAATAGCTTAAAGTTTGTAATATACAAAGTTTGGGACTGTATGCATCCGAACTAGGTGGTAACCTGTATCTCGGATTACATTTGATCCCCATATATAAATTGAGAACATTTAGTAGCCTTCTTTGAGGTTGTGAACATTATAAGATTGTCATGTACGTGGAAAGTACGCATAATGTAAAGGAAAAATGTAAGTGTGTTGTGTGTGTATGTGTGTGAGTGTGTGTGTGTGTGTGTGCGTGTGTGTGTTGTGAGTGTGATGTTATAGGGAAATTACGTAGGCTACTGCCGGAGGACTCAAAAAAAACCGAATTTATTACAAACTAATTTATTTTAATAAAGAAATTTCAATTAATATTAATACAGAAAAGAGCTAATTGACTCGATCGATGGTGGATACGAAGTGCGCGGGCTCGGTCACGTAGAAGGTGTCTTTTGGGCCTCGTGCTCTGTGTCAGCAGTTTTCCTTTGTAGCAACTGGGTCGACGATGACGACGATGACGCACGTGTTGTGCCTCGTGCCTTTGTGTCAGCGCTTTCCTAAATAGTGATGCGCGTAACACCTCCTCCCTCAGATCGACGACTATTTCAGATTTTGAGATGAAATGTCGTCGAGAGTTTAGATTGATCTTGGGATGCTGGCTGATTTTGTCGGCTTTCAGATGTTTCAGGCTCGGCATACATGGCTTCATCTGGGGTTGTCAACTGAAGAAGAAGTTCTTCTGTGCCCTGCGGCTTAGGGTTCGGTATAATAGAATTGCTCCCAGTATGAATAAGGCAAGTAGTGTACCATAAAACGGGATTGTCGTATGGTAAATAGTTGAGGCTGGTTCATTGTGGATTGGCTTCTGTAAGTCTATTCTGTCTTGAATATCGTGCAGCTTCTTTAAGTTAATAGCATTGATTTGAAGGGGTGGCATGGTTGATCCTTCGATATCATCTGGCACGTTGCTTATCTTCATGGGTTGTCCTCTGACGTGGTCGTTAATGTTGACGATGGTAAATTCGTCTGTTCGCAGCTTGCAATTGTGGGGAATAGTGGCTAGGAAGCTTCCGGTCAGGGTTATGGATTCTTCTTGTTCGCAGATCAACTGGGCTTGTGTTGGGGTCGGGAACACGACGGCGTAGCGGCGATCGTCTAACTTTTCCATTGCGGGCTTCGTCAGGCTAATAGTAATCGTTTTACATGTTTTGTGCGGTGTTTGACCTCCAATGATATCACAAATGCAGTCAGGATGGGTTCTCATTTGGTGGTTGAACTTTTCTTCGCAGAGATACTCTGAAGCTACCTTCGGGCATTCTGCCTCTATGTACGCATGAATGTTTCCAGTGATTGCTAGGAATGGGTAGGACGGGATGATGGCTTGCTTATTTTTATTTGGTACAATAGCTAGCTTATACAACAGGAATTTTAGTGGAGAGATTATGGGAAATTTAAATGCAAAAACTATTTGACTGCCACGATAATAAGCAAAGGGTTTAATGATGTCATAATATTCTCTAATTTCTAATTCCAGTAATTGGTCTTTATTATAAAGCGCACTAAGTTTGCGTATCATGTCGCTTAGTATTTCCGTACTTAACATGGAGTGATGAGTATGCAGTTGACCGGAAAATGCTATCGCGTTCTCTAACCTACTTAATTCGCTTAATAAGCTGTCTACATTATTGCTAATTATTTGTAGTATTTGCGAAAACTTTGCAAACTTTATGAGATTGTGTTGTTTATACTTATCGGCGTCAAGTAGAATATGCAGACTGGCATTTAACTGTACTTGATTCTCTATTAGTTTAGTAATGATTTTTGTATGCTCGCTCATCAAATCTTTGCTTAGGCTTATATGATGATTTTGCTCAATGGCTATCTGTTGCTGATTATCATTGAGGGCTCTAAGGGCGTTATCATATTTAATAGCATCTGTATGATCCAGATTTCCTGTAATGCTCTTAATTACGGATCCGAGACTATCTACTAAACCTCTCTTAAATCGATTCGGCTTTAGGCTTTGTAGGTGAGATGAGGCTTTATTTAATTTCGTGTTCAAACTATCTATTTGAAGCTCGTATAAAGTGCTAGTGTAATTGTCTAGTCTGGTTGCGGCTTTAGTAAGTTGAATTCGTATCTCGTTAATGCTTTTGTCTATGTCTGTTAGTTCTATGTTCTGAAGGAATGTATGGTAATGAGTGATGAGTTTCATGGGCCCTAGTTTGAAAGGCAATAGTCCAGGTCCATTCTCAAGTCGTTCTAGATTAATCTCCTGCGCCCATGTTAGGCTAAACGTCAGCAGCAGGGGTATCCTGTAACAATTTCGCAGTTTTAGGGACACGCTTTAATCTAGATTTAGCTATAGGTCCCTTTTTCTTGGAAGTGTAAATGTGGATGGGTAAATTGGCCAGGACTGTGTCCTGATTGTATCTGGGTGCGAGTTTAGATCTACTTGCAGAGGGATTACTAATGAATATTTGTTGGTCGGGCTCATAATCGACCTCATCCTCACGGGTTTTATTACGACTCTCTATGAGCGCCGTTCGATTAGCGAGAGACGTCTCATTGATTAGTTGGTAGGTACTTTTTGCATGCGTTCCCTATGTGTTTCGGTATATTGTTGTAGTAAGTGTCCGGTCAGATCTATGTCAATCGGGTCTCGTGGGTCGGTGTGCCCTAATATAAGGTCGTATGGTTTACATCGTGTGAAGGAATGGATCGAACTATTGTACGCTATGATAGCATATGGCATCAGATGTACGACTGGCTCATCTTTGTATTTTAGTTTCAAAATACGAAGATGTTCCAAAATAGTAGAGTGGAAGCGTTCAATATTACCGTTCGCGTTTGGTGAATATGCCAGTGTTTGATGATGGATTATTTTATGCACTTTGCAGAACTCGGAGAACATCTGGTTGGTAAGTTCAGTCCCCTGATCTGTTATAATGGTTAGTGGTAGGCCATGATGCGTGCTGAAGGTTAGTAAAGCTTGTATAATACTAACTGCAGTCCCATCTCGAAGTAGGTAAGCTTGACCATACTTTGAGAAGGCGTCTATGAATGTTACGTATTTTTCATTCTGTGCTGAGAAGCTATCCATATGTACTATTTCAAACGGTCTGGTGGCGGGGGGTGCTATATTAAACTTTTGTTTTATGGGGCTCCTATCGTACTTTGCTTGCCCACATACTGTGCAGTCATTTATGAATTTGGTTATGTGCTCTCGCATCTTAGGCCAATAATATTTAATAGATAGAGCTAGGAAGCACTCGTTAATGCCACGGTGGTTGGTCTTGCCTTCGTGGTAGTGACGAATAATTTCCTGTTGTCTAAGGTATTCTTTTACGTTTTCGATTTCCTTTTTTGCCAATACCAATTTCATAGATGAACTTTTAAAATATTTTTGTAGCAAAGGAATTATGTTGTACATTGCAAGGGGTGGATTTATCAAAAGGGCAGTTTTGATCTTAGGGTTGACGTATTCCTTAATGGCATTAACCAAATCCTCTTCTAATTTCGATTCAGATAGTTGAACGGATGTTCGAGTGTGGGTATCAAATGGCTTAGTTGCCGTAGGTCGTTTTTTAAAGACACCTACAACGGTCAGGCACAGCTGTCGGTGAAATTTGTTTAGTGGTTCGTCGGTGATGGGTATTTCGAGTATAGGGTTTTCTTCAGAGGTATGGGCTGTCAGGGTGTTAGAGTTGCCTAGGGATGGTGGTCTGTCAGTTGCGTTTGCAACCATCGAACTAACCTCCTCGTTATAGATCTCAACGCGAGAGAGGGCATCGGCATTGGTATTATGTTTGCCCTTTTTGTAGATGACGGTAAAATCATATTCACTTAATTTTAACCGCCACCTGGTTAGCCGTGAATTTGGTTCCTTAAGGCTTATGACCCACTGCAATGGTTTGTGGTCTGTTACTACTTTGAACTTGCGTCCAAAAAGGTAAGGCCGAAAGTATTTTGTAGCCCATACAATTGCTAATAATTCTTTCTCTATTGTGCTGTAATTAACTTCACTTTCATTAAGGGTTCGTGAAGCGAAAGCTACGGGTTTGTCTGAGCCAATAGATCCTTGTGAGAGTACCGCGCCGATTGCGAAATTGGAAGCGTCTGTGGTTAAGATGAATTCTTTGTCAAAGTCAGGATATTTAAGTATAGGGTCGTTGGTCAGTAGAGTCTTACACTTCTCGAAACAATTAATATAATTTGAATCTAAAGTTACTTTCCTTCCTTTCTTTAAGCATTGTGTCAGGGGTTTGGTTATACGGGAAAAGTCTGGAATGAACTTTCGGTAGTAGCCGAGGAGTCCGAGAAATTGTTTAATTTCTTTAGGTGTTTTAGGTATAGGATAATTTTGAATAGCTGTGATTTTATTTGGGTTAGGCTTTATTCCTTCGGTACTGATGACATGACCTAGGTACGCGGTCTCGAGTTTTAAGAATTCTGACTTATCTAACTGTATTTTGAAGTTAGATTCCCTTAACCTTTGCAACACCTTCTCTAAGTTGTTCATGTGTTCCTGGAGAGAGGTGCTGAATACGATTATGTCGTCGAGATATACGAGACATATAACATTTTGGAGTCCTTTGAGTACGTTATCCATTACTCGTTGGAATGTTGAAGGGGAGTTCTTAAGTCCCATGGGCATTCTCAAAAATTCGAAGTGCCCGTGTTCAACATTAAAAGCGGTCTTTGGAATGTCACTGGGATTCATCTCCACTTGGTAAAATCCTGATGCTAAATCAAGAGTGCTGAAATATTGGCACTTGCCTAGTTTGTCCAGGACGTCGGTAATATTCGGGATAGGGTATTTGTCATCAATCGTTTTTTCATTTAGCTTCCGGAAGTCAATAACTAGTCGCCATTTCTGTTTTCCAGAGGCGTCAACTTTCTTTGGGACTACCCAAATCGGTGAGCTCCACGCAGATTCGGACGGCCTAATGATTCCCTGATCTAACATTTTCTCTATTTGATCACTTACTTCCTGACGGTGTATAAATGGGTACCTGTAACTTTTAGTGTAGGTCGGAATTTCATCTGTAGTTTTAATACTGTGCTTCACTTTGTTGGTAAAGGTTAGTGGCTCGCCTTCAATGTAAAAGACGTCGGCGTACTTTGAACATAGTGCCAATAAGTTCGCCTTTTCCTCCTCGTTTAAATGATCGGTGCGTATCCGAGATGTAACATCTTTAGCGCGAGTTGACATTTGTTCAGTGCCTTCAATGTTGAATATCGTTGCCTGAGTGGCCTGATCCAGTGAAAGTATTATATCGTTTGTGGTTGGGTTAGTTACTTCAACTATACCGCGGCTATTAGAAACAGTGGTCAAACATTCGGAAATAATGCGGAAATTTTGATAGAGTAATCACTCCTGCTTGTGGCATGAACGTTAGTAACCTCGAATGGATCATAGTTAAGAGGTAGTGCGGGAAATAATTCTGGACTGCTTCTGGACTGATAAATGATTGGTTTGCACCAGTATCTATTAGAAAGGTAAGTGTAGGGTTATGGATACGAACACACGGTAATTGCCTTTGGGTTTGCAGATTTAATTCTATCCTAAGCTGTTTGACTTCGGATCTTTCTGAAAATCCTGACTAGTCGAGGGTTGCTGTTGGTCCACAGTATCTGACTTGTCCCTGTCGTTAGTCCCGTCAGTCTGTTGCGGTGTGCCGTGATCGTAAGTACAGTCGTTGAAATAAAAATCATCATTGTAGTAGTCGCCATAGCTATATGGGTCAAAGTAAGAGTAGTCAGCTAAGTCGGGGTAATAATAGTCCTGCCCATAATTTGAACACTCGTTTATATTAACATCGCGGGTTTTAATATAGTTGGAAGGTGGTGGATTGCCCTGTTGTGCCCAATTCCACCTGTTAGTGGCGGGCAAAGGCCTAGATACAAAGTGGCTAACGCCGCTTATCGGCCTGGGGCCGTTATTCGGCGGATAAGGATTCCTTGGGGGCATTCTGAATCCAGAATCACCCTGATTGTTATTATGCAGCGGTGTGCCAAATATTTGTTGCGTACGGGTCGGGCCACGTTGTTGCATGTTAGATGGATTAAACGGCATTCTAAATTGGTTCTGAGACGGCAAAGGCCGTAACATAAATTGTGATCCCTGCGGTCGGAACGGACCGGGCATGTTAAAAGGATTAGGTCTAAATGGAACAAGCATATTATTTGTGTGGACTGGCATTTTATGATTCGTTTCGTTTTGTTGGTTAGGTGGCATTCGGACCGAAGATTTTTTATCTGGCAAGTTGTCATTTCTGCTCTGCAAATACATGGTGTTAGTCTCCTCGTGCACAAACTCTAGAGCCTTCTCAATAGTATCTGGTCTCATACACCTAATACGCGCACCTAAAGGATCTTTCAAACCGCGGAGATAGGCCTGCAAAGTCAGTTTACGATATAAGTCGCGTTTGGCCGAAATGGTTGATTCCAAGGTATCATGCAATGAAACATATGTCATGACGGTGCTGAAAAGATTCTGGCAGCGCTCGTAAAATTCCTGCGGCGTGCCGTATCCTTGTGTAAGTAAAGCCAAATCGTTGTAGAGAGCGGTCTCATCCCGCTGGTCGGCAAAGTTATTAATAAGAGCACTACGTATGCCTACCCAATCATTGGGTATACCGTTAGCATTAATCAGACGGGCGGCAGGCCCTGTAACTTTATTTAATATGCCATTTAACAGCGCTAATTGATTTATATTCGGCTGCCCCTCTTGAATGAACTGAAGTGCTAACTGGTCACACAATTTGACGAACCTGGTAAGTACATTTGGGTTCCCATCAAAATCGGGAACTAAGCGGAGGGCTTTAAATATATTATCTAAATCAGCCATCTCGGGTTCGATTTCGGGATTAATATTACGTCTAGAATCTACACTACTGTTCCTACTACTAACTAACCTATGTGTACTCAATCTACGTGGATGGAAAATGTTGGACAGGGTAATTAGAACTTACAGACGAAAATGAATTAAGCAACCACTAGGAAAATTCAGCGGACTTACATGAACATTCTGGTCTTCGTTGAGCGGTATCGATATCTGGATCTCCGGCGTAGTCTCGTTGTTCAGGACCTCCCGGTGCGACGTTGAAAGTCTATCGTAGTAGCGAACGCGGTGCGATATGCCGATAATCGCAAGAACGACCCGGGAATCCTACCGACTGCGCCAATTACGTAGGCTACTGCCGGAGGACTCAAAAAAAACCGAATTTATTGCAAACTAATTTATTTTAATAAAGAAATTACAATTAATATTAATACAGAAAAGAGCTAATTGACTCGATCGATGGTGGATACGAAGTGCGCGGGCTCGGTCACGTAGAAGGTGTCTTTTGGGCCTCGTGCTCTGTGTCAGCAGTTTTCCTTTGTAGCAACTGGGTCGACGATGACGACGATGACGCACGTGTTGTGCCTCGTGCCTTTGTGTCAGCGCTTTCCTAAATAGTGATGCGCTTAACAGGGATGACTGTTCAAGATAATATATGTGAGTACCTGTAGTAGTAGCTTGTCTATTTGGGAATGTTCAAAATCGCTTCTGTTTCATCATACGTAAGTTTTAATAAGTAGTCCTGTGTTTTCTTTTTATATTGTGTCTTATTAAGTGGGTATATATTAATAGTTTTGTTGATTTTGTCGTATAGGTAAGGACCAATGAAAATGAAGAATCTCTTAATATAAGATGTTTTGGGAATTTATGTACGTTTACATACAGCATGCTTTCTACGTTTATGTAGAGTGTTTGGATCGTATATGAGATCACCGTGTTGTTGCTTTATGACTATACTAAAAATAAAAAGTTGACGAACGGTGAGCACTTTTCATGATTGATATAGCTGCGATGTAGGATACAGAATGGGCCGAAAAGTAATGGTTTTTAAAATAGCTCGTTGAGCTAATTCTACATTTTTGAGGATGGTTTTCGGAGCGCCTCCCCAAGACGAGATGCAGTAAGTAATAATCGACTGGCAAAGCGCAAAATAGACTTGCTTAAGTAATTTGGCATCGGCGGCATGTCTGAGACTTCTAAAAACATAGATTAGTTTCCGTACGCGAGCACTTAATTGCTTAATGTGTTCCCTGAAACTAAGGTTGCTATCTATTATGATTCCCAGGTACCTGATGTTGTTGACGCGCTCTAGAGATCTGCACGAGCATCCCACGGCAGAGAAGCATTCGTGGGATATGATGTGATATTTGTTAATATCTTTACCGAGACAACGAGCATTAAACGTCAAGTATTTAGTTTTTTCAACGTTTTAGGTTAAGATATTAGCCCTGAGCCAATTCTTCACCACATTGAATCCCTTTTGGGCGGCAATGAATACCTCATCCCAAGTATCGGCGGAGAAAAGGAGAGCAGTGTCGTCTGCATATGAGATCAATTCGCCTCGGGGTAGATAGAGGTTAGTGAGGTCGTTAATGTAAACGAGAAATAGAGTAGGTCCCAAAATACTACCCTGTGGTACCCCATAGTCGACTACATGATCACTGCTCGTGTACTGACCCACTCGGACACACTGTTTTCGACCAGTGAGATAGCTTTTAAAAAGATTCAGTTGCGTGCCTCTGATTCCTAATACATCTAGTTTGTTTATTAATATAAGAATAGAAATAGTGTCAATGCTTTGCTTAAGTCGAGGAAGATTGACAGGCATTTCCTTCCCATATCTAGGTTGGTGGATATATAGTTAGTTAACATATGCACTGCTCCTTCAGTAGATCTGCCCCTTCTGAAGCCAAACTGTTTATCTGAGAGCAAGTGATTCTTTTCCAGGTAATTTACTAGCCTCAGATTGACAGCTTTTTCCAGGATCTTTGACAAAGCGGGTAGGACTGATATTGGTCTATAGATAGACAAGATATTTGTATCACCCCCTTTGTGTATAGGACGCACAATTGTTTTTTTTCAGATGCTCGGGAAAGATGCCGTTCTCGAGGCATACATTAAAGATGTATGTGAGTGGAGGAACCAGCGCATTTTTGTTATACTTCAATCATTTGTTTGAGATTTTATCCCAGCCTACTGCAGAATCTGTTTTTAGTCCTACGATAAGACGTTCTATTTCTTCTTCAGTGAAGAAATAGAAGTAAAGACCCCAGTGCCGCCTTGTGGTGCGTTTGGATACAGGCATTTGCCAACTTTTTACCTACACTTGCAAAATAATTATTGATGTCATTGACCGATAGTTCAGGAGTAGAGTGAAGATCGAGAAGTTCATCTGAGTTTTTGGGTTCTTTTGTTGTGTTGGTGATAGTTTTTATAGTTTTCCAAAGAGTTTTAGGATCGTCTCTAACTTCTGCAATAAGAGATCTGTCATACTCTCTTCTTACTTTTTTTAGAATAGAGTTGTAGTAATTTCTGTATCGAACATATGTTATTTTTAAAGTCTCATTATCTGGCGACATGTTTGAATTTTTGTGTAGCATGTCTCTATTTTTCATACAGCGAATTAATCCTTGAGTGACCCAAGGTTTTATATTTTTTTTACGCCTAGAAAGTTTTATTACTTGAGTATTCTGATCTACAGCTTCTTGTATCTTAGTTATAAGGTAGTTTAGTAAATAATCAGGGTCTTGAGATGCATAAATGGGATCTAGGTTTATTGACGAAATAGCCAATTTTAAAGATTCAAAGTCAATTTTGGTAACTGTGCTGGTAGCAAAATGGCGTGGCTGCTTGAAATTAATGCATGTTAAGACCGGAAAATGATCAGTTATATAAGTTCTGGGGATAATTGTGAGACCAGAGTACTTAGTTTTAATCAATACGTGGTCAAGGCATGTTCCAGTAGCTTCACGGGTCACTTCTGTGTGAGCTGGTAAGAGTCTGTGAGAGGCAGCTAGAGTAAAGTATCGTTCGCCAGGATATTCGATTTTTGAGCAATTAATGGGGATGTTTATGTCTCCGATAATCATAAAATTTTCGAAATGTACAAATTGTGATAAAACATCGTTTAAGGAAGACAGGAATCCATCAATATTTTTATGAGAGAGTGAGCGGTATATATATATAATAACCGTGCGGTTGTCGCTTATAATGACCAAACGGTTTCCATCTGTAAATTGAGGCTCGTGAATTGTGAAATTAAGTTGAGCTTTGTAGTAGACAACCACACCATCATTTTGTCTAAGATTTCTTTTGGTGGCAGAGGAGCGATATCCTGGGAAACAGGGAATGATGGATGAGGCTGATATCCAACATTCAGTCAGGACCAACACATCACATTCAACTTTAAGTCGCGTTAGCATTATTTCAAAACCATGCATGTTACAGTTTATACTCCGTATGTTTTGGGTAAGGATAATTAAACGACTGGATTGCGAATGAGGTAAATGTTTATGACAGTTATCAATGTCAGAAAAAATCGATTTAGAGACGGCAACACTATCAATCTCCGAAGATATTTCAATTATGTTTCCGAATTGTAAAAGAAAGTTAATAAAAGGATCGAAATAGTGAACGATGGATTTAAATTTATGTTACAAAGTATTGTGCGTAGAACGGCAGACAGTTCTGTAAGGTTTGACTGGGTACAGGAGTAATTAGTGTTTGTATACAACACTTTATAATATGTAATGTAGTAGTAGCGAGTAGGTAAAAACAGGTACTTGTTTGAGTGAAGTTTTGTTTTGTTGTTGTTTTGTTTATGGTAATACTGTAGTTGTAGTGATTTAGGTGTTTCATTGTGCTTGATGTGTGAGAAGTTCTGTGTATTGTGTGAGACTTGCATTTGCAATAAGATTTGCATAACAAAATTTTAGTGTTTTAGTGACAAACATTACTTTTACAATTAATATTGATATAGTAAACAAATAAAAGCATGCAAAATTTAAAGTAGTGATACAAGTTAGTCTGAAGGACCTCTGTAACTAAGACATGAAATAAAGAGTGTGAAATATAAAACATAACCATTAGTCATATAGCATTTTTCATATTATTTAGGTCTGATTCGGTATTAATTCTTACAGCGTTTTGGCCCTCCTGCTTTCGAATGTAGATTTTCCCTTAGGAAGTCTCGAGCAAGATAAAATAGTCTCTTTTTCTTGTAAGTCAGGTGTTCAGACATAAATATAAGGTTTGATGGACCTTCTAGTTTTATATCAGTAGTGGTTAGTCTATTCTCTCTATGGGTTTTGTTGTATTTTTTAAAGGCTTGCAAAAAATCCTTTTTTTTATGACTGTTGTAAGCTGACAACTATCGTATTTGCGTTGGCATTGTTCGTGCGAATTTTGGGTTTTAGGCGAAAAACATCTCTCATTTCTGACTTGCTGATTTGAACGTCCAGAGTTTTCCCTGTATCAATGATAATCTGAGAGAGGGTAGTCTTGGTTTCCCCCTTATCTTCTGCAATATTCCTAATTTCTATGCAAGACGATTTGCTAATGACTTCCAGATTTTCAATTATTTCTTCCATATTCTGTATGTAGGAAACTTTATCGACGTTATCTGACTCCGGTTTGTGGAGTTGGGCTATTATATCGTCGTATTTTGCGGATACAAACTTTAAGGACTTATCTATCTCATTATATAGTTCCTTAATGTCGGTTACTTTTGCTAACAGTGATCTATATTTTTCATCCTGTTGTTCAGTAAATTCTGCAATTTTTTTTATAATTTCTGTCATAAATGCTGAGATATCTTCCCCTTGTTGATGTTTGCGTTTGCATATTTGTATCTTTGAAGCTGGTTGTTGAGAAGCCACGGTTGATGTTTTCATGTCCGGCTCTGAATCGTAGAGTGGGTCTGTTGATGATTTCGGGGGAGTTCTGTTGATCGGCATTATTTATTATGTTGAAAAAATATAACTAAATAAAAATTGTATGAAATAAAACCCACAGTTTTTAAATTAATGCCAACAGAAAATAGATCTATCCAAAGAAAAAATATTAACCAGGAAAAAAAAAAGAAAAAAAAGACTCTTATGTCGGGTTCGAACTTGAGCCCTTGATAATGCAAGGCGACGGATTTGCTGCCGGTCCGGGTGACCGATAGTAATGGTATTGAAAAATTGGTTTTGTAGAGAGTTGCGTTCGTTGATTGCTCGGGCGTGGGTGCTTGTTGTTTACAATTATTACGATTACCCACAATCACCAGAACTTGCACTTGTTTATCCTATATTGTTATTAAATGATTTCTTCGACTTCGCAGTATAACACGGGAGTGTTTATTAGCACTAAATTGAGGGCTAGTGTTTAACACAACGATTTGCAAATGTTTCAAGTCGAAATACACAGTTTTTACTAGACTTTGTGAATTATGAAGCACTGAGTCGACACGTATGCGTTAGGCTAGCACAAGTGCGCGCTTGGGGAGTGTGCGCGAATGGGATATCGATGTAATCGATTTTGACCATATCTGTTTGTTCACTTGAATCGATTACGTGACAATTGTAGCCGACGTGATTGCTTCGAGCTCTAGGGGCTCTTTCGAGGCTTAAGTCTTTAAGTGTCTGTTTCTAGGACGGCTATTAGGATTTATTTTGCACGTTTTGATGATCGGGCGTTCAATGAACAAAATAATGTCAGAGTTCAATTTTCAAGTGAGGGGTTTTTGATGTTTTACCTCTCGAGGAATTGTGTATCCGGAGTCCTGTTACCGATACCTACTAGTCTTACCAAGCAAGTCCAGTTAACACGTTATCACAGTAAAATTATGGATGGATTTTCATAACATTTTGTTTACGGCTCCAAGAAAACGACTTATTGTTATTTGCATAATTGCACATTTGGACTAAAACCTTGGCATAGCAGTAGGTACTTTATAAACTAGGTATATAAATTATTTAATAAAAACCGTAAACATATATTTTTATGAAGTCTGGTGTAATTCTTGAAACGCGTCCAAGGCACTTGCCGACTCAGCGAAGCATTCGCCAGCTGATGGCGAGCAAACAACTCACTCAACAATATTTCTGGAAAACTAACCAAGCAATATGTTTTTCAGGGACGGACAGATTTTGTATCGCAATTTCACTTTTACGACCAATGATATTTCCGATGTTAAAATCAGAGGAGATTTCCGGTTTTTTTGTGAAAACTAACCTCAAAATTTACTTTGACTTAAAAATGGTCCTTAGGAAAACCTATAAATAAAAATCATGATCCAAACCTGTATAACTCAAATCCAAATACAAAATAATTCACAAATTCACTGGCGCATCTAAACAGAGTATATATTTCTATCCAATTTGGAGAGATTTCCAAGTTCTACCTACCTTACCAAAGAAGGTCGGCTATCTATTAGTCTAGTTGGAGTACCAAGGTCTGCCAATCACAATGTCGTTCGTTGTCGCCAGACCTTGAGGAACTAGATTCAAGAGCTCGATAATTTGAAACTATTCCTGGTTCCTTAACTATACCTCCACAATAATATGATTTAAATGCTGACTTGGCTTTGAAATAACAGGCTCGTCTTCTATTTCTTGGTACTTCTATATTTATATATACATCTATGCATGTTAAAAATAAATAGTGTATGCTAGCTGCGCGGTAAACTCTGATTACGCGATGCAGGATTTGTGTGACATCAGTGTGATGCGTTGTTCGCATGTGGCGGTGTAGATGCCGCCACAGTGTTACAAAAATGTTTTAAATCTATTAAACAAAATTAAAGTAACTTTTTATGTCGGTCTATGTGACCGCGTTGTTTTTCTAAAGTTTTTTTGTTGGTTTATGTGACTGCGTTGTTCTTCTAAAAATTTGGGTCGATTTAAGTGACCGCGTTGTTTTTTGAAAATAAATACTCAAATCTCGATATTTTGTCAAGTCGTGAAAACCATGCATAGCGGTGGGTTACTAGCAATAATACTACTATGCCCAATTGGCAAAATGTGAGTCTGCTCCCTCAGAGAACAATTCATAATTATCACGTTTTTTTTTCCACTAGGAAACTCCATACCTATAACATCTATTCAACAATATTTACAATTGAAAGACAGCCATTTTACTTCTAACCCTCGTAACTGTGCCATATTTTTCTTTCACACAATGCACCTTTTCGCCAAAGTACTCCCATCTATTATACCTTGGAGCTTCTAAAGGGGCAGGTTACCCTTAAGAGGTAGCTCGTGCGTCAATTCGTTAGTCAGCTGCTTGAGTCGGAATATATCTGAACATCCATCATGTAGGGGACCGACATCTGTCTATGTATTTGGGGTTTTCTATTTTCTACGAAGAGGATCCTAGATGCGATTAAAACATATTCATATTCTACTACAGTGTTACACTCTCTATCAATCTACTAGATGTAAACTAGGTAAGAACTAATAAACAGCTGACGCAAGGCGAATTCGCATAAGCTAATGACTTCTGTTAGGTTACGAACTGTGCGTCGAGTCGTATCGTCAGCTGATTGATAGGTTGTGTACCTACCTATTTGTACAGATGTAAACTGTAAGAAGTACATAGTGCGAATTTATTTTATCAAAAATCGTACCAGATTGGCCGATGTGGACTGGACTGTTGTAGGTACACGCTGTTTCTCGCCTCTCAGTGGTTAACGGGATAAATAGCTGGATATGTTTTTCGTAAAGTAACCACAAAGACCTGTGTAAGTATAAAATAACTGCATTACGGCTGGATTATACGCTTTATTGACCAATCTTTTTGTAGGTAAACAACATTGTTAGTAGAAACATGACTATTTTACGCGAAATTCAGTTATCCCACTGCATACGGTATGCAACGAATTATTGTAATAATAATTAGGCAAGCGTGTTTATAAATTAGAATCAACTTATTTACAACAATTTAAAATGTACGTACCTCATTACGACGTTGTTTTTATTCACACAATTTACACCAATTTTTGTACATATTCGCCCTGTAGTTGCACGTTTAATAATGTGTCCTTGCACTTTTAATAATGTCTCTATCACTAGCCATCACTACGTACACAAGCGTTCACATTTCACATGTTTTATTGTTCCGCACTAGAAATGGTCTGGCCGTCATTACCATAAATCAGGTCTATCCCTATACATCTATCACATGGAAGTTCAACGGCGTAAGATCAGGCCTGCCTCCGTCTGCAGTTGGAAGCATGTTGACCCCATTGTCCAGTTGCCGCTGTACAGTTCCTAGGATCCCTAGGAAGCGGGCTTGTGCTGTGAGCAAAATAAGTCTACCCTCATTGTAGTGATCCACCATGTTCTGGTACTCATGGTTGGAATACCAATATTTCGGCATTGTTGCGTTTGTTGCGCGAAGCGCGATGCGTTCCACGTTAGTTAAGCCACGTGCAGAGCAACATGCGATTCGCGCGGGACTAAACATCACGGCGGCGAGTGGCGCGGCGGGCGGGGGGCGACGCAACTGAAGCAACACACGTGCGCGGTGCCGGTGCCGCGGCTCGGGTCTCTTTGATCATTCATAAAAGCCACGCGACATCTAAGCGCGCCACCATGACCTCGCCCGCTTCAATGAAAGTAGTTTCTACGTAGTATTTTCGTAGAAACTAGCGTAATGGATGTAACAAAATAAGAAAGAGCCAGTATTTATTATGTGTGTCAAGTAATATTAAATTATTAAATTGTTAAAATTAGATGCTTAGATAAAAAAATCTTTTTCGTTTCTATAGCTTCTGTTCGACCTATAGATGTCCCTCTTCAAATATTTCTTGAATGAATAGATACACCTTATATACATAAGTACCTGATACTATTTAATTTTTGAAAAACGTAATGGCTTTCACGAACACCATATTTGAAAATCAAAATCAATCAAAAGTCATTTATTCAAACGAGGCTGAGACATAAGACAATCCCCCAAAACGCCCGCCCTTCACCACTTTCTAGTTCTTTAGCTGGGAAGAAGAATAAGAAATGTTAATTACCTACTTACTATTGTATAGAATCAAGTTCTTATAACTGAACAGACAGCTGTGCTGCTGGGGAGCTTGTTGCGCCACTTCTTCTTCCCAGCTAAAACACTAGGAAGTGGTGAAGGGCTGGCATTTGGGGGACTTCCTTACGTAATTTTGACGGTCATAAAGTGCTGATTCTCAGCCTGTGTGCCCGTGTTTACACGTCACGTGCTATTTGCTACACCAATTCGATTTTTCATACAGTCCATGCCCCTGCATTTCTAAAAAGTTCTCATATGAAAGAACAGACCCAGACCTTTCTCTAAATATTAAGTTTCGTTCATTAAAAAACTTTGCTCAAATAACTACGCTAACAATAATAAAACCTCTAGATATTTATTTGGGACCCGAAGAAATCTCGGGGCTTTTACAAAATAAGTGTAATCAAACCGCTTTTAATTTAACCTCTACGACATTCTATTAGATTATTTTATGCGTCCCTAAAATGCCAGTTTCAAGTCAATAGCTCTCATAAAAAAGGAAATAAATGATCTTTTGTACCTAACAAAACTTTATTGTGGTTTAATGGTGTTGCTTCCGTTCATGCGCTTCACGCGGCCGTGGATGGTGATGGTGTTTACACGTCACGTGCTATTTGCTACACCAATTCGATTTTTTATACAGTCCATGCCCCTGCATTTCTAAAAAGTTCTCATATGAAAGAACAGACCCAGACCTTTCTCTAAATATTAAGTTTCGTTCATTAAAAAACTTTGCTCAAAAAACTACGCTAACAATAATAAAACCTCTAGATATTTATTTGGGACCCGAAGAAATCTCGGGGCTTTTAAAAAATAAGTGTAATCAAACCGCTTTTAATTTAACCTCTACGACATTCTATTAGATTATTTTATGCGTCCCTAAAATGCCAGTTTCAAGTCATAAAAAAGGAAATAAATGATCTTTTGTACCTAACAACACTTTATTGTGGTTTAAATAAGATTTAAATGTCATGCAGTTTTATATTTAGCTTATTTGAGCACAATAATGAAAAAACAAAGCTGAGAATTTGTGTGTTATATCACCAGCCAGCTATCTAATAATGCAAACAAAATGATTTCATTTAATCCAAAGTTACCTCATTCATGAAAAGGGTTTATTTAATAATAGGGTCAAACAACCAATCTCAGTTATGTAAGACCACAAGGGAAATACATTATTTACATATAAACAAACCTAATACACCGCTTTAATATTAAATGGAAGAACTAAATGAGTTTTAATAGCTTTGTCTTTTACAGGAAACCGTGGCATTTCTAGTGCCGTGAGTCGTCGGCTGTATGATCTTCATGGCGCTAGAAGCGATGGCAATGGTTTACTCCAATATTCATAGAGATCATGTTAACAAGGTAAGCACTCTTCAAGTAATAATAATACCAGTCCCACTGCAGGGCAAAGGCCTCTTCTTATACTGGGCCCCAATTCTGTATGGTAATTATTATTCCCTGCGAAAGTTAACCGCTTGCAGACCACGTCAAAATCGTGTCTTTTAGAAACCCATCAAGCGGCAAGGAATTGAAATGTCATATTCTGTATGTTTCAAGACAAATTGTCTATGACACATTATAAAACCACGAGTGCGTTTTGAAGTTTAGTTCGACAGTATTTGAGCCTATAACTAGTCATTTCAAATTTTTTATTTTATTTCATCATAAATAATTTTTATTAAACACGAAATTAACATGAAAATATTTACAGCAGTTTTTAAATTTGTTGAGTTACTGCTTTTTCTCCCTTCATCGTATTAAATAATAAAATTTAACATACAATTACATAATAAAGATTATGTAGAACAAAAGTATAGAAAAATGTAGTTCAGTCCATTTTCACTTTCACAAAGGAGAATGCCAAAGTGTCCCACAAGACTCGGCCAGAACTGACAAAGATGAACTATATGTCCAAAAAAAGGAAAATAATTATAGAATTAGATGGTATAATTAGTTTTATATTTGAAGTACACCAAAAAAAGTTAAAGATCTGCAAAGTTGACCACTTAATACTTCTGATTTTAGCAATGAACAATACAGGTTCGGGTTCCGTTTAAAAGGCCAAATACGACTACGTATTTGGTAGAAAATCGGAGTCCGGAAACACAGCAAAAAACAATACAAAACTCAAAAAAACACGAAATCACTTCGTCGCTGGTGATATCACGCGGGAGAAGTAAATAAAACTTTTTGGACAGTGACAGATACAAGTTAAAGTTTGACATCTGGTGTTGCCAGCATTATAGGAATAAACTATGCGAAACGGTATCGATAATCGAATTGAATTATTTTTAATTATTTCATTATTGTAAAATATATGTTTGAAAATGTAACTAAATGCAATTTATTGATATAATAATATGTTAAGTAACATAAGTAAGTAATTAATTCACTTACATAGTCACATATTGATATTTTTGCAATCAAAAAATTTTTATATCGATATAAATATTTTGGTATTGGCAACATTTCTAATTGAAATTGTAGGATTGTAGATTATGAAATGTGTTGACATATTGAATAACTATTTAAAATGAGTTTTCAACGGTGGGCTTCTACAGATTTTATTTATATTGTATAATTCTTACTGTTTTTTATTATGAATTATCATTTTTATAGAAAGTCTGTCGGACGCTACACATGTTTCGAGCCTAATCTTGGCATTGTCCTTTAATCATATTTTCGGAACGTGTGGTCCGATTTTCAAAAATACTCCGTAAAATTAAAATATATATAAAAACAACAAATCACAGTTTCAAGTTACGTAAATAAATTACAATCTTTCGATACCTACTTAAAGATACCTTGGAAATTTCACTTTTACTGTCTTATTAGATTAAAATATGCACATGCAAATTAAAACTAAGTTAATTAGACTAATTAGAAATAAATGAACATCAAATAAATAAACTCGTTTTAGATTCTAGATATAAAACATTTCTAACTCACGAGGTGCCATAGCGGTCCTCGCAGTACTTGTGCCCTAGTGCCTAGGTAGGGTCTCGTCACTGACAGTATAACCAACAATAACTCATTGCACCATTTCGTGATTGAAGGAAATAATCGTAGGTATTATCATTTTCAACAATACTTTAGAGGGACATAAAGGAACAATGACCTTTGTGTATGTATATACATAATACGAAAAACAATTGTTTCTAATATACTTCAAAATAAGTTTTGGTGTTTTTTACTGAACAGAATCATACCTTACTCGAAACTACAACGATTCCGTACGGTATTTTGACAATTTAATCCACGCCAATTTCGCGTTCATATCGCGCGGTTTCGTTCATTGTGTCATAGAGAATACGATATTGGCAGATTCTTTGTCTAGCTAAGGGAATTGTCGTGGTTTCGAAGCAAGGAATCATTGAGTGATCATAGTGAAATAAGGCGCAGAGAAGGCGTGACGTGGCGTGGCGTGGAGGTAGTAGGAGACGTGTTGTTGATTTCAGACATTTGTTAGGTACTAGCTCTCTTCTGACTGCTACTTCGACTGCGTGAAATTTCTTGTCTCTGCTTCGGAAGCAGGCAGAATGATGTAAAGGTTCGTAAACATTGGTATTAATCGAAGAGGTAGTGTAAGATGTTTTTTGTTGAGTATTAGTATGAAAGTCGATTTGTAACGATGAGGGTGGCCTAATCTGTCGAGATTAAAAACCACTTATACAATGCAATGAAAAAAAAACAATATATCTTATGCAGTCGGCAATACAGTAGCTTCCCAATACTGAAAGAATTTTGGGAATGGGATCAGTAGTTCTGAAGATTACCCCCTAATAAAACTCATAAATTTTAGCACTTTATGTGAGTAAACCATGACCAAAATAAACTCAGAAAGTACATCTCGGTTAAATAAGTCAAAAGTACTGGCCCAGATTTGAAACCACAACCTAATGCATGAGAGCATTATACAATCTTGATTTATACCCATTATTCACTTTTTCAGCAACATTAAATTTCCAATCTTAACGCGTTTGCACTATTTTTTCCTAAACATTCAGCGGTTACTTGTCTATGATCTATCAACATCATCTTTGGCAGTTGAATAAATTAGTGATTGCTGTTTGTGGTCCTTACAACAACGTATATTGGTAGAGAAAGGTACGATTTGATTTCAACACCAACATTGGGTGTTTTTCCATACAAAACAGTATGGAAAAACATAAAATGTTGATGTTTAAATCTAATCTGCTGCAGATGCGTCGTAGTTTATTGACGTACCAAAAATAATACAACTGAATTACCTACTTATAGGCCAGTACTTAGGAGTATATAACATGAGAACCCGAACTAGGTCGACTCCTGTTTATCCCTCAAAGCAGACAAATAATACACAATAGCCCAAATGTATGTAATAAAATTGTCTTTATAATGAGCAGGCTCTCTGTTATTCCTATAACGTGTGCTACTGTTATATTATATGCTGTTCGGTCAAGGCCGAGTTCCCACGTAAATAATTACTAGAAAACAGATTTTATGAAGAAACTTTATGATTATATCTCATTTTATCACGTATTTACTGGTCAGACAAAATATGGGTAATCGATACAAAAATAAGAAGAAATGTTAAATGATAACAACGACTAGATAGCGAAAAACACTAACATAAAGATACATTAGTAATGTTTGTTATATAAATACTTAATGAAGATATCTTATAGAAACTTTCATTACGGATAAAAACGTACTAAAACGGATGACTGCATGCAATTCCGAGCATAAAACTCTTTCTGCAATAACACTTTTGTGACGTGGAAACGTCACGTCGGAGCGAACCGTATATTTTATCCGGGCGCAATATTGCCCAACCGAACACTGAGCAATCATGATTTTATATATTATGTGAGATTAATCTCGAGATTAATCTGCATTCGTAATGATGTTGGTAATGTGGAGCTGAAAAGTAAAAAGAGATTTTTTTTTATTTATTTATTATTATTTAAAGGTTTACAGGTTTTTTCTTTTATCTTTATTCATTTAGTTTCACCTGTCTCAGTGTATAATCTCGCCCGCATCTCCAGAATTTAAATTTTCCCCATAAAACGCTTCACTAGTCTGTCTACAATCAAATTTTGCAAGTTAATTTTGAGCTACTTCCCGGTTCTGATTGAGCTGAAATGTTGCATGCACATGCAGCCGATTTAGGATGACTATACAATATTAGTATAACATGGAGCTGATCTGATGATGGATCCCGAAGGTGGCCATGGGAACTAGTGACAAAACAACGCAATTACAAGTACGGTACTACAAGGTAGATACGACGGTATTACAAGTGCCCGACCCAGTTGTCCAAAATTACCATGTCACGTTGTACTGGGATCGGTCTATCATTACTGACAGGACTGTTATCGCGCCGCACAATACGATACTGGAAATATGAAATAACGTAAGGGACATTTTGTCGAAAATGAGTTATATATATCGTTGGATTCGGAATTTCTTGCTCTATCGATTGTTATATTTAAAATGTCTATATCTCAAAGAAAATGTCCTTTACATCACATATTTTTTGCAGGCCTAGACCATTTTTGTTCTAGAAACTTGCTGTATATGACATTTCAAATTAATATTTTTATAAAAACTACTGTAAGTCTCTCTAGACACAGTATTTGGTATTTACGTTTAAACAAAATCGAGTACATTTTACAACGCGTCACGAAGTTAGTGTTTTTGTGATCGATCTAGGTTAACGCTTGCCACGTGTGTTTCGTGGATAGGTGAACATCCATAACATACCAAGACCCCTCCGTGCCTGGGAAAGCACGAATAAGTCGTCGGTTCTAATGTAATTAGTAGTCGTAGCTTCAAGACATTAAATAGATTTTTTTTGTAAGGGACTTTCTGGCTTACGTTACCTACGTAAGTCCCTTACGTTAATTTTTGCTGTTATAAAAAACATTATTTTATTATTGTTATGACTAGAATTGTTATAAGAAATGCAAATATGTAGCTACAAAAAATAACATTTAACACTATTCATTTCATAACGATAAAATGTGCTATTTTTTGTTGAAGTTACTTTAAATCATTTGAAACTTTAACGTAAGATCCCTTACGTTAAAATTTTAACCCTAGTTTAATTCACCGCTGTCCTTTACGTTGTAAATTACGCTTTTAGACGATGTCATTCAATCTTTTTTTTTTTGTTACCTGGTGTAATTCTTCTGCAAATATGAAAAACGTGCAGTTAATTCATTGAAGAGTATAATAGCGAGTAACAATACAGAAATGGAGAAGAAACCAACAAAAGCAAACGTCGTTATCCGAGTAGTAATCAGATGAGTGCAAAATATAAAATTATAAATACGTCAACTCTTTCTCTATCTCGATCACATTCAAATAAATGTAAAGAAAATTGTGATAGTTTTGCATCTTTTTTATGGAAAAAGGTATGTATCAAATAGTTCTACGTGTGGCTCTTTAATACCCTATTCTTACAAATCAGATGTTAATACCATTGTTGAAAAAGGAACCTTTTAACAATAACAAAATATCAGTAAGAAGAAAGAAAGAAAGAAAAAACGATTATTTAGCACAGACTAAAAGGCACACAAAGCAGGTAAAAGTTATTAGAGTAACAATCAAAATAAATATAAATAATATAAAAAAGTGTACAGTGCGAAGTATTAAACTAGCAGGGTAGTGTACCTCACGGCTGCGCCAAAAAGGCCCAGTTCAGCAAAATTAATGCCAGACAACTAGTGCCTGACGCTGGTTTTCAACTGGACCTGAGTTGTGAGGTAACGGATGTAAATCAGTTTTATACTGCAACGTGGCGCGTGTATGCATACATATAAAAATAAAATTGTTTCAAATATTAATAGTGATGATTAAGTACATAAATAGAGTAAAATTGCAAAAAAATAATACTGATAAATAAGTGAGACGGAAATAAAGAAATACTGCGAAAACGAGCCGCAACAAACCAGAAGTAACAGACATCACTTCCAATACTATAAAAAATCCGAAATTTCCAAGCGATTTATTGATATCGCTTGAAAATCATATTCCATTTACACTACCACACAATACATAAAAGACTGCAGTATTTTTTCAATGCAATGAGAATGAAACGAATCATCGCGTTATTTCAGAAGCAGCCCATATGCATGTGTTTGAACCAGTTGCATCTTCTGCTCATTTGATTCAGGAAGATGATATTTTAGGAAACGAAGATCTAGATGTTAGACCGAAGAAAAAACGTTGTGAGACCTCAAAATTTACAAAATAATGCAAGGATTTTAAATTTGACGAAGGACAAAACTATTTTTCTTCAGGAAGCTCAGACCTTTGGTCAGAAAAAAAAAGAATTTTCAGATAGTTCAGTTAATAATAAGAAAAATAAGTCTTCCAGAAGAAAAATAGAAAAAAAGAGAAATTCCAGATAGAAAAACCCAATAACACGTTGCCCGACCTGGGAATCGAACCCAGGACCTCATGTCATAAACCTGAATATTCATAATAAGAGTATAACTAATGATAGGCATAATGACATCGACGATGATGAAACTGATAAAGATTTTGAGATTTTTTCAATTTCACAGTAGGCTTTCTATTGGGGAAGAAGTTAATTTGTTTTTTTGTTTGAATATTTATTATTTACTTGGGAAGACTGATTTGTTGATTTAGTTTTTTAATGTGCATTTTACGTTTTCTTTATACAATAAGTCTATTATTAGTAAACCAAAATAGCATTTTTTTTTGTTTTCGATTTTAAAAATAATTTAATAATATTGTAATTAACACTTAATTATTAAATGATTGTTTTAAACTTTATTGTTTTGGCACAGTATGTCATGAATGTATTAAATTCACTTTTTTTTTATTCGTTAACAGTATAAGCGATATAGAGTACACCATTAGGAGACCTTTACTTTGAAGAACTCTTAATGTTTATTTCCTACAATTTCCCTTACATCAATGCTGTTCATTTACATCTCAAATTTTGTTAACGTATGCCAAACGGATTCATTATTATTTAACGTAAGGGACATGCTATCTTTAAAAGTATAGGACTTATTGAATTTTTGCTATTTTAGCTTAAAAGAGTAAATAAATCTATGAAACTTTGTCCTAGACACTTTTTACATAAAACATATAGTTAAAAAATTATAGTCAGTTTGAATAAGAAAAAAACTTATTTTTGCTCTCCTCAAAACCTTAGTTTTGTCCCTTACGTTATTTCATATTTCCAGTATCGAATAATTGCGGATGTTATCATTTTACTTGAAAGCTGAAAAAAAAAACAAATTAAATATCTCGGCACACGAGGTTGTTGACATGTGGGTTGTGAACTCTGATGTCGTTGAGCCGATTGTCTTAACGAGCACTGGCCTGATGACCGAAAGCTTCGTTTCGTGAAAGCATATCTCGTGGTTTCGTGAGGCAGATTCAAAAGCCATTCAAAAGCAGTACTCCTCGATACTGCTTGTATCCTGAAAAAGTTAATGTCTCTGGAGCCTTAACCACCGGACCCTACTCCCGAAGTATGAAAAAAAATAAACAAGAAAATTAAAAATGAAAATTAGATAGAAATGACTGAACTAGTTATTTAATAGCATACCTAAATACTAAAACGGTAATACAATTTTTTTTTACCCAACAAGCGTGTTTATAAAAAATATCTTTTGATTAAAAATGTAACACGTTTTTCTTTGAAAACTTGAGACTGTGATAATATACAAAGATTGGTAAGAAGCTTTTTTTTTAATTTAACGTAGTAACTTAGTTAAAAAACCAATTGATGCAGATCATTGCCCTCGCGGCCGTACTGTGAACATACGTTTGAACTTGCTCTATGGTTAAAATCCAATAAATATCCATACTGGGCTTAATTTTTTAATAAAACACTTCAGTGATAAATCATTCATCAAACAAGTGTAATCCAGCTAAAAATGTATTCGAAATAGTGTAAAAGGATCAATTTGTGGTGTGAACTGATAAAAAGCTTAAATAACGGCTGGTTAACGGGTGAGTGCATGACTTGACATTTCGCGCACAGCGTACGAAATTCCATCGGTTAACGCACCACGCATATGTAATACTTCAGCGTGCGCCCTTGCGCGGTGACGCATACGAGCGCTCGCAACAAAGATAAATGAACAAGACAGCGCATTGCTTTCTGCCTACGAACAGTTTCCTCTGAGAGAATAATGGTTTAATAATAAAATAAATCTCTTTCTCATTTTACTTTTTATTTTTTATATATCTCGAAAAGGTCCGCCAGTACATCACTACCTGCGTCCTCACCTGTTACATTAAACACCACATCCCACAAAGAAGAACTTCGGACTATCATCCAGGATATTATAATTAAAACCGAGTTTAGCGAGATGTTGACCCAATTCAACGAAAAAATCGTTAGCACAATGAATAACGAACTGGAAACGATCAAGGCTGAAATGAAGGAGATGATCGAATCAATGAATTTAATGAACAAGCAGTTTGAGGATTTTGAGAGCAGCCAGAAGGCTTCTAACGAAATTACGCAAAAACTAGAATTGGAAAATGTGGATCTAAAATCATCAATCAATCTTCAAGTACGCATCAATAACTTGGAGCAGCAATCTCGATCGAATAACTTGGAGGTACAATGTATGCTTGAAACCAAGAACAAGAATTTGTACTCAATCACTCGGCCAGGTGGTCAACCGAGTGCAACGAACTTCACTTCAATAGAAAACTTGGGAGTCAATACAACAACTATTTAAATTTAGTTTATTAACGGTGTCATCCGCTACTAATCGGTGTTGCTGTGGTGGAAATATAAATAAATCATTACAAGGTTAAATTAGGGCAAATAAAATAACTATTTTAATAAAAATCACAACATTCGGCCATCCGACTGCGTACTATCTCCGGTGCACGCATACTCACAACATTCAGATTTTAGTTGTCCTAAAGTTACATAGAAAAGTGTATAAATAATTTTGTACTTGTACATTCCAATTTCGAAAAAATAAACAAAAATGTATTATTATTTTTATCAACCAATATACATAATATTATTTATAGTAAGTAAATTATTATGACACAATATTATTTAAATATTTAGTAACTCACTATATTATTACTATTAATTGACAACATAACATTAATTATTCTTGATTAAACAATTAATTTTCTGCTTTTACTATTACATCAAAGATAAACCATTTATATGCTTGATTTTATAAGAACAAGGTATTTATGAACAACAAGAATAAAATCTAAAAACTATTACTATTGGATAACAATAAAACAATTTTTCTTTAAAATATTAAACTATTTTATAATATTGTCTTATTCCGAATCAGAACTGCTTTCAGAACCAGATGACTTATTGATCTCCAAGGACTGAATATGTATACAGGGCCGCATTCTATCGGCAGCTACTACACTCTCGTATTTCTTTGCCTTGAAGCCCGGGACGTTAGTAATCTCGTAACGATAATTCCCTAAACTTTTAACTACCTTGTATGGACCTATGAACTTTGGTAGAAGCTTTTTGCTCTTATCATCGTTTTTTAATTTAGCAAGTCTCCTACTTAATACGACACAGATGGGTTTTTATTGACATCTTAAGCTTCCTTCTGACGTAACTGACTGAGCTTTATATTGTCAGAAGCTTCTTGCCTAAGTTGGTCAAAGTTTGTATGTTCTGTCGGGGACTCATTAGTTCTTTCATTACCACTTTCATTGTTTTCTATTGGTTGCAAGACATTATCCGAAGAGTTATTTAGTTTCACACCAAAAAGCAATTCAGACGCACTTTTCTTTGTTGTTGCATTTATGATATTTTTGATACCCCACTGTACTTGACCCAGCCGCCCGTCCCATTGACGTTCACCTTTGCCAAAATTTTGTTTGATTAAATCTTTCGGCTTGTCCATTTGCCCTAGGACAGGCGACTGCCTTAAGTACATGCTTAATTCCTTTACTCGTGCAAAAATCTTTAAATTGATTGGAAGTGAATGCTGTTCCACGATCTGAAACCATTCTCTGTGGTACCCCGAAATCAATAAACAAATGTTCGAGTACTTTAATAACGGTTTTAGTTTTAGTATCTTTAACTGGTCTAGCGAAAAGGCACTTTGTAAAGCCATCCACTATGGTCAAGATATAGTTATTACTGGATTTGCTCCGTACAAATGGTCCTAAATGGTCCAAGTGTAAGGTGTGAAATGATCGCTCAACTTTTTCTATGGGGTTCAAAAACCTGGAGCGAGCTCTAGCCGCATTATCTTTATTGTCTTATTTTTTTTTTTTATAAATTGTCTAAGTTTCGGAAACCAGTACTGACTTTGAACACGCTCCAGTGTTTTCGTGAAACTAAAGTGACCAACGTCATCGTGGTTGGCTTTACAAATTTGCCACCTAGCATCTTTTGGCACTACAAGACGTAGTTCGTCTCCAACTTTCCTGTATAAAGCCTGATTTTTGACCGTATAGTTTCGTTTTATGTCTAAAACTTCTTGGTCTTCATTAGGTTTTAGAATTTAAAAAAAATTACATTACAGAGGGTAACTCTGTAAAATTTTGTCCTACTTATAATGCTGTATGGAAGAAAAAATCTTCAACACAATCAACTCTGTTTCTACCTCATCAATCCTAATTTGGACCTTGGATTGGAACTTCGGACTAACCGCTGAATTACCAAATCCACATATCACTGGTAAATCTTTATTGAACTCTACGAGCCCAAGTCCTTTTGCGTCAGACAATCTAATCAAACTGCAATCACCTCCGAAGTCTACGTAAGCTTTTAACATAGTTCCATTGACACAAACTTTTTTGTTAAATTTGTCGTTTGTTAGGATCTACATCAAACAAAATTGGGGTTTACTTTTGTTGGCCCATAAGTTGACTAAAGTTATTACTATTGACATCTGGGCTTTTGCAGTCTTCGCTGGTTGTTATTATTTATAATATTTTATTCTCTGGAGGAGGATTATTTTGGCTACTAGATTGTAGAGGTTTTCTAGCACAGCTGTCTGAATTGTGGCCAACTCTGTTACACTTGGCACACGTTATTAGCGGTTTGCTACAGTGCTGGCAAGTATGTCCACGTTCATGGCAATTAAAACAAACGAAGTCGGCGGGGGTAACAATGTTGTTACCAACATTGTTGCGAAAGTCTTTCTTTTTATAAGGATTCGGGAAGGAATTCGTTCGAGAAGATTCTTTCGATTGAGTTGGTTGTTGAGAAGCTAAATAACTTATCAAGTCTTCTGGTTCTTTACATTTGAGTGCTTGAGCACCGTTCCTAATAGAATTATCGGTAAGACCATGAATAATACAGTCTACTGCTTTGGAACCGACAATCACGCACATGCTTAATAATGACAGCTTATCATAAAAGTAATCTCTGAGAGTTTCATCCGTGCGAAATTTTCGGTTTAACATTTCTTCGAGTAATTTCCCGTAATTTCCATCATTAGGGAAGGCTTTAATTAACTTTGACTGCCATGCCTCCCACGAGAAGTTAAGTGATGGAAGGGACTCGTACCATTTTTTTGCCAAACCACATAATTTCTGAAGAGCGTAATGGATCGTCTGTTTTCCATCTCAATTATAAATTATTCGCATTCGTTGACCTTCCTTAACCATCGCTCAACATCTTGGGATCTATTATTGGGGTCAATTCGGGAACCACGTTAGTAGTAGGAATACTCTTACTTGGATCATTCTGCAGTGCCGATGCTATTTTCAACAAATCGTCTGCTGTTAGCCCGTCGGTGTGCTTCTTACTTTTTCTGGGAGCATCCTCATGCTCACTAGAGGTAGAACGTTTTCGCCGTCGTCTACGGCGCTCTGGTGTGTAACTCTCATCACGGTTTCCTAAAAATATTTAAAGCCGTTCATGTTCTTTTCCAACATTCACACTATTTACTAGATCTAGTCTTTAAAAATACTTTCGAATTTGTTTAAATTCTCTTCAGTAATTAGCTTGCATGACATCCAATACGATCGTAATGTATGCCATACGTTCAGCTATCCTATTTTACGTCATCAATAATGCTTAGCAGTACACCTGCATGACTGTTAAGCAATATTATATTTATATCAGCACACCTACATGGCTGTAAGCAAAATTCTGTTCAAATCAGCACACCGACATGGCTGTTGGTAAAATTATATGCAGATCGGCACACCTACATGGCTGTCAGCAAAATTATATGCAAATCAGTACACCTACATGGCTGTTAGCAAAATAATATTCAAATCAGCACACCTACATGGCTGTTAGCAAAATAATATTTTTATATCAGCTCACCTACATGGCCACTAGCAAAATTATATTTAGATCAGCACACCTACATGGCTGTTTCGATAACCTTGCATTCATATCAGCACACCTACATGGCTGTTAAGCAACGTTATATTTCAGCACTCATACATGGCTGTCACGCAAAAATAGATATAGCAGCCCACCTACATGGGCTAATACAGTTATAAAATAAAATTAACATTTGTGTTTAGAGCAATTCCAGACACAATGACGCCGAAAAAGTGAATATAACCGAAAATTTATGGTGAAAAATCCATCAGAAACGTATCCTTATGTAGGTAGAATTACCAGGGAATTGCCCTAGCCAAATTCACCACATACATTTATTATTAGGGAGTAGCCCTAACCAAATATATCGCTACTAAAGATATTTAAATTTCTTTATATCAATCGAAATGCGTCTAGAACAGCTCCATACCTTCATATTAAAATAGTGTTTTATTTTTATTTTTATATATGTAATCATGTACTGACGATTTTTATCCGACATTGCTCGCGTGTTATGCCACTTCTGAATTATAATAAAACTGCCAATATATAATTAACACTTTGTATTTTCTTCAACCTCTTTCTAGCACGTTAATTGCAAGATTCCACTAACACTGAATTCTAGACTTAGATTGAACCTCACCCCACCACTGCACACCGAGTGCAACGAACTTCACTTCAATAGACAACTTGGGAGTCAATACAACAACTATTTAAAATTAGTTTATTAACGGTGTCATCCGCTACTAATCGGTGTTGCTGTGGTGGAAATATAAACAAATCATTACAAGGTTAAATTAGGGCAAATAAAATAACTATTTTAATAAAAATCACAACCGGTATCACCGGCAACAAGACACCGGTCTAAGTTGTTGAACACTTGTCTCCTACGAACAAAGCACTTCACGCAGCGAACCGAATAAAGGCCGAGGAAAGGAACTACAAGTACGTGTGGGTCAGAAATGGAATCATATAATTTATTGTCAGTATTACTGTTAGAAGCATTTCATGGTACCTATTTATTGTAAAATTCAACAACAGGATCTATTACCAAAACTGTAGAGGTTTAAGAAATAAGACCAACACGTTTAACTGTAAACTCGGTTGTATAAATTATGATGTTTTAATACATAAACATACATAACATCACGCCTTGTTTCCCCGAAGGGTTGGGCAGAGGTGTACCTTTAGCACACCCACATTTCGCCAGTTATGTTTAAGTCCCATGTAATAGGGGGCGAGCCTATTGCCATCTACCGGGCACAAATCCAGACTTCGGGCTGCTACTGAGAAATTCCAGATAGGAAAACCCAATAACACGTTGCCCGACCTGGGAATCGAACCCAGTACCTCATGCTCAGCAGTAGCGATTGCGACCACTAGACTACTTGACTTGACTTGACTTAACAGTAGTATAATCAGCAGTGAGCTTTATGATAATAGATATGTTGTTTATAGAAGAGTTAGGTAAATAACTGGTTATAGCCGTTTCAACGAAAATCAACTCGAAACGTATTGTGACAGGTGGAAAAGTTTATGTGATTGTGTGAGGATCTCTGTGTTACTACCGATATTTCGACTACGCAACAACTAGCTCTCTGTGCAATATACCTTCCTCCACCAGTATGTTTATCAATAATTTAACATTTCATCGGACACTGTAATAACGTGCTTTGAAACAACTAACATCCTAACATGTATTGTTGGGGACTTTAACTGGTGCACAATATACTGGACCCCGAGTGCAATCAACAGTTCACTTCTCAACACATGATTAAGACTGTTAAAGTTCATGGACATTAGCAAGCTTACATAGCACAATCTTATTAAATCAGTTCGGCACGTGTTTTTGACCTAGTCTTATCTACAATGCCTTCTTGCACAGTGAGTGAATCCACTGTCTCTTTGACTACTGTTGACAAACTTCATCCACCGCTGGATTTTACTCTTTCATTATTAAAAGAAAATAGTCTGCCGTACAATCAATGTCACAAGAGGAAAGACTTCCAAAAAGCTGATTATGAAGACAATTTTGAAGTAGGATTGCTATTTAAACGAACAAGACTAGAATCAACTATTTGCAGGTCAAGATGATGTAGATGGCACGACAAATGCATTCTATGACATCTTGAACACGGCCATAAATAAATTAGTTGCAAACGTTAAGCCAATATCCAGTCGCTACCCGCCATGGTTTGATAAATCTATAATAAAATCCCACAATAATAATAAAAAATAACTAATACTGCGCTTGAAAATAATAATCCGAGAGATGAAATAGAACTAAAATTAATTGCAAAAATGTAGCTAAAAGTTTATACTAGGAATAAACTAGAATCTGGTTCTGGTGGGTTCATGTGTGTGTCTATCCACTGACAATGACTGACGGACAGACTACAACGTCTAATGGCTCGACTGTTTGCGACCTTTTTGGTAATTATTTCTCATCGGTTTACTACCCTGAAATAACATAGAATTTAAGAATGGCTCAAACTGTTTTAATTCACTGGAATCTTAGAGCCAGTGCCTAACAACACCAGACTTGGAAATGGATTCTTTACTCAGAAAACTACAACCATTGAACATTGCAAAAGGACCTGACGGAATCCCACCGCTATTTATTTCTACATGTGCGGTGTTAGTCCCTAAGCTACTAAAAATATAAAAAATGTCATTAGCCACCGGATCTTTCACCATCCGAATGGAAAAAAGCTAAAATCGTTTCGGTACTTAAGTCAGGTCAAAAAGAGAACATCTCAAACTACCGGCCCATTGCGATCCTCTCCACTTTCGCCAAGGTATTCGAGTCATTGATCTGTCCCCATATCCCATATCCAACACCATTTAAAGAAGAAAGAAAGAAATAATGGCTTTGTAGCATCAAGGTCCACCGCCACAAACCTTAATCTCTTTTTTTATGTTGTGGTAAATGGTTTTCGTTCTACCAACAATTATCGCATGACCTCCGGTGCCCCACAGGGTTCCCACTTAGCCCCATTTTATTTATCATTTTATATATCATTTTTATAAATGATCTTCCCCACTGCCTTAAATTTTCAGAGTGTTTTTTGCACGCAGATGACTTAAAGATTACAAGGAAAACCAATCATGAAATGATATTGAGCTTTTGCAGGATAATTTGCCACTCCAGAGGTCCAGAAACGTTTTCTATGACACCTTGCTTTTTCCAAAGGGAAAAACAAGCAGCTGCCCTCGTATGTCTCTTGTCTGCAAACCTTCAAGATGCTCTCTTTATCGACTCGAAGAGAAGTTATGGATGCCCTGATTCTGTACAAACTCCTCAGAAAGCAAATATATACAGTGAAATACTGTCCACAGTTACTAAGTATCATCAAGTTTCGTGCCCCAAACCGCTGTCCTCGTAAACTCATTACTCCGCTCCACCCGTCCTTGCGTAAAACTGTCCTAGGTGCTAACTCGCCTATACCGCGAATATGCAAAATATTAAACAGCGGTAGTGATGTATACCACGATAGCATAGGGAAATTTTGTAATTATTAAATACTACTCGCATAAACAAGGCACGACCTGAATTGGAAGTCAATCTACATAATTATTAAACGGCATTTAATTGTTTTTTAATAATCCTTTAATTTATTATTTATAATGTGCACCAGATATTGAATCTTGGTTTAATTTACATTTATTTCTAATCCTTCACTCTATTTCACAATTTAATTCGATTGTGATTTAATTTAATTGAATTTATATGTTTTTGTTACATTGCTAGATTTATTTATTTAAATATATAGTGCATATAGTGGTAGCCTGTAAATAATTGTAACACTTAAAAATGTATATCGTGTACTTTTAACCTATTGTATATATAAATTAAAATAAGAAAACCGGTAAATTCAAGGTTTTTTTTGTTCTAATTGTTGACTGTACAAAAATTGACGCGCAAAACCTATAGACATTTTAATGTTATTTTGTGAATGAATAAATCTTTAAAATCGGGTTCTAAAACGATAACTCTGCAGACCAACAGGTCCCCTTTGACTGTAAATTTCCGTCTGCCAACAGGTGATACATTCAATGCTGCAGGCTACAATCAATGTTGCCATACATCGTCTTTGGTAGAGCACAAACAAGGACAAAGGACCGAGAGTGCAACAATTTGTTGATCACAGAACACTATTGAAGCATTGTCTTCTAAACGAGATTGATTTTGAAACACGTGGATCGCTAGTGCACTACTGTGATTTTATTTAATTTTGAGTTTAAACGTGACTGGCATATGGTCCACTTACATTTTTTGTCACAAACAACAGGAACCTGACTAGGACAGGATTGATAAGTCTCTAGTTGTGTTGTGTGGAAAAACTGTTTTACGAGGAGTTTCACTACAGACATTCAAATGAATAAATTTTATTTGTCTCCTATTCACTGCTGAACTCAGGCTCCTCATAGACATTATACCACTAGGTACACTGCAAGTATACTTTTTGCACAGTTGCTCGTAAAGTGGCTCTTGTTGCACCGCTTTTAGGTTGTTTGTTTGTTTGTTTGGCATCTCGCAGGTCAACCTATGAGGTTGTCGTCAGCTTAAGCGGACTTGCCTGTGGATTCCCTAATAAATTAAGGCCTCCAGCCAGGACTTAAACTTATATACTAACTGAAACTAAGCGACAACGCTAAGGGCACCCCCTGTGGGGTCCGAACCTCGGCTTAGGGCGTCGCTGGAAGAGGGCAGCAAATGACTAGCTGGATCAGGATTGATATTATTTAGGGACGAATTTAAAGGTAACGGCTCAGCGTAGCGGGCTGGCTCGAGCAAGGGTCGGGAGGGGCGTGGATTTGGGCGTCGCGGCGGGCCTCGGCGGCGAGGACGGTAGGACGTCGATCGGGTTTTGGGCTTATGTAGCGTGCTGGTGGCCTTACTACTCTCCTGGAGGAGGGTAATGGCGTCGTCGGGGGCGATTAAAGTATGCCTTGGTCGGCGAATACTACTAATGCGAGAGGGAGTGTAGCGGGCGGCCGCTGTAATCAGGGGGTTAGAATGTTTGATGCCGCAGTCGAAGAAACGCTTAGATAAGCGTTTCATGAACTGTTTTATGGTTGTCATTTTAAGGTCGACGTGAAGATCTATGTTTCGGACATAGTAAGGGGCACCCGTAACCCTTCTGAGGAAACGGTTTTGGAGTTTGGAGAGTGCTCCCTCGATGCGATAGCGAAAGGTGCGATTCGACAAAAAGTCTCGTAAGATGAGTACGAGACGATCTGGAACTCCTAGTTGGTAGAGCTTGTATACCAAGCCGTTGTGCCAGACTTTGTCGAAGGCTTTCGCTATGTCGAAGAATAGCACACCCGTCGTCGCGTTACGCTGCAGACCAGCGCATAAGTGCTCTACGATGCGGTGGACCTGTTGGGTGCCCGAGTGTTGGCTTCGGAAACCAAACTGCTCGTTGGGTATGAGGCTCTTTGCTTCAGCATAGTCTTTGAGACGCTTATAAATAAGCCTCTCGTAGATTTTGCCGAGAACATTGAGTAAGCTAATAGGGCGGTAGCTGGAGGGCTCAGACTTTGGCTTGCCTGGCTTTGGGATACCGATGACGGTGGCTTTTTTCCATGCTTGTGGGAAAATGTTGTTGCTCAAGGCGCCATTGAAGATTGCGGTCATAAGTATTATTAGCGGGGCAGGGAGGAGTTTGTATACCTTATTGGTAATACCATCTGAACCGGGGGCCTTACGAGCGTGTAGCCCTTTAATGATGTCGTGCACTTCGTCTGGAGTGACGGGAGGCAGAGGATCATCAGGGTCTTCGACGGGAGGGAGGGAGGCTCTCCGTTCGACTTCAGTGTCGACCTTGTTCAGGTGAGCTTGGTCTACTGGTTGGGAGCTGGGAGAACATTGGGACTCTAGGCTGTCAGCAAGACATTCAGCCTTATCGGGACTGTCGAAAGCGACACTATTGTCGGGGCGGATGAGAGGAGGCATAGAGACCTCTTCTGAGGAACGCAATTTCCTCTGTAATTGCCAGAAGGCTTGATGAGTGGGCTCGAGTTCACTGAGCATCTTGTTCCAGCCCTCAGAGCGAACCTCCCCTATGCGTTTCTTTACAGCACGCTGTAAATGGCGCATGTGGGCTTTGTTCGCGTCACAAGGGAAGGAGTCGTAGGCACGGATGGCCGCGTTCTTCTCGGTTATCAGGTCACGTACGTCAGTAGGTAGTTTCCAGCGATGGTCTTCCATCACCGGAACTTCCCGTGAACAATCCGTCAATACGGATTGTACGTGCTCTGTAAACGAGTCGATTGCGGCCGTCGTGTCGGCGACTGACACTAAGTGATCGGGGATGGTGTCTAAGTGAGGCGACGTGGTGGATTTCAGTCTTTCGCTTACTTTCCTCCAGTCGGTTATCATCTGGGTCTGACGGGGGCGGTTGGTATCGATTGGGCCCGAGTAGGGTGCAAGATGCATGACTACAGGGCGGTGGTCAGAGTTAAGCTCGTGGAACGTCTCTATCGATTGCAAGCGGAGGTTCACATTCTTGAGCAGCGCCACATCGAGAACATCGGGAAGGTGAACCGCTTTTAGGTTCATTATGTAGTGTATGCCTCGTTGGTCTAGTGGTCGCAATCGCTACTGCTGAGCATGAGGTCCTGGGTTCGATTCCCAGGTCGGGCAACGTGTTATTGGGTTTTTCTATCTGGAATTTCTCAGTAGCAGCCCGAAGTCTGGATTTGTGCCCGGTAGATGGCAATAGGCTCGCCCCCTATTACATGGGACTTAAACATAACTGGCGAAATGTGGGTGTACTATAGGTACACCTCTGCCCAACCCTTCGGGGAAACAAGGCGTGATGTTATGTGTGTATGTAGTGTATTTAATTAAAGGGAAAGTTTGCCACAGATACTCGTAACTATAAATTTGTCAAAGTTGTGCGATACTTTTCAAAATCCTAGCAGCTAGTTGCCTGTCATTTTATGGCTCATATTATGAATATTTTTTACCTCGAAAGTTTTTTGAAAAACATCGTTTTGTTTGATACACGAATGCATTTGTCTTTGCACAATTGCATCAAAGTTATCTACTTTTCATCACATTAGTTGTACCGCATGGCAACACAGCGCGTCCAATCTGCTAAGTAAACGGTCGGTTAATGTAAATACATATCATTTGTCCTTTGTTTGTTGCCACAATAAATAAGGTTCCTAAGTTAAGATCGTATTTCTCAGTATTCCTGTTAGACGAAGTATAATTATTACTACCACTTTAATAAATATTTCATAAGGAACAAATCGCTATGCGTTTCAATAATACACGCCAACATTTTTAGTGGGCCTTAACCCCGAAGAAAAAAAAAACTATCTCCTTTCAGTGTATGCATATCATCTCATTGTATAGCAGATTCATAGTGCAAGAAACTAAACTTAATGTATACAAACAAACCTAAGTTCCAACATCAAACTTATCGCATCTTCAAAGCAAACTAACTCAAATAAAATAAAATAAAGTTGCCATTCCAATTAATCATCATCAGCATCAAAATGATCACATTCGTTGGACCGTATAGCAACACAACGCGTCCAATCCGCTAAGTAAACGTTCGGTTAATGCAAATACTTATAACTTGTCCTTTGTTTGTTGCCACACTAAATAAGTTCCCTAGCTATTTCGTGCCAAGTTTTTTATATGGATGTTGTATAGTGTTTATAAGTATCATGTTGTATACAAGGTGCAGTATCTGGTGGCATTTGTGTTCTAAAAAAACTTTAAACAAACTACGTACCAACCGACGTAACTAAAACAGGGCAGTCAGTCTCGCTACCATTTTGCTGACGAGCCAATCTTATCATTTGTAAATTGATATTTTGTGTTGATCAGGGATTAGATCTTTGCCATATGAATATTGAGGGAAATCGTACAAATGTGGAGATCTAGAAAAACGGTTTCAATATAAATAAATCGCTGACTATGAATTACATCCAAAGAAGGTTTTTGAATGTATTTAAGTCCGCTTAGTCTAACGGCGTAGCGTGTAGAACTATGTTTTTTAACCTATTTAGTTCTTAAGAGTCTAGCTAAAGGTACAACTATAATATTTTAGTATGCATCCAGTACATAAAGCAAATTATTGTTAATTAATTCGCGTTTGTCCAAAACAAGTCTTTAATTTAGTTAAGAATAAAATAGTGGTTTAATCAAACTCTTGAAGTCGTAAATGAAGCTAGGTAATAGTGTGTACTACGTATACGGATTTTAATTAGTACATTTTCTGCTCCTAGAATTTAGTCTTGCTCGGGGTTACAGGGCTAACAAGTGGTTTTCTTGAGAATTTAATTGAACATGACAAATTATGGTAGTCTTTGGAAGTGCCAGAAATTCACAGACACTGTTTCTAGAGTAGTATCCCTGGTTGTATTACCAACAAAAAACTGTTTGTGAAAATGGCCTTTTTTCTTGATAAATGATTTGACAAACATTTTGACACGTCAATAGTCTTTTGAGGAAAGAACCACACAGATTGAGTAGGCCTGTCCAGTCAATGCATGCATTTGTCAGTTATTGTGCAGCTCAACTTAAAACAAGTAGGGGTAGACCGCATAATTACTCAAACCGCCAGACCAAGACTAAGATTAAAACTAACTGAGATCATAAAAAACACAAAAGCAAACAAACAAAAACCCACATAGTCTTAAAATTCACAAAAATAACAATAAAACGATACATACGCAAGTAAAAATTCATGTCATTGTTTATTTTCCAGATTATACGAGGATCATGTAGGTAGGTGTCTGAAATGGTCATTTGCGGAAAGAACCGTACAGATTTGACCTGTCCGTGTCAGTGCACGCATTTGTCATTAATCATGTAGGTCAGAACTTAAGGAGCTCAACGATTCGACGAACAATACCAAAGAAAGGACATTTGGTTAGGCCGCATTAAGTACTCAAACTGCCAGATTAAAAAATACTAATTTAAACAATATATATTATATAAAATATCTACCACTAAGTCCTCACACAATAATTAAAATAATAATAAAATTAAACTTCACGAAGTAAATATTCATATCATTGTGTATATAATAATCATGAAATAAATGTCAAAGTTATACACTTTGACATTTATTTCATGATTATTATATAACAAAATAAAACAAAAGCTAGCAAACAAAATTCAGTATGCAAAAATTGTAGCAGGGCAGTCCCAAGCCTGTTTTTTGTCCTCAATATAATGTTTGACGGTAAGAAAAGCTTTTTGGCACAACTTACGTTTAATAAATGATTTGAATTTATTAAGGTTTAGATCTTGAACGTGGCTTGGAAGTTTAACTAACTTATCTATCTTTCTACAATATGGCACTTGCTCTGGAGTTATGCGTTGGTTATTAACCCTAGAGTACTAATATAAATTTATTACTGCTTAATACTAATTATCGCCTGGGAGGCTACTTTATAAATAAAGCAAAATTTTTGTACTAAACTTTTATTAAAATGTAACAAAATTTATAACAAAATAACAGGCATACCTCTGCCTTTATGAAATGCAAAAAAATATATATCTGAGAACCTCTTATTTGTCTCAAAATCAGCCTTACACATAATACTTAACTTTCTAACACAGCCTTAAGGGATATTTTTATTTAAAAAAAAAATGTTGACATTGGACCACTGTTTTGGTATAAAAACTACAATATAATATATAAAGTATGAAAAACATTACAAAAAACTACTCTAAACATCACATAGCTTACTGCAGACTAAGTCGCACTCAGACTTCTATTTTTAATCACACGAATAGCAGTTAGGAGATCGATGTCCCAAACAATTTTTTTTTTTACATTTAGCATAGTAATAAACACTCATGCGTCTTTTTTTAGCGGGGCAATAACTGCACATACTGCGCTTGCCTTTTTTTATACTTTATACAGAATCGTAATCCGCGACTTCTAAATTATCCTCGGTCTCACTATCAGAGGTGTCATCTTCCAAGTAATTTGCTATCTGCTGCTCGTTGAGATCCATCTATGAAATAAAACATGTATTTTATATCTTATAATAGTGAGTAAACAAAGAAAAAACTCAAAAATGTAAATTAAGTCAATTTTTTTTTTTTTTTTTGAGTGGCATCTCGCAGGTAAGCAGACGACAACCTATGAGGTTGTCGTCTGCTTAAACGGACTTGCCTGTGGTTGCCCTAATAAATTACGGCCTCCAGCCAGGACTTAAACTTAAATACTAACTAAAACTAAGCGACAACGCTAAGGGCACCCCCTGTGGGGTACGGACCTCGGCTTAGGGCGTCGCTGGAAGAGGGCAGCAAGGGACTAGCTGGATCAGGATTGATATTAATTATGGACGAATTTAAAGCTATAGGCTCAGCGGCGCGGGCTGGCTCGAGCAAGGGTCGGGAGGGACGTGTATTTGGGTGTCGCGGCGGGCCTCGGCGGCGAGGACGGTAGGACGGCGATCGGGTTTTGGGCTTATGTAGTGTGCTGGTGGCCTTACTACTCTCCTGGAGGAGGGTAGTGGCGTCGTCGGGGGCGATTAAAGTATGCCTTGGTCGGCGAATACTGCTAATGCGGGAGGGAGTGTAGCGGGCGGCCGCTGAGATCAAGGGGTTGGAGTGTTTAATGCCACAGTCAAAGAAGCGCTTCGATAAGCGTTTCATGAACTGGTTTATGGTAGGCATTTTAAGATCGATGTGGAGATTTATATTACGGACATAGAAGGGGGCACCCGTGACCTTTCTGAGGAAACGGTTCTGGAGGGTCTGCATCTTATAGAGATGACGTGGGTGAGCGTGCGCAAATACAACGCAGGCATAGGTCACGATGGGACGGATGACTGCAGTGTAGATGCGCAGCTTGCGTTTAAGTGACAGTTTACTACAGTCTGTCAGTACAAAGTGGAGCCTGCTAAGAGCGAAGGAGGCGCGCGCGCACCGCCTTAATATGAGCCTTAAAGGTAAGGTTTTCATCAAGGATCACGCCTAGGTATTTGACTTGCTTCTCCCAGGGGATCGGCTTACCGTACATAGTGATCGGGCTGGGATTAAGTCAATAGTAAAAAACCTACCTTTAATACTAATGATCGCCTCCCAGGCGATCACATAAGCAATATCTCGGGAACGCTGTATCCCCGCCGAGCGCGCAAGCTCTCCCCGCCGCGTCGTGGGCTAAACTGAGTTGGCGCGAAAGCGCGGCGCGACACGTCCCTGCAATTTCAAAATAACCAGAAAAAACCGACCGCGGCGCGGGCGGCCTCTCAGGCGATGGTTAGTACTCTAGGGTTAATTTTCAGATAACATTATGGGCAATTACACAAGCTAATAAATTGAATACAAACCTTTCAACGAATGGTTGTAAGTGAGAGCACGAATATCACCACAACAATTTATTAGTTGGTTCGTCGATACAGACGCGTCCACAAAGCAAAGAAGTAAACACACTCAAATTTGGTAGTACATAAAAAGCAGAGCCGGTTGAAGTATCCTTTATCCCAAGCGGATGTTGAGCAACGGCCACATAAGAACACATAACGAACCCCGCTTCCTTTTTATCTTTTAAACTCTTATTTTGACAGCTTCACGAATTCACAGAGGTTTTATTTTCATGCATTCGGACAGAAATACCACTCTATACGGTTTGCAAAATCACGCTTACGTACGGTAGCGTGGTCACAATAAAAGGCTTAAAGGGATTTCGAATTTGCGCAATCTATTTTTGAAACCACGCAGAGAAACAAATGTTAGTGATAGTGTTTTGTGTTGAATCTGAGTAACACCAAAAGCTTTAAAGTCGGTTTCGGTCAAAATACTATACTAATAGTTCATTACTTTCAGTGCAACTTATTATTACCAACCATTCGACAGGCTGTTGTGTCGAAAATGACACCTGTTTTGCATTGGCCCGAAGGCAAATAGTTTTTGGAAGACTAGTCTAAGTATTTGATTAAAACTGACATAATTTTCGGGTTTTCGATTTGTGAACAATTATAGCGACTCTTCTATAAAATTTATTGATGTTCGATTCGACATGTAAGCGTAACGAGAGGCTTTGTCATCTAATAGCAACTACTCATATCGGGATTAAGGACATGCTAGTCGGTCATTCTTCCAAACAAACGTGGTATGGTGATAACTCGTCTGTTGGCCGGTGTTCGTTCAAAACTAAAAATTATATCAATTTGTCATGCCCTTATCTAGCACAAACAGAATCGAAAAAAAAATGCGTTTAGAAGTTATGAGCGTTGAAACTTCATCATTTCAATGCAACTTTGAGCGCAAATAAATAACACCCGAAATACCAAAATGGCAAAATTGTTACCGTACATAAATAATTTATTGAAATGATAAATAACTTTATTTTGAATAAATACATCCAGTACCTAGATTTTTCATAATATCGATCAGCCCAAAGGTCTCTTAATGACAATTTTCGCTCGTTTTCGTTATAATTCATCGTTAGTTTCAATATATAAATAAAACTTTTAAAAAACACAAAATAACATCCTTCGTCACATCCACCAACGAGTTCGATTCGTCGACTAGTACAACCTTAATAGTGCGTGTTCCACGCAAGGAGGCCTATGGAGTATCAAATCATGACTCTGGCGTGTGTGATGAGACCGTATGGGTAAATTTTAGGCATGTCGACGAAATTTGAATGCGAAATTTAAAAAACCTAAAGTTCGTACCTAGGTAGGTACTAGACAGGATTATAAAATCCAAATGCCATCAGTTACCTACCTCAACAGGTTACCGCCGTTTACAGACAGACACTGGCAAGGTCAAAGGTCAACGCTGTACCCTTCAAACAAAATCTTTTCCACAATGTTTCTTTAAAACTATCTGTTCGAAGACTTCAGTGTCCTCTTGTCTAATCGCCAAGTATCATTTATCAAACAATATCATCTCTCCCTTAACATCTCAATTATCTAAGTCAAAACTTCGCCGTTTACTCTACAAACTCGTCAGTTACAGTGTTCAGCACTGTTTTTAGTTGGTTGGAGTCTCCAGTTTACTTAAAGTCTTTTTGTGCAGACTCGCGATTCGTCTCGTGATTAACCGGGAAAATGGCTCCAATCTCCATGGTAGGAATTCCATTTTAAATAGTTTAACGGTCGGATCTCGTTTCTGATTGGTGGGCCAAGCACAAACGCGCGGAATAAACTTCATGTAAATTAGAACAAATTACATCAATCAAATCAAATCAAAATATTTTATTGCACATTAACCTAAATGGACGCTTTTACATCGCTGTTTAAAATGCCTTGCTCAATGCTGGTCCTGCTCCACAACCACAACTAATTGATTAGATAACATAAAAATAAACTGTTGGAGCTGCTGAAGATTGTAAGAATATATTTGCATTGTATAAACTCAATCTCCTTTGTAACATATAAATTCATAGCACAGGTGTGAGTATTAAGAACTATGGAGCTACCATTTTTCGGGTATTATGTATTTTATTGACTTGAATGTGCCCTGGCGGCTGATAGTATGTCATGCTCACTCAAATGTCTCGCTGATAGTGGCGCGTGTGTTCTGTGTTGGATCAAATAGCTTCCTTCGAAACGGTTGAGCTGAATGGTGCTGATCCATGCGTCATGTTCGTTAATGGGCGCTGTCAGTGGTCATCTCCTAGCAGCCACGGCCTATTTTATTAATTGAATTTTTGGTTTGTTTTTATTTATTTTTAGCTGCGCTCTGAACGCTTATAACGTGTACGTCTTTTTTACATCGTTCTCACTTAGGAGATCAACATTCATGAGGATAACTAATTGTTTTGTAAAAGAGGTCCATGGAGCTTCTTGTTCATTTCTTCTCCACAGGAACCTACTAAGCTTTAGAATGGGCAACTAGCTTCATATTTCTGACTGACCGACTTCTTGATCATTCAAAAGTGGCTGTAAATGGTTTAATTGAAGTAAACTATTTGAGTTAGATTTTGAGTTTCCACTTATGAAACGTACGAAGCTAGGAGCCCGTTTCCATAAGGTCGTTTAGGAACAATTTTTGAATCGAAAATAGAACTTATAGCATTTCGTTTTTTTTACGACAACCACAACTTACACATAAATGATGTCTTTGAACTAAATAAATATCAACTGCGAAACTAGTATTTTCATTTTATATTTTTAAAATCATGCCTCGTAGCTAAGTAACGACAGCCGCACAGGTCGATCTATCCCTTCCCGACCCTTGCTCGAGCCAGCCCGCGCCGCTGAGCCTGTAGCTTTAAATTCGTCCCTAAACCACTCAAATCCTGATCCAGCTAGTCCCTTGCTGCCCTCTTCCAGCGACGCCCTAAGCCGAGATTCGTACCCCACAGGGTTTTTAAGTTAGTACATAAGTTTAAGTCCTGGCTGGAGGCCGTAATTTATTAGGGCAACCACTGGCAAGTCCGTCTAAGCAGACGACAACCTCATAGGTTGACCTGCGAGATGCCATTTATAAAAAAATAAAAAATAAACGTTCGATCTATCGGTCAGTCCGTGGATGGGTTGACCACATTTACAAACCGAGTGAGAGACCCCTGCCTGCCTCGGAAAGCATGATAAACCGTTGATCCCGGCTGTGATTCGTGAATCTTTGACAGTCGTTATGGGTCGTCAGAATACCAAAAGTCTGACAACCAATCCAACCAAGGTATCCTATTACCCAGTAACTAAGTTGTGAAGCTGGGACAGACAGCTCGCTCCATTTAAAATACTGGTATTCCGCTGCATCCGGTTAGACTGGAAACCGACCTAATAAAGTTGGGAAAAGGTAAGGCAGATTAAGATGTTTAAAATCGTTCGTGTTTTGTTCGAGCTAAGTTTGACGCTGTCCGTCAGCAAAACTAACAAATATCGAGAAACCTAAACACTATATAGTTGCTAAACAATAAACAAACTCGAATATTAGAGGAAAACGCAAACATGCCTAACGATATTAATTATTTTCAAACAGAACAAGTCAATAATAAAACTGCCGCGCTGTGTTCCTAGTGCGCAGATGTATGTGTGTGCGTCTGAACTCTGAACGTACATAGTCGCGATGGCTGCTCGTAAATAAGCAATAATGTTCCCACTGCTGCCTCACACGGAGCTCCTCTCTGTGAGAGGTGATGAGCCTTAATCCACCATGCGGCCCCAGTGCAGGTTGGTAGGTGTTACATCATGTCTTTGAATTTAATATTGTTTATGAATAAGTAATAATCACACGCGCTTGCGATAACGTTGCTTACAGTGCTGAGAGGGCGGTGCGGTGCGGTAGGCGGTTGGGGGGATGCGCATTCAACGGACCGGTAAACTTAGCGCGAACGGGATATACGTTCCATTTATTCCTCGTGTTTCTGCTAGGCCCAAAGAACTGTGAAAATACGGCTAGTCTTAAACTATGATGCTATGATGCATTACGAATACTGCCCGATTGGACATACCTACTTGGACTAATTTCGTCATTTGGTGACTGCTGAAATGCTTATTAAAGTCTAATATTTTGCAGAAACTTTAAATTGCAGGCTAAAACGCTTTTAGGAAAACAAAAATTGCTGTTTTTTTTATCCAAAATTCAAAATCAAAATCAAAAGTCATTTATTCAAATTAGGCTGAGAATCAGCACTTTTCGAACGTCAAAATTACATAAGACAGTCCCCCAAAAAGCCCGCCCTTCACCACTTCCTAGTGCTTTAGCTGGGAAGAAGAAGTGGCGCAACAAACTCCCCAGCAGCACAGCTGTCTGTTCGGTTAGAAGAACTTGATTCTAAACAATTGCAAGTAATTACCGAAACGCCAATGACAAAAAAAAGAAAAAAAATTGCATGTAAATAACACAAATACATAAATAAAGCCTTCGGGCCTAAAGGGCATGGCAGCTTACATATGCAATACTGGAATTATTATACAAACAAATAAAATAAATAAATGATAAACTAGGACCATCAAAGTAAAATCAATCAACAGAACAATTACTGTAACAATGATAAAACCAAAGACAGCAAGACGACACACAAGCAGCACCCGTTCACGAGCATAACGCAAAGGTCAGCCATTACCCCCCTCGCCATATTTGAGGGAAGGAGGAAACCCGACCCCCGACGCTACCGCAAGCAGCATTAAACGTCTGAACCTTTTCCGATCACTTAGCTTATTTCTTTGGTGATTTTAGCCCTCTCAAAAACTCACAGATCGTAGAGATCCTACGTGTCACTCCGGATAAGGTGAAAACCAAAGTTATTTTTGTCATTTATGTACTATCTTTTGGTTGGTGTTTTGTAAGAAAAACTGAAGCCAACTTAACAAATCCTTCTAAATAAAAAATCTTTAAGAATATTAACTTTTCACCTAAATTTAATTAACCCTTGGCAACACATTGCTAGCATAGCTAGTGAACGTTGCCTTTGTTGCACGCTGACTAATCCGTACATCATAGAACTGTTATCTGGTCATTAACTAACAGCTATTGTTACGTAAATTGAAACCGCTCGTAATGTCTGATGGGTGCTCGGTGAGTAAATTTTACACCATGTAGGTACCTACTGTCTTTGAATCATCACTTTGAATAGTAATAGAAAATAACAACTACGAATACAAAAAAAAAAAACACACCTACTTTACATAAATTGTATTGCTTTCCAAGACCAACAGAGTAAATGGAAAAATCTGGAAAGTTTTACTTCTCCACAAATCTATCAGTCAATACGAAAAAGCCGCGAATGTGTAGTTGTGGGAACAGGAATCGTGTCAACGACAAGCAATTTAAGTTAGAATGGTTTTCATACATGTTTGATTATTTGCGCAGTTCTTTGACGTATTTTTTCGTGGAAAACATTCTTTTTAAAAGGATTTTTAAGCAGTTTGGTTTGATGTGATTTTAAGTTCAACATCATCATTTTATTGAGTATCTGCCTGTGGTATCTATCCACAGTACTATGTCTTTATCAATTCGTATGTACTTTCTAAGTGTATCTTGTAATAACAACTACCACCTTTTAGTAACATCACTGATGGTGAAGAAAAACGTTGTGAGAAAACCTGGACTTATACCTAATTAATATTAAGTCTGAAATCGCCAATCTGTCTTGAGATAGTGTGGTGATTAATAATAATAATAATAATAATAATAATATGGCAACACCGTGTCAACAAAACGTCTGAATTTCAAATTTTAACTAATAATATTACTGAAAATAATTTTGACCAAGTCTTACAATAGTCTTTCAATAGAAACGAATCCTGAAAATTTAAAATTACTTTAAAACCAAAAATTAGACCATAACACATCAAAATGTAACAAATTTATTCAAAAACTACAGAATCGGAGGTGACATGACAGATGTCACCTCCGATAAAAATAACATGAACTAGATCTAACGAAATTGGAATGATGAAACTATGTTGACAAGATCAGCCGCACGTCAAGCACGCCCACCACCTCCGGACTCATCGCTCAGCTCCGCCTCGCCGCCGCCGGTACCCAGCGCTACTGTGAGCGCTGTGACGACACCAGCCGCGGTAGTTGCGTCGAGCTCGAGCGACGAGTATTTCTCCCCGCCCACGACGCCACCACCTGCTCGTCGACGAGGAGGACGCCGGCCGCCGGACGGCTTAGGACCTCGAGGCCCACCGGCCTCTGATAGTGTCCCAGCTCCCGGCGGAAGTGTGCAGCGCATGAGATGGACACGATCCATCAATGAAAACGTCATGCGCTCATACTATGGGGCTACAGAGGGGGGAAATAATCTGACCGCGTACCGTGTTCGGATGCTCTCTCTTTTTCAGGTGCTTGAGCCAGCTGTCAACGTTTCGGCACAACGACTGTCGGATCAGGTGCGGGTCATCCAACGTAATCATATGTTGGATGACACTGTGCTTGATCACCTGCGAAGTGAAATGCAGAGTAGCCGTGTCATCGCCCCCCCGTCGCAGACTGTTGTGGTACTACCACAGTCCAACACTGATCAAGCTGACGAAGGAAGTGATGATAGGGCTACAAATGTAAGTATCCAGTGCAATGAGGAATTGAGGAATGCTTTGGAGTGTGCGATTCGGGAATATCGGTTCATGTCGCCCGAACTTAGACCACGCTTACCTCGTTTGCCCATGCATAACAAAAATAGGGCGCTGGTGGCGCTCCTGGCTTCGCAGTTATCAAACTATTTTGATGATTGCGAAGACCTCACCGATACTCATTCGATTCTGTACTGCGCGGCTGTAGCGGCATGTCGTGTAGCTCACGTCAAATTTCCCAATGACTCTAGAGCTACGCGACCGAAACCAACCGTACCAGCCTGGCAGTGCAGAATTGAACACCGTATTGGTGGGGCCAGAGCGCTCATCGGCAAACTAATCTGCTTCAGAGACGGCAATACTCGTCCAAGAGTGATGCGCTTTGTGAGGCGGGCGTTCTCAGGGACTGATATAAGCTCCCAGAACTATCTGTCCTGCGTCACAGAGCGCATCGACTTCCTGAAGCAGAAAGTGTATGCATGGGCTAACCGTATTCGTAGGTATAAGCGGCGAGTAGAGCGATACACTCAGAATCGCACCTTCCAGAGCGATGAAAGGTGGGTTTATAGGGGTTGGGAGCGACCGAACCAAGGTGTGGCTGACACGTGCCTGCCAGATGATGATGCCATGTGTTCTTTCTGGCGCAGCATCTGGTCGGTGCCTGTCAGTCACACCGAAGGTGACTGGACTCGGGAAGTCGAGCGAGCCTGCAATCCAATACCAGAAATGGGGGCTATTACCATCTGCCCCCAAGATGTAGCTCGTGCAGTCCGTCCGTTGCCTAACTGGAAGTCTCCAGGGCCAGACGGACTGCAGAACTTTTGGATCAAATGGATCACAAGATCGCACGCTCGCTTGGCGGCTCAGTACCAGACGGCTTTGGAGTTTGGTTCGCTACCCCAGTTCCTAACAACAGGAGTTACCCACCTGCTCCATAAATCAGGTAGCACCGCGGAACCCAAAAATTATAGGCCGATCACGTGTTTACCGACGGTCTATAAAGTGCTTACATCCATTTTGAGAGCTAAAATTAACAAACATATAGACACCAACTTCATCATGTCTGCCTCTCAAAATGGATGTAGGAACGGGTCCCGCGGTACTAAGGAGCTACTCCTCATTGATATGGCCATTAGCCAACAGGTTCGTCGTTCCCGAAAGGATCTGTCGACATGTTGGATAGATTACAAGAAGGCCTATGACTCGGTGCCACATACGTGGCTCATGAGGGTGCTGGAGTTGTATAAAGTAGATGCAACTCTGCGCACCTTCTTGATGTCATGTATGGGGCGATGGAGGACGGTCCTTCGCTATCCAGGATGTCGGAATATCCTGAGGAATAGCGAGCCGATAAGGATCGAGCGAGGCATATTTCAGGGCGATAGTTTGAGCCCGCTTTGGTTCTGCTTAGCCTTGAATCCTCTAAGCACACTGCTGGAGGATTCAGGTCTAGGCTATCGGCTGAGGAGAGGTGGTCAGGTTATATCTCACCTTCTGTACATGGATGATCTAAAAATCTTTGCCTCCAACAATTTGCAACTAATGGAGCTACTGAAAGTAACTGAAACTTTCAGTAGCGCCATCAGGATGGAATTTGGTATGGACAAATGTGTGGTCATGCATGTAAAGCGAGGGTAGATTGTGGAATCCGTGGGAACCCAACTCTCGGATTCCATAAACGTCAGAGCCCTCTCCGCATCCGAAACCTATAAGTATTTGGGTATGTCGGAAGCGTTGGGCATCAATGGTACTGACATGAAGCAATCGTTGAAGGAGCGCTTCTTTGGCCGCCTGAAGAAAGTGTTAAATAGTCTTCTGTCAGGCGGAAACAAGGTGCGCGCCGTTAACGGTTGGGTCATGCCAGTTTTGACGTACTCTTTCGGCATACTCAAATGGACTCAAACCGAACTCGACGCCCTGGATAGGAGGGTCCGTACACTGCTGACTGCAAACCGAATGCATCACCCACGGTCATCGGTAATGAGACTGTATATCCCGCGAAAGTGTGGTGGTCGAGGCTTTTTAAACGCTAAGACCCTACACAATCGCGAGATATGCAGTCTCAGGGAATATTTCCTAGAAGCCGACGTGGGGATGCATCGTGATGTGGTCGCGGTGGACAAGGGCCTCACCCCGCTCTCCTTGGCTAAAGAGAACTGGCGCAAACCTGTAGTGCTTGACACTAATGATCGCATGGAAGTATGGCAGAGTAAGGAGCTTCACGGACGCTTTTTCCGGGCCCTACATGGACCCGATGTAGATCTTTTAGCGTCCGTAGCCTGGCTGCGTTTCGGTGACCTCTTTGGAGAAATCGAAGGTTTTGTCTGTGCAATTATGGACGAAGTTATGATGACGAACAATTACCGGAGATTTATTGTGAAAGACGGCACGGTTGACATCTGTCGGGCATGTCACCGTCCGGGGGAATCAATAAGACACATTATCTCCGGTTGTTCTCGTCTGGCTAACGAAGAGTACTTGCATAGACACAACCTTGTAGCCAGGATTATCCATCAGCAACTTGCTCTGAAATACAGCCTTGTGGAATCGGAAGTGCCGTACTACAGGTACGTGCCCGACCCAGTTCTCGAAAATGGAAATATCACATTGTACTGGGATCGATCCATCATCACTGACAGGACTATTATTGCCAATAAGCCTGATATAGTGGTGGTGGATCGAGTACAGCGGCGCACAATGATTGTTGACATAACGGTCCCGCATGACTGTAACCTCGTGAAAGCCGAGAAAGATAAAGAAATCAAGTATCTTGATTTGGCTCGCGAGGTTGTCGACATGTGGGATGTGGACTCAGCAATCATTGTGCCGATAGTCGTGACAGCCAATGGCTTAATAGCCAAGAGCCTCGACAAACACCTGAGGAGGCTCTCGTTGGGCAGCTGGATCAAGGGCGTGATTCAGAAAGCGGTACTTCTGGACACGGCTCGCATTGTCAGGAGGTTCCTTTCTCTGGAGCCCTGACCGCCGGTAGCTTGGACCCTGTTCCCGATACCGGTGGGATACTATTTTTTATATTTTTAAATGTTTTTTAATAAATTTTTTTCAGATTTTTTAAAAAATATTTAAAAATGTAATTTATAAGTTTGTAAAATATAATAAAGGAGATAATAATAATTCATTTAATTCAGGTAACTAAGACCCATAACATAAATACCTTAAAGCCTAACATACATAATTAAAAAAAAAACAAAATAATCTATTTATTTATTACGTTGGGTCGGCGACGTATTGCGCTGAGTCGTGGTGTCGTGTAGCCTTCCGCGAAACCGCCGATATACGACACCCGTCGGCCAAAATTCCTCCTTCATGAAACTTTCCAGGAGATGAGTCGGAACCCGCACCACAAAAGATTTGAAGTTAATCTTATGGCGTGACTCCAACTTCTCGACTCTCAAGGTGAACTTGGTCTTCAACATACCTTCTCTGTATGAGAATAAGTCTTTGTAGAAGGACCCATAAGTATACATTTATTCACTTAGGGACAACAAGCAGCAGTGTAGGTATTAATAGGTAAATATAGAAGTAACAAACATACTACTCACAACGTTATCCACAGTTTTATAAACAGATCTACTAGTTGTGAGTAAGAACAATATTAAAATAAACAGACTATGAGTAAACATTACTAATTATAAGAGTTCTGATCATTACCCGCTATGCACATTACCCACTTAGTAGAAGGTACCTATAAGTATACATTTAATTGCCGCAGCAACACAAATAAATACTCATTACGTCATAACATTGGCAAACGTTGTAGGCGATTAATTCATTCATTCTGCCGCACAACAGTTAATGTGCCAATAAATTAACTTGCAAATTATTGCTATTTGCACTCATTTACCAATGTATTAACGTTTTCGGAGTAAATAATTAAATATTTAAGTAGGTTAAGAAAGTTAAATATTTAATACTACTTAAATATTTAAGTAGTATTAGTATTATTATGTCGTTTATTTATTTTTATCCTTATTCTAATACATTTTTAAATATTTTTATAAAACAACTTTAAAAAAAAAACATTTAAAAATATAAAAAATAGTGGACCGCCGGTAGCGGGAGCAGGGTCCAAGCTACTGGTGGTTAGGGCTCCAGAGACAGGAACCTCCTCACAATGCGAGCCGTATCGAGGAGTACTGCCTTCTGAATCAGGCCCTTGATCCAACCGCCTAACGAAAGCTTCGAAAGATGTTGGTCGAGGCTTTTTGCCATCAGGCCATTGGCCGATACGACAATCGGCACAATGACAGCCGAGCTCACATTCCACAAGTCAACAACCTCGTGTGCTAAGTCGAGATATTTAATTTGTTTCTCTTTCTCAGCTTTCACGAGGTTCTCGTCATGTGGAATGGTAACATCGATAATCATGGGCGGCGCGCTAATCGATCTATCACTACTATGTCAGGCTTATTAGCGATAATAGTCCTGTCAGTAATGATAGACCGATCCCAGTACAACGTGACAAGGTCATTTTCGAGAACTGGGTCGGGCACATACTTGTAATACGGTACCTCAGAATCTACAAGTTTGTATTGCAAAGCAAGTTGCTGGTGAATAATCCTGGCTACTTGGTTATGCCTGTGCAAGTACTCGCCGTTAGCCAGACGAGAGCAACCAGAGATAATATGTCTGATGGACTCACCTGGACGGTGGCATGCCCGACACACGTCAACCGTCCCGTCCTTCATAATATGTCTCTGGTAGTTATTCGTCAAGATAACTTCGTCCATAATTGCACAGACGAAACCTTCAGTTTCCCCGAAAAGGTCACCAAAACGTAGCCAGGATACGGACGCTAGGAAATCTACACCAGGCTCATGAAGAGCCCGATAGAAGCGCCCGTGAAGCTCCTTGCTTTGCCATACCGCCTTACGGTCATCGGTAGTAAGTACTACAGGTTTGTGCCAGTTCTCTTTAGCCATGGAGAGCAGGGTAAGCCCCTTGTCCACTGCGACCACATCACGGTGCATACCCAATTCGGCTTTTAAAAAATATTCCCTGAGACTGCACACCTCGCGGTTGTGGAGGGTTTTCGCATTTAAAAAGCCTCGACCCCCGCACTTTCGCGGGATGTACAGTCTCATCACCGATGATCGTGGGTGATGCATCCGGTTTGCGGTCAGAAGTGTACGGACCCGCCTATCCAGGGCGTCAAGTTCGGTTTGGGTCCATTTGAGTATGCCGAAAGAGTACATCAAAATCGGCATGACCCAACCGTTGAAGGCGCGCACCTTGTTTCCGCCCGAAAGAAGACTAATTAATACCTTCTTCAGGCGGCCAAAGAAGCGCTCCTTCAACGATTGCTTCATGTTAATAACGTTGATGCCTAACGCTTCCGACATACCCAAATACTTGTAGCTTTCGGATGAAGAGAGGGATCTAAGGTGTATGGAATCCGAAAGTTGAATACCTTCGGATTCCATAATCTCACCTCGCTTAACATGCATGATTGCACATTTGTCCACACCAAATTCCATCCTGATGGCGCTACTGAATGTTTCAGTTACCTTTAGTAACTCCATCAGTTGCAATTTGTTGGGGGCAAAGATTTTCAAGTCATCCATGAAAAGAAGGTGAGATATGACCTGACCACCTCTCTTCAACCGATAGCCTAGACCTGAATCCTCCAGCAGTGTGCTTAGAGGATTCAGAGCTAAGCAGAACCAAAGTGGACTCAAACTGTCGCCCTGAAATATTCCCCGTTTAATCCAGACAGGCTCGTCATTCCCCTGGATCTGTTGACACCCCGGATAGCGAAGGACCGTCCTCCATTGCCCCATACAGGACTTAAGGAAGGTGCGTAGAGTTGCATCTATCTTGTATAACTCCAGCACCCTCACAAGCCATGTATGTGGCACCGAGTCGTAGGCCTTCTTATAATCTATCCAGCATGTCGACAGATCCTTGCGGGAGCGACGAACCTGTTGGCTAATGGCCATGTCGATGAGGAGTAGCTCCTTAGTACCTCGGGACCCGTTCCTACATCCATTTTGAGAGGCAGACATAATCGAGTTACTGTCAATGTGTGTATTAATTTTCGCTCTCAAAATGGATGTAAGAAGTTTATAGATCGTCGACAAACACGTGATCGGTCTATAATTCTTGGGTTCGGTGGGACTACCTGACTTATGGAGCAGGTGGGTAACGCCTGTTGATAGAAACTGCGGTAGCGACCCAGACTCTAAGGCTGACTGGAACTGAGATGCCAGGCTAGTGTGCGAACTAATTAGCCATTTCAACCAAAAGTTGTGCAATCCATCCGGCCCTGGCGATTTCCAGTTCGGTAACGGACGGACTGCTCTGGCAACGTCTGATGGCGTAATTAGGACTGTTTCCATTTCTGGTATAGTTTCACACACTCGCTCGACATCCTGCATCCAGTCAGCCTCAGTGTGACAGACGGGTACTGACCAGATGCTGCGCCAGAATGCACTTGTGGCGGCATCATCTGGGCGGCACACGTCTGTCAAATTTTGTTCCGGTCGCTCCCAAGCTCTATATACCCACCTTTCATCGCTCTGGAACATGCGATTCTGCGTGTATCGATCAACCCGCCGCTTATACCGACGAATACGGCTCGCCCATGCACAAACTTTCTGCTTCAGGAAGTCGATGCGCTCTGTGACACGGGACATGTATTCTCGAGGGTTTATTTCAGTCCCCGCAAATGCCCGCTGCACAAAGCGCATCACTCGTGGTCTTGTATTGCCCTCCCTGAAACAGTATAGTTTGCCTATGAGTACCCTGGCTCCATCGATACGACGCTCGATCCTGCATTGCCAGGCTGGTATGGATGGTTTTGGTCGAGCAGCTCCGTCACAGTTTGGAAACTTGACGTTAGCTAAACGACATGCCGCAACAGCCGCGCAATACAGGATCGAGTGTGTATCAACGAGATCCTCGCTGTGCTCGAACACATTCTTAAGTTGCGAGTCCAGGGCACACACCAGCGCCCTATTTTTTTTGTGCATAGGTAGGCGTGGTAATCGCGGTCTAAGTTCGGTCGGAGTGGATCTATACTCGCGAAACGCATCTACCAGTGCGCTCCGCAATCGGTCGTTGCATTGGCTACTTACTGTGGTAACACTATCATCTTCTTCTTCAACACCATGATTGGACCGCGGTAGATCAATGGTTGACGCTTGTACCGCGGTTTGTGCCGGAGTCGAGACGATAAGGTTGCTCAGTATCTCTGAGCGCAGCCTATCAAGTGCGGCATCGTCCAACCTATGATTGCGTTGGATGACCCGCACCTGATCCGACAGTCGTTGGGCCGAGACGCTGACGGTTGGTTCTAGTTCCTGAAAAAGAGACAGCATCCTATCACGGTACGCAGTGAGGTGAGTTCCCCCCTCTGTAGACCCATAATATGCGCGCATGACGTTCTCGTTCATAGACTGAGTCCATCTCATGCGCTGCACACAACCACCGGCAGCGGGGACCCGGCTCGGGCCGGATGGCCCCTAAGTCCCAAGCTCTTCGGTGGCCGGCCTCTCCCCTGCCGACGAACAGGTGTTGGCGACGTCGGCGGGGAAAAATACTCGTCGCTCGAGCTCGACGCAACTACCGCGGCCGGTGTCGTCACAGCACTCACGGTGGAGCTGGAATCCGGCGGCGGCGAGGCGGAGCTGAGCGAAGAGTCCGGAGGTGGTAGGCGTGCTCGTCTGGAAGCTGACCTCGTCAACATTTTTTCATCTTCGGTTTCATATTTTGGCTCATAATGTTTTACGATGTTGAGGTGACATCTGTCATGTCACCTCCGATGCGGTAGTTTTTGATTTAATTTCATTATGTTGTAGTTTCGACGTCTTTTTTGAATTTTCTATAGTTTTCGGGGTTTTAGGTTTACTCCAAAATAAAAATGTCTTGATATATTAGGTGAAATAACTTTTATTATTAGTATTATGCCTTTTATTTATTTTTATCCTTATTTTGCTATATTTTTATAAAACAACTTAAAAAAAAACATTTAAAAATATAAAAAATTGTGGTCCGCCGGTAGCGGGAGCAGGGTCCAAGCTACTGGTGGTTAGGGCTCCAGAGACAGGAACCTCCTCACAATGCGGGCCGTATCAAGGAGTACTGCCTTCTGAATCAGGCCCTTGATCCAACCGCCTAACGAAAGCCTCGAGAGATGTTGGTCGAGGCTTTTTGCCATCAGGCCATTGGCCGATACGACAATCGGCACAATGACAGCCGAGCTCACATTCCACATGTCAACAACCTCGTGTGCTAAGTCGAGATATTTAATTTGTTTCTCTTTCTCAGCTTTCACGAGGTTCCCGTCATGTGGAATGGTAACATCGATAATCATTGTGCGGCGCGCTAATCGATCTATCACTACTATGTCAGGCTTATTAGCGATAATAGTCCTGTCAGTAATGATAGACCGATCCCAATACAACGTGACAAGGTCATTTTCGAGAACTGGGTCGGGCACATACTTGTAATACGGTACCTCAGAATCCACAAGTTTATATTTCAAAGCAAGTTGCTGGTGAATAATCCTGGCTACTTGGTTATGCCTGTGCAAGTACTCGCCGTTAGCCAGACGAGAACAACCAGAGATAATATGTCTGATGGACTCACCTGGACGGTGGCATGCCCGACACACGTCAACCGTCCCGTCCTTCATAATATGTCTCCGGTAGTTATTCGTCAAGATAACTTCGTCCATAATTGCGCAGACGAAACCTTCAGTTTCCCCGAAAAGGTCACCAAAACGTAGCCAGGATACGGACGCTAGGAAATCTACATTCGGCTCATGAAGAGCCCGATAGAAGCGCCCGTGAAGCTCCTTGCTTTGCCATACCGCCTTGCGGTCATCGGAAGTAAGTACTACAGGTTTGTGCCAGTTCTCTTTAGCCATGGAGAGCGGGGTGAGCCCCTTGTCCACTGCGACCACATCACGGTGCATACCCATTTCGGTTTTTAAAAAATATTCCCTGAGACTGCACACCTCGCGATTGTGGAGGGTCTTCGCATTTAAAAAGCCTCGACCCCCGCACTTTCGCGGGATGTACAATCTCATCACCGATGATCGTGGGTGATGCATCCGATTTGCGGTCAGAAGTGTACGGACCCGCCTATCCAGGGCGTCGAGTTCGGTTTGGGTCCATTTGAGTACGCCGAAAGAGTACAGCAAAATCGGCATGACCCAACCGTTGAAGGCGCGCACCTTGTTTCCGCCCGAAAGAAGACTAATTAATACCTTCTTCAGGCGGCCAAAGAAGCGCTCCTTCAACGATTGCTTCATGTTAATAACGTTGATGCCTAACGCTTCCGACATACCCAAATACTTGTAGCTTTCGGATGAAGAGAGGGATCTGAGGTGTATGGAATCCGAAAGTTGAATACCTTCGGATTCCATAATCTCACCTCGCTTAACATGCATGATTGCACATTTGTCCACACCAAATTCCATCCTGATGGCGCTACTGAATGTTTCAGTTACCTTCAGTAGCTCCATCAGTTGCAATTTGTTGGGGGCAAAGATTTTCAAGTCATCCATGAACAGAAGGTGAGATATGACCTCACTACCTCTCTTCAACCGATAGCCTAGACCTGAATCCTCCAGCAGTGTGCTTAGAGGATTCAGAGCCAAGCAGAACCAAAGTGGACTCAAACTGTCGCCCTGAAATATTCCCCGTTTAATCCAGACAGGCTCGTCATTCCCTGGATCTGTTGACACCCCGGATAGCGAAGGACTGTCCTCCATTGCCCCATACAGGAACTAAGGAAGGTGCGTAGAGTTGCATCTATCTTGTACAACTCCAGCACCCTCACAAGCCATGTATGTGGCACCGAGTCGTAGGCCTTCGTATAATCTATCCAGCATGTCGACAGATCCTTGCGGGAGCGACGAACCTGTTGGCTAATGGCCATGTCGATGAGGAGTAGCTCCTTAGTACCCCGGGACCCGTTCCTACATCCATTTTGAGAGGCAGACATAATAGAGTTACTGTCAATGTGTGTATTAATTTTTACTCTCAAAATGGATGTAAGAAGTTTATAGATCGTCGACAAACACGTGATCGGTCTATAATTCTTGGGTTCCGTGGGACTACCTGACTTATGGAGCAGGTGGGTAACGCCTGTTAATAGAAACTGCGGTAGCGACCCAGACTCTAAGGCTGACTGGAACTGAGATGCCAGGCTAGTGTGCGAACTAATTAGCCATTTCAACCAAAAGTTGTGCAATCCATCCGGCCCTGGCGATTTCCAGTTCGGTAAGGGACGGACTGCTCAGGCAACGTCTGATGGCGTAATTAGGACTTTTTCCATTTCTGGTATAGTTTCACACACTCGCTCGACATCCTGCATCCAGTCAGCCTCAATGTGACAGACGGGTACTGTCCAGATGCTGCGCCAGAATGCACTTGTGGCGGCATCATCTGGGCGGCACACGTCTGTCAAATTTTGTTCAGGTCGCTCCCAAGCTCTATATACCCACCTTTCATCGCTCTGGAACATGCGATTCTGCGTGTATCGATCAACCCGCCGCTTATACCGCCGAATACGGCTCGCCCATGCACAAACTTTCTGTTTCAGGAAGTCGATGCGCTCTGTGACACGGGACATGTATTCTCGAGGGCTTACTTCAGTCCCCGAAAATGCCCGCCTCACAAAGCGCATCACTCGTGGTCTTGTATTGCCCTCCCTGAAACAGTATAGTTTGCCTATGAGTACCCTGGCCTCATCGATACGACGCTCGATCCTGTATTGCCAGGCTGGTACGGATGGTTTTGGTCGAGCAGCTCCGTCACAGTTTGGAAACTTGACGTTAGCTAAACGACATGCCGCAACAGCCGCACAATACAGGATCGAGTGTGTATCAACGAGATCCTCGCTGCTCTCGAACACATTCTTAAGTTGCGAGTCCAGGGCACACACCAGCGCCCTATTTTTTTTGTGCATAGGTAGGCGTGGTAATCGTGGTCTAAGTTCGGTCGGAGTGGATCTATATTCGCGAAACGCATCCTCCAGTGCGCTCCTCAATCGGTCGTTGTATTGGCTACTTACTGTGGTAACCCTATCATCTTCCTCTTCAACACCATGATTGGACCGCGGTAGATCAATCGTTGACGCTTGTACCGCGGTTTGTGCCGGAGTCGAGACGATAAGGTTGCTCAGTATCTCTGAGCGCAGCCTATCAAGTGCGGCAGCGTCCAACCTATGATTGCGTTGGATGACCCGCACCTGATCCGACAGTCGTTGGGCCGAGACGCTGACGGTTGGTTCTAGTTCCTGAAAAAGAGACAGCATCCTATCACGGTACGCAGTGAGGTGAGTTCCCCCCTCTGTAGACCCATAATATGCGCGCATGACGTTCTCGTTCATAGACTGAGTCCATCTCATGCGCTGCACACAACCACCGGCAGCGGGGACCCGGCTCGGGGCCGGATGGCCCCTAAGTCCCAAGCTCCTCGGTGGCCGGCCTCTCCCCTGCCGACGAACAGGTGTTGGTGACGTCGGCGGGGAAAAATACTCGTCGCTCGAGCTCGACGCAACTACCGCGGCCGGTGTCGTCACAGCACTCACGGTGGGGCTGGATACCGGCGGCGGCGAGGCGGAGCTGGGCGAAGAGTCCGGAGGTGGTGGGCGTGCTTGACGTGCGGCTGATCTCGTCAACATTTGTTCATTTTCATACTTATTAATTATTTAAATGTTCCGAGGTGACATGACAGATGTCACCTCCGATTCGGCAGTTTATGGCGTGAAATTCTGTTTTATTCTGGTTCATTATATTTTTTATATTGTTTTTTGGACTTCAGGCTTGTAGGGGTACTATGAAAATATAAAAACTGTGTCTAAAATGAATATAAGTAATTGAAAATAATTTTAACAAATTTCGAGACGTGTTGACGTTGGTGTTGCCAGCTATTTTTTTTAGTATTATTATTATTAAGTAGTAATATTTATTTAGGCAGATGTTTGTGGAAGCGCCGGGAAGGGGCGCCCAAGAAGGAAATATAGGTCCTTCTAAGGTGTCTCTCGACCGACGTGACTGTTATTGGTGATGTTGTTCAGAAAGGTCAGGAAAAGGAGTATGTAAGGATCGTAGGCGTTCTGTATTTTCTGCCTACCCCCATAGGAAGAAGGCTTTAGTTCATGTATAAATTTAAGTGATTCAAAATTCATTTTGATCGATGAAACTCTTTCAAATTACATAAATTACGCGGTATTTGTTTTCCATCACATTAAGGCAAGCTTGGGGAAATTAAGTCGCTACGGCTTTCCCTATTTTAACCATGCTAACAGCGGTTAAGGGAATTTGCAACACTAATGGCTATAACATTCATTAGTTAACTTAACACACAACTATAAATAATTTAGATAGTGTCTAGTAACAAGCCACCAAATAAAACTCATTAAAAGGTACGTTTAATTAAACATCAATGCAGATTTGGTGGTGAGTTGGTAACTATTTTTCATAAGAAAAACCGCCTCCTTGATTTACGTACCATTTAGTCCAGTCATTTGGTAGTTTTACATGGAAAGTTTTGTGCTAGTTTAGTGCTGCGATGTTAAAAAATGGCGCTCAAAAACAGTTGTTTGACAATATCTGTGCGTGTAAATAACTTTTACTATTTGGATGTGGTTAAATTAATTACTTAGCTATTTTCATCGTAAAATAAGTCGGAAAGAAGATATTGCCAAAAAAACTGTTGTTAGGCGCCATTTTTTTCAATATGGCGGAGCGAGCGGCACAGATGACAAAGTGAAAATTCGAAAAGATCATGTCGAAATCATTAAAATTATCAATTTTCAAAACTCCCAGAAATATTTCCAGTGTAGAATTTAGTGCCTGCTTGGTTTAGCACTAAACTCTGGGTTGGTTCATATTTGGTTGAAATGGTTGATTTGGTACTATATCGGACTGGTTATGGTTTGGTAGTTGGTTCACGATCGCTGATTTAATAAAAAGAACTTCTATGGTTTGATAGCTATATTGAATACTACAATTAATTATAATTACGAAATGGTAAATCTAAGCTAACTTAGCACTAAGATGGTTTGGTTTGAGTAACGCGAATGGTAGTCGAATACGTACTAACTGGTAATTACCGCGATACATGCATTTATGGAAATGAACGCGGGCAAAAGTGCTGAGCTGTTCGGTTGCAAATATTGCACCGAACATATTCCCGAGCACAAGATGGGATAAGAAAGATTAACTAATCATCAAATCACCTTAGTTAAACAATAATTCAAGTCAAATGGTAACCAAAAGTAAATTAATTCTAAAATGGTGAACAAAGTAAATGCATTCTAAAATGTTAAATAACGGTAAAAGTATAAATTACAGTTATCCGTAAACCTATATTATACTATTTACCGCCCGAGTGGTCGTAGAAAGCGAACGGCATCTCACTCTTCTCCAGACCCAGGCTGCTGCCGCGCATAGGACAACTCCTAGCACAATGTAGACGACGGTGTACTGGTGAATGTCATGGACTGATATTTCATCGACCTCTGCTTTGGTGGATTTCAGTGTCTGGATCCGTTCTCCAAGGATGGATAGAGACCTATTCAGGCTCATGTCTTCTGGTAATGCTGTTTCCATCGGTATTTCAATGTTAACAATATTGTCTATTTGGTCTAGCTCTGGTAAAAGCATATTTGGTGTAAAATTTAGTTGGTTTGATTGTTGTTGTAAAGAATACAGTCTGAAATCTTTACTTTTGATAAAGCATTTCTGGTTCATGCTAATGACCCCCGCTCGAGTCAGCTGACGAACGGTAACTTGATCGTCGCATATCATTTTGATGGAATATGTGTCACAACAGAAATATAGGTATTGTGGTGTTGAGTGTAATTCTACCCATTTGTTTTTGCACGCTGTTCTTTCTGTTTTGCACCTTTGGTTAATTGGGCTGGTTTCGCAAAATTTTTCGTCACTTCCCAAATTTTTGATAGGTTTGAAGAGCTCGGACATTAATGATTCTCCGTGGTATAAGCATGTGTCAAGTTCATGTATGGTTGGTACGAAATACGCATCCTTTTTTAGATTCACTGCGATGTATTCCGATATTGGTGTTATGCTAGTCATACTGTATTTTGTTTGCCGCGGTATTGGTAGTATCCTATATAATTTAAAACTTTCTCTTGCTATGAGCGGGAATGTAATTTCGAAGATAATGTATTTTTCGGTGACTCGAGACTTTATTTTCAGTAGCTTGTAGATGTGTCGAAGATCTGTCTTTATGTTTTCGATGGGTAGGCCTAAATCTTGAGGCATTTGGCCGTAGATAATTCGTAGCTCTCGTTTGAGCTGCACTGGTGTCAGTAGATGCAAACTGATTTGGCCATGGTAGATTTCCGATATTGTATCGATCAAAGTATCCTGTATCTGTTTCAAGTTTCGCATCATAATAATGGTAGCTAAAGCGACTAATGTGAAGTCCTGTTGTATTGTCATCACATCCATTTCTTTTTGCAGCTTGCTGTTAACCTTGTCCAAAGCATTTAAATGTTTATTTAAGGTTTTGTGTTGCTTTGCAATTATGTCTTCAGTTCTTTGTAGTACATTGTGCTCTGCTTCGACGATAGATGTCAAGTTCTTCCATAACTGACCTTGGTGTTCTTGGTTATGGTGCACAAGTTCAATGTCCTGCCTGTATTTTTCTGCGAAGCTTCGTCTAATACTCCGAACAATGAGTTTGCAATTGAGCCTACAGCGTTGATAAGACCTCGTCGTGTTCGTACGCGTTCGCCGTAATGCTGGCTAAGCAACAGCTGGTTTTAGTATTGCAGTTCGTTATAATCGTGACGTATTTGTAGGAGTATCATATGACAGTGACTTGATTCCATAATCGTTTCACATGTTTTCTCGAGATAGCTTATAAAGTCATTGATGGCTTTGTCTCCTTGCCAGTATGGAGACATGTTAAAATATGTGACTAGTTTCCACTTATCTCGAATCAATTGTACTTTCCCCACAGTGTCAAAGTACAAAGATTTGTTGGCATCAAATTGCGTAATATTATATGAAGCTGTTGTGGGTAATATTATACTTAAGAACAGTACCAATGCCAGTGCAATGTTTACTATCTTGGGGTAGGTACTGTGCGTTCTGGTGTTAGGTTGCGGGTGATTACGTGGTTCCTTTTCGACTTTAGTCCTTTGATGTTGTAGTGGTTCGCCTTTTCGTGTTTCTGGTATGGTTGGTTCCGGTTCGCTTATCGGTAAAACTGATAGTTTAACTACAGGATGCTTCATGTAGCCGTTTTTGGTTTTTAGAGTCACTACTCTGACAAGTTCATCTTTTCCTGGATGGACTTCCATCACTCGACCCATTGGCCATTTCCCTGCTGGTAACTTGTCGTCATGTATCATTACTAAATCACCCACATCGACATTCTTCTGGTATTTCATCCATTTGTTTCTGGTTGATAGTTGAGTTAAGTACTCTGTTTTCCATCTCTTCAAAAAAATTTCAATTTTTTTTGACACTGGATGCCACCTGGTTCTGGGGTCATCTGCTGTGTCAATGATGGTTAAACCTGGTCGTGCTGACAGGAAATGGGCTGGAGTGAGGAAATTTAAATCGTCCGGGTCTTCTGATAGCGCACAAAGTGGTCGTGAATTCAAGCAAGCTTCCAGTTCTGATAACAGTGTGGCGTATTCTTCATAAATTAATTTTTGTTGTCCAATCACGCATTTGAGGTGGTGTTTGAGACTTCGCACAGCTCTTTCATAAAGTCCTCCCGCATGTGGCCATGAAGGTGCATTGAAATGCCATTCAATTTGTAGTTCTGTTATCTCTTTAAAGAATGACTCCTTGAATACATTTTGAAGGTGGTCGTATTCTTCTTGCAGCATTCTGTTGGCTCCAACAAAGTAAGTTCCATTGTCGCTATAGATGTTACGTGGAGCTCTGCGTCGAGCTGCCATTCTGTTTATTGCGGCTAATAAAGCTGAGCTGGTTAAGTCTGAGACGAGTTCTAGATGCACAGCTTTCATTACCATACATACGAAAAGTGCTATGTAGCCTTTGGTAGTTGTTATCCCGCGCCCTTTGTTTTTTTTTATCAACTTTGTGTATTCTGTTTTCAATTCTGGATCTTTCTGTAACTTTTTCTCTAAGTTACGAAACTGTGCCAATGCTAATGGTTTAGTGAGGCCTAGCTTTTCCTTGGTTTCTGGTTTGAACGGCAGTCGGACTTGGTATCTCCCATTTTCTTATCTCTCTGTTGTTGACCGAAAATATTGCAAACATTCATGGTCTTCGATAGACAGTTCACTCTGCTGGTTGATGTCTTCATTTTCCTAAAATCTGCGTAAATCTTCCGTATTGTGAAGAACGACATTGCACCTGTATCTAGGTGTCATTGTCCCACAAAGCAACCATCCTAATTGCGTTTGTTGGGCTATTGGTTGATCCTCGCTATCACCTCTCAAAAGGCCACCTAAAGCTATCTTGCAATATACATCTGCTCCAAGCAGTAAGTCCACTGGTCGGCTGGTATTAAATTCTGAGTCTGCCAAAGTAATATATTGTATGTGAGGCCAAGATGGTTTTATAAATGATTTATTTGGTAAACTTTTGATAAAATTGTTCATTATACGGGCCTCTCCTTCTAATGCAAACTCACTATTGTACTGCCTTCTCACTTATTAAAGAAATTTGAGAACCCTGGTCAATCAAAGCCCTCATGGTATGGTATGTGCCATCGTACCCTGGAACTTCCACTAGGGCCGTAGCTAAGAGTGTCTCGGACACGTCATCCCAAGATACGTTGGTTGAAGCTGCTGCTTGTTCATCATTGGTCATGCATGATGTCGCAAGTGTATGTACAGCCTTATGGTTTATATAGTTTTGCTGATGTGTTTGGCCTGGGTTTGGTTGTAATTGCGTCATGCAATAAAGAATTATGTTTAGAGTTACATTTGCGACATTTTTTATTTGAAAAACAAGGTTTATTTAAATGGTTGAATAAGCAATTTGTGCAACAGTTTAGATGGTTGACAGTTTTTGGTTTTTGCTCATCCGACATTTGCAAAAATTGGGTACAGATCTCCATAACCCGTGGTCAGCATTGCACAATGCGCAGGTGATTGACCGCGACACGTGTAACGACTTCTTATGGTATGTCATATTATTTAGATAGCTTTTATTTGATGACTGCTGGTTATTATTTAAACTGTAGTATTTCTTCTGGTTTGCTTGATAATTTTGATGGTTTTGTTGTTGGGTTGTAATTTTTTGGTTATTTGTTTCTTGTTTACGGCGCGATGCTTCTAAGGCGGTAAACTTGGTTAACAAGAAATCTAGGAATTCTTGAAGGACTGGTAGTTCCCTGGGATTCTTCACCGACTCAATGTATTCCGTGAATGACTCACTGTCAAGTTTCTGTGTTAACAACAGGACCAACAGTGGATCCCAGGTGGTGATTTCTACTCCTAGGTTTTGAATTGCTTAGAGACATTCATTGGTCACATCATGTAGTTTTTTGATCGCCCCTATGAATTGTTGCTGCATACTGGGAATGTTCAGTAGTATGTTCACATGTGACGTGAAAATAAGTCTACAGTTGCCATATCTGTGGCTTAGTATTTCCCAGCATACCTCGTAGTTCTCTGAATGGTGAATCAGACGCTCAGCTTCTCCTGCTAGTTTGCTCTTTAAAAACTGCATTTTTTTAGCGTTTGATAGCGATGGATTTTTGTGGATGGTTTCTGTGAATAAGTCTTTAAACGACGTCCATTGGTGGCAATTGCCTTGGAATATTGGTATATCCATCTGTGGAGTTGATTTGTCGCGATGTGATACAGACCACATTTTGGAGTTGATGGTTTTCTTGAAGTCGTTATACATTTTCTCATATCTGTTGAATTCCTGTTGGTACCAGACATCCTCAGCACCGTTTTCACCTTATATTTCCCAGTGCAGGCTATCTACAACAGCCCAACGACTCTGAAGAGACTTTAATGCATCGTCGAACTCCCACTTGTTCTGTAATTGGTCGATTTCTATGGTTGCTACTGTTCTAAATTTGATAGACTGCTTTTTTAACATTCCTTCTAATTTACTGTCTTCATTTGGATCTCGCGTATCCCTAGGTTGCTGTTGCAGTGCGTGTGAATGAGACGAATCCCCTGCTTGCTTCAATATATCCGCGTCTGTCGGTGGCTGGTAAGGTTCTTTCTGCTTTGACAATAAGTGTTCCATAGTGTTGGTTATTAGCTGTTTGATGGACAAATAGACTTCTTCCGCCTTATCAAAACAATTTTTCGAGAAATAAATATGGTCAAATTCAGCAAGTTCACAACACTTTCTATGGTTGCGTTGATATTCTCTCCAATAATTTTCTAATATTTCCAACTTCCACTTGCAGTAATCAGAAGTTTTTCGTTCAGGTCCGTCTTTCTTGATGTTAGTTAGAAACTTAACCAAAGAGTCGTAAATCTCCGTTTGGCTGACTGCTAACTGCTCCATTTTTCCGACGGTCACTTAAATACGCAAGTGAAAATAAAGTGTATAAAATGGTTTGATCTGACCTTATATTCTCCTTACGCGACAGCTGCCCAATTTTCTTCCGGACTGATCTCACTGCCTACCTACTCTCCCTACTAATGGTAAAATACAAAACACTGGTCCCGGCGCACAAACATTTCACTGTACTTCGCGAACCGAGGCCCTTAATGCTCGAAGGACCATGTAGAATTTAGTGCCTGCTTGGTTTAGCACTAAACTGTGGGTTGGTTGATATTTGGTTGAAATTGTTGATTTGGTACTATATCGGACTGGTTATGCTTTGGTAGTTGGTTCACGATCGCAGATTTAATAAAAAGAACTTCTATGGTTTGAAAGCTATATTGAATACTACAATTAGTTATAATTACGAAATGGTAAATCTAAGCTAACTTAGCACTAAGATGGTTTGGTTTGAGTAACGCGAATGGTAGTCGAATACGTACTAACTGGTAATTACCGCGATACATGCATTTATGGAAATGAACGCGGGTAAAAGTGCTGAGCTGTGTTCGGTTGCAAATATTGCACTGAACATCCAGGTAGCACCCTTTTTGGGCACCAAATGTCTGTACTAATTATAATCAGTTATAAAACTAACCGACTAGCGCCAAATAGTAAGCAACAACATTTTTTTTAATTACTTTTTGTGTTTTAAACATAATGTTTTTCATTCAATGGTCGTACATAAATGTGGCCAAAGCTTATTTTATCAAAAAAACACAAACAAAATAAAGAAAGAATTATTTGTAGCGGTCCTCGAATTTCGGTGCTTATTTTTTTGTGTGTTTGGGATTATAAACTGTCCGTCGACAGAAATAGGGATGGCAGTGTCTTCTCAAATATTTTAAATGTCCAAAGGGCTACCCGTCTTTATTAGGGACTCGTGTCTGAAAGGCAAAAATAGAATGTCATAATCTGTTCGGACATCGTCCTGTCTCACTCTCCATTTAATTTTAACATTAACCTCAAAATCATCAAATTATTCAAATACTAGGATTAGTTTTTGTTACTCGACGAACTGTTTGTTTTCATTCTAATTCTTACTCTTTCTTTTGTTACAGCAATTCGACTCAATATGCAAAGCCTAAATATCATTCTTAATAACACGGATACTATTAAATGTAAATATACAATTATTTTGGTTTTCACTGGCAAAAGACAATTTCAGACACCAATCTACATGATCAGACCAAGATTATGTCTAGACTTTAAAAGACACCTCTGAGTTTTATTCTTCTCAGAGGTAACGCCGACCTCACTTCGTTTTTAAAATACAACTGATGTGTTAAATTACTAACTTCTTACAGAAATTGTAGTAGTTTTTATGAAACTGTTTCATAATTAGGGGTATTAAAAAACAGCGTGTTCAAATACCGTGTTGTGATGTGTTTCTAATAGTATCACAAAAGTGTGTTAATACCTAGTTACGTGCGGTTTCTCACACTATATTACCTACTCTTGTACATTGAGATTGAACCTACTACATAACTTAAAAGTTTCCCACGAAATTCAATACAACAAAACGTATGTTTGGCGCCTTAACCCAGTACATCACCGCACATGCGCTAAAGCGGGCGCTGCAACAGGCAAGTAAAAATTGGAATCAAAACTTTTTCGTAATACTACAAAAATGGAGCGAACATTATTTTTTTAGAGAAAAAAGTTATCATTTAATTCTATTTATTTCGGTATTGTGTTTATAAAGTATGTCAATGAAAACTCGTTTTTAGGTCGAATTATACGAAATGAGAGTTGTTAAAATAATTTTATAATGCATCTCGTGGCATGGCTGTTTTTAAACTGAAAAAGAATTGTTAATGCACTAAATTGACTACTATTGTACATACTTTTCTGTTCTCTTTATTCTTCTGGTCTGTTTAAATGTGTGTACATTAGTTGTTTAATAAATTGAGATTATAAAAATTACACAATAACTTTTGTTATGCTTTACGGTGCATCATGTGCTTATTTTTATTTAGTTTTTACACGAATAATTCAAAAGTCTAAGTTGCCTACATGAATTTCATTGCATAACATCCATACTGAATCAAACGCAGATTTTACAGTAATTCTGTTTTATTGTAGGTACGAAAACTTTACAAATTACAACGGAGAAAATGTCAGAAAGGAGCGTGCGGCTTGCGTAGGGCTCGAATTTGTACTAGCATGTTCCACTATCGCCTGCGACACGCGGTGCGGCACGCTCCCCTCTCACTCATACACACATTCAAAACAACACCTACACGCAGGCATATTGCACCGCTTACATCCCCCACCCCAGTGCTGCTAGCAGCACTCATCAGCCAAAGGTATCCGAGCGACACGTGAGGCGGACCGCGTCACCATTCCAGATTTCGTTTTAATTTTTACTACTCTGACGCGTCCATCTCTTCCTGGGCATACCTCTTTAATCAACCCCTTTGGCCACACATTTCTAGGGCCGTTTGGGTCGACTACAAATACCAGATCTCCCACTTCCAGCGGTCTTTGGTCTTTGTTCCACTTTTTCCGTGGTATTAGGTCAGGTAGCACCTCTCTTACCCACCTGTTCCAAAACATATCCGCTAATCGCTGGGATATTCGCCATTGCTTTCTTAGGAATAAGCAGGAATCATCAAATTTGCCTAGCTGCGGAGAGTTGCAAGATGTCCCAAGTAGAAAATGGTTTGGTGTTAAGGTTTCCATACTGCCAGGTTCCACTGAAACGTGGGTCAGTGGTCTACTGTTCACTATACTTTCAACTTCACTCAACAGAGTGTTAAAGGCCTCTTCCCTTGGAGTTCGCTCTTTAAGAATTATTTTCAACGACGTCTTCACAGTACGGATGAGCCGTTCCCATGCCCCACCCCAGTGAGGGCTAGCAGGCGGTATGAACGACCATTTGGTGCCGTGATTCTCAGCTTCATACTTCAGGACCTCCTCATCCAACTCCGTAACTGACCGCTTCAGTTCAGCGTGAGCTCCTCGTAGGTTGGTCCCGTTGTCAGAATACATATGACGGGGCCATCCGCGTCTTGCGGCCATGCGTCGAAGGGCCATGATGAAGGAGTCAGTCGTTAGATTGGCAACAGTTTCTATATGAATGGCTCTTACTGTGAGGCAAGTGAACAGCACGCCATATCTTCGTTCGTGGCGCCTGCCAATAGTAATCTCCATTGGCCCGAACAAGTCTACTCCGCAGTATGTAAATGGACGTTGATGATGAGCCACCCTTGCTTGAGGTAAGTCTCCAATTCTTGGTATTTCTGGTTTACATTTCCTTAATCTACACAGCATACATTTCGTTACTACATTTTTAACCGTTGGTCGCAATCTGATTACCCAGTATTTTTGTTTTATTTCATTGACAACGGTCTCTTGATTTCCATGTGCGGCATTTACATGGTAGTGTCGAATAATCAACCGAGTTATGTAATTATGTCCATCTAATATTGCAGGTCTTTTCATTTCAGGTAGCACGTCTGCAGCAGCATCGATTCTCCCTCCAGCCCGCAGGACTCCATGCTGATCAAGGTAAGGTGACAAGGTAAGTAATTTACTAGTAGTAGGTATTAGTTTCGACCCTTTCAGTAGACCGATCTCTTCACTGAACGACTGGCCTTGTGAATAAGTAAGTAGCAGGCGCTCAGCTCTATCCATGACTTCATCTTGACACTCCAACTTATTTATAGCCTTCAATCCCATATCAACAAAGGTGAGTACTCTTGATGTAGATCTCAGTAAGCGTAACCATGATGAAAAACGTGTAGGCTCAGGTACCGGTAAGTTTGCAGTTTCATTTTGAAGCATAACAGTTAAACATTCCTGTGGTACATCTTCTTTTTCAGGTTGTATAATATTTTGCGGCCAATGGTCACTGTCTCTGTGTAAAAAGGCAGGTCCATGCATCCATTCATTTTGTAAAACAGAGTAGTCATAGCTTTCTCTGGTAGCAATGTCGGCGACATTTATTTTAGTAGGTACGTATCGCCATTCACTTATTTCTGTGAGGTCGTCAATTTCGCCCAAACGATTAGCCACATATATTTTATAATTACGGGCTTTGTTATTTATCCAATGGAGCACTGTTGTTGAGTCGCTCCAAAATACTCGTCGCTCAGCTTTCATCTTATGCTCTTTATGTATTAAGTCTGCCAGTCTAGCTGCTAACACTGCAGCCTGCAGTTCTAAACGTGGAATAGTAATTGGTTTGCTCCCGACAACTCGACATTTACTAGCGATGAATGCTACGCGCACGTTTAACTCGTCGTCAATCCATCTCCAATAAGCAACGGCACAGAAAGCTTTTGTTGAAGCGTCACAAAATATATGCATCTGCAGGTGCCTATAACCACATGGCATAATAGTCTTTCTATCGTCACTGTTACTAGGCGGGTGCGACGTAGCCCGCGTAGCGCGTGTAGCGTCTGCTACGCTCGTAGCGCTGTACTCAGCTGTAGGCGTAGCACTCGTAGACTCAAGGTGCGACGACGATAGCCGAACGCCGCCGGTTTGATTTTCTGTCTCGCTCGCTCTTGTGGTAGCTGCTGGATAGTGTCTCGGCAATCTTACGTCACTCAGTGACTTCAGCAAACAAATCCATTTTTGCCATTTTGCGTAGATTTCGTCGTCAACGGGATCATCCCAGCTGATATTGAGTTGCCACGTCTCTTGCAAAATTATTTTTCCATTAATTGTAAACGGCGATAGAAAACCGTAAACATCAAAAATTGACATTACAACGCTTAACATTTCTCGTTTCGTAGGCCTTTTTTGCCCGGTGATAATAGCAGGTGGGATGCGTTTGAATGACACGTCGAATCGTAATGAGTCATCTTTTGGATTCCAAATTAATCCTAGTGTACGTTCGCCGTCGTAATCTGTTTGTCCGACCTTGAATGTCACGTCTGTCGAACGTAGGCTTTCTTGTGGCAATGTATTTAACACGCTTTGACTGTTGCACGTCCAATTTCTTATATCAAAGCCTCCTTGTTTGTGGATGTGTGTGACGTCATTCACAAGCTTGATTGCCGTTTCTTCGTCTTCTACACTGTCGATATAATCGTCCATGTAATGTTGTTGACAAATAGCTTGCACAGCGCTCGGCATAGATGACTTAAACCGTTCGGCATTCTTGTTTTTAATAAATTGTGCTACGAAGGGTGAGCAGTTAGCACCAAATATAAGTGAACTCATAACATATGTTTTCAATGGTTTGTCCGGTGATTCTCTCCACAAGAATCGTAATGCATCTTTGTCTTCTTGTATAATTTTTATTCTAAGAAACATATCTCTGATATCACCCGTTACAGCGATTTTGTTTTCTCGAAATCTTAGCATGGTTCCGTATAACGAAATAAGTAAATCAGGACCTTTCAAGATGTAATCGTTCAAACACACACCATTTGATTTGGCGGCAGCGTCGAACACCAATCTTAGCTTTTGCTTGTTGGGGTTATCTACTCCGAAGTGAGGCAAGTACCATATTTTTCTTGAGAGATTTGATGTTTTAGACTTGTTATTAGCTTCAGAAGCGTAGTCGTTGGAGATGAGATGATCGATCCGTTCCTCGTACCGCGAAGCATAGCCTGCGCTGGACCTCATCTTCCTCTCGACGCCTCTTAGTCGTGACATCGCGTTAGGGTACGAGTCCGGCAGCGTACAGTTGCAGTCTTTCCATGGTAAGCTCACGTGCCACCTGCCTTTAATTAGTGTAGATGTTTGTTCCAGGTGGTTCCAGGCACGCTGTTCTTCAGAGTTCTGCCGTGGTTTAGCAGAAGAGACTCCCATAGATTCGACGGAGAAGTAACGTCGAACGTCTTCATAAAGATCGTGAAGGTTGCGGTCTACAGAAGTATTTTCTGTATCATTTTCCTCAGTGATGAAGAACGTGGAATGTTGCATGCGCGCTGGTAAATTCCTACGTGGCACTACGCCGTGGAGGCACCAGCCCATGACCGTACGGGTGGCACATGGCTCGTTACGTCCGCCTACCACTGTCTCCAAAGGTAAGATTAATTGTGAATTATCCTGTCCGATTAGCACTTCCGGTTTGAGTTGACCGGTACACAGGACGTCTTTAAGCTTGCGTAAGTAATCATAGTTCTCACATCTCACTGACGCCAAGTTTTGTGTAGGTAAATTAAGTTCATTGACACTTCGTGCACTCAGGTTATATTTTTCACCGAGTGTATTAGACACAGTCAAGTCCATAAGTTCTGTGTCGCACAACAGTTCAGTGTTATCCCATGCACCACGCACTCGCATTGCCTGCTTGTGGCCACTCACTCCGGCGCGCGACGCTAGTGAAGCGCATATCATTGACACTGTCGAGCCATCATCGAGTAACGCGCACGTGTTGAACACGCCGTTGGGTCCGTGAATGTTTATCGGCACTACTTTTAATAACACTGACCAATTATTATTGTTCGAATTAACATGAGTTACGGTTTCACTGGTTTCAATCTCAGTTGTGTCACTAGGTTGCGCCGCTACCGTTACGTTATTATTATGTTGCCTCGAACTCGGCACAAAATGCAGCAATCGGTGGTGGGGTTCCGCGCACCCGTCGACGTCACACGCGGCGGCGGTACACGTTTGCCTATCGTGTTTTGATAACAGGCACTTGTAGCATAACCCGGAGCGTTTCACATACGACCACCGATCCTTACGTAAGGATCTGTTAAACCTCTTACACTCTGTCAAATCGTGTTTTGATGTACGGCAGAAGCGGCATTTGTTGTCACTAGTATTTTGTTCGTGTTTTTCAGTTTGCAACAACACAGTTTGATCTTTGTCACCATAATATTTACGTTTACTGTCCCATCGAATGTTCATCAAACCGGCACTACTCGTAGCTATCTTAATAGCTTCTTCGCTCAAAAAATCACTTAATATATCTAGCCTGCACTTTTCTTGCTCCTTTATCAGTGGATAACTGTAGTCTGCCCACTTTGATAGCAGCACAGTAGGTAACTTAGTTAGTACCATATTTACAACATCAACACCCTGTAAGTACTCCTGTCGTTTGAGTTGTCGAACCGAAGCAACACAGTTTTTTATCTTCACACTAAAGGGTACTATGTCTTTATGATATTCTTGCGGTAGTGGATTCAACTTTTTCACGTCATGTAAGATTCTTGATATGATTATGTCCGAGTTTCCAAACTGTAGTTCTAAAGTAGCCATGACTATTTCAGGCGATGAAGAACTAATTAACAGAGCTGACACTGCTTCTTTAGCGGGACCGCGGAGACATTTTCTTAGATGCCATAAGTTCTCCCTCTCACTAAAGTTGCACATGTTTGTCGACTCCTGGTATGCAGTTTTGAAGAACAGCCATTCCATGGGGTCACCAGAAAACAAAGGAAGTTCCCGTGGTGTGCTGAGGCGGCTGAGTAGGTTTGCATTTTGACTAGTGGGGACGGAAGTGGTGATTAAATCCTTGAGTGCGCTGGCTAACTGCTGAACTACACCGTTAGTGCTGCCGCCCTCCGGCAGCAGCGAGAACAGCGGGCCAGTGGATGCTCCTTGCGCGTTAACCCTCTGTTTTTCCAGTTCGTGTTGGCTGCGCTCCAACCACTCCTCTATGTCCCTGCCATCACCTTGTGATTCCGACGCTGGTGGACTGTATTTTTCATCTAGGGCTGCTATATCAGCAGCTAACTTCTTGTCTATGAGTTCCATTTGAATTCGAGCTTTTTCCCTCGCCGCTTCCAGTTCGAGCTTCTTTCTTTGTGCGACTACCGACGATGATGACGTCCGTGTTCTCGAATGTTTCGATTTCTGAGACATGTGTTCGCGTTTTTCTTCTACTTTTACACTTTCAACTGGTGTCTCTGGCACTTTTGAAGAATCGATCACTTTCGACTTTGCTTCAACCACTTTGGTCGATGATTGCTCTTCTTCCTTCCGATGACTTTGTTTCTGTGTAGTACCACGCGTGTTAACCATTTTGTTCTGCGGCGGCGTGTGGTACATTGATATACTAATGATCCGGCTGAAGGACCAATGAATCAAACGCAGATTTTACAGTAATTCTGTTTTATTGTAGGTACGAAAACTTTACAAATTACAACGGAGAAAATGTCAGAAAGGAGCGTGCGGCTTGCGTAGGGCTCGAATTTGTACTAGCATGTTCCACTATCGCCTGCGACACGCGGTGCGGCACGCTCCCCTCTCACTCATACACACATTCAAAACAACACCTACACGCAGGCATATTGCACCGCTTACACATACTATTCACACTAATGTCATAAATGTGAAAGTAAGTAACTCTTAACTGTTTGTTACCATATCATACATTCGGGCTGAACGGCACACGAAAAGACCAAGGCCTGGTTTAAGATATTGAACACTTTTTTTCCCGGTAGTACCAATTTAACACATTTCCGGGTACGTTTCCTTCAATTCTTATGTCACATGATAAGCACATACAAAAGGCGCAGAAATCATGTAAAATTTAAAAGTCAAACCTGCAAACTTTTGTTGAACACCGTACAGTATCCAACTATCCAGGTTAGGTTTTATCCAAGTCTTGCCAAATCTTTTGTGCGACGTATGTCTTATGTCAACGTGGGACGTGACCTCAAAATAACGCAACGAGCACTATTGCGTTCTTGAACTAAACTTCCCTTGGCGGAAAATTTGCGTTTGAAATGTTCAAGATTTTCACCTGACGTTGGCTTTACGGCTGCAGTACACACCATAGAGTATAGTAACTAAAAAGAAAGTACACACAATCAACCTATTTTAGAAAATTATGGGACATTTTGTAAAAAATTTATGCAAGAAGTATTTAAGGGTCATAAGCTGTTGTAAGTTTTGTCGTTATGTAAGGTTAAACAAAACTTCTTTTCTGTATGTTGAAAAGGAATATATAACATACTTTATTTAATTTATTTTAAAAGACATAACACATTACTTAGCGTGCGATGTCATTCTATTGACATTTGAAACAAAATGTCAGACGTGGTTACAACACTAACGTTAAATTTTTTCCAATACGGCCAATGACAGTTCCAAAAACTATTCAATTGAAGTCATAAAGTCACTTAGAGACTATTTACTGAACAAATAGGTGCTAATGTGTGTATTTACTAAACATAAAATCGGACACTCGGTACACTAGGTGTTTTCAGACTATTATGCAGACCTTGCCTTGGATATGATGTGTCAAATATCTACTCGAACTGTTAGTCCATTTAAGTTGTCTACTTCGGTAATGGAGAAGTTTCATAGTACGCAGAAAACTACTGATATTTAACCTTGCTCCTTTTAAGTAAACTTCGAAAAACTGCTGTACTTTCACTTTTTTACGAAATGAAGCTATTGGTGAAAATTAAGACCAAAACGCGAATGAATAATAATTGTTGGGTTGGTCCACGTGTTGGGAATTGACCGTCTTAGTTACTGACCAAAACAAAACAAAAAAATACTGGGACGTTACATTACGTTACTCATTAGGGTATTTCTCGAATAAGTAGTTATTCGAAATCTCAATTTAATAGTAATATGTAATTTATAATTGTGGCGCAACAATTAACTAGTGAAGCCAAAAACTTACAACTTATCACTTAATTCTCTTCTACAGTGCCTCTGCATGTGGTGCGTCCTCCGACTGTACCACCTTCTCATAGCCGGCGTCACATGGAAAGGTGCGGCCCCCATCGATCTGTGACTACTGCCGCCCCTCCATCCGCACTCGCAGCCTTGTGAGTCCACGCTCCTCTTAGGAGGGGCAGAGAGTGACACCGATGCTAGCCTTCATGAACTCTGACGACGTTTCTCGTCTCTCTTACTTATTAAAGCTTGTGTATAATATAAAAGCTTTGTTACACGTCAGCAGTATCATAGATTATGTCAAAAAGCAAGAATGGGCGTGTCATACGCCCAGAAGAATAAGGCCCTACCGCGATTTTTAAAAGGTTCAATCAGTGTCAGTCAACCGTTTTCTATGACGTTACTGTCGATTGGGAAATTTATTTAATTTTATTCTTCAAGTACAGAAATGTACAGAGGCCCACTTACTGTGTCAGTGGCTTTAAAATTGTCAGTTTTTTTTTACCAGCATCTGATTTGTAAGATAATTTCAGAGAAAACGATACATTTGAATTGCTAAACAATACTGCATGTGTACATGTACAAGTTATAAACTACTACCTTTTTTGTTTCGCGGCAAAGACTTAAGATGCTATATCTCCTGTCCCCAAATAAACGGTTTTCCGTAACAGTGTAAAAGGATGATAAATATTTCAGTATGACGGCGACGACGCCAGCATTTGCGACCAGAAAATATATATATGAAATTAATTTATTTTGTCGTTTTAAGACTTTACTTACGTTATGTCAATAAGGCTGTTTTGCACACCTTGTTTAAACGAACAATGCTCGAGGATTACGATAAGATCTAGGATCTAAGCATATCTGTATTAAAGCCTCAATCTTTGGAGGCACATTATCTTTGAGCCACTTACTCCTAACAATATGCTAAACCATAAATCAATAACATCGCATCGAAGATCGGGCCCACAGATACCAACCAAAGGGTTTGTCTCAAAGCATTCAGAATCCGTTTCGTGTAAGATTTTAGACGTTCCCTACGAAAATTTTCGGAGATGAAGATAAACATAAACCTAAAAAAACAAAGCTGAGCCATGACTAGAAAACCGTTCGTTTAGTTGTTTTTTTGCGTGCTTGTTTGATGTAGCCTTTTGTGTGAGTAAGTCAATTTCTCATTCGCATGCTTTTCTTGAAGTTTTATAAATTATGAAAAACGTGTGAAATAATTTCAGAATAAAATGTCAAATTAGAATGATATGGTTGTCTCTTTCATTCCAAATACCTTACATGACATGTCATTTAGCTGTTCTTCCATGTTATCGAGAGTACAATAAATATTATTCAGTGCGTATCAAGTTAAGATATTGATTTGTAAAATAAAATGTATAACCTACTTATATATATTTTTAACTAGTGTGTTATTTTGTACGCAATTGTTCTTTATAGTAATGTTTTTATATTTGTCGCTACAGGCAATTTTTAACCCTGAAAAATTAATTATTTAGAGGGATTTTCTGATAGTTGACAACGTCGCAAATAGCGGTCATAAATTTCTGTTTTGATTAATTTGTCAAAATGTATAAATACAAATATGAAATATCGATCTGCAGTGAACTAAAATATTAAATGTTCATGAATTGTAATAAAAACACTCACACTCAGTAACAAAAAAACCATCACTAAATACCCATTCAGTGTCACAATACCTAATAATTATAATTCGTAATCAATAGTTTAGTGCAAAAAGTAAAACTAATAAATTAATAAAAAATAACTAAGTATTTACCAGCTTTGTGCGACTTTTTAAAGCTAGTTAATATTTTCGAAAATGGCTCAGATACATCTTAGATAGTCACTCACCTACTGGTTTTCATTAAATGATAAATAAATGATAAATGATTTAATTTCTGTAAATAGGTTTGTACAAACACTTTTACATGTCAATCATATTTTAAAAACTAGGTGAGATCGGCGTTTCCTATCTGACTACTCTGAGAAGAAACGCCGAAACAAACTCAGAGGTCACAGTCTCTTTTAAAGTCCAGACATAATCTTGGTCAGGTCATGTGAAGACCATGTGGATTGATGTCTGAAATGGTCTTTTGAGGAAAGAACCACAGAGATACTGTTTTTAATTTTAGAACTCAAGTAACGTGACTTGGCCATACAACAAACTTTTTTGAATAATTTTGAATAATTCCTAACATATATATTGAATTCAGCAGTGTTTATACAAGTCCGTTCATCATACAACTCATAAAGTCGTTTTCTACTTTTATGTATACCAATGGTAGCCCAGTCACTGAAGGAAGCATTACTATTAACCGAAAATGTCTTTGGAATGAAAGTAATTATCAAATTGTGTATTATCATAATAGTAATAATCATTTTGAAAAAAGCATTATATTGTTGATTAGAGTCATCATTACTTGATAAAAGTGGTAAATTACTTAGAAGTTTAGTTTTAAATGTTTGCAAACGATTAGTAGTTTTTGGATTAACAGTGATATATATTTTTTTTATTTTTTTGTTAATATTTGAAATAGTGACCAACTGTCCGCAATGATCTGAGTCTATTAAGTTAATAATTTCCTTGTGGGTTGGTATAACATCTGTATAAACGTTAACGGCACTAGTGGTAGTTATTCTAGTGGGCTCCAAAAATTGATTAGCAAGATTGTAAGACTGAAACAAACTTATAATTCTAGTAGTTACCCAGAATTTTCTAACAAATTAACATTAAAATCGCCACAAGTGATGATAGACTTATTAGAATTACAGATTTTTTTCAACACTTCATCCATAACCTTTTCAAAACAATCATACAATCCTGAAGGCGGTCTGTACACACTTTATAAAATGAACTACTCCAATTCGAAACAGGCTATCTCAATTGTTCGCTCAACAGAGAGGCGCACAATATACTTACGGTCTTTAAATTTGATCTGGTTTTTACTAAAATTAATGAGCCACCATGTGTAGCATTTACTCTGTTGAACGAACTACTAACCTGGTGATAACTAAAATTGAATATAACCTGGTGGCTTTTAAGCCAATGTTCTGTCATACAAATAATATCTATATTGTTACATTTCAGGAATAATTCGACTTCTAAATCTTTGTTTAAAACCCTTGAATATTTTGATGCACCAGGTTGATACTATTTAATTTATTTACACACACATTTGATTTATCATTTGCTTACCTTAAATTTTTGCAAGCGGTTGCCTCTATTGTCCTTATTTCTAATTTAAATGAAAGTCAATGTCAATAATTGGTTCCAAATTATTGGCAGAATAGTCTAACATGTCATTGCATTGCTCAAAAGAAGCAAGTTGTTTAGACAGCGGACACACACACATTGGACAGTGGACATTGGACAGTGTTATTGAAAGAAATATAATTGTGTCTTCTAGAACGTCATTTTAAAGCACTTGTAAACTGTAAATAACGCTTTTTAATAACAAAAAAGGACAAAATCTGTTAGAAAATGTAAACGAAAAATTTAAAACTGAGTTACAAAGAGCAAACTTTTAAATACCATCGCAATTGTTGCAACATTGTGGAATCAAAAGAGAACTTTTATAGCCTATGTTGTTCGATCAAAAAAATATTTGATCTAAAATTATATGTAAATAATGTAAACGTTAGATCTATCGAAATATTTTGTATTGAAATAATATAAATGTAAATTTATAGACGCTGAAACAAAGCTTGTTTGATTGCTTTTAAATAAATAGAAAATTAATTTTTATTGCGTGATGTAAACTTCCCCGTAAGTGTAAACGCTGTATAAATAGACATGAAGAAAAAAAAATACGTTACAATGAAACTCCGATATTTTAGACGTCTAATAAATTGAATGTTGAAAATGTTGATATCGTTTTAATTTCAAATGAGAAAGTTTTTAGTATCCCGAACCCAAAGGGTCCCAACGAGACCTTATTACATTTATTACTAAGACTCCGCTGTTCGTCCGTCTGTCATCTTTAAACATAATTAATTGAAAAACACTTGAAATTTTCACAAATTGTGTAGTACTATTTCGGTTTTAACAACATATAATGTAGTGGTCGCAATCGCTACTGCTGAGCATGAGGTCCTGGGTTCGATTCCCAGGTCGGGCAACGTGTTATTGGGTGTTTCTATCCGGAATTTCTCAATAGCAGCCCGGAGTCTGGATTTGTGCCCGGTTGATGCCCGCCCACTATTACATGGGACTTAAACTTCTGGCGAAATGTGGGTGTACTATAGGTACACCTCTGCCCAACCCTTCGAGGAAACAAGGCGTGATGTTATGTGTTATGTTTAATAAAAAATAAAATAAAAGAAAAATTACAGGGTTAATAAAACACAGTTTGTCTATGGGTATTCTTGTATTTAAATAAATATGTAGTGTTAAATATTGTACAGCGGTACGGAACCCTTCGTTTGCGAATCTGACTCGCACTTAGCCGCTTTTTTTTAAATAAAGCACACTTTGTTTTCTCCCTTAGGTCTTTTGTTAATATCCAAAGAAGTTATTAACTCCCGGGGAAAGTCATCAATAATTCAGCTTGAGCAATCTGTGACTTTTTCGCTTAAAAAGTCGTTTATTATGTGAAACTTTCCAAGTTAATTCTGCTGTGCTAAGTCAAACGATAAGTTTCAATATTTTTGCACAGTCAAGCTCGTTAAGAATTTATAACAGTCGTCAAGAAGTTGAGTAACTAAATCCTGACTAATTTTATGGTAGGTATCACTGGATTTATGGAAGGAACTGCTCATCTTTTTATTAAGCCAGAAGAATAATGACAAGTAAGTACACACAGAGAAAAGTAAGTAGGTGCACTTCTCAGATGGGTCTTCCTTGTCAGGTCCGTATGGATTGAGGAGTCATTTCTCAAAAATGCGAGTACTACCAATATTTATTAGTAAATAAGCCAATGACGGAACTCGAAAACACACACACACTTCAGCTATTCTAGAATAAATTATGCCTTGCTAAACAATTAGCGAATTTCCGATAGGAATCTAGAACATTTAAAATTAATTGTTAACCAACAAACGCGATAACAAACACCGTGCACGAGTCTTATATAACCCAACATGTGAAAAGGTCGCAGGCGCAACACATACGCTACGGTAACTTATGACGTCACATTAAGGGAGTCTGCAAGTGAAAATGTGTTCATTAGGGCGTCCCGCCCACTCACACTACATCGGTACGGTCGGCTAAAAAGTGGTAGATCAGTCTTGACAAGAATTCCTGTTTTTTTTTTCAGAGCTTGTTTAAGTTTAGTTCAGCCTATAATGTTCTCACTTCTGGGCAGTAATCCATCACGGGGGCCTGTGCGAATTGGCTGATGCCACATAATTATGTGTGAATAATTTACACAAAGTAAAGTGTATTTGAACCTACGATCTATAACTCGTAAGAACAGTCGTGCTGTTACCTGTTATTAAACATCATAAAATAATTACAGCATTCGTAATTTATTGTCATGCAAGTGAACCCAGCGTTGGCTCACTTGGAACCCACATTACTTTATGAACTTCAATTTTAAGTCCAAATTCACCAATGCCATCGTTATCCAAGCATAACTATACCAGGGAAAACCTTATCCGCTGCATTTACTCTTTGAAAAACTCATAGTACGTTTCACCGCTTGGTAAAGCCAAAAACTTAGCTATTCTCAGGATAAGTAGTTGGTGAAATGGATACATTGTTATCTGAGAGTAAATAATAGCTTTATCCTTGGAATAAAACTTATACCAGTTTGTTGAAATCCAACTCTTTACTCAACACTTTTTTGTCGACTGTAGCTAGATTATTAAAGCACATGATTTTAAGTGAGAGGGATTTGAGTCACATTTCAACAAAATTGCACCGCAGCGCGCAGCCGTAGTAATTGAAATTTTAATTTAATTAACAACAACCGAGAAACGAACAAAAGCTCTGAGGAACAGAACATAACATCACGCCTTGTTTCCCCGAAGGGTTGGGCAGAGGTGTACCTGTACACCCACATTTCGCCAGTTATGTTTTAAGTCCCATGTAATAGGGGGCGAGCCTATTGCCATCAACCGGGCACAAATCCAGACTCCGGGCTGCTATTGAGAAATTCCAGATAGAATATTAACTCGGATTCGAAAGATAATGTCTACGCTTTTACACGGTACGTCAAAGTCTGTTTTATTGAAAAACAGAACAACGGTAAGTATTTATTTGAACTTCATGTATCTACTGTAAGGGTGTTTCATAGACGAACTTAATACCACAACCAAGAGGCATTATCTACCACTACCAGTCAACCAACATTATGATAATTATGTGTTTCTTTGATTTCGATTTGTTTAATTGAATGAAGTTGCTAATCTGTAGGCTTATTCTCGTACTTCAAAAACGTTTAAATTCAAGTCGCATTCTCATCTCTGCGACAGTCTATGTCATAAACTTGTTTGTATATTGAGACTTAGATTAGCATGTGAACGTTTTTAAAAATACGGAATTGCTCCTGTGATTAAAGGATATGATGTAAGCACGCAAGTGAGATGAAACATGGCCCTATTTTTAAGTAGATCGTCCATCTATAGCCAATAAGTTTATTGTAGGTAAGCTGAGATTATTTTCTCTGGCAAATATAATGTAAAGTAAACAAAATCGAACCGCACCCTCATACATACCATGTTTGTGGTTACAATCACATTATTATTTACAAACAAAACTTTCCATAGCCTTCTGACCTTCCGGCATGACCTTTAAAAGTTTACAGCCAGACATTGACATACGACACCCATTTGTGAATTAAATTATACATATAAAAAATCGCCCAACTTCGAGACGGACTCGAGGGGTTCCGTAGCAGCAATTAACATAATATAAAAGTTCATGTAGTTCGTTGTAACTTTGATCGATTTTGTAATAATAGTGTTTTTTTTATTATTGCGGTTTACGACTTATGACGTATTAAAAAAAACTACTAACTAGATCTCGTTCAAACCAGTTTTCGGTGGAAGTTTGCATGGTAATGTATGGAACAGGTTACAGGAGGGGTTTCCCCCCCTGTAACATTTTTCCACTTTGGAAGTATCTCTCGAACAAACTATTCAGTTTAGAAAAAAATTAAATTAGAAACCTCAATATCAATTTCGAAGACCTATCCATAGATACTCACATTTCAGTTCTAAGTCCGGGGAACCCCCAAATTTTTTTTTTTTATTTTTATTTTTGTTGAGTTTCACAAAATACATCTAGTTACCATGTTTCAACAGTATAACTCTTACAGTTTCGGAAAAAGGTGGCTGTGACATACGGACGGACAGACAGTCAGACAGACATGACGAATCCCTACCCTAGAAAGGACCTATTGTTATTAAATTTAAGACCAGTACCTAGACACAGTTAGCCAAAAAGAAAACAAATCTTTTATTTTATGTTTTGATATCGTCTGCAGAATTTTGCTAGCTAACTTAATTTGACCCTGCAAATTTGATTGTCTATAACTTGTATTCCTCAATGTGTAGCTAACATCAAATAAAGTACCTAATGTGTACTATGTTTTGGGCAATTCAATGAATTCTTGTCGATGTTTGTGTAAATAATTTCATCACCACTGCTCTCAAAACGGTGAAGGAAAACATCGTGAGGAAACCGGCATGTCCTAGAACCAAAAATTCGAAGACATGTGACATCTACCAATTAGCATTGAGCCCGCGGGGTGGATTACAGCTCACCCCTCTCATAGAGAGGAGGCCTGTGTATTGTGTGTTTTTGAAGCTAACGCTACCTTAGGTACTCCTAACTTCCTAACTAATATTATAAATGCGAAAGCAAGTTTGTTTGTTACTCTTTCACGCCAAATCGGCTAAACGAATTACGATGAAATTTGACTTACTTACTACTTACAGATAGACCATGACCTAAGTAAGGACACAGGATACTTTTCATCCCGGCAAAAGGTTCCTGTGGAATAATTTCCATCCTAAACGCGGGCGTAGTCAAGATATGTGCAATATTCGTTTATACATATGTGCAATCGCATTTTGTATGTTAGAAAACAACAAAATAACGATTTTCGGACTTTACCCTTTACTTGTGTACCTTGCTTCTTGCCAAACTTCTATCTATGTCGCTTTAGATCGCGGTATTTTTATTGCGTTGACTTAGAAACTTGATTTTTTTAGAGCTCCAAGGGTTCTGTTATAAATTGTAAGACAGCCCTAAGTATATAAAATATAAACGCTGACGCACACAGGCGTCACATAACGTTTCCCACAGTCGATGCATTTCGTGTCATGCTAGTTTCGTTAGTCATACTTTGAACTTCGTGGCGGACACATTAAAACATATATTGTAAAAAACCTAATTTCTATTAAAGTTTATTCAAAGGTTAAAAATAGTTTTTTTTTCGAAACTGTTGCTGCTGAGCGTCGCGCTGCTGCTGAGAGCGCTATTCACCGCGGTCTTCGTGATGCTTTCCGTTTTCCAAACCGTCGCTTTGCTGTGAGTAGAATATTCTATTTTTGTTATTGCCACAAAAGTCTTCTCGTTTTCCTTAATCCTCTAAATCCTTGAGCTTTGTGTAACTACTTAAGCACCCGTTATTATGGCTAACCCAAGTGAAAAAAAACAACTAACTTTCACTATCTCCGAGCCATACCCTATCCAAGTCTTATGTAGCTTTATAAACCCATACCAAGGGGAGCGCGAAACATTGTCAGCATTTTTGACAAATTGTCAAAACGCTCTTGACCTGGCATCTGAAGGACAAAAGCTCTTAATACTTAAGTACATCATATCAAAATTACAGGGAAAGGCACAGGTAGCGTGTTCAAATAAAATATTCGACTGCTTTGACGAGTCACGAACATTCTTAAGGCAGAATTTCGGGGAAAGGAAACATTATAATCATCTTTTATTGGAGCTGCAGTCATGCAAACAATTACCCAACGAAACCGTCGCACAATATGCCCTCAGGATTGAGACTTGCCTGACAGATCTTCAATCCGAAATCCACAATTCTGAATCCTTAAAAAAGGAACTTCCGGGTCGTATTGCTATGACGGAGGATCTAGCTCTATATACGTTTTGTCTGGGTCGTCACCCTAGAATAAGTACTATTGTTCGCTGTCGAGATCCCCGAAACCTTAATGCTGCTATAAGTGTCGCTACAGGAGAAGAAAAAATCTGACATTTTTCAATAAGGTCATCTTGCAAAGTTTGTCATAAAGTAGGTCACTCCGAGTTCGAATGTCGATTTAAAAACAATCAAAGTAAAGCTCTATTTCCATCTAAACCAAAGCAGTCAAATTACATGCAAAAGCCTTCAACTTCTGGTTCCCAACCGTTAACATGCCGCTATTGCAAAAATATCGGGCATGACATTTCGCAATGTCGTAAAAGACAATTCAACAATTCCCGCTTCGATCGCGGAAACCCTGGGACCATAATAAATGAACAAAAGAACGTAACATGTAATCAAGTTTCAACACCGGCCGATGACGACGATGATTTAAACTAAATAATCGGATTACGAGCCAGTGTCGTCGTAATTCTGTTACTATAGGCACTAACCGTGGGAAAGTTTCTTTAGGGGCCTCGTTTTCTAAATCTAATTCTATTTCCAAATACGAAAATACTACTTATTCTGAGGTCGCTAATAATTCCAATTCCCCATTAACTAATTCAATTTCTAAATCAAAACGTACTTCTAACTCTAAAAATAATGACTCTATCGTTACTAGTTCTACTAAATCCACTACTAATTCTACTAAATCCAATACTAATTCTATGATAAAGAATGACTCAATCCCTACTAGTTCTACTAAATCAATGATCAATTCTATGGAAAATAATTGTTCACCCAAAAGAATATCTGATAACTTTATCCAAAATCCAGGTGGCTATTCCACTATTTACGATGTTTTCCCTAATTCAAGTTCTTCCTTACCGTATATTATAGTAAAAACTTCACAAACGGAGGTATGGACATTCGTCTCTTAGTTGACTCTGGCAGTTCCATATGCATCATTAAAGAGGAATGCCTACCTGAATTACCTAAAGTTGAGAAAGATATTTTAAAATTCAAGGGTATTACTGACATCGACTCGTTCTCTGAAACTAAAGTCAAGTTTATACTATCTTTGGGACTAGAAAATGAAATAAAAGTTCCGTATTATTTCCATATCGTAGACAAAATCAATTTAGAGTATGATGGCATTCTAGGTTCAAACTTTCTAGAGTGGTATAAAGCCCACATTAGTTACGGTGACTCTAAATTAATAATTCAAGAAAATCCATTATACTATTTCAATTTAAAAACAAATCCTATTGTGAAAATTGTCCCTCTTAGAAGCGAAATGTTTTATTCGTTGCAATGTTACAAATCCCGAAATCCAAGAAGGACTTTTGTTAGACGTCAAATTTTAAAAATATCCCCGTTTATATATTTCCAGGTGTTTAGTTCGTGTTGATTCTAATAACCAAACTACTGTTTCTGTGCTTAACACATCAGATAAAGAAATAATCTTAAAAAACTTTGAAGTAACGCTAGAACCTATCTCGCAGGTAATGGAGCCTAATGAAAACACTGTTTCTCTCAATATATCCGATACAACTACGTCCTATTCTAATCCAAAATACCCGTATACATCTGACCGGGATTCGATGGTTCAAAACATGATTAGATGCGATCTTAATTCGGAAGAGGAAAATTGCTTACGTAATGTATGTTCTAAGTTCCAAGACGTATTCTATTTAGAGGGAGACAAACTTACACATACTAATACTATAGAACACGAAATCCGTGTTAGTTCCGAAACTCCGATCGCAGTTAAAAGTTATAGGTTTCCTGAATGTCATAAGGAAGAGGTCAACAAACAAATCAAAGATATGCTAGATCAGAACATAATTCGACCTTCAATTTCTCCATGGTCAGCACCAATTTGGGTGGTCCCAAAAAAACAAGACGCATCCGGTAAGCCTAAATGGCGCATCGTTATCGATTCTCGCAAATTAATCGAAATCACAATTGGCGATGCATACCCTATCCCTAATATATCCGAAATCTTAGATCAGTTAGGCCATAGCAAATATTTCACCACACTCGACCTTGTATCCGCATTCCATCAAGTTAAGGTCAAAGACACAGAAAAAACATGCGTCAAGACATAGAAAACTATGCTAAGAGCTGTAAGCCTTGCCAAATAAATAAGCCACTACGCCAAACAAACCGTGCTCCTATGATAATAACATTCACAGCTACGAAACCTTTGGAAAAAGTATTCCTAGACGTTGTAGGACCTTTACCCGAAACTCACGCACTTGCAAAATATACAATCGTCCAAAGAAAAATCTAAACAACGTTTCGATGTTCATGCTAAACCCGTGACGTATAAAATAGGTGACATGGTGTATTTACGGTGTCATCATAAACAAAACAAAGCGATGTCTCCCATATGGAAAAGGCCTTTTAGAATTTTCAAAATGAATGGTAACGGTTCCTCTGTTAATTAACAGAAAATATGTTCGTCATCACTATGATGAAATAAAAATTGCAACAGATGACTAGCCTAATCTTTTCTATTTCAGGTTAATACTTCAGCCGTCTTCGAGCCACAAATTCGTTACTCCAATCGTAGGTAGTCCAAGCCTATACTTCGATCAATTATTGAACGTTAAGTTCACAAACGATCACTGGAATGTTGTAACGTACTTAGACATTAGCCATATAAAGCCGCACTTAGATAAAGTCGAAGCTCTAATCAAAGTAATTTCTAATTTCTGTGTTACTAGCTCTTCTAGTAAAATTCAACTAGAATGTACTAACCTAACCGCGGGCTCACTGATGCTGGCGGCTCACTTTTAAAATCAATCTTCGGGACTTTAGACTCTGAAGATGCCTTAAAGTTCTCGGACGCTATCACTAAAGTACAGTCAGACGAAAAACAGATAGCTCACTTAATGAAAGATAATATTCACGTTATCCAATCTACTATTTCAAACTTCAATATGTATTATTGAAGTTTGAAATAGTAGATTGGATGTCAAGGGTAAACAAAAATCAAAACCAATTAAATCAAAATCTAGAGACTATTCGAATAGCATTTGAGCAATTATCCAACTCAAGTGACAAGTTAGAAATAAAAAATCATTTAACAATGTTAATGAACTCCTGAGAAAGCATTGCTATAGCCTTGTCCTTTGACATTGATGACGTCAACAATGCTATCTTATTTAGCAAGCTCAACGTTCTTCATCCAACTATACTTAGCCCCTATCAGTCATTCCATACCTACATAAAGATAAACTTCCTAAACACTGCGAACTTCCTACAAGTTTATCTTTGGAAAATATACATGTTATTATAGATATATCTGATTTAGTTTGATATTATCATCTTAATAAGATTATTATTATTACTAAAATTCCGCTTGTGCTCCCACAGACATATAACCTCTATCATAATGTTCCTCTTCCAGCTCCCTACGTTACCAAACCTGACACTTACGTACTCATTGCTCCTAATAAACCTTATGTGGCTGTAACAATAGATCGGATGTTCTATTCACTTTTAGAGTCAGTAGACAAGTGTCAAGTGATTCATAATGAGTGTTATGTGTGCTCCTTAGGAAATGTGTACTCTACAATTGCAAATCCAACTTGTGAAATAATAATCTTAACCGAAGCTATAAGTTCGTTGCCAGATTCTTGTAATACTAAGCTGTTACATGGCTCAATCGATGTATTTTTCAAGTTAAATAATAATAAATGGCGGAATTGTTTGTACAGTCAGAGCCCGGAAAGGCTCATATTACATGTGAAAACGAGCCTAACAATTATGATGAGATCTTTTTCGGCACAGGCATACTGGCATTGCCAAAGTATTGTGTAGCCTTCTTTAAAACTTTAAAGTTCACGCCTAGCGACTATGTTATGTCCAATGTAACTAATCACATATCTAATTTTAATATCGTAGAAGACGATTGCTGCGACAATCAGAAAATAAATAAAACAATACGAAATCTCCCTTTTGTAAAGTTATCTAATGTCAACGATTTTAACTCTCTTTTACAAGCAAGCGTGCATTTAAACGAGTTTGAAAAAGAATTACATAAAATTTAACAGCCATCTCACTTACATAAATATAGTACTCACTATCTCTCGTTAACATATGTCATCTCTACCATTGTCCTTATATATCTCTTGTACAGATCTAGGAAAATATTTTGATCAAACAAACCTCGATATTGTATCCAAGTGTTTAATCAATGTTATACTAAAAGGAAACAAACAGTTCAGTCTGTTCAGTCAGTAAATAACCAATTTACAGAATCCTCTGATGAAGATGTCAAAGGATCATGCAAATCCTTGCCTACTCCAATAAGACGCAATATTATGACTTAGTTTTTTATAAGACTTTATTAATTGCCTTCTTTTAATTAAATAATTAATGTCTCGTTTAAATGACTCTAATTGCATAAATACTATTTCCTATGTCTAATTCTAGTTTAGTCTTAAGTCTATTAGTTAATAGTTACATTTTCGATATTTCATAAAGTTACTTAAATCCTGTTTGTAACGAAAACGAAGTTCAACGTCTCATCTTAGATTTCTCATCACTTTAATCGTAATGATATATCTTATCGGGGGGGTTGTTATAAATTGTAAGACAGCCCTAAGTATATAAAATATAAACGCTGACGCACACAGGCATCAAATAACGTTTCCCACAGTTGATGCATTTCGTGTCATGCTAGTTTCGTTAGTCATACTTTGAACTTGGTGGCGGACACATTAAAAAAATAAATTGTAAAAAACCTAATTTCTATTAAAGTTTATTCAAAGGTAAAAAAAAAAAAAATTAAAGGGACTTTAAACTTGCCCCGTAACAGTTCCATGTATTTGTTATTAATTTCGAGTGAAACTTCCGAACGAAAACGGGTCTTGACAGACTGACAGACAGACAGACAGACTTAGATCCTTTCAGTTCCGTTTTTCCCTTTTGAGGTACGGGACCCTAAAATAGTAAAAGTGGCCATTACAAAGACATCAAATCAAAACCAGCTCACATAACACTATTGCTCTTGTTTTATCTAATACACTCCAGCATCAAAACAATTCACGCTCTCTGCCTACACATTTAAGTCTATTTTAAAAAAGTGACTTTTCCAACGATATCTTGGCAAATATTTACTGTACCGTCTAAAGGAAACGCCGCGACTAATGGCGCAGACGTAGCTCTCGGGCCCCTCATTAGAACCACTCACTGAATCGGAGCTAGTGTCCCTTTTACGTCTTTGTAACATTTTGAAGAATTTAAGACACACTGTGATGTGTCGTTTGATGCGATAAGTGGACGTCAGGTGACGAAAGAAAATGATAAATGGGAGTCTGGGAGAATTTTTGTGACTGTTGCAAGACAAGAAAATGGTTTCCCGCTATTAGCTTTTAACGTAGGTGAGGAAGTATAATGTCAGAGGTAAAAAACAAATTAATGTTCCATTTTAATATAACAAATTTATTTTGCAACTGTCATTCAGGTTAGTTAGTTCAACCAGGATTCAGACTGGCTAAAATAGACTCGTCTTTCATGGGGTACTACGTAGAATGTTACAATAAAATACCTCCCCATATACTTCAACTTAATGAGATGAAATTCGATTATTTTTTAAAACGCACACAATGCAGGCAGGCATATTATAAGGGGCTTTCATCGCTGATAAAAATGCCTGGCTCAATTCCGGTCCTGCTCCACAACCACAACCAATTTAACATATGAAAAATTGTAAGCATCAAAACGGCTCGAACTTTCCTTTCCCTTTTTAAAAGTACCTAATTTGTCGCAAGTTTCAACAATAAAGGCCTTTTTATACAACAGTTTTGCGGTGTAAGTCCACGTTCTCAGGGAGATAAAAATATCGCAGCGAGACTTTTGCTGGCACTGGATTTTCAACCCTCGGCACTGAGCAGTGCATAGAAGATCCAGTGCGCAAAAAAATCTTTCCGCAAAATTTTTGCGTCCGTGCGAACGTGGACTAATACTAGTTTGTGTAATTCAATCTTGAGCATCGTCACCATAGCTTAAATTAGGGGTATTCTCGTAACAGCTTCTACAGTGTCAACTGAAGCCAAGACTAAAAGATGATTATGTTTTAGATAAAAAAGTAGCCATCAGAATTCTTCACAAATGTGTTAGATAACTTGCATGATATAGTGAAAAAATTATAAAAAATACCCATTTCGGTTGTTTAATTTTTAATAACATAAAATATATAAAATGACACTTGAAATCATATATAGTTTCGCACATGATAATGTAACAAAATGCCGCTAAACAGCGGGTTAATTGCATAACACACTATGACAAAGCATTTTATTTTGACAATTCAAAAACAACACTGCGTGATTCACGTTGTCGAGAAGACGATTTTTTCAAACATTTGACGCAATAAATTAGCTGAAAAATCCTTCAAAATCCGTCTGATTGCGATTTATAGTATATTACGCAATTGGGGTGCGGATTGTTGAAGGATATCAGGATGAAATGAAGCACAGCAGTAGCTACTGTATATAAGTATACATATTGTAAGTATTGATGAAACTAAGCAAAATAATTATGATTCTGACGCTAGAACCCTATTTTATGAAAATTAAAGCCCCTAGCTTAAGCACAACAACAACAAAAACCTCTTTTGTAAAAGTATTCAACAACCACGTCAATAGTATTAGCATAAATTAACTATGCCCACTAGACCGCTCAACGCAAATGAGTAAATTCTTGTACTAAAAGCTTCCGAAGCACTCGAAGTATGATAACATCTCGGATGAATTTAGAAGTTACAATGTATTCACAACAGCTATTTACGTGAGGTAGAAAGCCGAAGAACTATCGAATGCTTAACACCAGCTCTCATTCCTGTGATTAGGGTGTTCCCACAGGAATCTGATGGATGTTTCGTGCTTAAACAAATCTGCTTGACTTGCAAATTTATCGACGGCACGGTTGGCGCAGTGGTTGAGCGATCAGCTGCTGCGCTCCGTGTCGCAGGTTCGATTCCCGCACGGAACAAATATTTGTATGACCTACAAATAGTTGTTCCGGGTCTGGGTGTCTTGTGTATGTGAGTTTTCATGTTTGTGAACGCACCCACGATACAGGAGTAATTCCTAGTGTGGGGCAACGTTTAAAAAAAAAAAAAAAAAAAATTATCGCATCATGCATCATGCATCATCAGCTGCTTCCTCGCTTATAACCTATAAGCGAGGAAGCAGCTTGGATGAAAAACGAGTGCTGTAGTAACGGACCGGGAATGTAAGTACAACCGTAGATAAGAGTTAATAAAAAAAGTACCTAAGCACCTTTTTGTTTTTAATTTACTTTTATTGCCTCCGCCAAACTGCAAATCAGTTTGTTGGCAGACGTGGCTCCTTTTTTGAACATTTTTATACTTATATTATTTTCATTTTTTCACATGACTGCCATGAAAGTTTACATGAAAACAAACTGACCCCATTTGGATTCTCACGGCAGAGCCATATTAATCAATTGCTTACTTTTTCTATTATTATGCAAATTATCTATCCAAGCCGAAAAACAGGTTTCAATTTTAAACATTTCACATTTAAAATTGACACTTGTTTTTTTACATACATACTCATGAATCTCCGTAAATATAATATAATATACATACATTTAATTCTTAACGCAGTTCTGCTAATTGGTAAATAACTCAAAATATCTATTTGAAATAGGAGGTATGAATTCGTTCATGTTACAAAATTCCACTAATGAGCTATGCTAGAATATTATGAATGGAAAAGTGAACAAAGCTAAGACATTTCTAGATCAGCTGGAAAGAAATGGATGTCCGTATTCATGCCAATTTAAACTGTATTGTGATGTGTAGAGCACAAGCCATTTTAGACTTTGGAAGACATAAATTATTTTGTATAGAGGACCATTTTCAACAATTGACGCACAGATGAAAATGCTGAAAGGCATATATGAAATAGGAAATTTGATGTATAGCGCACTTTGAATCGAACAGAACCGAAATTCGGTACTACTGACTACCTGCACGTAGGTAGTGTTATTATTTAAACATCGAAACTAAAATGGTGTTGAATTGTGTAAAGTGACTTAAGGTTCAAATATTAGCAAATATTTTGAAACTAAAGTCAATTTTCATAATTATATGAAACTGAACTGTAGAACATGATCATGTTTTGCATAAGTAGTTCAGTGTCATCATATCATAGTTTGCCTTACATACTCCTACCCCTACATCTGCATACACCAAAGTTCTATTAACGTAATATGGCAGCGCTCTTATCTGGGCCAAAAAATGGACTCGACGCTCGACTCTCGCCGCGGACGGACGTGTTTGTGCGCTCTCCCGCTCCAGTGTTGTGTTTCGTGTTTTCTACTCGTCGCTACCACGTGACGTCATCGCAGTCGCCCCGACTTCTCCGATTTAAAATCAAATCAAGAAATTGATTTGATTTTAATAACTCAAAAAAACTGCCTTTTTCAAGGCATCCCTGTTTCATTAATAGACGTTTGTGAGTAGCTTCACTAGGCCCCTTCTGGGTAAAACCACAGTTTCGTGGTCCTCGGTTGAAACCTTACGGTGTCAACGAAGCCGAGTGGGGTGTTGACCCAATTCACACCCGCCGAACCCCTTCAGGGCGAGGCAGTTAGTTGGACGGGTCCCAGATAACCGGCCTTGGGGGATCTCCTAGTCGGCTCTGGTGACAGTTTTGCTTTCCAGCTACTCACCTAGTGTCTTTAGGGTGTGTCTACACCCTTCGCGCTAGACTGGTCAGGGCCCCGTTCGCACAATAAGACTGGCGACGGGTTACAAGCTTAGGGCTCACCAATAGGTACACACCTCCCTGTCTACACCCGACAGGGAGGGAACTCATCCCCGGGCCAATCCACCCGGGGAGTTAGGTATAGGGTTTAGGCTACGTAGGGAAATTTCTCTTTCCACCATTCCTTCCCTAATATAGTTCCCGCTCCGATCATGGAGGACGCCGTCCTCTTGGCGTTCCTCAAAGAGGTCCTATTAAAGGACCCCGAGTTTTTGGCGAAATATGGCGCCAAAATAAGCCAAGTTTCCAGTCCCACTCCGTCTCAAGGCGCACTCGCTAACTTCAGCGACGCGCTTGAGAGCCCGCTATCGCCACCTGCAAGTGAACAAGGCATTCCGCCCTTTGTTCCGCACCACAATGTTCCGGCAACTATCTCGGCCCCCATTGTGTCACCCGCCTTTGTTCCGGTAGACAATAATCCGGCCCCTATTGTCTCGCCCGCCTTTGTCACTGCCGCCATTGTCACGGCCTCAATTGTTCCGGTCGCCATTGTCTCAGAGACAACGCAGCTGCGCGCCGCTGTAACAAATACGACGGAGAGCATGGACACGTCAGTCCCACTCTCCGAGGAAGAAGCCCGCACCTCCTCCTCCAGCGATGACGACTTCCAAGTCTTGGTCAAAGGAGGCAAGAGGAAGGCGGCTAAATCCTCCGCCCCCGCTGGCCCGGTCACCAAGGCCCAAAATAAACAGGACGACTTACCGTCCAGCTCCACTTCCGCCCCTAGTCCGCGGGCCAGTCGCCCCGCCAGCCCTATGGCTTGCCCACCCGCTCCTACCGCGAGGAAGCAGAAGCCCCCTCCCCCGATATACGTCCAGGAAAAGTCCAAATGGACGGAAATCTCTAAAATGTGTGTTGATCGCAAGATCAACTATACTAACGCCCGATCCACCCTCCAGGGGATCAAAGTTACGGTCCCCACGTCTGCGGACTTTAGGGACCTCTCCCGCGCCCTACGTGAAAGGAACTACTCCTTTCACACTTACTCCCTTCCGGAGGAAACCCCTACACGCGTCGTTATTAGGCGCGTTCCACAGGAAATCTCCACCGAGGAGATTAAGAGCGACCTTGTCTCACAAGGCATACCAGTTTCCGCCGTCCATCGCTTACATAAAGCGAGACAGGGCCTAGTCTACGACATGGTCCTGGTCATCTGTGACCCCACAGACGGTCACCACCCGATTTTTAAAGTTAAGTCGGTGTGTTCGCTCTCAGGCATCTCAATAGAGAAGCCTTACAGAGCTCAATTAATTGGACAGTGTCATCGCTGCCAATTATATGGTCACTCGCAGTCCAACTGCTATGCCACCCCTAGATGCGTCAAGTGTCTAGGAGAGCATGGCACCGCCGACTGTACCCGCCCAAAAGATAGGGAACTATGTTTAGAGCCTCCCAGCTGTGTACTCTGCGGCCAATCGGGACACCCGGCAAATTACCGGGGCTGTCCTAAGGCCCCGAAGTCCTCCTCTTCCGTCTCGCGAAACGCGCGAGCGACCGCCAGCACAGGGAAAGCCCCTGGGGAAAGCCTCCTTCCGCGCTGATGCCGGAGCGGCTCAGTCCGCAGAGGCCGTCTCCCTGGGCTAACCTTAATCACCTGAAGGCTCCCGCAGCTTCGGTGCCCTCTATTCCCGCGCAACCAGCGCAACCCGCTCAACTTCCAGCGCTGATGGCTTCCGCCATCCCAGCGCCTTTGGTAGCCCCCGCGGCCCCTACGGCCTCTCCAGCGAAACCTCAGGGAACCCAGGGCCGAAACAGCGCCCAAATTATACTTAGTACATACGCGGCTCTCTTCACCACCGCCGCGGACAAAATGGCGGAAGAAATCGTTGCTGCAAACGGCAACGCACTCCGCCTTATGGAAATCCTCAGCGCGTATCCCGAGATCGCGCAAGTTCTACACTCACTCAAATATTAATTCTCAATGGATAATACGAGAGTAAACAGTAACAAACCTCGATCCCTTAAATTAGGCTTCTTCAACGCAAATGGCGTTTCAGGTCAACGCGATGAGATCGCCGCTTTCCTCCGCGACCATCAGCTTGACATCCTCCTCATACAGGAAACCTTTTTAAAACCGCATCACCGAAACCCGAATATTGCCAACTATAAACTAGTTCGCAATGACAGGTCTCGATGCCACAAGGGCGGCACACTAATATACTTTAGGAAATCTTTGTATTGCATCCCTATCGACCCACCTTCTCTCTTCTCCCATCTGGAGACCTCTATCTGTCGGCTCGGCATGACTTGTCATCAACCGATCACCATCATCTCTGCTTATATTCCACCCGACAATGGTCCGGAGGATCCCATCTCGCTCCAAAAGGACTTCACTGCCCTCTTCGGTATGAGTGGCTCCGTCATCTTGGCGGGGGATCTTAATGCCAAGCACCCGGCGTGGAATAGTAGCACAACTTCAACCAGAGGTAGGTTAGTTTTCAAGTTAGGCGAATCCCTTAACTTTGACGTCATCGCTCCAATGAGCCCGACTCACTTCCCAGGTAATCCTAATCACCTTCCCGATGTTCTCGATGTAGCGCTGCTCAAGAATGTGAACCTCCGTTTGCAATCGATTGAGACGTTCCACGAGCTAAACTCTGACCACCGCCCTGTAGTCATGCATCTTGCACCCTACTCGGGCCCGATCGACCCCAACCGCCCCCCTCAGACCCAGACGATAACCGACTGGAGGAAAGTAAGCGAAAGACTGAAATCCACCACGTCGCCTCACTTAGACACCATCCTCGATCACTTAGTGTCAGTCGCCGACACGACGGCCGCAATCGACTCGTTTACAGAGCACGTACAATCCGTATTGACGGATTGTTCACGGGAAGTTCCGGTGATGGAAGACCATCGCTGGAAACTACCTGCTGACGTACGTGACCTGATAACCGAGAAGAACGCGGCCATCCGTGCCTACGACTCCTTCCCTTGTGACGCGAACAAAGCCCACATGCGCCATTTACAGCGTGCTGTAAAGAAACGCATAGGGGAGGTTCGCTCTGAGGGCTGGAACAAGATGCTCAGCGAACTCGAGCCCACTCATCAAGCCTTCTGGCAATTACAGAGGAAATTGCGTTCCTCAGAAGAGGTGTCTATGCCTCCTCTCATCCGCCCCGACAATAGTGTCGCTTTCGACAGTCCCGATAAGGCTGAATGTCTAGCCGACAGCCTAGAGTCCCAATGTTCTCCCAGCTCCCAACCAGTAGACCAAGCTCACCTGAACAAGGTCGACGCTGAAGTCGAACGAAGAGCCTCCCTCCCTCCCGTCGAAGACCCTGATGATCCTCTGCCTCCCGTCACTCCAGACGAAGTGCACGACATTATTAAAGGGCTCCACGCTCGTAAGGCCCCCGGTTCGGATGGTATTACCAATAAGGTATACAAACTCCTTCCTGCCCCGCTAATAATGCTTATGACCGCCATCTTCAATGGCGCCTTGAGCAACAACATCTTCCCACAATCATGGAAAGAAGCCACCGTCATCGGTATCCCAAAGCCAGGCAAGCCAAAGTCTGAGCCCTCCAGCTACCGCCCTAATAGCTTACTCAATGTCCTCGGCAAAATCTACGAGAGGCTTATTGATAAGCGTCTCAAAGACTACGCCGAAGCAAAGAGCCTCATACCCAACGAGCAGTTTGGATTCCGTAGCCAACACTCGGGCACCCAACAGGTCCACCGTATCGTAGAGCACTTATGCGCTGGTCTGCAGCGTAACGCGACGACGGGTGTGCTATTCTTCGACATAGCGAAAGCCTTCGACAAAGTCTGGCACAATGGCTTGATATACAAGCTCTACCAACTAGGAGTGCCAGATCGTCTCGTGCTCATCTTACGAGACTTTTTGTCGAACCGGACCTTTCGCTATCGCGTCGAGGGAGCACTCTCGTCCCCTCATCCTATTCGCGCAGGTGTCCCTCAGGGTTCCGTACTATCTCCTCTCGCCTTCACGCTGTTCACTAGCGATATCCCAAAAAGTAAAAAGGCTCAGTTGGCTCTCTTCGCCGACGACACTGCCGTTTACTATACCGGTCACTGTCCCAACGCTATAGCTCGTACTCTCCAAACCTCCGCAAACGTCTTAGGCGCTTGGTTCCGGAAATGGAGAATCGAGGTCAACCCCGATAAGAGTCAGGCGGTTCTCTTCTCGAGACGTCGTCGACTCCCTCCCCCACTTCCCAGCCCGATCACTATGTACGGCAAGCCAATCCCTTGGGAGAAGCAAGCCAAATACCTAGGCGTGATCCTCGATGAGAACCTTACCTTTAAGGCTCATATTAAGGCGGTTCGCGCGCGCGCCTCCTTCGCTCTTAGCAGGCTGCAATTCGTACTGACAGCCCGTAGTAAACTGTCCCTCAAATGCAAGCTCCGCATCTACACCGCAGTCATCCGTCCCATCATGACCTATGCCTGCGTTGTATTTGCGCACGCTCACCCACGTCATCTCCATAAGATGCAGACCCTCCAAAACCGTTTCCTCAGAAGGGTCACGGGTGCCCCCTTCTATGTCCGTAATATCGATCTTCACGTCGACCTCAAAATGCCAACCATAAAACAGTTCATGAAACGCTTATCAAAGCGTTTCTTCGACTGCGGCATCAAACATTCTAACCCCCTGATTACAGCGGCCGCCCGCTACACTCCCTCTCGCATTAGCAGTATTCGCCGACCAAGGCATACTTTAATCGACCCCGACGACGCCACTACCCTCCTCCAGGAGAGTAGTAAGGCCACTAGCACGCTACATAAGTCCAAAACCCGATCGCCGTCCTACCGCCCTCGCCGCCGAGGCCCGCCGCGACGCCCAAATCGACGCCCCTCCCGACCCTTGCTCGAGCCAGCCCGCGCCGCTGAGCCTGTAGCTTTAAATTCGTCCCTAGTTAATACCAATCCTGATCCAGCTAGTCATTTGCTGCCCTCTTCCAGCGACGCCCTAAGCCGAGGTTCGTACCCCACAGGGGGTGCCCTTAGCGTTGTCGCTTAGTTTTAGTTAGTATATAAGTTTAAGTCCTGGCTGGAGGCCTTAATTTATTAGGGAATCCACAGGCAAGTCCGCTTAAGCAGACGACAACCGCATAGGTTGACCTGCGAGATGCCAAACAAACAAACAAGCTCTTATCTGGCTGAACTTCGGAACCAACTTAGCTAAACTTGCACTGAATACTACATTAAACTAAGTTTAAGTGCCTATCTCGTGGATCGGACTCCGTTGAATAAATATATGATTTATGGCAATAACTTTTATATAAAAGTGGATGTAAACATAACATAACATCACGCCTTGTTTCCCCGAAGGGTTGGGCAGAGGTGTACTTCAACAAAAAAGTGGCTGTTGGAGACTTTATACATACTCGTATATAGTCCTTCTGTGACCTTATTTTTGAATTTTGAACGGAAAAGTTATGGGACTCTTAAAGTAGATTTTTGGGTGTTTTTAATAATTATGATGACATTGAATACGTCATCTGTTGCGTAAAAACTGATCAAAAACATAAAATTCTGAAGAATTAAAAAGAAATTCAAAGAATTTACTGATAGAAAAAGACATGATTCGGATTTGAAGTAATACTGTGACGGGAAAAGACGAAAACGTGTGTCAAATACAAGGTAGATAGGTAGGTTCTTCTGAACTTAAAATATCCCTCATACATAATACACCCGTTTTCAAAAAAAATTCTACCTTGAAAGTTAGTCGAGTGTTGCGAAGTTTATGAAGAACAATATTTTGTATTGTTTTATGGTCTGAAGCTATTGAAGTTTTCGTGCATCACAAAAAGTGCCGCCGGCTTAGGGCTTATATAAACATTTTAATAATGTTTTTTTTGGGTGTTTTGCCTACGTTCTACGTTCTTCTTAAACTTTGTTATAACTGGAAAAATTCTGATAAATTGTTTTTATTTAATACAAAAACAATCAATAGTTTTGGGAACAAGGGTACAAAGAAGACCCAAACAGGTCTTGATTCGTTCCTTAACCTTTTACCGCATTTATTCATGATAAATACAAGTCTAACTAATGAAATCTCGGGAGAAGTAGTAACATGCAACATTGCGCAAGAATTTGGTGACACGCTACTACCCCTGTTTTTGAAAACCTACAGATTAAATCTGTTTTCAAATATCATGTCAAATGATATGATTAGCTTCTGTTACGTTAGTTGACCAATCCCAACAGCATGTAATACAGAATGACAGAAAACACTTAATCAATGCGGTTGCGCAGAGGTGCACCTATATTATACCCATATTTCACCAGTTATGTTTATGCCCCATGAAAAACATCAATCGATTCGTCCGTTTGACAAAATGTAACTTGTATTTGTTGCCTCTCACCCCGAAACCACAATGTTAATTTGTTCTCGTAATTAAAAACGATACAAATGTAGTCGCAATTCCATCTCATCGACAATCAATGTCAAAAACTTAGGTATCTTTGACAGATTGAAACTGGGCGAACATTAATAAATCGACCCTATTTAAAAATTGCCCCTCACGTGTTAATAAAAAGGTACCACCCAATGGTGTAAAATAGGAATATAACCTATTGTTAAAGTCGTTGATATTCAAAATATTAAGTAGTAACTCGATGAATATAACTATAATTTTGCCAAATACTTTCCTAACAATCACAGGTCAAACAAGCAGAACACAACTAAGTAAGTATAAAGCTCTGTTTGTGTCAGCACTTAATAGCGTGATTATCCAATGTAATCATACTTTTTTCCTGCTAATGAGCCGATCTATCTTTTTCTTTCATTTGCTAAAGTGCGTTGGATGAACATAATGTTATGGAAGTGAGTCAACTAATTTTCCCTACATAGTAACACTAGGACTTATCAAAGTCAAAGTGTCCAAAGCACACTAGTAAATTAACCATTTAGAAATCGTTTCCACATGAACAATTTCATTTGAACTAACAAACGACAGCAACGCAACGGTCGAACAATTGGTTAAATTGGGACAAAACAAAATCCAGCAGAATTGATTCCATTCAAATGAGTTTTCAAAAATAAATCATTCATAAATTTTCAATTGGTCGTATTTATAAAGAGCATAGTATTTTCATGTATTCGTATTTAATACCGACCTTGTCGCTCAAGGCATTCCGGTTTCCGCCGTCCATCGCTTACATAAAGCGAGACAGGGCCTAGTCTACGACATGGTCCTGGTAATCTGTGACCCCACAGACGGTCACCACCCGATATTCAAAGTGAAGTCGGTTTGCTCGCTCTCAGGCATTTCTATTGAGAAGCCCTACCGAGCCAACTTAATTGGTCAGTGCCATCGCTGCCAATTGTACGGACACTCGCAGTCCAACTGCTATGTGACCCCTAGATGCGTCAAGTGTCTAGGAGAGCATGGTACCGTCGACTGTACCCGCCCTAAAGATAGGGAACTATGCTCAGAGCCTCCCAGCTGCGTACTCTGCGGCCAAGCGGGACACCCGGCAAATTACCGGGGCTGTCCTAAGGCCCCGAAGTCCTCATCTCCGAAACTCGCGAAACGCGCGAGCGACCGCCAGCACAGGGAAAGCCCCTGGGGTAAGCTTCCTTCCGCGCAGATGCCGGAACGGCTTAGTCCGCAGAGGCCCTCTCCCTTTTTTTTTTTTTTTGTTCCCGGAGTTGAAAATCCTCATGCATGTCCTCCGCCCTGGGGCGGGCGGAGGGGTCTGTCAGACTCTTACTGACTAAAAACCACCCCGGTGTTCCATCTCACCCCTACGCCGGGGTCGCGGGAACACATAATTCGTCCGCATCCCCGGCTGGTGGCGGCCCGCTTGCACGTGCCCCGTCTCGGGCGGGGAGAGTGAGGTGTACTCCCCCCGCAACGTCTGTGAGCGGCGCGCGCGGAACACTACGCGCGCCGCCTACTCGGGTCCTGATGTTGGGGGGCAATGGATGTCCCCGAATCCGTCGCCCCTGAACCCATTTAGGGGGCTGGAAGAGGACGTTGTCCGCCCTCCGCCTGCGCCCGGTGCGCCTGCTGCGGATCGGGAGAGTGGACGAGGCTGCCGACCATCGAACTCACTACGGTCGGCAGCGACAGGTCACTGCCTACTTCTGAGATGAGGGCACGGCGCGGCTCCTCCCAAGCGGCACACTCTGCAGCGTATGCCACGCCGTGTCCTCCCGGCAGTCGACGCAGTGGTGACTCAGAGCGTCCGGCTCCCTGTTTATGCGACACAGGTACTTCCCGAAGCAGCCATGCCCCGAGAGCACCTGCGTCGCCCGAAACGACAGGGAGCCGTGCCTCCTCCCGAGCCAGAGGTCGAGCACTGGCCGGACCGTCTCGATGGTGACGAGGCCGGCGATAGGGCGTGAATGCCTGTCCCGCCATTCCGCCACCAGGACGTCGCGAAGCTGCGACCGACGCTGCTCCATATGGCACTGCATCGGCCGCTCGCCCCGCGCCCTCGCTTCCTCGCGCCACCGATAAAGTGACGCGAACACCTTCGCGTCTAGGTCCCATGGCGGGGATCCGGCCAGTGCACAAGCCGCCTCGTAGGAGATCGTGCGATACCCCCTTATGACTCTGACGGCCATTGCTGCACAGAGATGCTGGCGGCCGTCAGGTCAGCCGCCCAGATCGGGGCCCCGTAAAGGGCCATCGATCGCACGATCCCCACGTAGAGCCGCCTACAAGCGGCGCTCGGGCCCCCCCGATTGGGAAGCAGCGTTGCCAGCGCCCCGGCCGCGCCCAACAACTTGGGCGCCAGCCGCCGGAAGTGGGGTCCGAAGTCCCACCGGCTGTCGAGCACCAATCCCAGATATTTCATGGTGGGCTCGACAGCGATCCGGACCCCCCCGACCACAATGTGTGATCCGGCCGGCAGCGCCCGCCGGGGGCCATGAAACCATGGCCTCCAACTTGTTGAGGGCCACTTCCAGGCCGAGGCGCCGTATGCGGCTCACCGTGAGTGAGACCGCCGCCGTCGCGAGCAACGCTGCCTCCCTGTGCGAATTCCCCCGGGCCGTGACCAGCGTGTCTTCCGCGTAACACGTCAGGTCCGCGCCCGGCGGGAGCTCGCCCCTCAGCACCCAGTCGTACCCGATGTTCCACAGGAGCGGTCCCACGACCGATCCCTGTGGAACACCACACGACACTTGGCGCTGGTTTCCGCCATCACGTCCCATGTAGGTGACACACCTCCCCACCAGATAAGCCCCAACGATGCGGCGGAGGTAGAGAGGCACCCGATGATAACGCAGTGCCTCCCGTATGCAGCTCCAGGGCAGGGTGTTGAAGGCGTTGGAGATGTCCAAGGACACCGCCACCACCACCCCGCCCCAGAACACTGTTTCCTCCGCCAGGACTCTCACCCTCGACACACCGTGGATGGTAGAGCGCCCATGCCGAAAGCTGAACTGGCTCTCGTCTTGGCCCGGAGCCGCATCACGGCCGCCCCCATCTCTGCCTGTGTCACCTCTGGGACGCTGATGGCGTTCTCCTCTGTAGACCGTGCGGCTGTGGGCAAAGCCATCGGCGGCGGGGTATGCTCCGCTCTTGCCGGGAAGAGGGCTGCGACTACCTCCTCCAGCAGCTCGGGTTGGAGACTCTCCGTAAGTGGAGGCGCCGCGGCTCGAAGTTTCCCTCGAACCGCTTTATAGGGGCGCCCCCACGGATCCCCGTCTAGAGTCTCCAACATCTCCTCCCTGGCTCGAGTCCTCGCCTCGCCGATGGCCAGCCACAGAGTCTCCTTTGCCGCGCGGCACACCTCGTACAGCGCGGCTTCTTCGTCAGGGACCCGACGACGTCTCCTCCGGTAACGGGTGTACTGGCGTCTAACCGCCACGCACGCGACGCGTAACTGCGCGATCTCGGCGGACCACCAGTACACCTGGCACCTTGCGGACTGTGTGTGGACCCGGGGCATGGACGCGTCGCAAATTTGCGTCATCGCCCCGCGGAACCACAGCGCCTCCTGTTCGACGTCGACGTCGACGGGTCCGCTAGTTGCCGACTCCCGGCTCCAGGCCTGGACAATAGCGGCCTCCTCGAGGAGCTCCCTGTCGATGAGCTTGCGCGCCCAGCGCGGACCGTCCGTTCGCGGGACCGGTGAACTGCGGCCGCCAGTGGTCTGGGCGGAGACGTCGAAACGGATGTAACGATGATCCGACAACGTCTCCACCTCCACGGCCACACGCCAGTTGCGAACACGGCCTGCGACAGCAGGGCTAGCGAACGATACGTCCACTATTGAACCACCCCGCTTCCGCACGCACGTGTGAACCGATCCCCGGTTCAAGACGGCCAGGCCAGTCGTGACCAACCACTCCTCCAGTGAGAGGCCCTCTCCCTGGGCAAACCTAAACCACCAAAAAGCTCCCGCAGCTTCGGTGCCCTCCAAACCCGCGCAACCAGCGCAATCTGCGCAACTTCCAGCGCTGATGGCTTCCGTCATCCCAGCGCCTTTGGTAGACCCACCTCCCATCTCTCTGCTCCCATCTGGAGATCTCTATCTGTCGGCTAGGCATGACCGGCCACCAACCGATCACCATCATCTCCGCTTATATCCCACCCGACAATGGTCCGGAGGATCCCATCTCGCTCCAAAAGGACTTCACTGCCCTCTTCGGTATGAGTGACTCCGTCATCTTGGCGGGGGATCTTAATGCCAAGCACCCGGCGTGGAATAGTAGCACAACTTCAACCAGAGGTAGGATTGTTTTTAGGCGAATTAGTTATTATAGAATTTAGGCGAATGCCTTAACTTTGACGTCATCGCTCCAATGAGCCCGACGCATTTCCCAGGAAATCCCAATCACCTTCCCGATGTTCTCGATGTAGCGCTGCTCAAGAATGTGAACCTTCGTTTGCATTCGATAGAGACGTTCCACGAGCTTAACTCTGACCACCGCCCAGTAGTCATGCATCTTGCACCCTACTCGGGCCCTATCGACCCCAACCGCCCCCCTCAGACCCAGATGATAACCGACTGGAGGAAAGTAAGCGAAATACTGAAATCCACCACGTCGCTTCTTGGACACCATCCCCGATCACTTAGTGTCAGTCGCCGACACGACGGCCGCAATCGACTCGTTTACAGAGCACGTACAATCCGTATTGACGGATTGTTCACGGGAAGTTCCGGTGATGGAAGACCATCGCCGGAAACTACCTACTGACGGACGTGACCTGATAACCGAGAAGAACGCGGCCATTCGTGCCTACGACTCCTTCCCTTGTGACGCGAAGAAAAACCCACATGCGCCATTTACAGCGTGCTGTAAAGAAACGCATAGGGGAGGTTCGCTCTGAGGGCTGGAACAAGATGCTCAGTGAACTCGAGCCCACTCATCAAGCCTTCTGGCAGTTACAGAGGAAATTGCATTCCTCAGAAGAGGTCTCTATGCCTCCTCTCATCCGCCCCGACAATAGTGTCGCTTTCGACAGTCCCGACAAGGCTGAATGTCTTGCTGACAGTCTAGAGTCCCAATGTTCTCCCAGCTCACAACCAGTAGACCAAGCTCACCTGAACAAGGTCGACTCTGAAGTCGAACGGAGAGCCTCCCTCCCTCCCGTCGAAGACCCTGATGATCCTCTGCCTCCCGTCACTCCAGACGAAGTGCACGACATCATTAAGGGGCTCCACGCTCGTAAGGCCCCCGATTCGGATGGTATTACCAATAAGGTATACAAACTCCTTCCTGCCCCGCTAATAATGCTTATGACCGCCATCTTCAATGGCGCCTTGAGCAACAACATCTTCCCACAAGCATGGAAAGAAGCCACCGTCATCGGTATCCCAAAGCCAGGCAAGCCAAAGTCTCAGCCCTCCAGCTACCGCCCTATTAGTTTACTCAATGTTCTCGGCAAAATCTACGAGAGACTTATTTATAAGCGTCTCAAAGACTACGCCGAAGCAAAGAGCCTCATTCCCAACGAGCAGTTCGGTTTCCGTCCCCAACTCTCGAGTATCCACCAGGTCCACCGTATAGTAGAGCACTTATGCGCTGGTCTGCAGCGTAATGCGACGACGGGCGTGCTATTCTTCGACATAGCGAAAGCCTTCGACAAAGTCTGGCACAACGGCTTGATATACAAGCTGTACCAACTAGGAGTGCCAGATGGTCTCGTGCTCATCTTACGAGACTTTTTGTCGAATCGCACCTTCCGCTATCGCATCGAGGGTGCACTCTCGTCCCCTCACCCTATTCGCGCCGGTGTCCCTCAGGGTTCCTTTATATCTCCTCTAGTCTTCACGCTGTTTACTAGCGATATCCCACAGAGTAAAAAGGCTCAGTTGGCTCTCTTCGCCGACGACACTGCCGTTTACTATACCGGTCATTGTACCAACGCTATAGCTCGTACTCTCCAAACCTCCGCAAACGTCTTAGGCGCTTGGTTCCGGAAATGGGGTCGAGGTCTACCCCGATAAGAGTCAGGCGGTTCTCTTCTCGAGACGTCGTCGAGTCCCAACCCCCTTCCCAGCCCGATCACTATGTACGGCAAGCCAATCCCTTGGGAGAAGCAAGCCAAATACCTAGGCGTGATCCTTGATCAAAACTTAACGTTTAAACAGCACATTAAGGCTGTTCGGGCGCGCGCCGCTTTCGCTCTTGGTAGACTCCACTTTATTCTGACAGCCCGTTGCAAACTGTCACTTAAATGCAAGCTGCGCATCTACACCGCAGTCATCCGTCCCATCACGACCTATGCCTGCGTTGTATTCGCGCACGCTCACCCACGTCATCTCCATAAGATGCAGACCCTCCAAAACCATTTCCTTAGAAAGGTCACGGGTGCCCCCTACTATGTCCGAAATATAGATCTCCACGTAGACCTAAAAATGCCTACCATAAACCAGTTCATGAAACGCTTATCGAAGCGTTTCTTTGTGGCATAAAACACCCCAACCCCTTGATCTCAGCGGCCGCCCGCTACACTCCCTCCCGTATTAGTAGTATTCGCCGACCAAGGCATACCTTAATCGCCCCCGACGACGCCACTACTCTCCTCCAGGAGAGTAGTAAGGCCACCAGCACGCTTCATAAGCCCAAAACCCGATCGCCGTCCTACCGTCCTCGCCGCCGAGGCCCGCCGCGACGCCCAAATCTACGCCCCTCCCGACCCTTGCTCGAGCCAGCCCGCGCCGCTGAGTCTGTAGCTTTAAATTCGTCCCTAATTGATATCATTCCTGATCCAGCTAGTCATTTGCTGCCCTCTTCCAGCGACGCCCTAAGCCGAGGTTCGTACCCCACAGGGGGTGCCCTTAGCATGTAGTCGCTTAGTTTTTAACTAGTATTTAAGTTTAAAATTAAATTATTAAATTTATTTATTCCATTAGACAACAATGATCCATACTTTGTTAGTTGGTTAGTTACAATAAAATACTTAAAAGCTATGTTAGTGTGTTACAATTAAATACAAGCTCACAGAAATTACAATATTTATGTGATACTCACCGCATGAAATGAATCACTCCTGCCTGACCAACACCTGCATGAAGTGATTCATTTTCGGTGAGTTAAATTTGTCCACTAACATCTTCAAAATGCTATTAGAACTTGACCGCGTTCTCTCTAATAGCGACGCTGTTTTTCTTCTCACCATAGCGTGGAAGTCATGAACACGCGCCTGAGCGAACATGCCAGAGGCACTACAAAAACGCGGCCGCCCCAAGAGCATTCTGAAGCTGTTATTGTATTGCACCCTCAGGGTGTCCATGGTTTTCCGCGTATAGCTGGCCCACAGGCTGCTTGTGTAGAAGGTCTGGCAGTAAGCCTTAAACAAGTTTAAGTCCTGGCTGGAGGCCTTAATTTATTAGGGCAACCACAGGCAAGTCCGTCTGAGCAGACGACAACCTCATAGGTTGACCTGCGAGATGCCATTCCAAAAAAAAAAAATGTATTCGTATTTCGTTAGATATTCGATATTTTGGATTTCGTCACCTAGCCAATCTCTTGTGCTTCATGTTTGATTCTTTCGTCGACCAATCTTGCAAGCTATTTATTTCCAGTTCCAAAATGTTCCACAATATATTGAACAAGGTAAAGCTCACGTTCCTTGCACTTAAGCCGGATAATTGTTTACCACTAACACATTCTCAGCACAATAAACCTATCTGTATTCAATAACCTTTATTATTTAAACAGTACCATTCAAAATATTTTTCAAAGCGACAGTTTCTTATTATTTTCCTAAAAGGAGAATGTTTATACTGTAATAATAATTTTTTGAATAAAGGTCCCTTATTGGGAAGCCAAATGTAATATTAAAAATTAAAGAATAGGTGTGTGTGTGTTTCTGAGTGTGTGATCTCCTAAAAAAGTATGATAATGTAAGAAATTAAATTTCGGGCGCCGTGGAGCGACACACTATTAATAGATAGCCAGATAAAGTTGGAGAGATTGAACCATTAATCTTAGGATGGGGGCCTGTGGATGTCAATGGTGATTAAAAGTCTCACTACCTTGAACGTTCCCAGTTTATTGTATACCTTTAGCCTAATGAATACAATTATATTAATATAAATTTTAGTTGCTATATCATCATTGCATCTTTGTAACTTTAAATTCGCAGCTAAAGGCTGATAAGTTATAAAGGAAAAAAATATAAAAAAATATGTAACTTGAAGGTGACCCCGAGAGCCGGAAGGGTACCTCTCAGGTAATCTCCCCCGTGGAAGGCCAGTAGAAATTTCCTGGTTGAATTGAAGTAAAGGTGGAATAAGCACCCACAATTGTAGGCTGTGGACAAAAAGGAACTCTGAGATGTGATTTCACTCCGAACTCGGACACGCGGGGACGCATCGACCAACGGAAAACTTACCGCTTATTCCAGGCATTTAAACTTGCGTCTCCCTCGGTGTACCGTGAAGATATCTGGTATCAAAAGACGTAGGTAGGCGACGAGGAAACCAAAAATCCGATAGAAATATCCACCGGGACCATTCCACGGGTCCTTTGGTTTAGGATTAGGGCATTAAAGCGCCACTATAAACCAGATTAGCTACGATTCCATTCAGGGAAAATCAGGAGACCTGTCACCTTCACCAACAAAGATCGCAAAAGTGATTTGTCCAATTTTGACGTCCAAAATGTCATACGAAATGTATCACAGATAAAAAATACAATTAAGAAATCGTTCCGAAATCGACTAGAATTATCAATACACATGTAACGGTGTAAAAAAACTCGTTACATTACATCCCTCCCCGAAAAAAATAAAAGAAAGCAATTTCTTTTATGCCAAAAAAACGACGATCAAGGTAAAACGAACAGTTTCCCAAAAAAAAAACAGGAAATATAAACAGCGTGTATACAAACAACACTTACAGGTGCAGACTAAATACTAGCACAACCGACCCACAATATCAAAAGAACCACAAGAGTACAGTTAAGCACCTTCGCCACTGACTAACAAGTTAAATCCAAGAAATATTATAGAATCAGTTAAGTGCAGCAGTCGCTTAACACTGTAAAACAATACAACAGAACTATACCCAATTGCGTGCGGTTGGGCACCATCGCCACCGACTAACAAGTATAAAATTCTAAAAACAAACAAAAATACCACTATGAATTCGGTTAGGCACTATAGCCGCCGACTAGCAAGTATAAAGCTTTACAAACAAACAAACAAAAAATACTAAGATGAGTTCGGTTAGGCACCATAGCCGCCGATCTCCTACGAGGCGGCTTGTGCACTGGCCGGATCCCCGCCATGGGACCTAGACGCGAAGGTGCTCGCGTCACTTTATCGGTGGCGCGAGGAAGCGAGGGCGCGGGGCGAGCGGCCGATGCAGCGCCATATGGAGCAGCGTCGGTCGCAGCTTCGCGAGGTCCTGGTGGCGGAATGGCGGGACAGGCTTTCACGCCCTACCGCCGGCCTCGTCACCATCTTTTCATCGTTTCGGGCGACGCAGGTGCTCTCGGGGCATGGTTGCTTCGGGAAGTACCTGTGTCGCATAAACAGGGAGCCGGACGCTCGGTGTCACCACTGCGTCGACTGTCGGGAGGACACGGCGTGGCATACGCTGGCAGAGTGTGCCGCTTGGGAGGAGCCGCGCCGTGCCCTCATCTCAGAAGTAGGCAGTGACCTGTCGCTGCCGACCGTTGTGAGTTCGATGGTCGGCAGCGCCGAGTCCTGGGACGCGGTGGTTTCCTTCTGCGAAACAGTCATCTCGCAGAAGGAGGCTGCGGAAAGGGAGAGAGAGATCTCGTCCACTCTCCCGATCCGCAGCAGGCGCACCGGGCGCAGGCGGAGGGCGGACAACGCCCTCTTCCAGCCCCCCTAAATGGGTTCAGGGGCGACGGATTCGGGGACATCCGTCGCCCCCCAACATCAGGACCCGAGTAGGCGGCGCGCATAGTGTTCCGTGCGCGCCGCTCACAGACGTTGCGGGGGAAGTACACCTCACTCCCCCCGCCTGAGACGGGGCCCGCGCAAGCGGGCCGGCACCAGCCGGGGATGCGGACGAATTATGTGTTCCCGCGACCCCGGCGTAGGTGTGAGATGGAACACCGGGGTGGTTTTTAGTCAGTAAGAGTCTGACAGACCCCTCCGCCCGCCCCAGGGCGGAGGACATCCATGAGGATTTTCCACCCCGGGAACAAAAAAAAAAAAAAAAAAAGGCACCATAGCCGCCGACTAGCAAGTATATGTATAATTTATCAGGATAAAAAATAATATTAATTCGAGTACAGTTAAGCGCAAAGGCCGCTGTTTAACAAGATTAATCCAAAAAAATCTATATGAGTGCAGTTCGTTAGGCACCATCGCCACTGACTAGCAAGAACAAATTATAACTCTGAGAAACAGTATAAGAACCTTCACATCTCTAAAGATGCAAAGAAAAAAAGATGTTGTGATCGGCTCAACTCCACCAACTTTCCGGGCACAAACAAAAATAAATGTTGTGATCGGCTCAACTCCACCAACTTTCCGGGCACAAATAAAAATAAATGTTGTGATCGGCTCAACTCCACCAACTTTCCGGACACAAACACAAAAAAAAATTTGTGATCGGCTCAACTCCACCAACTTTCCGGGCACAAACAAAAATAAATGTTGTGATCGGCTCAACTCCACCAACTTTCCGGACACAAACACAAAAAAAATGTTGTGATCGGCTCAACTCCACCAACTTTCCGGGCACAAACAAAAAAAAGAAATCACTGTGTTCTTCCTACACCGCGAAACCGCGAAATATTCCAGGTGACAGAGTCACTATAGGAGCACAATGATAAAAAAAATAGGTAAGCCTCTACAAGTGTAAACAAAACGTACAAAGGTAGTAGGCACCAATTCAGGAATTGCATGCAAAATTTTACACAGGAAAATTGCATACAAGACTGTTTAAAAAAAAATATAATAATAAGATCTTTCGATATGGAAAATGTAACTGTGTGATTTGAAGAAGTTTATAAAAATGTCCTAAGTTGTAATTTAGAATGTTAAATCAAGATTTAATAAATTTTATAAGAAGTTACCTAACATACATCTTCATTCAAACCGTCGATAACCTATCATCCATCCCAACGTGAATCACACTGTCAAAAACGGCCTTCAGTCAAAATCATCAAAATCAAGATTAACAATGATAAACCAAATTAAAATTTAATTATATCCTTAACATGATAACGACCAGTCGTTCCCTTATTAAGGTCTTTCAGAATATAAACATTATCAGAAATCTTTTCAATAATTTTACATGTAATAAACTTAGGAGCAAGTTTTGCAGAAAAATAAGTAGGTGCATGAGATTGAACGAAACTTCTTCTCCACACGACATCACCCACATCAAAAGAAATGACCCTGCGACCTTTGTTATAATAGCGAGCATTACGCTGATAAGCTTTTAATAAATGCGATTGTACTTAAACAAAAATATTACTAAGAGAATTAAGAGAATCGGCATAGTGAACTCTATTGGAAATTTCCAGTTCATCTATGTAATCGATAGAATCACTAAAACGATGTAAAGAAGCATCAAAAATAAGTTCTCTACCAAACATCAAAAAATTTGGTGTGAAATCTGTGGCCAGATTAACACTATTATTCAAAGCTAGTTGAATATTAGGTAAATATTTAGACCAAGTTCTATGATCATCTTTGACAAAACAAGCTATGCAAGTTTCAACAGTTTTATTATATCTCTCAACAGTATTATTTTGAGTCGTGTATAAAGTATTATAAAATATTTTAGTAATGTTAAAACCCTTCAAAAACTCTACAAAATGTTTAGAAGTGAATTGTGTACCATTATCACAAACAATTATTTTGGGACAACCAAAGAACAAAGGCGACGAAATTGTTAATGGAATTAGTAAGCGTCTACATATGGCACCGTGATAGATACTGACGAAATAATTTACTAAGTTTTATGAAATCAAGATTATGGCCTATGGAGGCCGGGCAAAAAAATCGTCATTAATGAAAATTCTATTGACTATTTTATTGATGACATAATTATCTTTTTCTGGCTTGACTGGACGTTTCATGTTGCCATGTATTAAAAATCTTGGGCAAGTAACATAAAAAGCTTTGCTTTTCGTATTGCAATAATATACTTAGGAAATACATTTCTGCGTCAGAATTGAATAAATGTGAAAATAAAAATAATTGTTTGTGGTAAGAATATAGCGGTCATCATTTTGAATACATAAATGAAATCGCAGTATAATTCCAGTATGGCAACTACGTTACCGAAAAAAAAAACATGACATTTTATCAGTCAACCTACCGGCCTACTGACAACATAACAAAGAGTACTATAATTAGACAACATAACACAACTTGTCGTTCGTTGCTTGCGCGTTTATCTCGTATTTTGTGTTTCATTCCATCGATTATCCTTGATTTTCTAATTTATCAACTGCTTCTGCTTATGGACTCTGAGATTAACTGTTTTCTGTGTGACTAGTGCTTGCCCAGGGATTCTGATTATTTTATTTTACGGCGACATTTTTTCTGAAACTCTGGGTTACGATTCTGCCTGATACCTTGGACTTTGTTGTGTGTGAATCCATTTGTTAAAACGATTGGAAGCTGTGTGAGGCCTACACGCATCATGTGTGTCAACTGCAACATATATGTGTCAATACATTGCGCCGATACCCAGCATTGGCACTTAACATGGGAGCCACTGATTTAATCTGCAGCTGGGTATATCCACAAATTGTAAGTATTTCTGGCGACTAGTCAAGTTACAAGATAGTGATTATCTTCATTGCTTATACCTATATAGCAAGCATAGAAATAATTTACCCTCGTTGAAAACATTGTCTGATTTCTGTTAGTTGCAATCAATGTTGTTAAAAATCATGATTTTAAAATAATTTAATATGTAGACATCTAAAGCTTTGTACTAAATAGGTGACGAACAACATATTGCGCTTCTACCATAAATATCATGAAAAACAATTTGCAAGTTTCAATGAATAAACATTATATTTTATTAAGAGTATTATACTTTTTTTTCTAGATTTTGGAAGATTTAGTCTGCGAGACATGTAGAGATCTTGCAATGGCTGCAGTTAACTTGCAAAGAGAAGTTTTGGGCAGTGATGAAGCTGGACCAAGTACAATGTGGCATTCAAATGTGTGCCTTTTATGTGGCTGTTCAAGTTTTTATGTGTTTAGTTGGACGACGAACTGTTGGATGTTGCGCTCATACAATGACTGTAGTATGGTATCTAGGATGGGCCAGACATCAAACAAATATTTTAGCACCCACAGGTTTTCTTGATGACATTGTGATTAGGGATGATGAGGAATAAATATTAAAAAATATATTTTGTATTTTTTAATCTAACCTACCTATGTCCTACCCCTACCATATAATTAACCAAATATATGTATAACTGTCCTAAGAAAGTTAGCTAAGATTATTAAATAAATATACCTTTGAACATTTATTTACGTAGGTACTTTATTTATTTATTTTATTTTTTGCGTTGAGAAATGCTCATGCATACTGCACTATCAAGGAGAGATAATTCAGATATGTGGGACTCCGACGAGTCAGATAAATGACCCCGTCGCCTACCATCTTTCGGCCGCAAAGGATAGGAAGAGCGGCCAACAACATACCGACACTCCTCTTACCCTGCGGTCCCACTGCGTCCGCCATCTAACAGTGGCGACCCGCAATACCGGCACTCCTCTCCCACTGCGGCCTCAGTTGCGATGTAGCCCAAGTGGCACCGCAACCTTGGTTGCTACGTCGTCGGCTTTTCGGCAAAAGCCCTGACGAGCAGCCCCTGCTCGGGTTCCTCTTAGCTTCACCGTGGGGATCAAGCCACGGTTACTGAGTCCCCCCCCGTCTCGTCAATGCGGGAACCCACCGGGGGGATTTACGTAGGTACCTACGTCGCATTTGGGACGCAGACCTACGCACGTCGCGGTCAGCTAGGCTTATACTTAATACGTTGTCCGTAGTTTATTTTACTCTACATATACATCTATCAATGATATTAAAACTGTTAGGTAGGAATTCCTATATTTATTTTTCGATTTGGGTCTGTTGTTGACAAAACATAACCTCTTGAACTTCGAACTTGAATACCTTTAATTCCCGACCTCCTATAAAAGTATAACTGAAGACAAAACTGTTCAGGAATACAAACTCTGTATTTTAAAAATTTTTTCATCAGTAGACGCAAAAAAAAAATGTCAACAAAAATTTGTTCGGGTTCTTGCCAATGTTCTTTAAGAAATATTTATTTTTCAAAAAGTTTATTTATTACTCTAGTAGTAGCATTTATCATAGGAAAAATCCAGCAGTATTTAGTGAAAACATCAACAACTGAAAGAATATATTTATGTCCAGAATAAGATTTAGGCAATATACCTATAATGTCTACTGAAAGCATCAACATAGGACGATCAACTTTTTTAGGGTTAACCATAATACCAAAAGGAGGTTGAGTGGTATGTTTATAAGCTTTACAAGTATCACAAGCAAGAATATATTTTTGAACATCATTAAACATCCCTTTACAAAAATAGTGTTGTTTTAATTTATTTAAAGTTTTATGAATACCTAAGTGTCCAGAATTAATATCATCATGATTAGAACGAATTGTATCTAATATGTGTTCTTTAGGAATAACTATCTTCCAATTAAGATAACTATTAGGATCAAAATTACTTTTACAAAACTTATATAAGGCTTTATTTTCTACTCTAAAGTTCTTATATCTGCAAGGAGACTTTTGACAATTAATAAATACTTTTTTATACCAAGGATCATAAATATCATCATCGGGTAAGACTTAATTATTTTCAGAGATTCCTATAGCAGCTATTTCAATACGAGACAAAGCGTCTGGGACTAAATGTAAAGAACCTTTTTTATGAACTATATCAAAAGTAAATTGAGAAATTCTAGCAGCCCAACGTGCTAAGCGTCCACTAGGACTGCTAAGACCTAAAAGCCACTTTAAACTAGCATGATCAGTTATTACTGTAAACTTCATTCCTTCAATATAAGGTCTAAAATGTTCTATTGAAGCTAAAATAGCAAGTAATTCACGTTCTGTAGTACTATTATTGCGTTCACATTTATTGAGTGATCTAGAATAGAATGCAATAGGATGTTGATCTCCATTATGATCCTCTTGACTCAAAACACTACCAATGCCAACAGAACTGGCATCACAATGTAAAAAGAAAGGTTTTTCAAAATTAGGGCATTGCAAACCGGAGCAGTAATTAACGCTTGCTTCAACTCATCAAATGCAATCTCAGCTTCATCATTCCAACAAAGTGGTTTCTTAGAATTCTTACTTCCCGCCGTTAATTTAGTCAGAGGAGAGGCAATATCAGCAAATTTACAAATGAATCTACGATAGTATGAGCATAAACCTAGAAAACTACGAAGCTGTTTAACAGATTCAGGACGTGGAAAACTTTTAATGGTATCTAATTTAGAAGGATCAGTATGCAAACCATTACTATCAACTATATAACCAAGATAGCGGAGTCTATCTTTACAAAAATTACACTTTTTCAAATTAACTGTCAAACCAGCATCTTTCAGTATACTGTAAATTTTATGTAGATACTCTATATGTAAATTAAAATCCGAATTTACGCAAATTAAATCATCTAAATAACAAAACACAGTATTATCAAATTCAGGTCCAAAAAGTTTATCTACAAGTCTCTGCAGTTCAGCAGGTGCGTTGGTTAGACCGAAGGGCATACGGACAAACTCGAAAAGTCCTTTTCCCGGAACTACAAAAGCAGTCTTTTCTCGAGAAGATTCTTCCAGGGCTATTTGCAAAAATGCTTTAGAAAGGTCAATGGTACTAATAAATTTAGCTCCCCCAAGGTTATCTAAAATTCTAGAGGTATAAGGAAGAGGGTAAGAATCTTTTACAGTTACTGAATTTAAACGTCTTGAATCCAAACACAATCTGGTACTACCATCCCTCTTTTCTACAGCTAAGACAGGTGAACACCAAGGCGATTTAGAAGGTTGGATGATTCCTTCCTTTAATAAGACTTCTACTTCATCAAAAAGTTCCTTCTGCTTCGCAGGACTTAAAGGCCAATATCGTTGTTTAAAAGGTTCGCTAGTAACATTAATTTTATGTTGAACAAGATGAGTAAGACCTAAGCCTCTCTTTTCATAAGAAATATCTTCAAAGAGTGAAACAGTATCATTTAATTTTTGTTTCTCAGCAGGAGAAAGTTCACTAACAGAGGTGACTGAACAAACTTGAACTGTATTGCATCGAGCATAAGTTATATTTTTCCATAAATCCTTAGCCAAATCGAATTTTAACCAAAAATCAAATCCTAAAATGATATCAGGTTGGAAAGAAGGTATAATTTGAAAATTTATATTTTTAGTTAAATTATCACAAGTAACAGGTAACTCAATGGTACCAATAATTCTTTATGAAGAACCATCGGCCGTATAAGCAGAGCTAGAAACAGAATTTATTTTATAACCTAACTGTAAGAATTGTCTATGACTATTGGAACCCAATATACAACTATTTGAGCCACTATCTAATAAACCAGAAAAAGTATGGTTATCTACGGAAAATTGTAAATAAGGTCTGGTATCGTTATCTTTAACAAATAAAACAGGAGCTGATCTATAAATTTTGAAAAATGTCTTTAAGTAATCTAACCAATTCGCAAAATCTCTGTTACGAGTAGCATCGTCAGGTTTGTGATATTTAGCAAAATTTTCCTTCATCGAGACGCTCGCAGTTATGTCAGTAACAACAGGGGCTCGATGCGACCTAATCAGTTTTTTGACTCGCTAGAGCTTTTCTTTTCGTTACAAACATCACAATTCTTAGATGTAACTCCAAAGTTTTGACAATTAAAACAAATTACGCCAGGTATGGAATTACAATGCTTATAATGATGTCCAGATTTTTTGCACTTTAAACAGGACAAAACCGCATTAGACTTAACAGTAGGTTTTTCAGTTTTAAAAGTTTTATGACTTACAAAAACTTCAAGCTCTTTTGCAAGAACAAGAAATTGTTCCACAGAATCTATAGGTTTACCAAATATAAAAGGTGTGTAAATAGGTAGCATATTATGTTTAATAATAGTAACCAAAACCGCATCAAACAATGGCGAAGAAAGACGACTAGCCATGTCCAGTATTTCTGTAATAAAGTCTGGAAGAGATTCAGAACTCTTTTGTTTCCTTGTACGAAAATCATGTTCCAAAAAATAGTCGAAGTCCGGCCTGTCAAAACGTTTAAGCAAAGCAAGCTTAAGCTCACGCCAGGATGGAATACGAAAACGAACTGTGCGGAACCATTTCAGAGCAATACCACTAAGCAAATCCGTGAATGAACCAACCAACAAAATTTCGTCAAAATTTTTGTATAAAAAGTATTCTTCAACTTCAGTAATAAATTCCCTAACACAAGATTTCCCATCGAATTTAATTCTACTCTTTTTCAAATCAGGCAACTTAATTGCAGATGACAAGTTCTTCTTAATATGATCATTAACCAAAACATTCATAGAATTAAACAAAGGCAGAGCGTGCAAAGCAAAAGCTGAGGAAGAATGTGCAATCCTTTCATTATGATCAAAAGGGTGTGGTACTTCTGTCAAATTAATCATGTCCGGAGCAGTTTGTGCAACATTAGGATCTGCGCAAGCACCATCAGATTCTATGTGGTCTTTAGCAATAGGCGGAAAAGACTGGTCTTCATTAGCCATCATGAATAAACTAAACGAAAATTGATGAGCAAAGCAAGATGTAAATTTAAAAAAAAAGTGAAATATTTGAGGGTAAGTGTAAAATATTTTCTAAGTTTTTTTGTTTTGATGAAACTATCAAGTAAAAAGATGCAATTATAATTTACAGGATAATTTTAAACTACTTAAAGTAAGGTTACCAAGTTAAACCAAAGTTTACTTAAGATTAAATATGAAACAAAACTTCCAAAGTTGTAAAATACTTGAAGTTAAAAAGATATGTTCAAAGTTTGTTTTGATGAAAATTTCAAGTTTAAAAAATGCAGTAACAATTTACAAGATCAATTCAAGTTACTAAAAGTAAGATTACTTAGTTAAACTAAAGTTTGCTTTAGATTAAATATGAAACAAAGTTTCACCGCACTTAATTTACACTGTTGAGACACTTAGATAAAACAAACTGTCTTACCATACAAAATGTTGGTTTTGTAAGAAAAAGAAGAAGTAATGCTGTAACCATAAACATTAAACATACACAATAGTACAAAGTACAATAATGTTAGTAGAAAATACTGTTTACTTAAAAGCAAACATCCAAAGAATTTAAGTTTTAAATTACAACATTGTACAATAATGTGTTACTACAAAATATCAAGATGCAATGAATCAATAACAAAATAAGTAAGCTAAATTCAAGTCCCTGTTCGCTTGAGCGACAAATGTAATAATATTTTTTTTTTAATAAAGGTCCCTTATTGGGAAGCCAAATGTAATATTAAAAATTAAAGAATAGGTGTGTGTGTGTTTCTGAGTGTGTGATCTCCTAAAAAAGTATGATAATGTAAGAAATTAAATTTCGGGCGCCGTGGAGCGACACACTATTAATAGATAGCCAGATAAAGTTGGAGAGATTGAACCATTAATCTTAGGATGGGGGCCTGTGGATGTCAATGGTGATTAAAAGTCTCACTACCTTGAACGTTCCCAGTTTATTGTATACCTTTAGCCTAATGAATACAATTATATTAATATAAATTTTAGTTGCTATATCATCATTGCATCTTTGTAACTTTAAATTCGCAGCTAAAGGCTGATAAGTTATAAAGGAAAAAAATATAAAAAAATATGTAACTTGAAGGTGACCCCGAGAGCTGGAAGGGTACCTCTCAGGTAATCAGCCCCCGTGGAAGGCCAGTAGAAATTTCCCGGTAGAATTGAAGTAAAGGTGGAATAAGCACCCACAATTGTAGGCTGTGGACAAAAAGGAACTCTGAGATGTGATTTCACTCCGAACTCGGACACGCGGGGACGCATCGACCAACGAAAAACTTACCGCTTATTCCAGGCATTTAAACTCGCGTCTCCCTCGGTGTACCGTGAAGATATCTGGTATCAAAAGACGTAGGGAGGCGACGAGGAAACCAAAAATCCGATAGAAATATCCACCGGGACCATTCCACGGGTCCTTTGGTTTAGGATTAGGGCATTAAAGCGCCACTATAAACCAGATTAGCTACGATTCCATTCAGGGAAAATCAGGAGACCTGTCACCTTCACCAACAAAGATCGCAAAAGTGATTTGTCCAATTTTGACGTCCAAAATGTCATACGAAATGTATCACAGATAAAAAATACAATTAAGACATCGTTCCGAAATCGACTAGAATTATCAATACATGTAACGGTGTAAAAAAACTCGTTACAATACACTCATTCTCTTGATTTGACTCTTTAATTAACTACGTCACCAACCGGAAAGCCAGCATGCGGTTTCAGCGATGTGAATAACCTCACACCGACACCGTTGGAGGGTCGACACAAATTGCTTTTCAATTATTTATTTTAGTGGAAAATAAAGTACAATTAATTTCGGCTTCCAAACGACGCACTATTGTTTCGACAAAATTTAATTTTTCGTATTGTTATTATTGGTAACGTTTTCCTCTTTATTACTTTTCTATAATATCACATAACGCCTATATTAACTGAAAGCTTATATATAAGGCAGGTAGGTACACCTTAATTTCACCAGTGATGTTTTGGTCCCATGTTATTTATTTATTTATTTACTAAGGCACCAAGACACCATTCGATCAACGAAGTAGTCTACGTACATTTCTACGGTACGGTAATATTGAAAAGCGTTTTTTTAAGTATCACATTTCGAAGATGAGTTAATAAATTGCATTACGATAATATCTATGGTACATAATACCATACATAAGGTATGGTTATAGAATGTAGGATAGAATAGAAACTTTTATGTATGAGAAATAGGGACAGCCTTCACGAAAAACTTAAATCATCACCAGAAAATGACGTTCTGAAAGTAACATATACGCGGTATAGGAATTTCTGTAATGTTATTTTAAAGAAAGTTAAACGTGCCTAGTAGAAATCAGAGGCCGAAAAAACAAAATGTGATCCAAAAAGACTCTGGAAGGTAATAAAGGACATTGCTAACATGAATAAAATAACAAGTCAACCAAATGAGCTTCTGAAAATTAATTCCTCGCCTGAAAAATCCCTGAACTAAATAAATCATTCAAGACTGGCTGAAAACTGCTTAAAATGGCAAAATAATGTAAATTCTGATTTGCTTCAGACGATAGATTTAGATAAGAAACTCATTTATGATGGAGGATACCAATGAGGTTGTGATTTCACGCCTGGCGATGGGTTTGGATATCAAACAAACTCTTGAAACAACATATTGATTTCCTTGTCCCGGCTCTTTCGCACATGTTCAATCTATGCCTACAAACAGGTATTTTACCATCCCAACTAAAACTCTCTGATGTCCGTCCAATTTTTAAGGGTGGCGATAAAAATATTATCTCAAATTTTCACCCGATCTCAATTCTTCCCTCTATATCTAAATTGTTAGAAAATTAAGTAAATAATAGACTAACTTTCAATCGTACCAGAGTAACCGATATTATCACACACACTAATACTCACACACACACACGCGCACTCACCTACTCACTCAACGACTTACTCACTCCTTTTCACACTCTAAAACTCATTTAAGTGTAATCATTTTCTCTATTTTTTTTAAATTTTAAGTTGTAAATTAATTTTCTGTAAGATTTAACAAAATTGGAAACATTGGCTAAATGTTTTCCAGTCAGATCAGAGAGGTATAGCGCTGTATGCCGAGATACAGGTTTTTCACCTAGTTCGGCTACAGATGCTCCCATGATTTATTATTCTCATTATAGCCTACGCTTTGGTTGTAATGCATTATTTTGTTGTAATTTTAATATTTTTCGTATCAATAAATATTTTATTATTATTTATTTCAGACAGGAGTCCATAGGGTTAGTAACAATTCTTAACTGTAACTTAGTAACAATTTAAGTTATGAGGCCTGCCAGATTGTAAGTCTTGTTGCTACGGCGTAGCTGTAGTGAAAGTATCCTGGCTACGCCGTAGCACATGATACGATAGCGTAGCCAGCGTAGCCAAAAACAAGAAACATTGCGAGTTGCTAACTATTATATGCTTGCCATGGTTGAAAGTTTATTTGAATTGCCACCCATTATTTTATCTCATCATTGTCATTTGCATAAGGCATACCAAAGTTTTTGATGTACCCACACCAAAAGCTTCTAAACAATGTCTTCTCCTCTAAATAAATAATTTCTAATAAACCTATTTCTGAAATACCCAAATCAATATAACACTTACAAACAATAAATTTGCCAGCATTTCAAAAACTGCTATAAACCTCTGTAACGAGGTTCCCAAAAACCGTTCAGGTGTGAACCGGTTGATCACAGGCTTATGTGAACTAGTCATAAATTCAGTCAGACTGAAAACGGCCTTTATACCGGTGTAAATCATTGCAGTAATCCTCTAAGACTTGGATCAGTTTTGTACCTTAAAGGATCCCTTAGATGTAACTGCGGAATGGGCAGGTGGTAAGTTTGATCGATGTTCCATACTAAATGTCATGCAAATATTCTTTTTATTTTAAGACTTTCAGACTTTTCAGGCCAATTCTCGTACAAAAAAAATACAAAGTTTAAATTTCTATTCGCAATATTGTCTGAGCAACTGATCATCAATGTCAAGAACTTGTAAAAATGTAAGTAATTTAAAGGTATTTTTGACAGATTGTGAATAGAATACGTACGTTCTTAAAAATACGGGTTAGCCCTTCAACATTAATGTCTTATTTTGTGTGGAGTGAAATTAAATCTATAATGATCATTATTATGTAAAAACTTTTTTTTAGGTCTAGGTAATGCCTCAGCAATGCCGTTCAGTTTCGTTACTACTACATAAAAGTAGACTGTAAAATTTAAAAGTGGATTTTCTGAGTTTGACGTATTCCCAAGAAAAAAATATTTTGTATAAGCTTTCTTGGAAGGCGTTCGTGGTCCGCGTACCGAATTGCCATCTGCCCGTAGTCATGGAAGAATACTTTTGGCCGATGGACGTGGTGTTTCGTCGCTTCTACCACAGGACAGCACTAGAACAAGCTAGGGAAGTGCTAATAAGCTATAACAAAAAAAAAAGAAAAACTTTAAAAAGTATAACTTTAAATATGTTAGTTGGCAATGTCTATGGCCCATTGTAGCCTGAAATAAATGTTTTGTTATTATTAATATAAATAAAAGCAGTGTTATGTGGTCCGTGAAAGTTGTTGGTGATTCTCGCATCTAAAGATATTCTCACTTCTGCTTCACATTCTTTACACTGCTGCTGTAGCAGTTATTAATTTGACGGTGTAAATCCATTTGTATTGTATCGGCTTTCCCCGATAAGGACCGATCCAATATTGTATCGTGCAAGAACGCGATGGAGAAATCCCTTTATTTATTTACGCTTCATTTATTCTATCACACATTCTCTTTGTTGTTTCCAAATACGAATTTGTTTAAATTATTCACGAAACTTCCCTGTAAATGTGTATGGGAAAGTACATTTTGGGTTCTTTGTTTAAAAGTTGTTTTAAACTTTTTAAAAGGTATGTTATGTTGGCTTTAATTTAAGTAGAGAGTTGGAAGAATTTATTTTATTTCGTTGTCATAATAAAATGTAAGTTTTAATTAGTTATACCTTAGGATCTTTTATATAAGATAATCATCCAAACAAACTGGCATACAGAGTTCCTGGAATTAATGTGTTAACATCCAACAACCTTTTTTTTGTTCGCTCTCAATTTTTCCCTCAGTTCGCTATCAACTTCGAATTAACAGTATATTACAAGGTAAAACTACACAAAACCCCGTATAATAAGATAGCTTATTTCATAAAAAAAATAATGATTTAAAGTTTGTAGAGCTACGCTCCGTAATTGAGATTAAGTAAATTTAGTGAACCAGGACAAATCGCTTGATTTTGGTCGCGCGGAACGTAACATAAGCGCGAAAAGACGCAATTGAGGCGCTACGTGTGAGTATTAAGGTCACTGCAGGATTGAAAAGTATTTAGGATTACTTATTCTAAGTAAATAAAACGAAAATAGGTATTTTTACCTAATTGTAAATCTAATTAACAAGTAGCAAGTATGTTGTGTAATTAATTACGGTCATAATACGTTTGTAGAATGAATCCGGCACCGGCACGTCTTAATAAGGTTAAATCTCTTGGCATGTTACTGTCATATAAACAAACGTAGGAAAAAGTTTTTTGAGCTGCCAAATGAGGGTAGATGAATCTACCATATGGCTATACCGGCTTTCTCTTGAAGAGAAATCGAAGCCTTGGTGTATCATTTTCTCAAGCATGGCGGTCATTACAGGAAAAAATGACAAACGAATCGACAGCGACAACTTTTGTCATCTCACGCGACAATTTCTTCGCGAATGTCATGTTAGCTCTGCAGTAAAACAAAAACGAGACGCTTTATTTCGTTCCCGTTTATTTCCCTTTCGTTCAGCAGGGACAGTAATATGAAACCTCACGATGTGTTTAAAATTTGTAGTATCAAGCTAGGAACCTTCCTTAAAACATGCTTCGTGGTAGTTGGCAGAGCTGACAGTGCTGCTTGCACCCAGGGAAATTAAGTGTTTGTCAAATAGACACTTTACGTCAATTTGCCGTGTTGTAAAAATTTCATACAACTGTCAAAGTATGACATTTTGTTTTGAACATAAGGACAGTTTATGTTTGTAGTAAATTATCTCAACAAATAAAATCAATTTACTTTATTGAGTCTCGCTACACGCCATTGACTCATGCATCTCAATCCAAGAGATTTTCTCGCTAAACCATTGCAGTATGACCACAGTTCTACCAATACTTTCTCCCTAAGTTATCGAGAGGATCCATTGACACCACTATCTATCAGTAAAGTTTGTCCGATGTTACTGAAAATACTACCTGAACAAAAATCCCTTTAAAACTTAGTACTATCATCAATCTTAGTTTAGGTTAATATTAAGGTAAAAATATAAGATTTTATCACAAAAATGGGAACACCATAATACCTTCTACAAAATCAATCATTTTGAAAGCTTTCGTTAGAAATTTTCTCAAAACTGTTTTAATTTTTGGTGAAGTACCACAGCTTGAGAGATGACGTAAAATAATGGTTCTAAAATTGATTAAAAACGAAAAAATATTTCCGCCCGCATAAAAATCGAAGGATAGTACCGCCTGGGTGCAGTTGTGATGTAGCGTATCATAGTCCAACGCTACCATAATCACCACGGCAGTGACGGCAGCATGTGTTTGATTTGATATGTCTTCCCAAGAAATCCATAGTGACTGATTACATCCTGTGCAGTGGCATAGGGTTTACTGTGCAACTAGTCGTCATAACTTTTATTCTCACTTGAATATTTAAGCTGCAAAAGTCCAACGGCGGAAGTGTCGAACTGTTGAGCGAGTGGTTGAAGTCGACCCATTGCCCTGATTACAGCTTTGACTAGTAACTCTCAGGGTCCAAAACTGTGGCCCATACAATTTTTGAATGAGTTACAGACCTGCTAGCGTTTGGTACAAAACACAAAAAAACCGTCAGATTCTTAACCAAGAACACTAAGTAATCATCTGAATCTTCCTACCGTATCAAAAACCGCAAACAAAACATTTATTATTATTATTTATTTATTTCAGAGAATCTCCATATAACTTACATTGTTATAATATCACAAAAAAATTTTTGTGTGCAAGTAACAAAAAAAAAATTCCGAAACAACAGGTACTTGAGAGGATTGCAATTCACCTCCAACCGTACCGTAATGCATTCTGATGCAAAACCATTTGACTTGTCACCACTTGAACGTCCTATTTCAGTCACCGTTTGTAATGACTCGGAAATTAAAAGCTCACACAAATACACTGAAGAATGACGTACAATTGTTAGGCTTGCACGTTTTCTGTTAATTTAATATTGTTAGAGACAAAGAAACTGTTGTTACGTACGTGATTTCCGAATGGAATGGACCTGAAGAATAATGGATTTAATAACAAAACTAGAGACCCGCCCCTGCTTCTTACGGTTTTTACGACTTGACAAAACATGAATATTTCTTGATAATATCTCTAAGGTAATAGCAATGTATCTTACTCGTATACCTTCTGGAATAAATTGTCAAAATGATGTGGAAAACTGCATTGAAATCCGTTGCATAGTTCAGAGGAACAACGCGGGTACACAGACAGACACGAATAGTGTCTTTCTGTAGTATGTATAGATGAGGATATTGTAAGACGTTGCGAGTCGTGTTGCAACTTGCAAGTAGATGGAAGATTTTAAGATCTGAGACTCTAACTCTCTTTAATTTAGTGGCAGTCATTCTGTGTAGAGAGTAAGTCGACCTGATTGGTTAGACTAAATGAGAATGGGGTAGACAGTCTGACGCTGCCTAGTAGATAACTTAAACAGGAGACTAGACCTATAAAAACGTAATGAGCCCCATAACGGTTACCAGAAACGATTTTTCCAAACTGTAGATAGCACAATCCTATTCCTATAAAAATTACTCGAGACAAGATATAACCCTATTCCTAGTAATACCAATTCTAGCTATACGAGTATGCACAGTACCTATAAACGAATACCCTTTTAGGCGCTATCACAAGCCCCAATCCTCGTTGCTAATACACTAAGGACAGTTTCGCCAAATATCGATAGTTTCATTTCCGATACAATGACGGAGGAAATGAAAGGGTCCTAGATTTGGAAACCTTTTTGTAGATGAAACTATTCCAAATGATAGAAATCCTTTGATGGCGAATTAAACTAAGTCTAGCACAGATAATATAAGTCGGTCATTTAGTCATTTTGTTTGTCAAGACAATTCACCTTGTAATACATAAATTTTATTTTGATGTTTTTTTTCTCGTTATCGTATAACTATTCGTCGTATAACCGATTTAAGACAAAAAATACTACGGCGTGAAAAAAAAATCGGTTGTTGGTGTCTTTGATTGTGTATTTTCGTTTTCGGTTGTTACTTTTTTGTTATAAAGGTTTTTTTTTCACCTTTTAGTTGTGGTACCTACCCCACACAAATTCGTATACCTTCACTTGCTTAGTAAATAACAGTCACAGGAAGTTATTATGACATAATCAATATACACTAAGAGGAAAAAATACTTATTATTGAAGTAACTCAAAAACCACTCATCAGAACTTAGCCAAAGAATTAGAAATATTACCAGCCCATAAATTTAGAAACCTGATAATGAAAGTTTATGTATACTTATAAGGTATAGTAGAAACACTACCAGTATGTTTTTAAAATAAACAACAATAAAAATACAACCGAATTGAGAATGTCCCTTTTTTTTCTCTGTCTTATTCAGCTTTTGCTGCACGCAGAAAACATATATTATCATCAGCATTATAGGTAACTTTTAAGCTACTATATATTAGATTTGAAACGACTTTTCAGTGGATAACTGTTTTAATTCAACCTGACAAAATTCATGTGAAAAAAGAGCTGCAAATCCAAAAGTTCTCGTAACAATCATTGTTCGATTTAATTAACACGTTCAGCCAAAACGTCAACGTGTTTGAAGCACCACTCCACTTGCACTGTTCGGAGATGTTATAGATAGTAGACAAAGAGTTATGTACCAGTGAACAATAAGGTACACCTAATTTAGAATTTAAACTCTTCTTTGTACCTACGGCCACTATTAAAAACTACCTAATAAATACTATGCCATAAATCATAATTTTTATTGAAGGGATTAAATTTCAAGTTACGTCTTTTTGTCCTCTTTTAAGGTCGTCGGTAATAGCACAAAAAGGTTACTTTAAATTCTATGTAAATTTTACATGAACTGTGCAACTGTAAATTAATATGTATTATGAAATAAAAAATAAACCATTGAAATATACAACATAACCTAGGTACTGTCTGAAACATAGCTAGCAACAAAGTACAAGAACATTTTCTAAATTGCACAACACGTGTGACTAAGCACCTGCTTAATGCATCCACGTATCTTGACCTCTATGTTCTACCAATCTCCATGAGGTAGCGGGTCTCAACTAACTGGACAGTAATTATCATCATTTGTGTTCGAATGTTCGTAAACATTTAGCTGTTTATAAGTTCAGTGGTTAATTACACATCAATCTTAGGAAAGGTTGAGCTTGAATATTTGCTCGAAACATTGTTAGGAAAAAATTAAAGATTGTTCTGAAAACCCAAGATTTCACCGCTACTTGGCCCTTGTTGTATATGCCTAAGGCGTGAGTGTTGTGGGTTTCAGTCAAAGTTTATTTTATAAACAGAACTCAAATCGTACTGCGACTCTGTTAAGTATGACTTTGAAGTTAAGACACGCCAATGACTATTTAAAAAAAAACTTATTTTTGGTTGTTAACCGCTCTTCTCAACTAGATTTTGATTTATGACACATCAGAATTATTTTACGCCATGAAACTCAGGATTTAACATCAACTTTCAGCATTCAAATTTATAATAAAAAAATTGTTACCGCGATTATTAATACCAGTAATACCAGAAGGGTTAGGTGGAGGTGTACCTATGGTACACCCACATTTCGCCAGTTATGTTCAAGTCCCATGTAATAGGGGCGAGCCTATTGCCATCAACAGGGCATAAATCCAGACTCTGGGCTGCTACTGAGAAATTCTAGATAGAAAAACACAATAACACTGTCCGACCTGGGAATCGGACCTCATGCTTAGCAGTAGCTCTTGCGACACTGTCATCAAAATGGCGATTACCGTAATTACAGACTTGGTTTTTATAAATGAAAGATTGAATTAACAAATGAGTTTCTATCTGTCTTAATTAACGCACACTTTAAAGATTTGATAGAAAGCGTAATCCATTTTTACATAACAATTTTAGGGTGTCGTCATTTTGGGGTCCAATGGGACCCACTACCGATACGGCGGAGATTTGTGTGTTCGAGCCCCATCGGATGCACTTGTGAACTACACAGTTAACAAACAATTTTAGTCAGGGAGCTAGGCTACTTTTATTTAACACCATTTCCGTACTAATATTCACATCACGGACATTTTCTGGGCCCCAACATAAAATAAGTTATAATTTTGATTTTGTCATAACGAATCCACAGAGTGTATTATCCGCAGTGACGGTGTACACTCGCTTTGGACCGCTAAGGGACTTGTTAAGCTCTTATCTTAAAACAGTATTTTACAGCACAAATCTGTTATCTCTTTTAACCGTAAGTACCCACAACTGCAAAAAGAAGATAAACAGTTTTACAAGCTAAGGTTTACAGTTATAGAGTTGCCAAGTACATATCGCTCTATATTCTACTAAAAAATATAAGAATTCATCCGGAATTTTTAAAGTGCCCCGATAGTCTATCTACACCTACATGTAATAAACCTGTAGACGAGGAGCTTCTGTACATTTAAAATAAAAAAATAAAAATGGGTTGCTAAAGGTCCAACAAATGCCATATCATTTTTGGAATTTAAGTCTGTTTGTCGGTTTGCCTGTTTGGATGTAAGAGAATAATTAGATCAAGTATGTAAAAAGTTTTATACTAAAATGTTGTATATACGAGTAGCTTGGAGAAATTTAAAATTTTCTTATATCGCAATCGCTTAGTTATATCAAAATATATAATCAATTTAAAGTGTGCAAGAAGAACTTTTCATTACGTAAATGCACATACACGTTACAACATCTGTTGACGCCAAATGGTACTAACGAATATATGTGATAAAAATATTAAATTAGATATTTCAAATTATAATGTTTTCTAAAAAAAAACATGTAAATTATTAAAATGTTATAGAAATTCGTTTGACATTGGTGGTTGATTAGTGGCGCTAAAAGAATTTCAAATAAAAGGTAATAATAATAATTGATGAGGTGAGGACTGCTTAGTTGGTCTAGGTTGGTCTTGGTCTGCGACCACTAGGTCGCGAGAGCATGAGGGCTGAACATGAGGTCCTGTGTTCGATTCCCAGGTCGGGCAAAGTGTTATTGAGTTTTTCTTTCTAATAGAGTAGGTATAACAGTGGTGTAAGTAATCGATAGATGGCATTGAGCAAATGTCGTTATTTTCTGAATCGCGGTTGTAACGGAACGTTTAGCCGGCTGACCAAACGTAGTTACACGTATATATCATTTTAAAATATTAAATACATAACGTATGTAGAAAAAGAAATGCTGAAATTAAAGTCGATTAGATGACGCGAAGCAGCTCGCGTCGGCCGCTTCTCCGGCCCGCAGTGTATCGCGTGTGAGCTCGCAGTCGCGTAGCAGCTCGCATCGGCTGCTCCACCGGCCCGCAGCCCCGTCGCGTGGAGGCTCGCGTCGGCCACTCCACCAGCCCACAGCCTGTCGCGAAGCAGCTGGCGGTCGACCGCTCCACCGGCCCGCAGCCTATCGCGAACCAGCTTGCGTCAGCCGATCCACCGTCCCGCAGTCCGTCGCGAGGGAGTTCGCATCAGTTGTGGATCGTCACGGAGGAATCCGCGAAGTTTTCAAACCTTCACGCATACAAGTTCAAGGTTCAAGGATGAATTAATAAACTTACATTTTGATTTAGTAGATCTATTAAAGTTTGTACATTACTTAGAAAAACCATCACATCAGTATTACAAAACATAGGTCAGAGAAGAAGAATAACGAAAGTAAAGAAGCCAAAAGAGTGAGCCAAAAGAACGAGTCAAAACATTTCAGAAGTAGGCAGTGACCTGTCGCTGCCGACCGTAGTGAGTTCGATGGTCCGCAGCGTCCTGGGACGCGGTGGTTTCCTTCTGCGAGACGGTCATCTCGCAGTAGGAGGCTGCGGAAAGGGAGAGAGAGATTTTGACTGTCGACCCGGCCCGCAGCAGACGCACCGGGTGTCGGAGGAGGGCGGACAACGCCCTCTTCCGGCCCCCCTAAATGGGTCCAGGGACGACGGATTCGGGGACATCCGTCGCCCCCCAACATCAGGACCCGAGAAGGCGGCGCGCGTAGTGTTCCGCGCGCGCCGCTCACAGACGTTGCGGAGGGAGGACACCTCACTCCACCCGCCCGAGACGGGACCCGCGCAAGCGGGGCGGCACCAGCCGGGGATGCGGAAGAATTATGTGTTCCCGCGACCCCGGCGTAGGTGAGTGATGGAACACCGGGTTGGTTTTTAGTCGGTAAGAGTCCGACAGAAACGGGGCAGGGGACATCCATGAGGATTTTCCAACCCAAAACCAAAAAAAAAAAAAAAAAGGGACACGGCCTCTGCAGACTAAGCCGCATCAGCGCGGAAGGAGGCTTTCCCCAGGGGCTTTCCCAGTGCTGGCGGTCGCTCACGCGTTTCGCGAGTTTGGGAGAGAAGGACTTAGGGGCTTTAGGACAGCCCCGGTAATTTGCCGGGTGACCGGATTGGCCGCAGAGGACGCAGCTCGGAGGCTCAACGCATTGTTCCCTATGCTTAGGACGAGAACAGTCGGCGGTGCCATGCTCACCTAGACACTTGACGCATCTAGGTGTTGCGTAGCAGTTGGACAGCGAATGGCCGTAAATTTGGCAGCGATGACACTGGCCAATCATGTACGCTCTATAGGGTTTCTCGATTGAGATGCCTGACAGAGAGCATACCGACTTTACTTTGAAAATCGGGTGGTGACCGTCTGTGGGGTCACAGATGACCAGGACCATGTCGTAGACTAGGCCCTGTCTCGCTTTATGTAAGCGATGGACGGCGGATACTGGAATGCCCTATGCGACAAGGTCGCTCTTAATCTCCTCGGTGGAGATTTCCTGTTGTATGCGCCTAATAACCACGCGTGTAGGGGTTTCCTCCGGAAGGGAGTAAGTATGAAAGGAGTGGTTCCTTTCACGCAGGGCGCGGGAGAGATCCCTAAAGTCCGAAGACGTGGGGACACTAACTTTGATACACTGGAGGGTGGATCGGGCGTTAGTGTAGTTGATCCTGCGATCAACACACATTTTCTATATTTCCGTCCATTTAGACTTATCCTGGACGTAAATCGGGGCTTTTGCTTCCTTCGTAAGTTCGGAAGTAGAGCTGGGCCAGCGGGGGCGGACGATTTAGCCTTCCTCTTGCCTCCTTTAACGACGACTTGGAAGTCGTCTTCGCTGGAGGAGGAGGTGCGGGCTTCGTCCTGGGAGAGTGGGACTGATGTGTCCATGCTCTCCGGGCGAGTCGTGTTAATAACTGCGGCGCGCAGTTGCGTCGGGTTTATTGTCTCCGAGACAATGGCGGCCGCGACAAAGGGAGCTGGATTAGCGGCCGACGTAATTACTGAAGGGCCTGTAGCGGGCGAGACAATAGGGGCCGGATTAGCGGCCGGGGTATTATCTGCCGGGACAAAGGCGAGTGAAACAATGGGGGCTGACAAAGCGGCCGGAACATTGTCTAGCGGAACAAAGGGTGGAATGCCTTGTTCGCATGCAGGTGGCGATAGCGGGCTTTCCAATGCGTCACTGAATTCACCTAGTGCACCCTGGGACGTAGTAGGGGTGGAGCGATGACGTAACTTGGCGCCATATTTTGCCAGGACATCGGAGTCCTTGAAAAAGACCTCTTTGAAGAACGCCAAAATATAGGCGTCCTCCATGGTCGGAGGAGGGGGTGCTACTACTGGGACGGAATGGTGGAAAAAAAAATCCACGATGCCTAACCCTATACCTATCTCCCCCTCTCTGTCGGGTGTAGACAGAGAGGTGTGTACCCTTGGTAAGCCCTAAGCTTGTAACCCGTCGCCAGTCTTAATGTGCGAACGGGGCCCTGACCAGTCTAGCGCGAAGGGTGTAGACACACCCTATAGACACTAGGTGAGTAGCTGGAAAGGAAAACTACCACGAGAGCCGACTAGGAGACCCCCCAAGGCCGGTTATCTAGGACCCGTCCAATTGACTGCCTCTCCCTGAAGGGGTTCGGCGGGTGTGATTGGGACAACACCCCACTCGGCTTCGTTGGCACCGTAAGGTTTCAACCGAGGACCACGAAACTGTGGTTTTACCCAGAAGGGGCCTAGTGAAGCTACTCACAAACGTCTGTTAAAGAAATGAGATTTGCCTTGAAAAAGGCACTTTTTGATTGATTAAAATCAAATCAATTTCTTGATTTGATTTTAAATGGGAGTAGTCGGGGCCACTACGATGACGTCACGTGATAGCCACGAAAATAACACGAAAACACAACACTGGGCCGGGAGCGGGAGAGCGCACAGACACGTCCGTCCGCGGCGAAAGTCGAGGACTGTTGGAAGTCGCTGCGTCCCCGTAAGGGGGCGCGGCAAGCGGAACCGGGGCTGTGCCCCCCGGCCGCGGGGGCTATACGTTGGCCCGTTAATACGGGCCCCTCATTTTGTTTGCCCTAGCAATGATATTTGAGCGCGCGTGTAAAGTGCGCGCGCCCATGTGTGTGATTACTATGAGTTAGCCCCGACGCTTATAGTGAGCGTCGCTTTCTTCACGGCATCTCGGCGTCTGTCACCGCCAGGTGAGACCCCTAGTTACCTAGGGGACGCCCGACGGCGACGACCTGCGACAAAGATGCCGACTCGACGCACCTACAGAGTGGGTGATTGGTCCCCGCCCGCGCAGATCACAGAGCTAGCCGTTCACTGTCCGGGCTAAGGGACCGTCTTGTGTGTGAGCGGTATTGTGTTGTGTAACACCGCCCACCGTCTAACGTGAGTCGCAGCTCGCACCGCGACCACACGTGTGTGTTTACGCGCCTGTATTAGTAGGTGAATGTCTGTTTTACGTTAACGTAGCGTGCCTATATTAACCTAGAACACGTTACGCAACGTTAAATTAACAATCATTGAACTGTTGTCTGAATCGTCGGCTCCTTTTAGGGCATTTAGGCGAATGCGTGATAGTTTGTTCGTTTTGTTTACCGTAATCTATTAAGGTATTGCCATCCTTTTGATTCACGGGTTTATTTTACTCGATGTTCGGTCCGCGGTTCCAATCTAAATTCAAGTGGGATAGATTATAGGAATGTTGACGCCATTTGCCTTTAAAGCCTTGTCCTTAAACGATAATTCAGAATTAAGTCGAATCATAAGGTCCATCCCAATCAACCCGGCTTAACTGTTGTCCACATCATAAATATAAAACTTATGATACCCGTAGTCATTAAAATTGGAAAATAGGAGAATTTTAGCTACTTCATGATGTTCACTAGTCGCATGTATGCTTGTAACTGTAAATGGTTCATAGGATTTTAATTGAGGGAAATACTGATCAGCTTTCCTGGGACTTATGAAAGATCGTGTGCTCCCTGTATCTAACATAAATTTGCCTCTTATCTCAGGAATGTATATGTATTGATGTTTAAAACTGGCGTCAAAATTAAGTTCTATCATTTCCGGAGGGTTTGTTTTGAATTTTTATTTGAAAATTTTGGACAGCCACTGAATCACTATTATTTTCAGTTGAATGCAAATTTTCAGCAGTTTCCGTAAATTCTGCGCTAGGTTTCTTATCAGCGCGACGACCTTCAGTGTACATATTTGTACAGTCATTGTCACAGTGTGTTGTCATATTATGCGTATAATCGTCGTGAGTGGGGTAGTAGTAGTATTGTTCGTTATCCGTGTAAATTTCGTTCACAGGAAAACCTTGTTGTTGCTTAACCGGTGCTGGAGCAGTTCTCATTGTCACGTCATTATCATAAAAATTATTGGTTGGTCGATAGGCCGAAGCTTGAACGGGTCTATAGCCAAATTGCGTGGTTGGGGGCCTGTAGCCAAATGGTCCTGCTTGAGGTCGGAAGTGTACTTGCTGGGGGTTTCTTGTAGCAACGACTGGTGGTCTAAATGGAACCATTTGCGGTCATGACCCAATTTGTTGATTCGGTATATTTGGACGTACACCATTTTGATTAGGTATACCAAATTTGAATTGAGTTTGATTTGTAAAAGGTCTGAAATTATTATTTTGCAAAGGGGCGATGCGATAAATGACTTCGGATGGGGTGAATTAAAAACAAATCCTTTATCGCGCGACGGCGCACTTTAACATTTGACCTTGCGGTCGGTGTTGCAACATTTTATTACGTAAATTATATTGTTCTTGAAAGATAACCTCTTCAAGGACATATTTTAAAGCTTCTTCCAACGTAGTAGGGTTTTTAATTCGAACAAGGCGCACCATATGTTCTGGTAAATTATACATAAAGATATTAAGCGAAGTATTTTTATAAATTATTTTTTTAGCTTCTCTTAGCGTTATAGAGCTGTTCCGATTCACTTTTGAAATTAGTATAGCACGGATGTCTTGAATACGACTGCAAAACTGTAAGTATGACTCACTGTATTTTATTTTTAGAGTTTCCAGCTCAATAGCTACGCATTCTTCGCTCCTGGGATCACCAAAATGTTGGATCAATATAGATTTTAATTCGCTATAGGTTTCAAAATCACCTCTTTCATTTATTAGGGCTGCCGCTTTACCCTTTAATTTACTAGTAATATTCTGCATTAAAAAATCATTTCGATCGGTAGTCCCTTGATACTTTTCAATAACAAATTCGCACTTTCTTAGAAATAAACTAATCAAATGCGTTTCACCAATAAATTCAGGAATTACATTTTTAAATATCCCAAAATTAAAAGTTTAATTCAAATTAACAAACTAAATTAACATTCTAAAGAAAATCTTATGAAAAATTTTATTAAAAAAATCATATTTGTCGCATGAAGATAATATTCATTTATTTTATTAATCACTAATTAAATACTTAATAAATTTATACCACATAAAGTTTTTTCACTCGATTTTCCAGATTTTATGAAATAATACAAACATTTTATAAACATTATTAGTGTGGGGAATTAGGAAGGAAGTAGAAGGTTACTCACAGTCCAACCGCCTTATAACTTATCACCATCTCTGCTCATCCACGTTATCGTTACACGTTATCTAAACTTATTTATTTGGTTCGAGGATTGCCAAGAACGTCTCACTGATTTTAAGTAATGACAACTCTACGTTCCCACTCGCGAATAAGTTCCTTGGTGTTCTTTTTCACTTTTCAGAGTCTTTCCGCGAAGGCAACAGTCTACGGCAATCCTACCGGCTGCGCCAGTTAGATTTCGGGAGCGGAGCGATGGTTGAAAATAAAAATATTAGGACTCGTTTAACTAAGAGTTTATTAGAATAAACGACCCGAGCTTACAGAGCTTGATGTAAGACTAACTATTCTCTCTAACCTAATTAATGCATAGAACTTACAACAAAGCTGGTGGTCACTGGCGCCTTCACATCACGCCATGTCTGGTTGATATGGGCAAAAATGCAGCCTCCGAGCTTATGGCTCTACCACAGCGATAAAGTGGGTTCGCAGAATGTAACTAGTTTCACCCATGGTTGTAGTAATGACAAAACAACAAGATAAGGCTGTGTATTGACCCACCTGAAATAAATAAATACTTGATGGGAAGATTCCACCCACTAAATACCATTGCAGAAATAGCAATAAGGGTTGCAGGATCACTATAGTTGGCCTACTTGACAGTAAAAAAGGATTAGTGTAAAGTACATTTCGAAGCATTGGCGAATATTATTGTGCTGCGTAAAAGTGGATGTAAATGATGTGATAACACAAATATATATTAAAACCGGACTAAGTGTGAGTGTTATAATTTAAATATTTTATTTTCCTAAATTTCAATTTCACTAAATTTAAATTGTTGGGTATTTCTTTAAATTACTGTATGATGAATAAAGTGTTATAAATATATTGATATTTATAATATTTTTTCTTCACTTTAAAATAGTGAAGAAAAAATATTATTTAGTAGTATTTTGCTCAGAGATTCTAATAGTATTACATTCTTTGTTCTAGAGAAATACTGTGAGTCTGCGGGTTAAGAGATGTGAGGAAGAGGGAATCCTTACTAGTCGGAGCACTTCTTTATAAAGTGGAATTCTTATTTAAATAAGCCCACACACGGTGAATGAATATGAAGCAAATGGTTTCATACCAACCGGTCATTTTGCTGAATTAATTAAAAGAGTCATTAAAAACGGTTCGCCGTGTACTCCACGCTATAAAGGTTGCATCACCGAAGCCCAGCAAAGAATAACGACAGTTTTAAGTTCAATCTCCTTTTCTTAAAGAAAATGAATACTTATGCAATCCTCAATATGTAACCTATTTTCACTAAGCCAAATTAAATGTGAAATACTTAATGTAAGCAAACTGCCCTGAATAACCACTTATTAAAAAAAAATATTTTGGAAATTCATGATCGAAGCTTAATGTTTATGGTGAAATAAATCTACTTATAATTTTTTTTAACATCTCACATGTCAAAATAAAACCAATTGCTTCTAAGTTCCTTGACATAGTATAGCACATCCTATTTGGCTGAAGAAGTTATTCTAAATAATCTTCTAAAAAAGTGATAACACTCCTAGTACAAAAACTGTACCACAGATATGTGAGGAGATAAAACGCTGTTATCATATATCTGTTATACCGAAGAACGAAATCTGGATAAGGTATTCAAGCTTCAAGAAGATGATACGAGTATTATCATATTGCTACAGGCTCGTAAATAAAGAATACAAAAAACCATTAAGTTATATGTAACAACTATGAAAAGTTCTCTTCTTAGTTCAACAAGAAGTATTTTTGGAAGAGTACAAAACCATCAAAGCCGGACGACCAGGGTTTTATGTTGAACAAATAGGAACAGCAAGCATTGACAGAGGAATATTTAGGATAGAAATAAATTATGAAAAACAACACATAGAGCAAGAGTTTGTCAAAATAAAATGAGTGACGTCACAATATAATCAACTATGTAAAAATACAGAAATATTAATTGATTCCACATTTTGTAAGCAATTACACCATCATTTGTTAGAAGAAGAAGCAAAATTCGAACGGACTAAAGAATATTTGACAGAAGTGATCCAAACAAGGAAGAAAAGGGGCATATTGGGACAGTTATTAACGTCTATCTTCGGAGTCAATGATGAGGCATACCGAGATATCGAATCATTAAATTTGAATAAAAAAAGATTAATTGAAGCTGCCAACCATCAAACCAAATTTATGAAATCAACATTGTCACAAGTCAACAAAACTGAACAAAGAATAAACCAGAAACTTATAGGATTTCAAACTAAACTGAACCAAGTGATAGGTTACATGGAGAATTACAAAACTATTGGTTCAGCACAGTCGACCACAACAGTGTAAACATACAGATTATGCGGACTTACCAGTTAGCATATAATTACATAAAATAAATCATTGATCATTATAACGGGTTGTTAGAAATATACTTAACCAAGGCAAAAGTATAGGTACAGTGTATTAACACCGAAGAATGTCAGTGAGTTAATATCATCAGCAAACAAAAAACTACCTTCTAATTTAAAAATCAAAACAACATTTACTAGATACCAAGATATCTGAAAACAATACTTATATAAAAGTATACTCATATTTTGCTATACAAGAGATATCTAAATATACTTTAATGTATATTACACCAATCCCAAAGATACAATCAGATAAGTCAGCCCAAAGTCTAGATGTACCTCAAGCTTACATAGGGTTAGATTACAACAACGAACTATATTTTGATTTGAACTATGAAGAATTCAAACGTTGTTTAGAATGGACTCACAATTTTATTTGCTTTCCTGGGGCCGTGAAAAACATGCAATTAAATGAAAATTGCATTGTAAATCAACTATTTAAAAACCAAACAAATACGATATGTCCTACAAAATCATTTCCTTATCCAATAAAATAATATGGAAACAACTTCACATGCCAAACACTTGGTTATTCATTGCAAGAAATCGGGTTACGACTTCAATACTTTGTGATGGAAGAGAAGAAATTGAGCTTAAAAATACTGGTGCAATACGAATATAACTCCGTGATTAAAACAACTAACAACATATCAACTGCCAAAAGAATTGTTTCAGTACCGATTGTAACATCATACTCAAAACAAATAGAGTTTTCCATGAATACACACGTGGTGACTAAATCCATGCTAAACATTACCAAGGAAGAAGAACTAGATAACTCAAAAGAGATTTTTCAGCATTTAATTAATCAAGAAAATGCGTTTCAAACCGAACTAGATAGTACTGTTTGAAGTCAAATTAGCACAAACACTTACTTAACAAGTGCAATATCTAGTATAATCATGTTCATAACCTTTTTATTTTTAGTCTACTACGGCCCAGCAATACTGAGATGGATAAGAGCCAGAGTGCAGCTCAAGACCAGAAGAACAAGTACCGAGACAGCTGACAAACCAGCAAGAAAACCAACCTCGCTCGCTGCCAACAAGACAAATACCCAACGAACAACTGGCCAACCAACTCACACTACGGAACCTACGTACAGTGTACCACATCAACACGAATCTATTGAGTTATACCAACTGGAGTCCAGGTCCTGAGAGGCGCCAGAATGTTCAACCGTGAACATGCAAAACCAATTACAGCGTCAGCATCAAGAGCGACATACATTCGTACCACGTGCCGGCAACATCGGCACACAGTCAGCGCTAAGAAGTGACCTACTGAGATCTTCGCTTCATCGGCTCAATACACACATAACACACATGGATATACGTATCTATGTCTATTAACCAACTTTGTATATAATTAAGTTAATTATCATAATAAACTAGTCATCAAGCTGGAGTCGAGTTTGATTCACCTTCCGGAACTCCCCTCACTGTGGCCAAGACACCTTTAGCCGTCATCGATCCTATGAGTCTGTGGGATCGGCAGTGTGATAACCATTTCCTGTGTACATTGAACGACGTACACAAACCCCTATTCCTACCCAACTTCTGTCTGTTACCGTAGGTCTCATTGTAACAGATTTCCCGCACGTGTAACCAACGCAACCTGCGTTTGGTATGGTTTGTATGGTAGGTAGGGCATTTGGAGAATTAGGTTGCTAGCTTATTGCTAGAGGGCTAGGTTTGTAGTCAGTAGGGTCGTAGGTAAATGCATAGGTACCAAGCTCAATTGATTAGACATAGCCAACTGTACGTATTTGGAATAACGGCCGTACTAAGCTGTGAGTGCCGGTGCGTACAGTAGCGGTTATCTTTATGTAAAATATTATAATAAATAAATATGTTTTCATTTTTGTTATCACTTGTAACGCATTTTTTATTCTAAACCCTTTATTAATACAATTATAATAATTCATTTAATTCAGGTAACAAAGATACATAATTATTTAAACACAAAATCATCTATTTACTACGTTGGGTCGGCGACGTATTGCGCTGAGTCGTGGTGTCGTGTAGCCTTCCGCGAAACCGCCGATACACGACACCCGTCGGCCAAAATTCCTCCTTCATGAAATTTTCCAGGTGATGAGTCGGAACCCGCACCACACAAGATTCAAAGTTAATCTTATGGCGCGACTCCAACTTCTTGACTCTCAAGGTGAACTTGGTCTTCGACCTTATGTACTCCACGACCTCTTCTACCTTCTGTAACACAAATAAAACACGTGGGTCAACGACAGACTGATATATTCACAAAAGTAAAGTAATTACCCACCACCATACAAATGTGAGTACAAACCGATGTGTCTATAGAGATGGTGAGGAGAGCCTCAGCAAGTTCACAAATCCAACAGATACATCTTACAACTAACAATTGCTTATTACTATCTCACTATGTTGGCAAATTATTGACAGCTTGTCTAGCTAGGTTGAATGCACGCAGTGCGCGAGTGACGCCCCCAACGGTGGTGATAACGACGACGGAAACCGTTCGGGTCAAACCTGCGTCGACGTTGACCCTTCCAGCGGCCTCTCCTTAGTATCACTATCACCGCTGGATGCGTCCTCAAACATCTCACCTTAGGCTCCGCTATCAAACCCCGGTTTGGCTGCCCCCGAGGTCGTAGCCTCGGCTACGTACACGTTGCTCACGCGTGATAATGAGTACCTCTTTTTTTTGCTACTAGCTGAAATCATTTGGTCGGAGTGTCTACGCCACTCAACCCCGTTACCTAAACTAACTTTGTATGAACCTGTATTTTTAATAACTGTCGCTTCGGTCCACTTGTCCCCCGTCGCCGTGTAATCGCGAGCAATTACCGCATCCCCAACGCGGAATTCCCTATTGGCCCCCGAAACGCAGGCGACCTGACGTTCTTGCTTCACGCGTACCACTGCGGCTACATCCGGCCATTATCGTGCTGGCTGTAGTTGCATTCGGGCGCACTAAGTGTGCGCGATACGCAGCTGACGGGCCGCTCACTGCCTTTCGAGTACCGGTGCGCCGGCACGCCGCCCAGTCCGTACGCGCTGCTGTCCACCGACAACACTATTTCGCGCCCCTCCTCGTAGTGTGTTAATACGAGTTCGTTCAGGAGAGATTGCTTTGCCTCCCCGAAAACTTTATGACACTTGTAGTACCATTCCCAGCCGCTATCTTTTTTAACAAATTTTGTAATGGACGTAATAAGGTGCTCAAACTAGGAATAAATCGCCCATAATAATTAATAATTCCTAAGAAACTTTTTAGTTGTGATACATTCTCTGGTCTAGGCGCACTGGAAATGGCCTCAAGTTTCTCTGTGTCTGGTCGCAAACCTTCCTTATTTTTCATAAAACCTAATATTTTACACTGTCTTGCATAAATTTAGATTTACTTAATTTAACAGTAAGTCCCATGTGCCGCAACCTTTCTATTACCGCTCTAAAATTCTTCATATGATCAAGCGTGTTGGACCCCGTCACACAAATGTGGTCTCAAAATACTTCACACCCTGGCACCCCGCGCAGCGTCTCCTCCATAATCTTTTGGTTTTTTTCCGGTAAAGCAGACAACCCGTAGGGCGTACATCTGTACATAAAAGTACCCATGTGCGTAGTAATAGCCGTGCATGGTTGCGAGTCGTCTGATAGCAGACACTGTTCATAGGCATGTTTCAAATCAATTTAAGAGAATTTATCTCCCCCACTTAGATTTGCGGATAACTCTTCAATACGCGGCAACGGGTAATATTCTCTTTTTAACTTTGGATTGATGGTTATCTTATAATCCCCACAAATGCGTATGTCTCCGTTTTGTTTTACAACGGGTACTATTGGAGTTCCATAGTCTGAGTAGTCAATGCGGTAGATGGAACCGTCCGCCTCGAGACGTTCCAGCTCCAGCTCGACACGTGCGCGCAGTCCCAGCGGCATGGGTCTCGCTCGCACGTTAATCGGTGCCTTATCGGACAGCTGTAGTCGTATGGGCTGTTTGCATGTACCAAATTTATCGCTAAAGCCTTCTGGGAATTCCTTACATAATTTATTACGTCAATGATTTAATTGAGGTTTATTTGCGTTATCTTTAAAGCGCGCATCCCCTCTCGTCCTAATAATGACCGTGCCCTACCCTTAATTATGTATAAACGTAATGATTTAGCTTTGAATTCGCCTAGACAAACGCCTACCTAAATGTAACCAAGTGATTCAATGCTTGAACTCGTGTAACAACGTAAAACTAAGTTATCCGGTACAATCTTTTATGCGAAAACATGCCTTGGAACATAACCAATTGAGGTTATGTTCCAAGGCATGTTTTCGTATTGCTGATATACGACTACCTGTGTCCACTTCACATTCCATCTTAATGTTATCAACAGACAGTTTAATAAAATATGGTTTGTTACCTCGAGCTGCCACATACAAGCTGAACATACCATCCTCTGATTCGTCACTCACATAATTATGCCGACCGCCACTATCGCGCACTTGTTTATACATCACTTTTAGGTGCCCTTTTTAGGTGTAATTTTTAAACCAACACCTCTCGGCCTGGTGCGCCATACCGCAGCGCCAGCAGCCCCGCGCACGCCCGTCCACTGCGTCCGTGCGCACGCCGCTTGCTCCTGCCGCGACTGCTGCTGTCGCTGATCCGCCACCTGTGCCGCCGCCGTGCGCCCGTTGCGGCCCGCGCGTGTGCCTTCGTCCGCCGCGCGCATAATTCAGGCCTTCGCCCGCCTCGCCGCCTGCCGGCTTTGTCGAGTCTGCCGCCGCCGTCGTCATGGTACCACTCACTTCGGAATGTTTCTCCGCTGCCTCTAGAGCCAGCGCAAGCTCCACTGCCTCACTGTATTGTACTTTTTTTTTCTGCGAAGATTCTCGATCGCATTACGTCACTTGTCAGCCCTGACACGAACTGATCGCGCAAATTCTCTTCAAGCGTCGAACATGGCTTGCACTTTCCAAAGCTGCTCGTAGAAGCCAGGTGTTTCAAAGCCTGCAGATATTCCGTAAGTGACTCGCCCGCACGCTGTCGGCGCAACCGGAACACATGGCGCTTGGCGATCTCCGATCATTACGGTTCCAAGTGTTCCTTCACTAATTTCACTAGTTTGTCATATGTTTTGTTTTCCGGAAAACTCTGTGAACACAGATCGCACATAAGCGCATACGTTTCTTCCCTCACTACCGTTATTAACACAGGCACTTTTAATTCATCGTCTACTTTGTTAAGTCGTACGTACGTACTGATTCACTCGACGAATATATGCTGGCCACTGTTTCGACCTTAAATTTAATGGTTCAATTTTACCAATAGGCATCTTGACACACGCAAATCCACGGAAATTAAAAAAAAAACCGTTCTCGTCGCCAATGACGTTACTCAATAAAACAAGTGTGTCAACGACAAACTGATATACTCACAAAAGTAAACTAATTACCCACCACCATATCAATGTGAGTACCGACCGATGTCACACCTTCGTGGTGTGATATAAACGTGACACGTCCAGCTGCTTCGATGGAATAGTGGACAACATGTCGGGACCAGTCAATGCCGTATCACACTTATTGCGACGCAGGCTTCTTCTTTTCTTCTTTTCGACGCGAACGAAGCCTTCTTCATCGGCCTGTCCTTGGCTTTTTACCGGTGGTAACGAGCTTCGAATCGCTTCGGAATCCCTCGTATTATTAGGTTGCCGCTGATGATTTACGGTAGCTTTAATAACGGCAGCCGAGTAAGTACGTCCCGGTGTTGACGTGCTAATATTGGTCGGCGTTCCAACGATAGGGGACACGGAGGGGCGCGGTTGTATTATCGACGACATTTTCGCATAACCCCCATTAGGGCGATTTTGGTGTGCATAAGCCAGTGACTAGCCCCGCATACATTGTTTTCGTCCACCAATAGCGCTTCAGCGCACATTATAAAAAAAGAGACAATCTTCATCATTGGTCTAAAACAATTAACGTTTAATTGTTTTAGACCAATGATGAAGATTGTCTCTAAAACGGTCACTCTTCATTCATTGGTCAAACAGAAAAAGGGCGGGATAACCTACGATTTCAACGTGCAGCCGAAAATGTTTTGGAAAGGGTCATGCGTGGCTGTCCTCGGTAGTACATCGCTTGCAATGACGGCAGCCGGCGACGAGTCGAATATTGCTGACTCGGAATTCAGCTGCAATGCATTGAACGCGCCGTGACGTATGTTGACGTTAGTAGCTGGTTCGTGTGACCTACATACCGTCTTGCGTAAATATTGGAATAAAAAAAAATGCAGCATTTTTTAAATATTTATGTTATGTTTAAGTCCCATATACTAAGGCGCGAGCCTATTGCTATCAACCGGACACAAATCCATACTGGTATATATTGGTTTTTATGTACGAAACCAATGTATAAATTGGTTTCGTACTTTTTACGTGATGCCGTCACAACTAAATAAACAGGCATTAATTTTAAAAAAATTGTAGAAGTGGCATCTGTTCTATTTTATTTTAGAAATATTTTCAATTTACAGAAAAAGCTCGTCTAGAGATTTATTATATATAGAAGAAGATATAGATATGAGAAGACTAAATGATAGCAAACTTATTTGGAAAAAATCTCAATCATGTGGAAATACAAAAATTAACGCAAAACATATATTACCTTACCTAACTGTAGTACATACAAATAAAACTCAACATTGAACCTCAGATTATGTATGATTATTGTAACTGCATCTCCTTATCTTAGTTTATCATGTGCATGGCCTAAGGTTATCTCGTTGCTTATGAGTTGCATTTGCACGTGTAAGATAAAATCTTCGTAAGAGATAACTCGTTTAATTCTTTAAATGTTATAAATACTATTTTGAAGTTATGTTTCCGTGTTTATGTGAAACTTTTGTAGAACAAGTCTTTCAAAGACAAAGCGTTTATTGGTGCTTTTTCATAATCGCTCAGAACTTTTGTCGACGTGAAGTGCGGTAGCTGTGACTTAATTAAGCTAAATATAATAAAATAACTAGTGGCCTTTTATCCGTCATAAAAGCAAAAAATAACGTTCTCACAATGTTTGACATAATAGAGCTACCAACATAGCCGTGAACTATGTAAAGCTGAACAAAAGGAAGCGAACAGCTGCTTAAAGTTTCATTGATAAAGATCTCTTTAATATTTTTTTTTTTTACGTGCTTCCGCATCCGTCCAGCTAAACACAATAATTCGATTACCGTTATCATAGTAGTAGCAACATCATCCTCCTGCCCCTCCTTTCATACTTTATAAACTAGGGGTTTGTTAAATAAAAAGAATAACAAAAATCTCTTTAATTTATTTAAAAGTATTTTATTTAAACTCGCTGTACATAATTATTTTCCTATTAAATCCTAGATAATACTTTATTAAAATATAATTTATTTATCTAATTAAAAGAAAGAAACTGGTGCAGAGACAAAGCTCTGGTTTCTTGCATCGCCGATGTACCACAATATGTTCATAATATGAGAGCAGTGGTGGCCCAGTGGTAACGGCCGCGACTTACGAGGTGTAGGTCGTAGGTTCGAACCCAGACAGGCGCTTTACTTTGTGTATACGCTTTAATTTTACTTTGTCTATATAAATTATGTTTTCCAACAAAATTAGTAATGATAAAAACGAATACTAGAACCAAATGGATATCTCGGGGTTTAAAAATCTGTAGTCAGAAGCAAAAAAAATTACTTTGGTCGTATAGATTTAAACCTGAACATAAAAATTAACTTGATTTTAAGAATTACACTAAGAAGATTTCCGTCCGTGCTGGGCCAAAGAAAATTCATGTCATTTATGCGACGTACGTCGTCGGCCGGTTCGGATGTATAAGTACCTACCGTAAGTATTTATTTATTCAAGAACACCAACAGCGTACGTACATTCAACATTGGTTTCCAAAAGTATTTAGGGTACGCGAGAGTGCAGGGGTCACACAGCTGATCGAGCCAGCGCTCCGGCCGCGCCCCACTACTCGCGGACAGATTCGGTCATCGGCAGACGTAACGTGCGATCCTCAAAAAAAATATAAATTGTAACCGAATTATCTTTATTAAATTAACCTATCACGTACCCCCGTCCCCCTCAGGCGCCAGTAATTTGCCAATACCTTCGAGTCCCGTCGAACCCCGTTGGATTCCAACCGTTTCGCGCGTTAAAAAGTCTAATATTATCTTTATTTAGATGTTAAAATTGTTTCTGGTGATTTCACTGTACAGCCAGTTGTACTTTCTTGTGCCATACCCCATTCAACGACTATAATATATTGTGGTAACACTACAATAAAAAAAAAACAGACGCGTCAAAAAGTCAAAGAGTATTATTTAGACGCAAAATGTTCCCGACGCCATCACGCGATCCCGATAAAATGTTTTTGTTTTAGTGAAAAAGTGTATTATATCTTGGAAATACAACGGTAAGTGGGTGAATATTCATTTATAAGTAGTTATTACATCGTTGTACATAATATTTAGTGTAATGTTAATAGTTACCAGTTAGTTAGAAATAATGTTATCAGTTAGAAATATCATAGACTCGATCAACCTACGAAATCACATATGGCAACAAAAAAATCTCACCCAAAAGACGACAACTTACGGAGGAAGTTTAATGAAGAACAGGACAGAGTAAATAACCTGATCAAGACACAGAAGAAAAACTACTACCACAACTTATTTCATAACAGCTACAAACAACCTAAAAAAATGTGGGAAATTATTAACAATCTAGCAGCGAATAAAATCAAAGACAGCAGTGCTCCGCCCAAACTACTGTCGAATTCGGAATTTATAACAGATGGTAATGAAATTTGTAACGTGTTTAACTCATTCTTTGCATCAAGGCGCGGAATTATCTAATGAAATACCTAACATGTACCACATAAACACAGGTAATATTCTCATGTACGACAATAATTACCAACACGACATTACTTTGAGCGAACTTTCCCCCTGCAACACTGACGAAATATCAAAAATTATTGAACATCTTGACACCAACACTAGTACAGGCTTGGACGGTATCAGCACAAAAGCTATTAAATGCCTTAAAAATATAATTGTTGAAAAATTCACCAATTGTATAAATTTATGTTTAATGCGTGGCTTTTTCCCCGACTCACTAAAAATTGCGAGGGTTAGTCCAATTTACAAATCTGGAAGTAGAACTGACCCCGGCAACTATCGACCGGTGTCGGTATTACCCGTTATTTCGAAAATCTTCGAACGAGTGTTATACAGCCGTCTAAACAAATATTTGACTGAGAAAAAATTCCTAATTGATCAACAATATGGTTTCCGTCCTTTTTTTTTTTTTTTTGTTCCCGGGGTGGAAAATCCTCATGGATGTCCTCCGCCCTGGGGCGGGCGGAGGGGTCTGTCAGACTCTTACTGACTAAACACCACCCCGGTGTTCCATCTCACACCTACGCCGGGGTCGCGGGAACACAATACATTATTCTTCCACAACCCCGGCTGGTGCCGGCCCGCTTGCGCGGGCCCCGTCTCGGGCGGGGGGAGTGAGGTGTACTCCCCCCGCAACGTCTGTGAGCGGCGCAAGCGGAACACTACGCGCGCCGCCTTCTCGGGTCCTGATGTTGGGGAGCGACGGAAGTCCCCGAATCCGTCGCCCCTGTACCCATTTAGGGGGGCTGGAAGAGGGCGTTGTCCGCCCTCCGCCTGCACCCGGTGCGCCTGCTGCGGATCGGGAGAGTGGACGAGATCTCTCTCTCCCTTTCCGCAGCCTCCTTCTGCGAGATGACTGTTTCGCAGAAGGAAACCACCGCGTCCCAGGACTCGGCGCTGCCGACCATCGAACTCACTACGGTCGGCAGCGACAAGTCACTGCCTACTTCTGAGATGAGGGCACGGCGCGGCTCCTCCCAAGCGGCACACTCTGCCAGCGTATGCCACGCCGTGTCCTCCCGGCAGTCGACGCAGTGGTGACACCGAGCGTCCGGCTCCCTGTTTATGCGACACAGGTACTTCCCGAAGCAACCATGCCCCGAGAGCACCTGCGTCGCCCGAAACGACAGGGAGCCGTGCCTCCTCCCGAGCCAGAGGTCGAGCACTGGCCGGACCGCCTCGATGGTGACGAGGCCGGCGGTAGGGCGTGAAAGCCTGTCCCGCCATTCCGCCACCAGGACCTCGCGAAGCTGCGACCGACGCTGCTCCATATGGCGCTGCATCGACCGCTCGCCCCGCGCCCTCGCTTCCTCGCGCCACCGATAAAGTGACGCGAGCACCTTCGCGTCTAGGTCCCATGGCGGGGATTCGGCCAGTGCACAAGCCGCGTCGTAGGAGATCGTGCGATACCCCCTTTTGAATCTGACGGCCATTGCTTTCTGCGGCTTTCGCAGCACAGAGATGCTGGCGGCCGTCAGGTCATCCGCCCAGATCGGGGCCCCGTAAAGGGCCATCGATCGCACGATCCCCACGTAGAGCCGCCTACAAGCGGCGCTCGGGCCCCCCAGATTAGGAAGCAGCGTTGCCAGCGCCCCGGATGGTTTCCGTCCTAAATCAAGTACTCTCACAGCGTCAGTAGATTTAATAACAAAAATAAAAACTCAGATTGATAAAAAAAACGTTGTAGTAGGTATTTTCATTGACCTAAAAAAAGCGTACGATACGGTAAGCCATCAAAAGCTACTACAGAAATTGAGTAATATAGGAATTTCAGGCAACGCCCTCAGTATGTTCACTTCATATTTACAAAATAGACAACAAGTAGTTAAGATAGATAACTCCACTAGCTCGATGCAAAATATAACATTTGGCTGTCCACAAGGCTCAATTATAAGCTCATTACTATTTTTAATTAACATTAATAACATAAATAAAATAGGGCTGACAGGACACCTAACGTTATACGCGGATGACACTTGCCTTTTTTACTTCAATAAATCATTAACAAACATTATGACTAATGCTCAAAAGGACCTTGACCTGCTTAATGAATGGGTAAAATATAACTTACTAACTATTAACGCGTCCAAAACATCATTTGTGTTTTCACCGCAAAAAATAAACCGTTACCGGAGTTTCCACTTCTTACGATCAACGGAGAAATTGTCAAACGGTCTAGCCACGAAAAATACCTCGGACTGTGGGTAGATGACAAATTAACTTGGAAACTGCACATCGACCATGTCAAAACAAAATTAATGTCGTTATTAGTAGCGTTACGAAAAGTTTCCAAATGTATACCGAAAAAAGTACGCACAATTATATATAACTCCCTAGTAAAATCAAACCTTGAATACCTAATCGAACTATGGGGATCAGCTGCAAAATCTAATCTAAACTCACTACAAAGAACACAAAACAAAATTATTAGAGTGTTGTTCCACTATCACTATCTATACCCAACAAAAAAATTATACGAAAAAACTAATTTACTAAATCTCACGCAACTTTACACATATAACACCTGCATTCTCATTAAAAAAATCACCACGAATTCCGTACAATCAAATATTCAACTTCATAAAAAACAGTAACATACGGCACAAGAAGTAAAAGCAAGTTTCAACTAAAGACCACACGTGCACGGACTAATTACGGCAAAAAAACAATATTGGTGGAGGGAGCACAGCTGTTCAGTGATTTACCGGAGGATATAAAGAAATGTGATAGTTTAAATATATTTAAAAAAAACTTAAAAACCATTTATGTACCCTATAACGTCACCAACACCCCAGAGGCAAACATAATGTTATTATTTTTATATAAGCACTATGTACCAATCTCATTATAAGTGAACTATTGTTCTTATGAGAAATAAAATTCTTTAAACCTAGATACCGGCATTGTAAATAAATAAAATAAAAAGGCATTAATAGTCTGTACATTTACTATCGATTCCCCAAAGTAGTCAACAAAAATAAAGCAAATAACGAACATCCCTAATTAAGATAGAAATATCTTCCGAGTCGTTATAAATGAATGGTAGGTACATTACAGTACAGCTAATAATAGTTATCTATCTACTCACGCAGACACACACGTTTTGTACTCGCCTCGAGGTTAGTTCGTCGGACCCTTAATGTATCCATACCGCTATGTTACTACCAATTTTACATTTTTTTTATTGCATCATCATACACTGTTTTCAGTACAAATAAATAGTTATAACACTTACAGTTAGCAAACCCTCCTGTATCGCGTTGACCAAAAAGTATCTCACAACACAACATCGGAATACAGAAAAAAAGAATGCGTGACCCTAGCTAGTTTCTATAAATTATAATGAAGGTGTGATTGGCAGAGAGAAATGGCCGCGGCCCTGTTGGGCTAAGAATGAATTACGTTGCCGATTTTTCTGACGAAAACCTTCGAAATTCACGTAGGTACGGCCGACCTGATATATTGTTTCTTGTATTGGAAAATTGTCATTGGGAACCGGGGAATAGATAGCGCGTTTTGAATTCATGGTAGGATATCTGTATTTTTCTTGCCTATACGAAATTGCACTTGTGACCTATAACAACTGTGACATGTATTATTCAGTTGGACAGTGTTTTTTATTTATTTTATTTTATTACAGAGTAACGATACACGAAAACAGCGATGCAAGCGATACGCAATTTTTTTTATCTCATGCACAAATAATAAAAGAGAAGAAAAAAATGGTTTTACATAAAAATAAAACAATTGTTCAAACTTTTCTTTAATTCCCTAACTGTACTACTGAATTAACTTTTACTATAGGGACAGTAAGCGTCCAAAAGTGCATAGGCACGTTAAGAATCGTATTGCTGTGAACTCGCGGTAAGACTGTGTTTAAACGACACACACCACAAAGATCGCCGTTTTGCACGGCACACACTGACGTAAAGTCGTGTAATATTTCTGTCGCTTTCGTTAGGCACGCATCAAGCTCGTAACCTGGCCGGCTTATGGCATTGCTTAAATTCGAGTTAATCTAATATGAGCAGTAGGCGCCAAGCGTTGGACTGAGAAGCAGTCGGCTTAGGTTCTGATCTCATAAGATGCAGCGCAGTTTTATTGCCATTTTTTATTTTGGTTTGCAATAATAACAATATAAAAAAAATGCGGCTTTTTATTATTTTTGTTATTGCAATAAAGGTTTTAGAATAAGAAAAGCGTTTCAAGTTACTACAAAAATAAAAACATATTTATTTGTAATATTACATCAGTTTGGATAACAAAACCGATATGATTATTTATAATAACTTCTTCAGCTAAATTGGAAGTACAATACATATGAAACAATTTTTTTTAAATGTATAATGTTCATAAAATTTGATTTATATTATTAGAGAAGTAGATTCCACCATAAACATTAAGCTACTATCATTAATTTCCAAAATAAGTGATTTTAATAAATGGTCATGTAGGGCAGTTTGTTAACATTAAGTATTTCACATTTTATTTGGCTTTAGTGAATATAGATTACTTATAGAGGATAGCTTAAGTATTCATTTTCTTTAAGAAAAATGATTGAAACAAAACCTGAATTTTATAAAATAAAATGCACAGGATAAACTTTTCCGGAACTTAAACGTTCTTGTTTATTACTTTATTGTTTGCTAGGCTTAAGTGATGCAACCTTTATAGCGTGGAGTACACGGCGAACAGTTTTTAATGATGTGTTGAATAATTCAGAAAAACGTCCGGTTGGTATGAAACCATTTGTTTCAAATTCATTCACCATGTGAAGTTTTGTTTGAATAAGCTTTCCACTTCATAAACAAGCGCTCCGACTAGCAAGGATTCCCTCTTCCTCACATCTCTTAACTCACAGTATTTCTCTAGAACAAAGATTGTAATACTATGTTTAGAAAAAACTTATCGAAGAAGGTCGTAAGTGAAACCGAAGCGTCAATCTATTGCTTTGTGAGTTTGCTTATGGACTTATGAGCGCTACTGTACACCTCTGCCTAACCATTCTGGGATTACAGGCGTGCTTTTATGTAAATTTAAATCAACTTGGCATCCTGACACACAATGTTAAAAGTACGACAAGCTCTTATCACGTACGTATCACGATAGTTTAACTCTGCTTCAACTTTGTTGAGACCCAGAGTGGAAGAAGCGACCAAAATACTGCGCTGACCCATATATATGGGTTAAGCAGGTATAGGTATTGGTGTTTTGTATGGGACAGCTGTTTTTTTTTTGCGATTACGATGTTGGTTCCATGGAAAAAGTTGGTCTGTAACACACACTTAATTTTGACCACATCTTTCTGATGCACGCTGTATTTCCTTCATATGCGTTCATATGGTTACGTGTTCAAACAATTAAATTAGACAGCCACATAATTAATTAATAACACGTAACGTTATATGGTAACCCCAAGAGATTAACCTATAACATTTAAATAATGTGTGACGCTTTAAGCTTTGATATCCCTTTTAGCTACAGGATTACCCTATTAAGATATCCACCTGATATCCCTTAATGATTTGGACAATTCTCGTTAGTGAGAACCGTCCGTAGGTTTTAATGACTTTAATTGAAGAATAGTACATAGGCATTAATGTAATTAATATAAATTAATTTTGAGAATTTAGACATTTTGTTATGTTATGTTATATATGTTAAGGTCAGAGAAGGGTATTTTAAATCGATGTGGGCACGTCGGAAAATGTCAAAGTTCTTAAAATATTCATCAAGAATAATCCTTTAATTATTTTACGCCGCAAATTGTATTCTGTTTTTTCAAGTAGGTATTTACTTTTTTATTAGACCATGAACATTAAAAAAAAGACTAACCTGAAATTCTTGAACGCTTCATGCTCTGTAACATAAAGTTTAGCGTTCTAAAACGTATTTCGATAGTTTTAAAAGAGTTTCGAACCGCTATTAAACATTTAGAATCGGAGACAACATTTATAGATGATAGAATCGTCCAAATTGTCACCAAAACAGTCCCATTCAGTGTTGATTCGACCTTTTATCAGTCGGCTACATTCAGAGCTCCTATTCACAGAACCGAAGACCAATTACTGGTGTAATTGAGAAGGTATCTTCTGCCGAATAGTGTCGGGCGTCCGACAAATATTATCGGTTCCTATTCAATTACGTCGTAGTTGGTGTTGCAAACTGAGGGGCAGAGATGTTTGTTTGTGTTTAACTGTCGAATTGGAACTGTACATGTTCGTTTGGTAAGATAAGGATAGAGTTAATCGTATTATGTCTGTTTTGGGGGTCTTAGCGTACGATAACGATCCGATTTACGATCGACAAAATAAAGATGTCATAAATAGTCTCTAATTGGATATTGTTTGTGACATAAATAACATTCAATTTGAGTTTGATTATAGCATTGTAGAAGCCTTTACAGCTGATTATCAGGCTGATGTATTAAAGCTATTGATATGGCTATCTGTAATGAATAAAAAGATCCAAAACGGTTGTTTTTACATACTTTTTTCATAATTTTTAAACAAATGTTACTTTCACGGCAGTGACACTTTATAATATAAGTAACAAAACATATCTACTATTGACACCCTTTACCAAAGAATAACTATGCATAAAACATGCAATATCGCTGATTTATGCAAAATCCAGGACACAAAGCTTGTTTGTTACAGCTAGATGAGAGTCTCTACAACTACTGAATGGACTGACACCATTTACAATTCAGATCTGACGTCCCAACTGGACAATAAGAATAAAAAGTGTGGCCGTCTGTGGCCGCCCCTGGCCCGCCACGTCGTCGGTCTGCAAACAACCAAGTTTTGCGGCAAGAATGCAAAGGTTTTGCAAGTTCGTTAGTTGTCAAACAGTTGGCACGAGAACCGATTTAAATAAATCCTAGAAGGAATTTAGTTTTAGTTGAACAGATTTAAGAAATAAATGTAGGTATACTGTACTACAGGTACACCTCTGCCTACCTCTTCTAGGATTACAGTCGCGATGTTATGTTATGTTATAAGGGTAACTCGAAGTTTGCAAATCAGAGTTGGAATTTGAAAGGTTAGATAACAACTAACCTGAAAGCCTTACGTAGACGTTTACTAGTCGATAATATTTATGGAGATTTTCAGTTTTTTTCCAAAAATCTGTGTTTAAAACTTCGCTCTTCGGCGTCTGACGAGGCATGACCTTAAGATCTCTGTTACAATTCGAATTAATCGGGCAAGTCCGAAATATATGCTTTATGTATAACCATAAACATTTCATATTCAGACTCACTGAACATTTCATAGTTATTCAGACACCCATACTCTTGCAGGGGCATAAGACGGTGAAACATTAACCCCATACCTTGAACCTAATAGATGATTCAGCAAGATTGATTCAGAGTAAGTCGTGAGTTCGAACCCATGCAGGCACTTTACTTTGTGTCAAAATAGTTTTAGTTTTATTTTATTAAAAGTTGCTGTTCCTTTTTGTAATAAAAGATTTAAATGAACGAAGTTGGATTGTTTTCGCCAGTTTTGTTCAGTGGTTTGACTAAAAGTATCTTGTGATTTGTAGATTTGTTTTATTAGGTTATCCTTTTCCTTTTTCATGAAGTATTTTGTTAAACTGAAATCATATGTAATAACACCAATTGTAGTGGATTATTAATACAAAATAGTGAATAAAAAAAAAGAGTCTGGGGAAAATGAATATTTGAGTAGAAAAAAGCTTTTTATGTGAATAATTATGTTTTATTCCAATCAAATCATATAGATTTGGAAATGGCCAGTCAAAACCAAACTCGCGTGGTAGCAGCAAAACATTGGCTTTTGCGTTTTATTCCTGCTTGCTTATAGTTAGGCCACAGGGTGCGCTGTGGTGGCGCAGTGGTAACAGCCCCGACTTGTAAGTTCAAGGTTTCGAACCTAGACAAGGGTCTTTACTTTGTGTGAATTATTTAATTACCACTGCTCTCAAAACGGTGAAGAAAACCATCGTGAGGCAACCGGCATGTCCTAGAACCAAAAATTTAAAGACATGTGACATCCACCTGGTGCCCGCTTTGGGCCCGCGTGATGTATTATGGCCCACTTCCTGTCAGTAAGGGATCTATCTAATAACACTTATTCAAAATATTACCTTTAACAAATTTAGAGAAATGCACGTGTAGTACACGGACGGACACTGAACATATTTCAGTGCTCACTCAGTGAACACTAAAAATTACTAAAACAAGATCCAAAATAACACTATGATTAAGACACTGAAAGATATCATTTCGTGATATCTATATAATAATAACTTTGTTTGTAGCCAATGCCAGCGATAAAAGATTTTTCCGATGAATGAATTTGAAATACTCGTATTAAAACAACAACAATCACGATGACATAAACTTAATAAATCAAACTGAAAACGGAGTCTTGGTTTTGTTCTATTCTTAATTCAAAAATAATGTCTCAACGCTGTCCGGTAGCGACACAGAACTTTCCTCCCGAAATATAGTCCTTACTCGTATTTCGTAAATCTTCAACTTCCAACTCAGATTAATAAACTTTCGTAGTAACAAAAATCTATTTCAACCAACAAAATGCTCAATTAGTTGGAAACATAACGCCATACTTGAACATGTATAAAGAAGTCTTAAACCTAAAAGCACCACCCGTATGACGCAAAATGAGAAAGTATACCATATCGCATGCATTAATCAAAAGCAAAATAGATGTGGACCAGAGGTCTAGCGCTCCGATTATCTCTTCACCAAAAGGAAGTTTCGCTCCGATTGGCCCTTGGCTGAAAGTATTAACTTTTATTACAGGTTTTACGTATTGAAAACTGGTCTCCCGTTTATCCCGGACATAAAAACATACAGGAAAAGCAAAGGGATTGACTTTCACGCAACAGGCTTTATTTCTGAGTGAGTAGGCAGATGTGTAGACACATTAGGTTAACCTTATGGCCCATCGTCCCTGTTACAAACTCAAACTTTCAGCAAGTAGCCAGAATTTTACATGACTAATATTTCAATGAAGGTCCGTGGATAAACGACGCTTCTTTTCATCGCGTTGGAAAAAATGTGACTATAGTAATCATTTTAGCAGGCCGTAATAAATAAATACTCCAAGCTTTGTTATTTGGTCGATGAATCTCAATTCTGCATTAATAATGTAAACGAGACTATCTTACCTACCATCTACCTACTCTATATTAATATAAGATATAATAGAATCACCTAAGCTTTATTGAGTTCAATCAGACGAAGATGAGATTAGGCGAAATAATGAGAAGCATTCATTACTGCCAAAGACAAATGCTTCCTTCCTTCTCTCTATTTATTAATTAAATTCCCAGCAAAATAAAGGATGCCTTGTATTTTGTTTTGCCGGTGGACTGTAAAATGCATCATTTAGAAGATATTTAACAGCCTATATTTTTTGTTTTGTTTTGATATTATCAGCATATTTATTTCATTACTGTATCTTTCCATAGGGGTTGTAAAAAGTCCCATTACTCGATGAGAATATTAATTAGGTTAGGGTGGTGTAAGTTTTGTTGACGAGAGCGCGGGCGATAAGATTGCGCATTCGTCATTACTCAACACCGGAGCGGAAAATGCTGCCAACTTCAGCTGTTCAAGCAAGCGCTTTCGAAAAAATATTGAGATAAGAAAGAAAACGGCAAGTCCAGGTGAGTTCAAAGTTTTTTTAGCCCTTTGATCTAATTTTATGACATTTTGCAAGTATAACGGCTAAAAATCCTGGTATAATTACAATGTTTTACTTGTGATAACATTTGAAATTTCAACTAAAGTGTTGGAAGTTCAATCTTCTTCTAAGATACGTAAGTATTATCAAGATGTTTGCGTTGGAGGCCAAGCGTGTAAGTTTACGCAATTAGGGGGTGGAAAATGGTTGCGCGCGCAGACTTACACACAATTGTGTAATACCGCACCATCCGCCCGACGAGGCGGTTTGCAATTACTCTTTCAAAGAAAGAAGAAAAGAAAGAAAAATAGATTTATTTGTCACAGAAACACGTGCATACAAAATAAATCGCATACAAAACTAAAAAAAAACAAAGCTGATCTAATATTACAACACAGAACATAAATAATCGGCAGCTGCACGCCGTGACTGTGACAAGAAGGCTTCCACTCAGCATGATGCTGTGCTATAGTGGACCTACAGCACAGCGCTGATTTTCAGTGGTCACCCAAAAATGACGTACGGAAACCAAGTCAGGTTTAGGGATTCAACATATTAAATGAAAATTAGTACATAATAAATTAAAACAAATAAAACAGTAAGTAGGTTCTCAAAAATTAAAAAAGCTAGATTTCAAATAACATATATATAATAACTTAACTAAAAACAAAAAAAACACCATTAAAATAATTAAATGCAGGGTACCAACCCAAAAAACATAACACCTGCACATTAATGTGTCTTGTTTCGCTCCCACCCACTATCACCTTAGCGTCGCCTGCGCGCGCGCACACCCACACATTTGCTAACTATTTAGATGCATTTCCCAACTGCGCCCATGAGCGTGATGACGTACTGCCCGTCATCGGGCGCCCGGCCTGCACTACACGCACGTCGCGCGTGGCTAGTTTCGTGGTATCGTAGGCGCGTGACCCTACTTGTGTCTTTCGCTTAATAAAAAGTGAGGCGCTTAGTGTATAAAAACAAGCGCCTTTACATCGCTATCACCGCCAGGAAGGACGACGGGATGAAACCGAGGCGACACATGGCCCATTACGGCCATTACGAGCCATTCTCCATCGACCACCGCTAATCACTACGCCGATGCCGGCTGCCTCGCACCGCTTGGCTATTGATGTACCTTGCCCATAGATGATGAACCTTATGTAAGTATTTATTTATTAATATTTGCTGAACATCCTTTTGTTTTTCCAGTAGTTTTTTATGGGAGGTGGTAAATCATTCCAGCAGCGAGAGGCAGCATACTTGAAACATCCTCTGAAGGCTGTGGTCCTATGTCGAGGCATCGAGATCGGGTTGGACGTCGAACGAGCAGAGTAGCTGTAGTGCTCGTGCCTCCAGCAGATTTTTTTAAACAAATATTCTGGTTTGTTTGATTTTATGATACCGAGCATTAAAACAGCCAAATGTAGTTTCCGTCGCGCAGCCATTTTTAATACATTGTGTTCATTTAAATACGTTTTGATATGATGCCTCCGGGGTATGCCAAAGCAATACCGAGCACACGCATTTTGTACGCGCTGTATTAGACGTTCTGTGCGGGAAAGGAGACACGGCCCGTATACAGCGTCACAGTAATTCAGTTTAGATAGTACTAGGCTATCCACCAATCTCTTCTTCATCGTGATACTAAGGAAGTTCCTCACCCTGTACAGAACCTTTTGTCTATAAAAACAGTTTTTACTACGTCATTAATATGCTCCTCAAAGCGAAGTTCCGGATCGATGATTAGACCTAGGTTACGTGCGACTTCTACTCTTTGTACACTTTTGCCCATGATTTTTACTTTTTTTTGCGTTAAACGAGATATACAATTGAGTGTCATCCGCGTATAAATGATATTTGCAGTTCTTAATGCACGTAGTTATGTCGGCACGTCCTCTTCTAACCTAACCTGTCCGAGTCGGGGTGCCCCGAATCCCGATCTCGCTTCGCTCGATCTTGAATCCTAAGTTGTCCCGACACCTGCACAACACTCGAAGCCTCGATCCGTGGTGCAACGGGCACAAGCGGCTCTCTAGAGTCCAACACATGTACGACACTTAACACTAATGAGTTTGGGATCGGGAGATGAAGCAGCAAAACACGAAGCCGGTGCTTCGGGGACGACATGCTGTTGTGTCAATCAATCGCTCGACTGTGAAGTGTGAGTACGACGAGTGACAACTGTCAAACGTTAAAGTCACTTACATTCGATTATTTTTCGTTACCCACGATCTTTTGAGAGTACAAATAAAACTATAATTATGTTAATAATTTATTTTATTTTTTGCTTCATAATTGAGTTCATGGCAGTAGCAGACATTTAAAATTGAATTAATGTTAAAAAGTAACAATTCTTTTACACAATACCATTAAAATCTGCTGTTACCATGTCTCAACGTAAAACGGAACAACTTGAAAGTGAAATTCTTAGATTAACTGTGGTAAAATATCGATTTTACTATGTAAATAAGTTGAATTTTCTGAAACTTTAGGATTTTTTTTCTCAAAAACTATGCGTCTCCGGAGTGTAATATTTTACGAAAGTGTTTAACTTAAAGACATGTATACGCTATAAAATTGTGAAGCTTCAGCAGAGTATGATTGGGGGCTTGACGTTCCCTTAGGGAACGTGGCGGATTCTCCAGGTACCGCCATGGGGTAATTTTGCTTCGTGTGTCTTTTCCATTGTTTTGTTTTCCTTCGAAGGGTATCCCTTGTGCTCCCCCCCCAGCGCTAACTACCGGATTCCCTCTGGCCATACATCCCCTCGGCACATTTGACCTTAGGATTGGGGTAATTTTTATAGAGGTAGTCTTCCTCTCCCCTACCCTATTACGCCCACAAACTCACACTCTGCAAACAGAGGGGGTGTGGACGTTATATAGCCACCAGACCTACCTTGGCGACGCCCCTAGCCCGGTTCCCTTGATCGACCAATAATCCTTCCCCGTTTGTTGAAGATTGGCCGCCAACCCCAACTGTCCACCAAAAGCAGGTAGGCAGTTGGAGCTGACGTTGCCCAGAGTGCGCCACGTGGAGGCTCTTCAACATGCGACCAAATACTACCTAAATGACCTCTACAACCCTGTAAACTGTGTAATACTCGTATGATACACTTACCATCATTAAAAGTTTGCGGCTCGCAATACAGCTGTATCGTACATAACTCACCTCCCAAAATAAAATGTTGCAGTTGCCCAATTATGGGTCCAGACGAAGGTCCGGGTAATGTATCTCTTTCCATGGTTTTACGTCTTCTGTTTTGACAGCAGTGCTTGCCGCTGCTACCGTTCTCAAATCGACAAAAATCTGAGTCGGTATATTATTTTCATTAATATTTCGGTATGAATTCAAAGAGCGTCGATGATTGTTTGAAATTAAAACTTAAGCCGTCTTACCTCAAACAACATGGACATGCCTTAGACACGTGTTTAGCAGTTGTTTAGCAAAAGTGATATCAAGAAACAATGTTTCGCCGTTGTTTAAATTTAAACAACATCACACCCCTGTTTAACACGCCTTTAACCCTCGCCATATTTTGCGTACTACGTAAATTGCAATGAATAATATCTTCAATTATGCTGATTTTAATTATTTGAGCGACATGAAATTTATGGAAAACTTTTACAATGAAAATACCTTCAAAAAACGGTACCGGTTCAGCAAACCTTTTAGAAGAAAAAATTGCTGACCTAATAAAAGTTGGTATTTCAAATATGATTCTCGTGGTACGTACAACGAGAAACATATTTTTGGAATTTCATCTTAGCTTAGATCCTCCAATTCAGGTCAATTTAGGTTGCCTGTGACTGTGACTTACGGAACTGGGCCATCAGGTAAGCGCCCTTTCGTTAATGTCTAAAGAACTCTTACTCAGGTATCAACAGAGCATGGTTGAAAAGTTAGACTAGGAGATATCGGGATTTAATTCATTGTTTCAGTAACTATGATACAAAACAAACTTTTAGTAGCTCTGAGGAGCTAGAACTCCTCGTTTTCTGATGCGTCTATAATAAACCTATAAAGAAACATGCAATAGTTACCGAGAGCTCTTAGTCAAGTATCAGCAGAGTGTGGGTAAAATGTTGAGAAAATCGAAATCAAATTTTTAATTGTTGATTGAGAAAGAAGGAGAAAAAAAACCTATAAGTAGCCCTCAACAACCAGTATTCTTTGTTTCCTTATGCAACTATAACAGAACTATTCGAAAGCATCTGAAAGAATCCCAGAACTCTGATTAAAGTATCAGCAGAGCATGGGTAAAGATTAAATAAGTTAAAATCTAAATTGAATTTAATTATTCAGAAAGAAGGATGAAAAGAATAATTGAGTGGCTCAGAGGAGCCGGAACTCACGGAGAGTTCCTGATGCAACCGTAACAGAATTATCCGAGAACATGCAAAAGAGACCCAAAACTATGACTCAAGTATCATCAGAGCATGGATAAAGATTTGAGTTAGTTTAAATAAAATTATTTATTATTGATTCAGAAAGAGTTACATCGCTGATAAAAAATGCCTGGATCAATGCTGGTCCTGCTCCACACCACAACTAATTAACCAACATTTGAAATACTGTTGGAGCTGCTGAAGATTATACAAATATACCTATTTGCATTGTATAAACTCAATCTCCTATAGATTATATAAACGCATAGCACGCGCAGCTGTGAGTCCTTTGTATTATGGAGCTGCCATTTACCGGGTAAAGTCTTATTTTGACTTGAATGTGCCCTGGCGGCTGATAGTTTGTCATGCTCATTTATATGTCTCGCTGACGGTTACGCGGGTGTTGGATCATTTAGCTCCCTTCAAAATGGTTGAGCTGAATGGGACTGATCCCTGCTTCATGTCCGTAAACGGGCGCCGTCAGTTGGGACTGGTCATCTTTTAGCTGCCACGGCTTATTTTAATATTTATTTTTTGGATTGTTTTATTTGTATTTTGCTGCACTCTGGACGCCACCTGAACGCTTTTAACGTGGACGGTTTTTGTACATCGTTCGGTCTTTTTCTAAGATACGGAAGTATTATCAAGATGGTTGCGTTGGAGGCCAAGCGTGTAAGTTTACGCATTTAGGGTGTGGATAATATTGCGGGCGCAGACTTACACACCATTGTGTAATATTCGTTTAAATTAATAAATTTTGTTTGTTTTCAATGGTTTTTAATAGCGCTTCACTTTGTTGTAGAATGTCACGAAGACCACGCACAAGTTACCGTAACGTTTTCACTATCAGCACACCTTTCACCATAGAGAGTGCTCGTAAACTTGTTAAAAAGGAGAAAAAAGGGACAACTTACATTGTCTCAATGCTTTTCCTTGACGTTAACACCTCACTGCAGCCATAAAATGCAACCTAATGATACGGGATTCCACGGTGCTTTGAAGAAGTACTATGCCAGCGAATGTGAAAAATGGCTCAGAAATCACCCAGGAAGAGCAATAACAACTAGAGCCTACCGATGAAGACTGGATCAAGTGCGGTACGTGCAAGGTCGTGGCTCGAAATTATACAGATTTTTTGGGTTTTGGGGAATTTATGTATTTTCAAGAAGAAGAAGTTTTCCTGAACAAACACTGTGCAACCTTATCGCCATATAAGCACAATTTTACACACCGGGGTGTGTAAAGTTGCGCAAGTCCCATTAAAATAATTAACAAAACAATTTCTGTCGTACTGTTAATTAAGTAAAAAGTGTTTGGTTAATAATTTGTATAAACAATATTTCAAGATAAGTTCTGATTAGGTAAGAATTAAGAAACCTGTAATTAATTCGAATTTGTTATTTTTATGACCGAATCATTCATAATTGCGAAAACTTACACCACCCTATCCTATAGTTATTATCAATCTGTTTCCCAAGTAAGAAGATCTTAACGATCATCACTCTATCCATCTATTGGAATGCATACCATAATAAGCGATTTGTTTTACTGTAACAAAAAAAAAACACCTAATTTTTTGAATGAGAGATGAGAAAAACATGATCAAAAAGGATTTCGACAAGGAAATGAACATATGGGCCCTGGAATCAATCACCACAGTCACTCTCGGCTGCCGAATGAACTGCTTTGATCCCAACTTGCCCGCAGACTCTCCAGAGTGGCAGTTGATTCATGAGATGGTTTTCGACGCCAAAGTACAAGAAGACATAGAATCATGAAAAGTCAGTTGCAAAAAATCGTGTATGTTTCCAATGGCTAATTTCGTTATTCAATTATGTGAATAAATTATCATTATTTTTGAGACAGTTGATGTTGGACTAGTAGCTCATAGGGGTTGACAAAGTTACTGAGAGTAATGTTAGAACTAAGTTCTGAACGATTAGTTCACATCCTTATTATGACATGCATTGATGAATGACTGATGGATGAATGAATTGACTGTCAACTCCATACCCACCATGAATAATCCACTACAATTGGTGTTATTATTACATATGATTTCAGTTTAACAAAATACTTCATGAAAAAAAGGAAAAATCAAATTTACAAATCACAAGATACTTTTAGTCAAAACAATGGACAAAACTAGCGAAAACAATCCAACTTCGTTCACTTAAATCTTTTATTACAAAAAGGTACAACTACTTTAAAAAAAAATTAAAAAAAAACTATTTTAACACAAAGTAAAGTGCCTACATGGGTTCGACTCACGAATTACTCTGTATCAATTTAGTTGAATCATCTATTAGGTTCAAGGTATGGTGTTAATGTTTCACCGTTTTATGCCCCTGCAAGAGTATGGGTGTCTGAATAATTATGAAATGTTCAGTGAGTCTGAATATCTATGAAATGTTTATGGTTATACATAAAGCATATATTTCGGATTTGCCCGATTAATTCGAATTGTTACAGATATCTTAAGAGCGAAGTCTTAAACACAGATTTTAGGAAAAAAAAATGAAAATCTCCATAAATATGATCGAATAGTAAACGTCTACGTAAGGCTTTCAGGTTAGTTGGTATCTAACCTTTCAAATTCCAACTCTGATTTGCAAACTTCGAGTAACCCTTATTTCTTAATATAACGTCATAACATTACATCACGACTGTAATCCTAGAAGAGGTAGGCAGAGGTGTACCTGTAGTACAGTATACCTACATTTATTTCTTAAATCTGTTCAACTAAAACTAAATTCCTTCTAGGATTCATTTAAAACGGTTCTCGTGCCAACTGTTTGACAACTAACGAACTTGCAAAACCTTTGAATTCTTGCCGCAAAACTTGGTTATTTGCAGACCGACGACGTGGCGGGCCAGGGGCGGCCAGAGACGGCCACACTTTTTATTCTTATTGTCCAGTTGGAACGTCAGATCTGAATTGTAAATGATGTCAGTCCATTCAGTAGTTGTACAGAATCTCATCTAGCTCTAACAAACAAGCTTTGTGACCTACATTTTGCATAAATCAGCGATATTGCATGTTTTATGCATAGTTTTTCTTTGGAAAAGGGTGTCAATAGTAGATGTGTTTTGTTACTTATATTATAAAGTGTCACTGCCGTGAAAGTATGAATTGTTTAAAAATTATGAAAAAAGTATGTAAAAATAACCGTTTTGGATCTTTTTTATTCATTACAGATAGCCATATCAATTGCTTTAATACATCAGCCTGATAATCAGCTGTAAAGGCTTCTACAATGCTATAATCAAACTCTAATTGGATGTTATTTATGTCATAAACAATATCCCATTAGAGACTATTTATGACATCTTCATTTTGTCGATCGTAAATCGGATCGTAAGCGTACGCCTTAGACCCTCAAAACAGACATAATACGATTAACTCTATCCTTATCTTACCAAACGAACATGTAGAGTTCCAATTCGACAGTTAAACACAAACAAACATGTCTGCCCCTCAGTTTGCAACACCAGCTACGATGTAATTGAATAGGAACCGATAATATTTGTCGGACGGCCGACACTATTCGACAGAAGCTACCTATTCAAGTACATCAGTAATTGGTCTTTTGTTCTATGAATAGGAGCTCTGAATGTAGCCGACTGATAAAAGGTCGAATTAACACTGATTGGGACTGTTTTCATGATAATTTGGACGATTCTATCATCTTGTATTGGTGTCTTCGAATCTGCCGACATACGAAATACGACCAACCGTGCCCGTGTTCTTTGAAGTATGCCGCCGCTGCCTCGTGCCGCCTGTCTGGAAAAGCCGACAAAGGAAGGCGCAAAATGTATTTTTGCGGCTTCCTTTGTCGGCTCGTATGTCAGCAGGGTATTCCCTCTGCGGACGTACTAGTACACCCACAGGGAATGTGCGTCCCAGTGATAGGTTTTATTTATTTATTATTAATAGGCTTTTCAACAATGAGTAGGTACAATGTCACTTTAAAATTTGTACTTTGCAAACTTATGTCTAAGCGCCTCATAACTAGGACATTTAAAGTACCAATGTACCAAAATAACATAAAATTTAAAAACCAGCCTACAATGATACCTATCTGACCTCTACAAGCCCAGTTCCTGGGTAATACGATTAACCTAAGTAAGACTGGTTCTTAGACTTTCAGGCTTCTGACGACCCGTAACGTCTGTCAAAGATCCACGAATGACAGCTGGGACAAACGGCATAACGCGCTTTCCGAGGCACGGAGGGGTCTTGGTATGTGAAATTCCATCCCTGGATCAAAAGCGGCAAGCGTTGTTTTACCTGATGGATCGATCCGTGCAGCTGTTATTGCTTAGCCACTAGCCCCCTTAACTGAAATGTATTCAGGCTCGTGCAAATAAATAAATGTATCACACATGTTACATTTATATAATTATTCTTCATTCATCAACACTTCTTCATTCGGACTCCATGAAATTCCAGCCTGTCGTTGAAGTGTACCTATTTTACATTTTAGGCAAATAAGTAGAATAGGTAACAGAGTTTGCTCTTTGTGGCAACGTCGCTTTTCAATGTTCAAGGATTCAAGTTCATTGAATCATTGACCTAGTGATCCGATTCTGCATAGTGTTTAAAACTGCTCAAAGTTAAAAATCCACTTTTTGACCTAATTACTGGACCGATTTCGTTATTTTTGTGTGTGTCGTCAGCAAAGGCGATAGCAAATATGTGGTTTTATTTATTGCATATATGTGGTCTCTATACACATATATCCATCAGAGCATGATGATGTGTGAAACATTACGCTCTATAATATTGTGTCATTGGCTTATCATAAAGGTAATTGCCCACTTTTGGGCCCAGCTGTTACAGAAGAAAAAGGATGTGGAAAAAAAACTTAATTTTATGATAAACCAAAATAAAAAAATTAATAAAAAAATGCAGTTGCAAAATTTATAAAAATATTTTTTGAAATGTTTGTGTGGTTTGTTTACATAATGCAAAGTGCAAGTCGTGAAATGGCTAAAAAGCCATTGGTTCAAGTCTTTAAACAAATGTCAGTGTCAACATAAAAATGTCATAATATGAAAAAAACATTGTCTTATTCCCTCTGTGTTTACGCGTAAGTGAATGTGTTGTGTTGCGAAATTCATGTTTTCGGTGATTTATCCAACGACTTTTGCTGCTTCACGGAATCTGGCGAATCTTGCTTTCACGAACTACCTCAGCGCGAAAACGGACTCTGTATCTGCTACTTTGATCGACTACGGCTTGTTATTTCGGACTTCGATACCACATAACGTTAAGGACATCTGCATTAATTGCGGTATTGCAACTTCTCGCTGCAATGTAACGGGAAGACAAGCTTTAAATGAATTTATTTTCTTTATTTAAAACTAATATATTTCTTCATTATAGTTCACCTGGGAATCATAAACCTATGTACCCACTAAAAACAAGGTATCTGACATGACATTTGAGATTATTAGGATTAATAAATAGATAGCAAGTTATTATATTTTTACAGAATCCGTAACTGTATTTCAATTGCTACCAGATTGAGTATATGTTGACTGATTCAGTTTCAATTTCAATTGAATTTAAAACACATTTGTAAACAAATCGTTGTCTTATTTCTAAGTAGGTGCATTTAGGTACTAATGCATTAACCGCTGTACCTATATAATTCGCTCTGTTCCGTCGGTTTATTTTATACGATGGAAACCTATCTTAACTATTAGACATCTGAACATTAGCAGACTGATATTTGCAAAAAACATAGTTAAATAACACAATCTCTATTATAACCTAACCGTAGATTCGACCCCATATATCTTGATTATGCAATTGTCGATCAAACTGGAACTAAGGCAGCATAAAGCTGATATTTTAATCTTACAAATGAGACTAATTTGGAACTTGTAACGGTTCATCAAATTTTGGGCCCAACGATGTATGAGAGATGGTCGTTGTCCTATATGGGGGTAAAATATGCCTTTCGTCCGACCGATGAAGATGTTAAAAATTTAAAAAAATATTTTGTATTATTTCTGATTAGTGACCGCGTCTCTGCCTAGATTAGACGGCGGCCTAGTGCCGGCCTACCTATTCTGGAAAGCAATGCACGCCACCGCTCAATACGTCATACAGAATTGTACATAAAATAACGAAAGTGAAGGTTTTAATAAAAAAAATAAACATGAAAATGTGTCTGTATATGAACTATACGAACGTCGGACAACAGCGTGTTTTGGAAGTGTCTGTCTTTCATTCGAATCAACTGTGTTGAACGACTTTGACCTTCGATAAATTACATAACAAGCTCCAATCCAAATCGTTTCATAAAACCAGTGTAGCTTGATATTTACGAATAACATTAATAACACAACTATTCAATTGTAAAAAAGGCAGATTTTAAAAGTTTGCTGAATGTGTCTCATCAACTGGTTGGTCACAATTGCATGCGTAGCACCATTCACTTTTTTCCGAATTCGCTCTCCTTTTTTCACATCACACACCGATACATCTTCTTCTCTTTCAAACTTTTTTTTTGTATTCAATTGTATTTTAATATTGCTTATTTTACAATTCGTTTAAATATTCTGTTTTTCAATAAGTGTATTTAATAAAATCTCCACTTGCCTCCATAAAGATTTCATGCGTCTGAACCAATTTTCGAAACACTTTTTCCAATCCGCTGTAGAAACCTCGTTTACAGCCTGCTCGAACGCTGACAGCGCATCTTCCGGTGACAAAAATTGTATCCCTTTGAGCAGATTTCTTATTTTATGGATTAAAAAGAAGTCACACGGTGCTAGGTCAGAGATATAAGGAGGGTGACCCATGAGTTTGACATGCGTGCTGTCCAGGAAGTCCCTCGTTGTAAGCGTGGTGTGCGATGGCGCGTTGTCGTGGTGGAGCAGTAGCCCGCGGAGCACTATGTTTCCGTGGATGTTAAATAAGGCGTTCGAACATTTGCTTAACATCCATTTTTTTACCGTATTCCATTAGTAATTCCGATTTCTTAGTTTGTCTGTTTACGTAAGTAACTTCTCTGCTAATGGTCGGATTAAAAAATTCTTTTATCTCACTTGAGTTGGTCTTATATAAATTTGGTCATATACATTTTCTGTGATTTTCGAGTTGTATTTTGTCCCTGGTTTTAGAAGATTCATATTTTCAAGTGATGTCTATTTATTTATTGAGCCGGGAAAAATTCTGTCGTATTTTATAGGTACATATATTGTAAGAGCTCAGAAAAACAAGGTAAAAGATTGATACTATATTTAATTAAAAATATACATCATGTGGTACAACAAGATATTAGGTAGGTGTTAAGCCCGCCTCGGTGCAATACGCCAGCTAGGCGCGGCGCCCGCTCGTTACTATCTTCGCAGTTGTCAGCTTCATGATGGTTGTCGAGCACCGTCTGTTGCCTTACAGTCGGCCTTCCTGATACAACTACGCGTCCCGCGTAGCCCTCGCTCCTTGGTGCTGATGACGGCCCGGCTCGCTCACAAACTCACGATGCGGCGACGACACGATGAGATTGGCATCTTAATGACAGCTTGAACTGACGTCTGAATGTCAGTGTATTTGACGTCTTAACGCCAACATGAACTGACGTCTGAATGTCATTGAAATTGACGTCTTAATGGCAACTTGAACTGACGTCTGAATGTCAGTGTCATTGACATCTTAAAGGCAACTTGAACTGACATCTGAATGTCAGTGTGATTGTCTTAATGTCAACTAGAACTGACATCTCAGTGCGATTGGCTTCTGAAATATTCTGAACGCCAATTTCAGCCGACTTCCTAATGTTAGAATGAGTAACTTCTTAATGTTTACATAACCCAATCAAATAAATAAAAACTGGATGTGGGTATAAATGATGGCTTACCCGTCAGGGTGCACATCGTAAATGTCGCGTCACAATAGCCTCCCAAGGCAATGACTTCCTCCTAAGGAAAGACACGCGACTGCTTATCAAGATTACAACCTCTTAATGCTAGATGAATTCAGATTGTAGGGTTATGTTAATAACCAACGTCTCTTAGGGTTAGCGCTGTTGAAACAAAGATCGATAATAAATTATCAAAAATGGATCCATTTAACAAATTTTAATTGTGAAAAAAAAATCTTTCGAATTAGATAATTTATTCAGAATAAGAATCAGACTCGTCAGAAAAATTACATTGGAAAAGCTTTAGCTTATCCCTGGCCAAGACATTTTCATAAAGTCGACCACGGCTACGTGTAAAATATCACGTACCGATCATGAGGCAGAAACTTTGCAATTTTATATGGCCCGTCAAAACGCGGCATTAGTTTACAACTGCGTAAGCCCTTACGAATAATCTTTCTTTCGGCAAGAACTAGATCACCTATCTTAACGGGTGCTTCATAACGCCGTTTTTTAAATGATAAATGTTTTTATTCTGTAAGTAGGTTTTTACAAACACTATTGCACAAAAGTAGATGAGTTCGGCGTTTCCTATCTGACTACTCTGAGAAGAAAGGCCGAAACAAACTCAGAGGTCACAGTCTCTTTTAAAGTCCAGACCATGTAGATTGATATCTGAAATGGTCTTTGAAAGAAAGAACCACACAGAATGAGTGGACCTGTCCAGTCAGTTCACGCATTTGTCAGTAATCATGCAGCTCAACACAGAACTTAAGGAGCTCAACGATTCGACGTACATTACCAAAGAAAGGACATTTGGGTAGGCCGCATAAATTACTCAAACTGCCAGGCCGTGATTAAAACTAACTTTAAAAATAAAAATAAACAGAGATTTAAAAAAAAACAACAAATCCATACTGCCTTCACATTCACAATAATTAAAATATTATAATACTTTACAAAGTAAATTATCATACTTGTCCTTTGCATTCTGAGGCAATTTAGCTGATCGCGTGACAGCGACTTCCCTCAACTCGTCTAAATTCAGTGAGTCTAAGTTGAAACCCAAAAATAAGTTCCAATGGAGTCTTACCAGTACTATTATTTATGTTACAGTTTAACCCTAACTGTACCTTAGGCAAGTATTTCTCCCAGTCATTTCTGTCATCACCAACAAACGCTACAAGGGTGTCAAGGCGTCAAGTATAGTCCTGTTAAAACGTTCTATCTGCCCATTCGCCCTTGGGCTAGCGACCGCTGTCATGACATGCTTTATTTGTCTTTGAGTGCAATACTCTTTAAAATCTTTGCAGCTAAATGCTTTGCCACGGTCACTTATTATACGACTTGGAACACCAAAAGTTTTAATTATTTGGTCAAACGTATGTAACACATATTTACAACTGACATCTCGAACAGCTTCGATACATATAAACCTCGTAAAGGCATCTATTATTGCTAGAATGTGCATTTTGCCTGATGGACTTTTACAGAACGGGCCAAGATGGTCTACATGAACCGTGTGAAAAGGTACTGCCGCCTTTTCAATTGGATGTAACAAGCCCACATGACGGCCAGTTAGTTTTTTTGCATATTGACACGATATAAAACCACGAGTATACTTTTGGATAAATCGACGCATACCGTGAAACCAGTACTTCGACCTTATGGCATTGTAAGTTTTATTAAAATTAACGTGACCGTCATTATCATGGAAGCTTTGAACGAGAGACCACCGTGGTTACCATATAGATACAATCAAAATGTAGTCGTTCCACCGTCGTGGAACGACTACATTTTGATTACTTCCGACGTTTCTAAATAATACACCATTCTCAAACAAGTAATCCTTAGCCAAGCCTGCTGCACACATTTAATTAGGTCTTTTTCAACACATCGCATTACTGAATCTACAGGATTACGACTCAGCGCATCCACGTGAGACATGGATTTACCGGCACGATACTCAACAGTGAAGTCAAAGCCTTGAACTTCAAGCCACCACCGGGCGATACTGGGATAAATCACGTTTGGTCCATGTCCAGCGTAATGCACTACAATCGGTGACTAGAACAAATTTTAAACCTGACACGTATACCTTAAACTTTTTCAGGCTTATGACAACAGCCAACGTCTCTAGTTCGAAACTGTGATACTTTTGTTCGACAGATGTAGTCTGTCTTCTCGCATAAGCGACTGGTTTTCACGGAAAGTCCGGCCTGCTTCTGAAACAGTATTCCACCTAAGCCTATTTTGAACGCGTCTGTATGAATGGGTTTCATAAAATTGATTTAATGCGATGGAATGCAAGAGATTGTTCATCACCACATACCCATGGATGGTCCTTTTTGGTGAATATAGTGATAGGACTTGCGAGCCTGGCAAAATTAGGCACATACTTCCTAAAAAAATTCAGACCCATAAACTGACGTACCTGATGTACGTTTCCAGGCACAGCAAAATCATGAACTGCAGTGAGCTTGTACTTGGACGGCCTGACTTCACCATCACACAGCTCGTGCCCTAAGTACTCTATACTTGAGACTAAGAAAGAACACTTATCTAGCCTGAGTGTCACATTGGCATCCCGTATTTTCTCCAATACGGCTTTGAGACGGTGCAATGCATCATCATAATTTTCAGCGTAAACGAGAATATCATCTAAATATGCTGTCGCATATTGGAAACGTAAAGAACCGAGAATATTGTCCATTGCGCGCTGAAACACTGACGGTACATTCACCAATCCAAAGCTCATACGCGTATACTGATAGTGCCCATCCGGTGTTATGAACGCTGTATACTGTTTGCTATCATCAGCAATTTGAATAAAATGATTGGCTGACATAATATCAAGACAGGTGAAAACGCGTTTCTTGGATAACCGGTCTAACTGATCTTGTATTACAGGTAAAGGATACCGCTCCTTTTCAGTTATTTTATTTAATGCACGGTAATCCACGCACATCGTACTTCACCCGACCTTTTGGGGACCAGTATGACGGGACTGGCATTATGAGGAATTGATTCCTCCACAATTCCTTTACTCATTAAGTCTATCACGGACTTTCTCCCGGTCTCCTAAAGACATTCGATACGAACGATAATAAATAGGCTTCGCATCAGTTAATTCAATGTGAATTTGGACGGAACCTTCTCCAATTTTATTATCACTACCTGAAAAACAATCAGAATAATCGTGTAGTAAAGATTAAAGGTCAGTCACGACATTTGGTTCCAGGTCATCACCTATTTTGTATTTATTATTCCCGTCCTTGATCGTCGCTCGTGCCACGCACCGGTTGCGCGATAATTTTATGACCTCATTACTAATATTAATTACGTTTAAGACAACTTTATCATCAATAACCTCGGTGTCGCATTCGGGAATAATACACTCCGCCCTCGGTTTATTATAATCAGTAGCACGCAGTGTAATCGAACTAGGGACAAAATCAAAAAAGGATAATAGTAGTTTATTAACACCGGTTTGTATAATTACTTCATCATCCGAAACCAACTTGACGCGCTCAATTTGGCTACATGTGGTAGGTGGTTCGAGAAATTGATTTTCATTATATATCTTTAAAGATATCGGCGTTTTAATCACGTATACGGTAGAATGCTCTGTGAATGGCTGGCCTATTATAGTGCCGATATCTTGAGCAGCGTCAGGTACTATGAATACCTTACAATCACAAGTAGCCTCGTCAACTTGAATCTTAACAACTACCACACCGATCGGATTGGTTTTTGAGCCACCAAATCCGGACAAAACAGTATTTTCGCAAGAACTCGCTTCCAATTTTAAACGACTAGCTACTGATTCATTTATTGTGACGGAAGCACTTCAGAGAAATCATTATTTTTTACGGTCATGTAATATTTCGAACTACCCGACACATCAGTGATAACGCGCACAGTATGTCATTGTTTTTAATTTTCTTTATTAGATATTGTACGACGATTTTTAAGTTTAAAAACATCCTACTTTTATATGACCTGTTTTGCTACAGTAACTACATTTTTTATTTTTATGAAACAATTAGTTTCGTCATGTCCGCGCTTGCTACAGAATGCACACACCAAAGTCGTTCTGTCTTGCTTCCGAGATTTAATATTACACTTTCATTTGCAGTATGACCTCGCAATTTGCAAATACTACACTTTAATTGGTCGTCAAAATGTCTACTGTACCAGTACTTTTTATTGCGATTAATTTTTACACCTACGGGGCGCCTAAACGATAACAAATAATTTAATAAGCTAATTGGGTCACGACATCCCGCGGAAATAGCCCCTACTTCTACCAAGTCATTTCCGATCGTACCTATGATGACCTCAGTGATAAGGGAGTTTGGTATTCCACATGCGTTACAAAGAGCCAATTTGTCGTAATAAAATTGAATGTAATCTGGTTCAGGACTACGTACTTCGTTTACAAGATCACGCATCATGGTTAATTTACTTCGGTTTGACGGAAATGCTGCCATAAAACGATGTTTCCAATCTATCCAATTTAAATTGACGTTATTAAGTAGATCATCGCCCATCATCATCACCATCGCCTCGCATAGCCTCTTAGTTTAGAGGAACAATTAAATATGGCAGTTTTTTCGTCCCAACCGTACATGTTTGAAATACCCTCAAGTTTTCTAATCCATTGTTCCATTGTAATTAAAGAAATACGAGGATCGAATTCCGGTATTGGATCGCTACGACCGACATATCTTATGGAAGTTGAGCACCGGATGAATATTATGATGGCAATGCGGTGGACTTCTAGTGGTAGCTTCTAACGACGGGACTGTCACCGATGCCAATTTACGGGAGTCTCAGAATTTACTTCACGAGAGGTATATCCAACGCAATGATCCTTTGCTACAGTGTCTGCCAATGGGAACCTGTCTCCGGAACGCGCTAACGGATTTGTGTTAGGGGTCGTTCTCAGAAGAGTGGCACCGCTCGAAAATATTTGACAATTTAAAAAAAAAAAACAAATAGTAAGTTTTTTGTACAGAAATACATTTATAGTGTTTATCTTATATCGAATTCTTCAAAGGAAATATAATCATCACCTATATAGACAAAATACAGCTATTCAAAAATTGACTTGTCTTCTTATAATTTCGTGGAAACCAAGGTGTTTACAGTGCTAACAATAACTAGCTTTAGTTAAACACGTTTCTTTGGTACAACTAAGGCTTCTTAATACTACATTTGTACTTTTTGTGTTGCACCATACAATTTGGTGGGCTTGCTGCGTTCCCTTAAATGGCAGCAATGTATTGGGCAGTAGCATATCTTTTTCAAAGATCTTATATTCGGAAATTGTATCTACTACGATGTTTCTCAAGTTTTGTTTTAACAATTGAAAAAAAACTTCGAAATCTGGTACTTCAGCGCCATGATTCACACAAGCATCAGCAGTACGCTTTAGTACAGCTCCAACTCCATCTGGAGCTCCTTTGCATGGCCTGATTCAGAATAATTCCAAGTGACACATTCAAGCTTAACCGCTCGCTTCCCGAGCGGCTTACTTGAAGCCCTCCGAATAATTGCCGGCAAGTCCCGACGGGACACCGGAAGCCCATCAACCCCAGTCGATTTTAAACTTAAATTTACATTACTTTAAGGTTTACTATTGCTTCTGTAAAATTTGACCATAGGGCCGATAACATTTTTAAATCATAGACAAAAACACGAACTAAAAATAATACTCACAAAATTAAAGAAAAAATGTTGAAACCCGCCATTTTACGCGTCAGTGTCAAGTGGGTGACGAGTGAGTCGTGCGATAGTGATTGTGTATTTACTGTGTTTTTTGTGTGTTATTCTTCGGTAAGTGGATGTATATTCATTTATAAGTGTACAATACAACTTTTTAGATAATCGTTTGCATGAAACAATATAATAAAACATGTTTTTTGAGCCAATGTTTTTTACGTAAACAGAATTTGTTGTCATGAATTTTGTTGTACGAATTTGACGATTTTGCAATGAATTAGTACCTTTGTGATGTTAGTTATGACGCAAAACATACTGATAATACATAATTTCATGTATTCTAGCCGTATTACAACAATTTTATTCGATATTTCGAGAAATATTTGACATAGTTTCCAAGGTTGTCAATGACGTCATTGTTTACATTTTGAATTCTTATGATTTTTTATTGAATTAGTGTCTTTGTAAGGTAAAACTACTGATAATTCATCATTTACTTTGTTCATGTTCACTTTCAAACAAGATTCCAATTGAAAACATAAATTAATTGGCCAATAATGGATAAACCAATTAGAATCTTATTAGAAACCCAGTTCTATGTTTTCAATAGGATGTTTATAATACAAACGTGCTATTATGAGTGTTGTTGATATTATCTTGAGTGGCTCCATTCATCACGAACCCGAAACTGTTTACATAATGTCAATAGCGGCAATATTATCGCAGCTACATCGTTTTTTGTGAGCGAGGTCAGAGCGGGGTCAAATTACATCGCGATAAGCGCATGCGTAGGTACTTAAAGGGGGTTTCGCGAATTTCGCAATCAGCTCTGAGAGGTTAAGAAAGTGCCATTTCAGAGCTGTTATAACAATATACAACATGTCCCAAAATTCAACGATAAGCCAACACCGGAGAATAGACCTGCCACGGACTAATCGGGGAAAAAAATAAAAAAAATATATCCCAATTATATTTTAATTTATAAAAAAAATGAAATTCTTAAGAAATTGAGACCGTTTATGAAATTTTTCACTACCATGACCACTAAATGATAAATAGTGTCGGGCCCAAGACACTACCTTGAGGCACTCCAAACTCTAAGCTGCTATGTCTACTGATGGTGTCCCCAATTTTCACACATTGCCTTCTGTTAGAAAGGTACGTCTCAAACCATTTGAGTGGCAGTCCTCTTATACCAATCGTCTCGAGCTTTTTTTAGAAGTATAGGAATGGCAACGTTGTCGAAAGCTTTTGCAAGGTCTAGAAATATTCCTATGCATTTTTCTTTCTCATCTAAATAAGAAGTTACACGATTAGCTAAGAGACTTACTGCGTCTTCTGTGGATTTTCCCTGTCTAAAGCCAAATTGCTTGTTAGATATTATATCGTTAGAATACAGGTATGAGGTGAGTCGTTTATTTACAATAAATCAAGAATTTTGGAGAATATTGATTACAGTGAAATGGGTCTATAATTAGTGGGGTTTTGTTTTGAACCACTCTTATGTACTGGAGTGACATGTGCCTCTTTCCATTTGTTAGGAAATATGCCTGAGTCTAAGCTAAGGTTTACAATATGTGTGAATGGAATTATGATTTCACTTTTTATTTCTTTAATAAGTGTTGGTGTAAAGTTACCCGGGTCTGGGGCACTGTCGTTTCTCAGATTTGAGATTATTTTGTCAATCTCAAAAACGTCAGTAGGATGCAGAAAGAAGTTTGTATTTTGAGGCTCTCCTAGCTTTAGTTTGGTTATAACTGATGTGTGTTTCATTAATATCTGTCAGAATTTTACTGGCTAAGTTTTTGCCAATGGAGGAAAAGTAATCATTGCAGTTGTTTATCGAAATCTGTGACGAAGATTCACCTTTAAGCAATTCATTAGGAGAACCTCTGTTGTTAGTCTGTTCACTAATATTTCTGATAGCTTTCCATAAACCTTTAACATTGTTTTTGTTATCTGCTAATGTTTTAGTGTCGTATTCGCGTTTAAGCCTGCGTACGATATTTGTGAAGAAATTCCTGTAACGACTGTAAATTACTTTTTTGGTTTGGTCTTTAGGGTGTTTATTTGAATCACGATGAATGAAGTTTGTCCCTGTGGTTCATACATCTAATAAGTCCGGGAGAAATCTAGAAGCTCGAGAAAAGACAATTAGCCGCTCGAATATCGAGCGGCTAATTGTCTTTTCTATCATGTGTTTTAGTGCTGCACTTGAAAGAATGTTGTGGAATTCATTGGTTGCAATAATGATATCTAGTTCGGACACCATTCTAGACCAGTCCTCAACTTTTAGTTCCTCTATCAGTGCAGGGAAATCGATTTTATTTACTTTGAGATGTTGATGTTTTGAACCGTTAGGCGTGAGCATGTTGTATCCCATCATAACCATACGGTGATCAGTGATATCAATATCACAAACTAATCCTATAACAGGCTGATATCTTGATTTAAGAAATATGTGATCTAAGCAAGACTTTTGTCGAGTTGGTTTCGAAATAACCTGTTTCAGTCCGTGTTCGGACATTAGTCATAAATAATCTTACATTGTAATGTCTGTAGACGATAAAATATTGATATTAATATCGCCGGTCACAATAATGGTTTGATATTTGCTTATTGATGTAAGAACTTTATGTGATTTATGTGATGGGGATCGGTAGATGGCAACTAGAGAAATGTTATTAGAAAGTTCTACTAAAACAGATTCAGCGTCTTGAAGCGGGGGTTCTGAAACTGTCGCGGTCCAGCATTCTCTAACATACGTCACAACCCCTCCGCTTTGGTTAAGAGTATTTACTGTGTAGTACGATGTGTAACCTTCAATCTGTCCAATTAAAGAACCATCTGATAACCAGCATTCCGTAAGAACAATAACGTCATACGTGATATTAAGCCGCCTTAACGCAATGCAAAAGGTATTGCAGTTACGCTGCATACTGCGGATATTGAAAGTCAAAATCTTTAGGTTATACTTTGCAGTCAATACGTTCTGACAGTTTTCAGCTCTGTCAAGTTCCTGACACTCTAAGTCAATACTGTTGTCTAGTTCATCAGATATAAAGTTCGTCATTTTTGTACATGAAAAAAAGTTGCATAGGATATCTATAAACTAATTTAGTGTCAGTAACTTGGTAGTTTAAATTGAAAGTATTTGACAGAACTGTAACTTTTTTTAACATGACGCTGTAATGTATTTTTAGCACGCGTTTATAAGTTTTTGGATATATATTTAAAAATATGGTTTTATCATGTTTAAACAACATAAAGCAGATTAAGAAAAATAACATTAAATATATTGTAAATTTATAGCATGTCATAGTGTTAGAGTTGAGTATGTGATTGCGGGCATTAACGATTTTTAACCTGACTGTAGTTTGTGCATGTAATAATAAAGTATTTGGTTCTGTGTTCATTGTGTAGGAAATTAACATGATATTATTCTTGCACATTTTAGTAAGGCTAAACAAGTTATACAGATTTTTCAGAATTAAATGAAAGTTAAATACTACGAATAAAGTAAAAAGTAATAAATGGAAAGAAAATAAACATAGAAAAGTTATACTAAACCACAAATTGCATCCGTGGTTTGGGAAGGTCCTTCGTAAGCATCCAGGCGGACGGGGTCCACGTCTTGGGGGCGACCAACTTTGTCATCCAGGTCGAGTGGGGTCCGAATAGGAATGGAAGCATGTTTTTCAGCTTTCCGCACGTAAATAGCTCTATTGCGTACCCAGCAGAATTGAAACTTGTATAACTGCGCACGCATACGGGCTTCACGAAATAACATTCTGTTGTTTTGTGACAGGCGTTCGTTTATATAAACTCTTGAGGAGGTTCCTTGGATGATGTCGTCAGAGGTGAGGGGACGTCTCTCTTTAGCAGCTTTTAACATAGCTGATCGTTTAGCTCGGCGAGTGAGGCGCAGGACAATAGACCTTGGTTTACCTACAAGGTTAGTGCGTCGATGGCCTGTACGGTAAACCTCGTCTATGTCATTCTCTGTCAGCTGAACGCCGATTTTCTGTGCAGTTACCATTGAGATGTGAACAAGGTTTTCGTTGTATTCTTCCGGAATTCCTATATTTTCAAGCTCGGATTTCATATTTTCTTGTTCCGAGATATTTAGCTTATGCTGGAAATGAGCAATGGAGTCTTTGAGCAAGAGAATTTCATTGTCTCGAGCACAAATTTTCCTCTCGAAGTCGTCTAGTTTTTGATGGAGCGCTTCAGAAACTTCAGACAGTTTCATCCCAATATCCGTGTTCTGTTGCTTAAAGTCACAAACTTGTTGCCATTTAAATAGCCGCATTTCGGAAAGAAGGAGTGAGGTGTCAGAATCAGCCGTTGACTGTTGTGGCGGCGTCGGCGGTGCTTTAGCCCGGCTGCCGCGAGTCTTTTTCGTGTTGTCACTAGCAGTATTATACATTACAGTATTATATATTACCTGGTTATAATATCTTTGAGCATTTGGGTATCTTTCTCGATACAGTCTGCTAGCATCGTTAGCGTTACATCGGCATTCTCCATAGATTAAATGCATATTAGCGTATTCCTGTGGTGTACAGTTGCGGCATGTTAAACGCCAAACAGTCCAAAATGCGCCAGAACTCTAAATCACAAAACACACAATCGTAGTCCAAAATAATGCCAGGTCAGTTAAGTTTGCAGGTCGATTCCAGTCCAAAAAGCCAAGCCAAAAGTCGATAGTATGTACGAGAGCCACGTAAGTTGAATTGGGAACGGTGCGCAGTAAACAAAGGAGCAGAGCGTACTGAACAGACTGAACTGACTTGCTGAGAATAATAACAGCTTCTCTACCTGCCCCGTTGAACGTAAATATCTCTATCTATATATCTCTCTCTAACATCTAAGGTATGTATGCCCCATTCAAATTCCTATAAATTGTAACAAGAACCTATTTTGGGCATGTAAAATTTAGAGTATTATACCATTTTGGAATGTTGGTTAGTTGCGTCAATTTAAAAAAAAAATTGCCATACTAGTGTTCATACTTTTTTTACACCACGATAAGTTAAAGTTGGATAAAAGTAAAAGTCTTCAAAAAATGTAGGGAATAAAATATGTTTAATTAATTTTCGTGATAAAACAAGAGTTATTCTGGATTTTTTAAGAATTGTGGTAGATAGCAGTGCCATTCAGGTTGCCTATAAAAAAAAAGAAACAAATATTTAAAAAATTGTGGTCATGGTAGTGAAAAATATCATAAACGGTCTCAATTTCTGAAGAATTTAATTATTTTTCAATAACTTAAATATAATTGGGATATATATATTTTTTTTTATTACCGATTAGTCCAGGGCAAGTCTATCCTCCGGTGTTGGCTTATCGTTGAATTTTGGGACATGTTGTATATTTAATCATTTTGATATTGACTACCTGCGGAATCTGAAATAACGTGGAAAGTTTTTAGGTGTGGGGAATTCATAAATCAATAATTGGTTCCATGTGGGCCCATACAGCTGCTGTATCATATCTCAGATTTGCACTGAGAGTAGCAAAGCACTGTGATGTTTTCTGCCCACTGACGTCCAAAAATAAAGCACACTAGTATGAATCGTTATTTGCGACTTACTGGCACCAAAATGAGCAGATTGAATTTCTTTTGCATAAGCACACTTTTAATTTACCGAATAATCAACGTGAATAATCGCTTCGTTGTGTTTCAATTGATTTTTATCTTTTTGATTGCCTCTTGTTGACCAACGATCCTCCCACAATGTTTCATATACTTATGTATCATTTCTTCGCACAGCTTTATGGCTTCTTTTGGTGTTGTTACTTTTTTCTCCATCTTAGCCAACCTGATAGTTTTATGACATCCATTTTGTACGATGCTTTCAGTCTTAGAGTTCCACGTCCAATAGCAAAACTCAATAGCATTGTCTTGTACCTTAATTTTATATTCAATAGCTTTGTTTTTGCAGTTTAAGCAAAGCACGGAATAAGCACTCAGCATTATAAATATTGCAGCAAATAGTTTTAAGAAGATTCGTTGGGTCTTTGGGCTCAATTATTTCATATTTGTGAAGTGCAGATACCAAAAGTTGAACATTTTCGTGAATAACACAGAGACGTCTCTCCCGGCCTTTTAGAAGCTGACAAAATCCAGAACGGTCTAAATTGACAAAAAGTTGCAAAACACAAGGTGTATGTATGACTTGAGTTATTTTTTTTATGAGGATTACCAAGAGAGTCATTTAAATAACGTTTTTGTGCTTTAATACCTTCTTTCTTTACGTACTCCTTTTTGCCGGCTGCGCAACTACTATTTTCGTCTGAAAGAAAGGTTTTCACGTAATTTTTCTTCTGCAAAACTGACGCGTTTTTTAGTTGTACATTTCGTCTTCTAAACATACTCTTAAAACCTTCCCTTTAATTTACTGCCTTGAAGGATTGTCTCGAGATGAGTTTTGAGAGTATTTGAAATCATTTGTTTCAATTTATACGATGTGACAATCTTGTATGAACGTAATACACCTTCAGCAAAAGAATTATCATCACTAGTACTTGTTCGTGCAAGGAGTGGATCTCTAGAAAGTTGGACGACTGAGTTTACCTGAATGTTGTTTCCAAGGGGGACGTTCTCAAGCTGAATTGATGAGCTCTGTCTTTCTTGCAAAGGCTTCGTTCTTAAAATTTTCTTCCCATAGGCATCATTCAGTTTTATTACAGATTTTAATTTAAGTCGTAAGGATGCTATTTCTTTTTCTTTTCTATAGCGCAATTTTCTCATTAAGTTCCGGGATGGTACCACCTAATGCCCAAGCATTAGGTGATACCATCCCAACTTACTGATGAAGCTAATGAGCTAGCAGGACTAACTTCTCTTGACCTGGAGTAGGATCTAGTAACCCTGCAGCAAACATAATTACCCTGTGCAGGGCTTAATGGTTCTTCTCTGTGGCCAATCACTTCGCCAATATTTTCTGTATTTATATTTTCGATTTCGCTAGAAGGAGGTGGACTGTTGCATTCTATAAAACGTTGGATTTGTGCTCTTTTTTCCTTTTTGCGTTGACAGGATTATTTTTTGCATCTTCTCTCCACTTCTTTCTTAACATTTTCTGTTCTCTTGGTGTCAAACTATTTACAGATACTACTTTCCCCTCGTTTTTCCTTTTTCGATATTTTGCCTTATTATTTTCTTTATATTTTGCTTACAGGTCTGGATTGTTTTTTTATTTTTTCGTATCTTTTTTCTCAATTTCTCTTTCTAGGGCTAAAATTTCATCCCTTTTCTTATTTTTTGGCATTTTACCTTCGAACAAAAAATACATCAGGTAGAACAAAATGTTATAGACAGTGAACAAGCATTAATCAGCGACAAAACAATAAACAAATCCAACTAACTTTTTAGTGTACCATATGAAATAATGAGTTCGAAGTATTCCCATCAATTTTTAACTTCATTATTACAATAAGACGAGTTTTGTTAAATATTTACAGGAAAAGTCTCTTTAACCTGGTATCGGTCTCAATAACCTGTGCAGAGAAAATGAAATGTATAATCTGATAACAACAAAACGGTTAAGTTTGTGCAGTTCATACTCCTATAATGAGAAGTAAGCACTAAATTACATACTTTAACGTAATCATTGGCAAGGCAGTTTAACCACATCTAAAAATATTTTACTCAGATAATAGATAACATACCTGTTACAAACTCCGATTGTAGTGCTTCGATGTAATTTTTAAAAACACGATTCAATTTTCGGCACAACTTGCCTTGCTGGTGGTTACTGCCTGGTCAATTTGCGTGGGGTTGGGACGCCAACTGCGTAATAGTGTTTGTGTGATGCGAGTGAGTGTGCAAACACAAGTTACTAAGAAAATCACTCCGGACACAATTAGAACATGAATAACTCAAAATTTTTGTTTCTTTTCAATGCAATGTTAATTAAAAGTTAAAATGTATAATATGCTTATGTTTATTTTAATAATTGTATGCCCATACATAAATAAAATATTTTCTTTATTTTACTTCAAAGTTTGTCTCATGGTGATTGGACGAGACAAGTTATAGAGAAACAGATGTAACAATATAATTTTATTTTAAATGTATCACTGCGTATTTCTTATTATTACTCAGCCTCATTGTAAAAAGAATATTTCAGTATAATAACGTGCAGAGTTTGATAAATAAGGTAATAAAAATCATACATTGTCACAAAAAACTGCACGACATGTTACAAAGCCACTTTTTTTAGAACAAACCTTAGGTACTGGGGGCAAAAGGTTCACCAAGGGTACCACGGGTATTGACGGCGGCGTATAGGAACGCTCACCCGACTGGGAATCTGCGCCTCGATTTTCCACATTCGACGCGGCGCCTAAACTACCTACCCATGCGGGTGTTACGCTAAGGGTTAGCCTTGCAAGACTTGATTTTCCTATAAAACTACGCGTTCTAGTAATTCACGCGTATTAACATCTTTGACTAAACGTCGACGCAAAGATTTCTCATTGTCACTGCCGTCCTTATTTTTACGGTGTTTTTTATGGTGCCCCATTACTGTAGTATAATCGCACGAAGCAATAGATAGGGTACACAGTGAAGTCAAATGAAAGTGTAAAATAAAGTCAAGCAATAGTCAGTAAAGTATTTTAAAACACTTACGTGGGCTGCAATAGTTCTATCCCGCTTCTGAGCTGTAAGAGCTCAGAAAAACAGGGTAAAAGATTGATACTATATTTAATTAAAAATACACATTGTATGGTACTACAAGATGTTAGGTAGGTGTTAAACCGTCGGTGTCCGCGAGAGAAGAGAACGCTCGCCTCGGTGCAACACGCCAGCTAGGCGCGGTGCCCGCTCGTTACTATCTTCGCAGTTGTCAACTTCATGATGGTTGTCGAGCGCCATCTGTTGCCTTACAATATACAATTGTAGCGTTGTCCGCTACGTTTAAACCTTATTTATTAATATTGTTTGGGCAGATTGGCTGTCACTATTTTTTGCTGTATTTAAAAAATTGGATTTAATCGTTTTTTTTCACTGCTGTTTCATTTGTATTTTTTTTAAATTAAAACACAACACTTGTATCGGTATCGCTGTAATACAGTGAATATTTTCATAATAATTTTGTATTATATTGTGTACATGTCTATGTTATATTTTATTTATGGATTAACGACGACTGTTTAATACATGCCGAATTTCGCCGAAGTTCACCCGATGGGCTGGAATGTCGTAGACAGCTCGTGACCCATTCCGAAGCCGTTGGTCTATTTCGGATTGCGCTTAGACTACGTGTGCGAACCTACATTCCCAGCTTGTCGCGCGCATTTCAAATTTTTATGTGGCGAAGCCTTCTCTTCTTGTTTATTTCGCTACAAGTTGTAGTAAAATCTCTTCGGTTATACTGATTAGTTCTGATATTATTAAATAGATGATATTTTAAAACAGAAAAAAGTTTTTTTTTTCCAATAAGCGAAAAATATCAAAAGTATTTGACGTTTACGGACTGTGATAAGCCATTGAGCATTGAGCCCCGCCTAAAAAAACACTTGACTGTCAGTTGACTCATTGAGATAGCGTTAAATATGGCGGATTAATGGGAATTTTTTTCCTGTCAAGAGTATACCTTTCCTGCTCTCACTTACACAGAGTGTAGGAAATAGAATAGGAAAGACATATAACGTCACATGCCAAACATCTCAAAACATTTTTTTGTGGGAATGTTTCTTTTTCTGAAGTTCTCATATAAACAAAGATCGAACTCATTGAGTTGGTGTGACAGACGGGGAATATCAAAATTCGCCATCTTGTTTTTTTGGTACAGTCCTTTTTGATGTTTATAACTGTTGCAATAAGGTTCCTTTTAGGTTGTTGGGTCTTACAAATTGACAATGAACTTTATTATTGTTATTATAATGTTGCTATTAGGTTGCTGCTGTTCATTTTTACAAAATGAATAACACTTTTTTCGCAATAAAATTGATTGTTTTAATTGTTGGTTTCCTTAATGTTTTTGTTAGGCAACATCCTATTGTCTTATGTTTTTCGATTTGGAAGTATCATCATAATGTAGATAAATTTATATTTAAAATAAATTCAATAATAATTGCTCTACGATTCAAAGTATAAGAGGGTCTTTTGCTCATTAATCGTAAACTAAACCTTTGTTACAGCTAAAAGTTTCTCTGAATTATGGACGTGTACCAAACAACGTAATATGTTAATAATCTAATCCACCTACCTTACACAGCTCCCGTAATGAATGTGTAAATATACTCTTTTTTTTTGTTCGCCGTCCGGGTCGTCGATCGGAGGCATGTTATTGATAACCTTATCATACGAAAAAAATGTATGGAGATGTCTGTTATTTTTATTGATTATTGTAAGATGATAATTATGTTTTTAAGTATAGACAGCAATAATTTTTGGAAAAATGCTTTAGTTTTATAAATCTGGCGTCTTTTGGACAAAAAATTGGGAAAAAGTCGATCCCCCTACTTTCAACGTCGAATTAACAAATTATTACTAGGTAAAACTATACCAAACCCTACATATTCAGATAGCATATTCCATACAGTTTGTAGAGCTACAATGCGTAATTTCTGAGATATAGACATTGTAGTGAACGCGGAGAAACCGTGCTATTTCAGTCGCGAGGAGCTTGACATAATTCGCGAAGTGATGCAATTGGGGCTTAGCAGTTGAGGGGATCAGTCACACGTAATGTCTCTGTATCTGTTTAATTAAAACATTTCAATTTCAAGGTAGGATGCAAATGTTTTAGACAGTTAATTTCACAAAATTTCTTGTATTGTTTTGCACCTATAACACAAATATGTGCTCCAGTATCCAACGTACAGAAAACATTCAACCAGGTGTTATTGAACTTCAAACGGAGATCCACTTCTTTGTGCCCAGAGTGTTAATTGCCCAGATTTCTTCCTCCGAGTCTTCTCTATGTAATTCTTTCACCATTTTGGTCTTCTTACATACTTTTTTGGAATGATTCCTACCTTGGCAATTTTCACATCTATCTTCTTCTCCTTTTCTTTTCACCTTCTTCTTTTTGAATACATGTTTCTCACCACAAAATTCACATTGCTCTTCAATAATTTTGGTCAATTCTGGATCGGTAGCCATTTTGTTTCACCAACACGCCGTAACCTGCAGCCACGACACCGACGGCGACGCTACGAATGTTAGAGTTCTTGCTATTGTCTTTTCGAGTCTGTATCTTGTTGTGCATAATTGATTTCTGACACCATGTTAATAAAAGTCTACTTTACAGTTAATTATATTTATTTAAGAGCACAACCATTAGGGATTGCCTCGTAGCTAGTGTCCTCGATGACAATGACATAGTGCTGTGCACCACAGAATAACAAATAATTACAACACAGAACAGTAGCTTTTACCGCCGGGCAAAACCATCGATTCGAATCTCTACTGCCAACAGCAGATAAGACTCAAGCAAGAAATTATTAAAACACACCAGAACAAGTGCGAGTTGAACTCGTGTAGAGAGGGTTCTGCACGATGATCTTTCTTCAAAAAACATTTCATGTAAAATAGGTTGCTTAGATTAACAAAACACTTTCACTGTAAAAAATTATCAGATCTGATGAAGAGCCAAGCACCTAATTGTACATGGCTTAACTCTTGTAGAGTTAAGTCTACATCTTGGTCAAAATGTACTACTTGGCCGTTTCGCGGTCATCGCTCAGATACACCTAAGGGCTTATGGTGAGAAAATAAGTGACTGGTCTTTAATGGTGTATCATGCAAGAGTTAAATGGAACGCCTAAGTAATACATTTTGAAAAAGATTGAGGTAAGGTTAGTAGAGTTAGGGGCTTGGCTGTACACACGGCTACATATCAAGCTATTCATTTCCTGTATAAGCTGATCTCGCATTTTATAGGATGTCCGTACAATGAGAGGCCAGCTTTCCACTATCAACTCTTGGCTCCGTCATCTGACCCCCGTTATCAAGCTTAATCTATTGAACTCGTCGAAACGAATCATATGAGCCTAAACTCGAGCGGTTCACTAGTAGCCACTGAAGATTTCCACTATCCACCTCCTGGCTCCTTCATCAGATCATCTCTCAAATACCAACTTATAGTTTTGTCATCCTGAAGACATATACATACAAAGTTTCATTTTGATACGACACTTATTTGTTGTTGTTTGTGTGTCTATCCTATCCAGCATACCAAATTATATCTGTTTAGGACTTCGGGAAGTACTCTACAGGTTTTATTTTATATACAGACTCTCTATTTCGAGGGTTGGTGCATGAAAGATACAATTTTCATATTTTCTTGTTGCAATGTGCAAATCCTAGTTTACATTTCAGCTTTGTAGGACTTTGAAAAGTCCCTTCGAGGTTCGGATGAGCGAGTGATTGAGCCAGTCAGTGTAAAAGCTGGACACATGAAACTGTATTGTGTTTTATGAATCTGCTAATTCAAGCCCCCGCCGTCGCGTCCCCTGTATGTGACACCTCACCGAAAGACATTAGATTTCAAAAAAATTGCAAAATTAAAAAAAAAACAAGCGGTGACATATACGTTTTAAGCTTTATAACGCACGGTGTGTATATTCTTAACATAAATAAAAAAAAGGTTTAGTCCAAGTTCAACCACCAGAATCTTTACCCCGTCCATGTTGAACCCCTCAATGTTTCGTGGTCCGGTGCGAGTTCACAGGGCAGGCAGCAGAGTGGGGGAGCGACCCCAGAGGTCAGCAGGCGTGGGCAGCATCACGCAGGGATGAATGTCCGTGTGTGTAGGCACGAGGTCCTCTCAGGCAGGGGCCTCAACACGTGGCGGGCGTGGGGTCTCGGCACCCACGAGCCATGTGGATGGCAGGATCAGGCGGCGGTAGCAGCCACGTGGGTAGTCCGCGTGACGGGCGTCTCTCCAGCGGTAGGGCGGATTGCAGCGATGACGTCAGTCAGCGGTATGCAGGAAGTATAGCCTAAGACTGGAACCCTGCAATCAGCGCAAGGTAGATGCTCCCGTAAGCGTTGTGCCAGAACTGCAAGCCTCCGTCAATGTGTGCGTCTCCCAGCTGTAAGCTCAAAGCTAGGTGGATGGAGGAAGACTCACCCATCGTGGCGGCTTACAATTATAGGTTATGCCGTGCACATGCCGCGATCATTCTCGGAGGTCCCTCGCCACATGGCCAGGCGATTTAAGCGAACTGCAAGGCACGAGACAAGCATAGCGTAGAATGCGAGAAGCATGCGCACGCCTTCACAGAAAGTTGCAGTAATGGTGACAGGTGATGTGGCAGAACTATCGGTAAATAGCTTTCTCGACAGTCATAGTGGGGCTGCCGAGAACATAGCTGCCAGACCGCGCAGACAGAAATGCAGCAATAGCAGAAATCCACACCACGATACCGAGTGACATGGTGGGAATTTGAAAGATTTAGGTATGTCACTCTTGTAAACCGTAACTAGAGATGTGCGTTTTAGTTGATCTTTAGGAAATCGACTACAACGCTACAGTACGTATTAATCTGAGGTATTGAGATACCTATTTTGATTCTTGTGACATCCACGGCCGGTTACCATTTGTTACTATCGGTTAACATTGTAAGTTATTATTATTGTTTATTGTTAATTAAAACTGTTCAAAATTTCAATAAATTGTTTATTTTTACTTTGTCCATATTCAACCCATTGTTGCTAGGTAACTTATTATGACATAAAAGTAATACTGAGAGCAGAAGTGTATTTATTTTCTTTACAATAATATTTTAAAGGTATTGTAGCTGTTGGGTAAAAGAGATACATGTTTTTTGGTAAACATTGATGATGATGAGCTATTTGGGGTTAATCGTTTTTAACTCTAAAAACTATTTATGTGGCTACTTACCTGGGTTGCATGTGCTTCGGTGCTCATGTGTGGGTCGATAGGGCCACTATGGGGTCGGTACGACGTAAACTGCTTCAAAGTTAACGTTTAGCTTTGAATTCTATTTGTTTATTTATTACTATTTTAAGTATTATAGAGGGTTGCAGACTAGTACCAAGAATATAAAGAAAATTATATTGACAAATAGCTAATTACAAGCCTCCACATATAACCATCAATCTAGATAATCTTATGCTTAGCGTATAGGACCGTTACTGCTGAAGCCCTACCGGTACTTTCAGGTGTACTTCCAGTCGATCTTGATGTGCAGCGAGCTGCAAAAGGCTATTCCACACCAGCGACCATAGACGCAAACTTTTTAATACAACGTGACCGTGCTAAGATCTCTAAATTATTTAAACCGTAGACTGACGTCTGGGAGGAGCTTTTATCCGAATGGCAATATAGGTGGGATACTTCCATCAAGGGCCAACACTACCATGAGTTCTTTCCTTAGAGGTGGACTAAAAGATCATGGCAACTTTAAGAGGAAATTATTTTGATTAATGTTTATTGCTTCGAATTTGTATCAATGTTCTACATATGACCGTGAATACGAACAATCTGCACATTATAGCTTATGAGGGTGTAAACGTCCCTTTATGCCTATTGGCTTCGTTCTAGTAGAAAGGGAAATATGTTTTTTCTTACTCCTCCGATGTTCTTTACTGATTAATTTCGTTGCGGGATCCAAGATTCGATTTGTTTCTCCGGGACTCGTCGAGCTTCATTGTCTCGGTGTTTTTCTGGTGGTCGTCACTATTGATTCTGGCTTTCAGGAGTTGCAGTGGTTGTGAATAGTGTGGCGGGCTTACATACCATAAAATCTTGGGTGTCAAAAATAAAAAAACTAAATGGACTCAATTTCTCTAGACAAAGATCTACCGTTATTTCACCGTTTATAAAACGATTTACAATATAATGTATCCTCCTGTCAATTTCAACATGTTCTGATCTTCTTTCGTTCTTTTTTTGGCTTATAATTTTTTGGTAACGAGAAACCTCTTCTAAAGTTTTTAAAAAAATTACTAGATTAGGGGATTTACCTAACGTCCTATTTAACATGGCGTGCCAACCTTCTAATTTATTTGTAATGCGATGCCTTTCAGCAAAACAACACCATTTATCTTTCATGAGTTTATTCTCCAACCACTGTTTTACAAAATAATGATTAAATTTAGTTACAGCTTCGTCAGTAGAACTGTGTTCCATAATATAGAGAAATCCGTCGGTTACAGCCTCCGGAGGTAGATGAGCCAATACTGTCAGTAAAGCAACGTGTTTACGGGTAACTTTATTTTTACTTAGATCAAGTTCTTCTGCTTTCTTCCATAACGCTCTTTTAAAATGATAATAGCATCCTTTTATTGATGCTTCAGGTCTTTTTTTTTGAATTGTTGACATATCAGCGGCTTCGAAATCAACTGTGAATTTCGTTGGATTCCAATTTGGGCAATTTATTTTAATTAAAGTAAAAAGTAAATCGTATGTACTTTGTTTTTTGTTTCAATAAGAAAGCGTACACCACCGGCATTTCTATATTTTTATTTCACACATTTTTATACGACGGAAATTCTTTGATCGTATCATCACTTGCGTCCTTCAAAGAAGTTACAGCTTCAAGATAAACGGATGGAATAGTCTTCTTGAAATCTTCGGTAACTTTTGTTTTACAAATCGAACTAACCTTTTTATTTCGTTTTAAAAGCATAACTTGCTGTGCAACTATGCACTGTTGATTTAATAATTTGACGTTGTTTTTTCATAATAGTAGTAGTTCCATGAAATTTAGGCCACTTAACACAACGCCAGTAAGTAGAGCCATTCTTATATTATTTTTTCCGGTAATACTGATGGCCTGCTAAAAGTAATAATCCGCTACTCGTAGACCGAATCTCAGCCATAATTAGAAATACAATATCTGTCACTGTCAAAGTCACTTCAATGTAACCTTTTTTAACGAATAAGTTATGCACTTTTAACAACCGGCCAACTACTAATGAGATAGAATTAACTCATTTGTATTTTAAAGTAACTGCGGAAATATAGGACAAATAGAGGATAGGCAGACTTTAAAAACGTAGCTATGTAATAGCAGTAAATTTAAAGCTTTTGTGTTTTAAAGCTTCTGTCCATTGAGGGTTGAACGTGGATTAAAGACATTCAAAAATAAAAATCCATGTTTAACCCCCAAGGGGTTGAACGTGGACAACATTTAGGGGTTCAACATGGCCGGGGGTAAAGATTGTGGGGGTTGAACATGGACTAAACCAAAAAAAATACCATATCTGAGCACTTTCTAATAATTCGTAAAATGATCTAGATTTCTAGATTTAGGTTAAAAAAAACATTTTGACGGATTTTGAGTTCCACGCCCAGAACAAATAATTCACTGTTTTTTTTATCTCATACGTAGATTAAAAGTATTGGTACCTGTGGCAAGCTTATTAAATGCTTCAAGATAGTTCTAAAACGTTTTGGCACTAGAATTAAACACTGTACTTAAATACGGTACTGAAGTCACCTACAAGTTTTAACAAAAACAAATGAATTGCATTTTTTGGTGGTAATGAAAAGTCAAATACTTGCGAAATATCCATTCATAACAATTAAAACATCACTTATCCTAACACATCACACCACGAACGAAAGAACAAAATTTTGACATATGATTTATTTTTCTTAAAATCATAGACGAATCGCTCCTAGTTTTGTCATACTTACATCAAAATATGCGGAATTTAAAAACGAACGTGACTAAATGCATGATATTTGAAGTATAACTTAAAATTAAAGAAGCAACTGTTTTTTTTTTGTCAGTTGGGAGCCCTTACGTCCTTAAGTCCCGTAAGTCAGATTACGTTTAAATAATTTTGGGATCCTTACCCCGGTGTTCCATCTCGCACCTACGCCGGCGGGTCGCTGGAACATACTATTCTTCCGCAACCCCGACAGGTGCCCGGTAGCTACGGCGGGCCTCCTCGGGTTGGGGGTGGGGGGACTGAGGTGTTTGACTCCTCCCGCAACGTCTAAGAGGGGCGCGTGTGGAACACTACGCGCCGAGCCCATCGTCCCTGGACCCATTTAGGGGTACTGAAAGAGGGCATTGGCCGCCCTCCGCCTACGGCCGTTGCACCTCCTGCGGATCGGGAGAGTGAACGAGATCTCTCACTCCCTTTCCGCAGCCTCCTTCTGCGAAACAGTAATCTCGCAGAAGGAGGCTGCGGAAAGGGACCACCGCGTCCCAGGACTCCTCGCTGCGGACCATCGAATTCAGTATGGCTGTCAGCGACAGGTCACTGCCTACTTCTGAGATGAGGGCTCGGCGTGGCGCGTCCCAAGCGGCACTGTCTGCCAGCGTATGCCACGCCATGTCCATCCAGCAATTGACGCAGTGGTGACACCGGGCGTCCGGCTCCCTGTTCATGCGACTCAGGTACATCCCGAAGCAACCATGCCCCGAGAGCACCTGCGTCGCCCGAAACGACAGGGAGCCGTGCCTCCTCCCGAGCCATTCGTCGAGCACTGGTCGGATCGCCTCCAGGGTAGCTGGCCAGTGGAAGGGCGCAGAAGCCTGTTCCGACACTCCGCATTAAGGGCTTCGCGAAGCTGCGACCGACGCAGCTTAATTTCTCGCTGCATCGGTCCACCGCCCCGCGCCCGCAACTCCTCGTGCATCCGGTAAAGTGACGCGAGGACTCTCTCCTCTAGTCCCCATGGCGGAGATCCTGGCAGTGCACATGATTGTGCGATACCCCATGATAGCCATGATGGCCATCGCCCTCTGCGGTTTCGCAGCATTGCGATGCTGGCGGCCGTCAGGTCAGAGGCCCACGATGTGGACACCTCCTACCACAACCTACCTGGCTGACTTATTAGGCGTAGTTGGTCTTTGAGGAAGACCGAGTATCTACGAGCCTATATATATCCTGATGGTTACCAAGCCCTGTTCAAGTATCCGAATATACACGTCGTAACCTGCAGCAAGGGTATTCAGACATCGAAACAGCGAGAAGGCGGATATGAAATTCACGTGAATACGTGCATTGAAACGTATATGCGTTTAGCAGCCGAATCTTTATGAATTCGTGTGTCAGTAAATTTTTACAACATTTTCCAGCTACGAGAATTGCGGTGCGTTAGAGTGCAGAGTAGAAAATATAACATTTATGCTTAAGGTTGAAGTAGATAAATTAGCTTAAATCTTTAACTACTTTTGAGGGCAAAAAGGATCTCGATAGTCTCCCTCCGTTGAGATTGCCCGCCGTGATATTTAGTCGCGATGAAACCTTTAATGGTTAAATTAGGCAAAAGTAAAACAAAGTTTCAGCTACCATAAAATAATTTAATTTATAGAACGCATAATAATTACACTTTATTTTACTAGCCTACACTGTCCCACTCCTGGGCAAAGGCCTCTCTCTACTCCTTCCAACTTTCGGGAGCCCGCACGTCCCCTTTCCAGTTCTCACGGAACCTGTCCAGCTCGTCCCGCCATTTCCTACGTGGTCTGCCGCGACCCCATCTCACTGTCTCAGGGCACCAGTTCTGTGTTATTTGGGCCCTCATTTTGGTCAGCATGCGGCAAACATATCCTGCCCTGACCCATTTAAGATGGGCAGCCTATTGAGCCACGTCAGCAATCTTTGTTTTGTTTACTGCGCTCCATTGCTCGCACCATAGGTTTAAATGGAAAAAATACACATGTCCTTGAGCCTGCGTTTTAGTGTCATAGGCAACTCACCCTTGAATAGTTCCTTCATGAACCAGTAGCTCTTCCAGGCGTTTTCCGTTCGTCTTGTGATTTTTTTGTCTTGTCTCGCCTGGAAACAGACTACTTGGCCCAGGTAAAGGTATTCCTGGACATGTTGTACAGTCTCCCCGTCACCTTTTATGATTCCAGGTATTTCGTTGCACATAACTTTGTTCTTCGACATATTAATCTTCAGTCCAACCTCGAGACTTGCATTATTAAGTTCTTGGAGCTTCCGTTCAAGTTCAGTGGCTGAGGATGAAAAGTCAACAATGTCGTCGGCGAAACGAAGATTTGTCAGTCTCGCTTCCCCAAGGACAATGCCTCATTCCTTCTAGTCAGCTGCGAACTTCCTGCAGATAATTACACCTATCACATTATAATAATTATGTCGGCACCAGGCCAGAGCGCGAACCACGGTAACCTAAACAACGCCTGCAGTAAAATAATTAAGCATGATTATTAATCACATGCTATCTACTTTGTGAAGTTTACCAATAATTAGATTTAGAGTAAACATATCACTATAATTTTCATAACGGTGTAGTGGTATGCAACCCACACATGCACAAACTTTTTAACTCAAGTGCCTATGACGTCACACGTCTGCTAAGATCGTATACAGAATCAACGTTCAACACGACAGTTGTTTACTAGCTGCTGCTCAGGTCGCTCGCGGCAAATGTAATTTACCTAATTTTAGTCATTGTACATTAACTGTGTTTAGTTGTAGTAACTACATTATTAAATCATTTCGCGATACTGAAGAAACATTTAATTTCACCTCACCATAGAACCAAAATCACGTCCCAACAAAAGTTCTATATTGAGGTGAAATTAAATGTTGGTAAAAAAACATGGTATTTTTTTACTTTCCCACAGCATTTCATTAGCTAGTCATAATTACCTTTCATATTGTATTTGTAAACTTTATTTTTAGAAATACTTAGGCAAACGAGGCGGGCATGCATTTCTGCTGCTGAACGTGGTCACTGGGCGAGGGGCGGGAAGAAGTGCCCCAGGTTCAATGGCAAAGGGTTTGAATCATGTTCATTATATTTATGGCAAGCATACGTGCACTCGCTAGAAGAACTATTAGCTCACATGGATGTATTTCCCGATGTTCTTAGGCCCGTGACCTTGTGAACGCCTCCTCTCAGATTTAGAAGTAACTAGAACATCTTGTGTTTATAAATGTAAGACTTCAAGCCAGTAAATTACAATTGCCCATCTCACTGGTGCGTGTTACATTCGCCTACACAAGTTTTATTCCCGACAACATGATTTCTATTTTTTTTTTGCCTTGACAATGGAAACACGTAGAAAACAATGTAAGCCAGCTCCTGCTACGACAATTATTAAATAATGATTAAATAATAAATCAAATATCTTTACTATTTAGAGCATGTCCGAGAACAAGAAATTCGAATACATGTGACATCTACCAACCCGCACTGGGCACGCATAGTAGAATACAGCCCGCTCCCTTCCGAAGAGAGAAGACCTGTGTTCAAAAAGTGGTAACATTAAAGGCTGATTATGCTTGGCTTACTTACTATTTATTATTTTGGTATGATAAAGTTGCTGTGGAGTTTTAAAACAAAAGAGGTTCTAGAACAGTTCCTTGCAAATTTCTTTCTTAAATTAATTGACATTTTAAAAACGTTATGCTGTGTGAGTATGCTTGTATTAAAACAAAATTTTGTCATATACGTTATCGAATGCTTTTGTGAAGTCAGGAAAGATATTTTCAACACCTCATTTTACATCCTTAAAAACAAAATTGAACGGTCCCTTGATATAGTTGAGAGAAGCCTGCTCTATCTTCGGTGAGGGCCCGAACCATTTTACTTCGAAGTTTTCTATTAGCCTCGCCACAAATGTATCCATTTCTAGTTCAGCTATGCGACGACCTGGAGACAAAAACAATACAAATAAAAGCATACTCGCTATTTAATAAAAGGATGTATGGACCCCAATCAAGCAAACAATCTGTGTGCTAAGCGATACGCGTCAACCCATACGTTTTCATTCGTTCCTGTTCTTGTTATGACCTGTTTTCGTCTTTTCAAGAAATATATTCTATTATACATTGCAATGCACGAAAGATACCTCTTCTGTTTTTAGGATTCCGTAATCAAGACGAAAGGACCTGGCGAAACTATAATGGTTCCTCATTATAGTTTCGCCAGGTCCTTTCGTCTGTTCGCGGCTTAGCCCAGATACTCTTAATACTAGTAAGCTGTAATTTGGCATGGGTATACCTACATATTAATCACGCTGACATTTTTTCTCATGTATGGGGGAAATCGTTTGCGGGGTGTCCTTGGATTGTCATAATGTGAAAACTGTTTTTCGATTCAGCCATTCGTTTACGAAATGTTAGGTTAGGTTAACCGCTGAAGGCCAAAATTCCGTGGGTACGAAATGTTCCCTCATTTAGTGCCAACATACAATTGCAGTTTGAATGTACGGAAGATTTTTTTTTACAACGAATTTTTTTAGTTTTGGAATAATTTAACCCCAACTAAGGATTCCTTTATTGTGCACGCACGATTAAAAAACTACCGACCAAGTGCGTGTATGGACCACGGTCTAAACCGGTTTCTTTTCTTCAATTACCTATACAACTACGGACTCCAAAGCCAAAGGGTTGATGGGCAAAAGGATTGGCATTTCCGTAGTAAAGAGGGTCATCTTTACTGGCTAACCACCGCTCTGGTATGTACTCTCGTGGCTTGGGGTAGTTGTCGTCCATTAGGGACATGTCTCGGTGGGCGAATACAACCTGCATCTGAAATGGTAAGCCAATTATAATTAACTATTATAACAGTCATTCACACTATGTTTAATCATAAAAAGGTTTACAGGTAAAAGTGTGAAAGGCAAGACAGTAGAAGCATGATCGACTTTGTGATTGTGAATGAAAGATTAAAGCATAAACTAGACACAGATACTAGAGCATATCAGGGTGTTAATGTAGGGACTGATCATCATCTGGTTGTGTTGGGTGGATGGCCTGTTCAGGCCTTAGCGTCACCGAGTTCGAGTTTCTGTGACTGCTCTATACGTTATAAAAGTAGAAACACTGCAAAAGTTGAACGTAAAAGAGGGATATAAGAGGGAAGTAAAAGTGATGACGGATTAAATACTTGATGATACGAATGATTACAGTCTAGAAGAAGTATGGGGTATAGCAAAAGATAGTATGGTGCAAGTAGCCACAAAAGTATGTGTTCTGACGGAGAGGAAGTGTGGTAGTAGAACCAATTATTGTTTGGTAGATGGTGAAGTTATAGAGGTTGTGAAGAAGAACAAAGAGGCCTGGCTTAATGTGTTAGCCTGTAAGGCCCAAAATAGTATGAATCAGGCAACAAATGTGACCGATGATTTGGAAAGAGAGAAAATGAAATCCACCGAAACGAAAACGAAAGTGAAAGAGATGGTAAAAATGAAAAAGGAAGAAAAGTATAACAGAAAGTGCGCTGATAACTTCAGGGCCAATATTAAACTGTTCTGGAAACAGGTAAGAATAACTCGCGGAGTGGCAGGAACATCGGATATGAATGTTATAAGAGCAGAAGATGGATGTTTACTACGCGAAGAATGTAAGATCTTGGAACGCTGGAAGGGATACTTTGAAAGTTTGTATATTTATCAGGATATCGTGCAAGGAGTGGGTAACTGGGCAGACACCAACACCAGTTTTGAAGACCCAAGATGAAGATGAAGAGAATGATATAGAAATAGATGAGGTTGTAAGAGCGCTGAAAGGGATGAAAGTCGGGAAGTAAGCTGCAGGGTACGACAGGGTGTCTGCTGAAATGCTGAAGGGCAGTGACCGGGTGGTGTCAAGCATGTTGTGCCGGATGTTTAATATGTGTTGGAGATATGGCCGTATACCGGATGATTGGTGTAAGTACCGCGGCATTGGTCTTTTGAGTGTTATCGCTGAACTGTATGCAAATATTTGGATAAACCGAGTGATATTTATGTCACTTGATTTGTCAAATGTTTTTATTGAACCAACCCGAGTACAAGTGACAGCTTCTTCTGCTACTTGTTTAGATATGATTATTTGTAATTGTGATTATTACACAAACAAATTGTGAATAAGTTGCCATCTGCTCACAGTGGACAAACAATAACATTTTGCTCAAACACGCCTTTACAAAAAACTCAAATAAGGTTTAGGCGAATCACATGTGAAGAAATTAAATGATTCTCTAGCCAGTAAATTATGTGAACAGAGTTTTAACAATATAGGTGACCCGAATGAGTTCTACGCCGAGTTCTTTTCACTATTGCAATTTGATGACACTTTTCACTAAAGACTTGTTAACGCCATCTATTGACGAGGAGTCGACAACACCAGGCACCCTCTAGCGTCGAGTAAACGGAGGCTCGGCGGAAGGAAGGGGCGGCGAAAAGTCACGCTGATTGGCCATCGTAAAAGAACTCTCCAGAACATTCGGAACACAGTCAAGACAAGAAAAAAGATGGTAGTCGGTTCACCATCGCATTTATAAAACTATTGTAATATCTATAAAAATAAACGCTTATGTATCACAATTAATAAAAAAGGAAGTTCATTGAAGAAACCTGCCTATCAAATCCCAAAACATATTGGACCTTCGAACTGGATCGGAGCGGCTTCAAGAAGTACATGTTGAAGTCGGAAACCAGCAGAACAAAAAAAAAAAACGGTCAGGTCTTTCAGTGTTCCTATCCAAAACCATCCTTAAGGATCATTTGTGCTAATATCGTGTATTCTTGTGTAAAATTCCAGTTACTTAAACGCGCCGCGAGCCCGCGTTTGAAATAACGGCTTAGTGAGCGTCGTGATTTTGAGTTCGATCGAGCAAGTTGTAACTGTAAGTACTTTCTTTTCTCTCTTATAGTCTCCCAAAATGCCATTCGATGAATATAAAGATCTGATTAAGAAAAGGGGTGTAGTTAAAGGAAAGTTTACTGTATTCGTTAAGTACGTGCAATCGTTACAATACGTAGAAATATCAGAATCTCAAAAGATAGCTCTAGAAGATCGATGTAATAATGTTGTATCATTATTAGAACAGTTCTCAACCATTCAGGATGCTATAGATTATCACCTACAGGATTCTGAACAAGAATTAGAAAAACATTTGATTGAGAGGGAAACCTTTGAAAATCTATTTTATGAGATCACATCCAAGGCGAAATGCACGCTTAAGAGTAAAACGGTTATTGATAACGATATGGAAGTCTGCAATAGGACCTCTAGCATTAAATTACCCACCATTTCATTGCCTTCCTTTGACGGTTCATTTGAACAGTGGTTAGAGTTTAGAGACACTTACATATCCCTAATTCATAATTCTAAAACTATAGATGATATTCAAAAATTCCATTACTTGCGTTCCGCTCTCACTGGCACTGCTAGTCAAATAATAAAACCGTTACAGTTTACTGCTGAAAATTACACAATAGCATGGAGTTTATTGGAGAACAGGTTTAATAATAATAGATTACTCGTTCAAAACCACGTTAAAGCTCTGTTCTCAATCCAGTCTTTACAAAAAGAATCTTCATTCCATATTCGTAAGTTAATAGACAACATACTAAAAAACATACGTGCTCTTAAAGGTCTAGATGAGCCCACAGATCAATGGGACACTTTAATCATATTCCTTATTGTTACTAAGATGGACTCAACTACCGAGAAGGAGTGGGAAAATCATAAAAGTACACTCTCAAAATTACCAAGTCATGCTAATAAAAAATTAACACTAAACGATATGATTACATTTCTTACCGACAGGGCGGACATGTTAGAGTCTATTAAAGGTACACATGATTCTGGTAAGCAAACGTCCGATGGTTCCATAAAGAAACCATCAGCATCTACTCAATTAAAGCATGCTAACTCACATAGCTACATCGCAACACGCAATAATAGTAATAATAATTCGTCTAAATCATCACCGAAACATAACTTGCATAATGATTCAAAACGTTACCAAAGGTGTAATATGTGCAAAGGGAACCATTCGCTATATTCGTGCAGTAAGTTCAATGACCTTCATATGAAGGACAAATTATTATTCGTAGACGAGAACAAACTTTGTAAAAATTGCTTGCGCGCTGGACATACAGTGTCTCATTGCTGGTTCGGCACCTGCAAGCTATGCAATCGTAAACATCATTCGCTTCTTCATGGTGAGTGCTGTGATAATGGCAGCACGTCAAAGTCGCAAGACGCGCAAGCGCCGCCGGCGTCCACATCGCATCGCGAGTCCGAAGCGACGGGCAGCACACATAGTACCGCGCTGCATAGTGCGTCAACTTCAAAGCGTAAACACGTTGATAATGAGTGTTCATTTCAGGAACCCGTAATTCTTTCGACTGCATTATTAGAAATTTTAGATAGTGATAATAACTTTCACAATGTTCGTGCTATTCTAGATAATGGCAGTCAACATTCGTTTATCACAAAATCATTATGCGATAAATTAAAAATTCGTCTGATACAGTCCACAGTACACGTCGCAGGGGTAGGTAATTCGGTAACTCAATCTACACAATCATGCAAAGTGCAGTTGCGATCAAAAAATAGTGAATTTAATATGAATTTAAATTGTCTCGTCCTACCTTGTATTGCCGCCACGTTACCTTCATTTACTCATAATATCGCCACATTTAAGATTCCGAGTAATGTATCACTCGCCGATCCAAAGTTTTATGTGTCTAACAGAATCGACTTATTGATCGGCGCAGATAAGTTTTGGGAACTTTTGAGTGAAGGATTGATTCGGCTTACTAACGGCCCATACCTACAAAATACTTTGTTAGGTTGGGTTGTATCTGGTGTCATACATGATACAAAGGTTTCATCCATCAATCGAGTCAAATGCAATTTTACGCACACGTACGAAAACTTAGATCATCAACTAACTAAATTTTGGGAATTAGAGGAGCTTAGTTCAAGAACAGATAGTATGTCTAATAAAGAACATGATTGTGAAAATTTATTTATAAAAACAACTACACGTGACAATCATGGTCGTTTCTCTGTGCGTATTCCACTACGCGAATCAGCTGATCAGCTAGGTGATTCATACCTACAAGCCGAGAGTCGGTTCCTCGCCATCGAACGCAAGTTAGGTCGATGCACACCGAGTTATAAAAAGTTATATTTCGATTTTATGCGTGAATATTTAGAACTCGGTCACATGACAAAAATAGATACATATACATCTCCACATTATTTCTTACCGCATCACGGTATATTTAGAGAACATAGTACAACTACTAAATTACGAGTAGTGTTTGACGCAAGCGCTAAAACTACTTCTGGTCAATCGCTAAATGACATCCAACTGGTTGGTCCGTCCTTACAAAATGATATTGTTGCCATTCTGCTAAGATTCCGTCAGTACACATATATTGCCTGTGCAGATGTCGAGAAAATGTACAGACAAATATTAATTCAACCCGATCAACAATATTTACAATTAATTTCATGGAGAGAAAACCCGTTAGATGCGCTCGGTGTGTACCGGCTTAGCACGGTTACTTACGGCACGGCGTCCGCGCCATATCTAAGTATGCGATGTTTACAACAGCTGGCGTCGGAATGCACTGATAACGACATCGCTAATATTATTTACCAAGATTTTTACGTAGACGATTTAATAACGGGTTGTGACGATAAAAAGGAATTATTAGAAATTTGTAATAAAGTTTCTACTGTGTTACAATCGGGTTGTTTCTGTTTACGAAAATGGTTATTCAATTTCGATTTGTCAACTTTAAATGCGTCAAAGAATTTATCTCTAGGCGAATCCTGTCAAAGTAAAACTTTAGGTTTAGGTTGGTTCGCAAATACAGATGAGTTACATTACACAACTAAACTAAAATTAACCGGTAGTCACGTTACTAAGCGCATTATGTTATCGGCAATTTCACAAGTATACGATCCGTTAGGTCTATTAGCGCCTATTATAATACTTGCAAAAATATTATTGCAGAAATTATGGACGTATAAAATCGGATGGGATGATCCGGTCCCTCATGATATTTTAATTAATTGGCAAAAATTCGTAGACACTCTTGACTATTTGAGTAAGTTACGTATACCACGTCAGGTTATAAATAATAAAATACAATACATAGAATTGCACATATTTACTGACGCCTCTCAAAATGCTTACGGCGCTTGTGCTTACGTGCGTATGTATTCAGATAACAATACAGCCGTGTCCGTAGCCTTGTTATGCGCTAAGTCGAAGGTCGCGCCTGTCAAACCGATTACTATACCGCGTTTAGAATTATGTGGTGCATTATTAGGTGCAAAGTTGTACTCAAAAATTATAAATTCACTTCGTTCGAATTTCACTAATGTTTATTTTTGGTCGGATACCACAATTGTGCTGGGATGGCTACGAATGTCACCTAACACTCTTAAAACATTTGTGCAAAACAGGGTGGCTCAAATTAATGAACTCACTGGTAGTTTACAATGGTTACACGTAGGAAGTAAATCCAACCCAGCTGACTTGGTGTCACGCGGGGTCACGCTGGACGCGTTGCGCACAGCTGACATTTGGTGGCACGGCCCGGCATTTTTGCACGAACGGCTTTGTAATTTTAGTTATGATCATAGTTGTCATAATGTTAATTTTAACGAGTTGCCAGACATTAAACTAACTACCACACTATTACTAAATCAAGCTAACGGGAATACGTTTCCGTTTGAGAGGTTCTCTTCATTTACTCGTATGAAGCGTGTATTTGCTTACATGTTACGTTTCATTGATAACGTTCGTAATAAAATAAAGGTAAACCGTCATTACGGCCCGCTTCAAGTAGATGAGTTAAATAAATCTATTATTAACTTGACTCGAATGTCACAAAACCAATCGTTTCCTGATCTTGATATTTCATCAAAAAATAATCTAACTTTAAAGGCCACTCGTAATATTTCTGGCCTTAATCTATTCATTGATAATAATAACATTATAAGAGTTGGGGGAAGATTAGATAATTCATTTAGTTTTTCATACAATAAAAAACACCCCATCCTGTTATGTAGCAAACATACCTTTACACGTTTGTTGTTCCAATACGAGCACAAACGCCAGCTTCATGCAGGTCCTCAATCACTGTTAGCTAATATACGAGAATGTTGGTGGCCCCTTAGATGCCGCAACCTGGCCAGAAATGTTGTACATACATGTGTGACATGTACACGCATTAAAGGTAAAACTGTCTCAGTTCAAATGGGTAACTTACCCGTAGAAAGGCTAGAACCAGGTTATCCGTTCATGAGGTGCGGAGTTGACTATGCAGGACCTATGTTTATTTTGAACCGTAAAGGGAGGGGCGCTAAACTGGAAAAGTGCTATATTTGTTTATTTGTCTGTTTCTCAACGCGTGCAATTCACTTAGAATTAGTTACTAATTTAACAACAGATGCTTACATATTAGCTCTAAAACGGTTTGTTTCTCGACGAGGTAAACCTGCTGAAATATTTTCAGACAATGGTAAGAATTTTGTTGGGGCAATGAATGAACTTACAAAATTTTTAAAGAACAATAGTAATAACATTATGGAGATTTTAGCTAATGATAGTATAAAATTTAATTTCATACCACCTCATACACCGCATTTTGGGGGATTGTGGGAGGCAGGAGTAAGGTCTTGCAAATATCATATCCGTCGTGTTATTGGCAACGCAAACTTGACGTACGAGGAGTTTAGCACAATATTAGCTCAAATCGAGGCCGTCCTAAACTCTCGGCCCATGTATCCACTGTCCACAGACCCCACTGACCTTCTTCCCCTCAGCCCTTCTCTGTTTCTGATTGGCCGACCGCTCACCGCACTCGCCAGCCCAGACCTGACGACTACAGCTTCACATCGCCTGTCCCGTTATGAACGCGTGGAGCAGATGCGCCAGCAGTTCTGGCAGAGATGGTCAAAGGAGTACATAGCGGAGCTTCAGACCAGAACGAAATGGAAGACAAGTAAGGAAGAATTGGTACCTAACACGCTTGTACTCATCAAGGAGGATAATCTCCCACCTCTAAAGTGGCGCTTGGGAAGAATTCTTCATACCTTTCCTGGGAAAGATGGCGTCTCACGAGTCGCTGATATCAAAACGGCGACCGGGACGGTGCGAAGGGCATTCTCAAAAATCTGTCCTTTGTTCCCACAAGAAGAGACGGAGAAGACAGATCCACAATAATCAATGACACCTTACAAAACGTCATTGTCATCGGTACTTCGTTGGAAGCAGGACCTTCCAAGGCCGGGGGCATATGTTAACGCCATCTATTGACGAGGAGTCGACAACACCAGGCACCCTCTAGCGTCGAGTAAACGGAGGCTCGGCGGAAGGAAGGGGCGGCGAAAAGTCACGCTGATTGGCCATCGTAAAAGAACTCTCCAGAACATTCGGAACACAGTCAAGACAAGAAAAAAGATGGTAGTCGGTTCACCATCGCATTTATAAAACTATTGTAATATCTATAAAAATAAACGCTTATGTATCACAATTAATAAAAAAGAAACCTGCCTATCAAATCCCAAAACAGACTAAAAGTATTAATACAAAGTTTAATTTAGTGATTGGGCGACTCCTTGCGTTCGTAAAAGTACAGAAAATCATTTGAACTTTATGGCCTAAAGCAACATAAGATTCATACAAGCTTTCATCACCATGTTGCAAGATATTAAAAAGGGTGTGTGCAAAATAGCTAAAGCTCATTATTTGAGCAATAAAATAAAATCTGCAGATGATAGAATAAAAACTACCGGACAAATAATAAATTATGATACAGTTACTTTTACCAGTTACTTCAATATCAACGGAAGGTGGTGTTATGACACTTCATTGATCTTTAAAATAGACCGACGGTCACATAATCTTGACGATGTGAATAACTCTATTCTTCAGGTCGAAGATTGGTTTACGGTTAATAATTTGGTCCACAATGAGAAAAAACCAAATGCATTCCATTTAAATTACCTAATGTTAGAAGTTGCGAATGTGACATCTTATTGAATGGAGGAAAACTAGAATTTATTAACCGCTGGCAAGCCTTCGATTTAAAAAAAGTTTAGTGGAAATTAAAATAAGACACTTGACACCCGACCGGCGCGATAAAACTTGATTTACGATCGCTCCAAGTGGCCTAGCGTTCTTTTGTTTAATGTTTAGAGTAGAGGGTAAGATAAGGAATAAAGGAACGTTTGTTATTGTTTTAAGCGTCGTGTATACGAGTATAATATTTTATTTGAGACCAAAGTCAAGTTCGAACATATTTTGCCGGTTTGAGTAACGTGTTATTGTGAAAAATATTGCGCGATAGGAATAAGTTTTTCATATTTTTATAAACGATGATAGTTATTTGTACTTTTTAACAAAAAACCGTAATAATTGTGGAAGAAAATCTTAATAAAAAAAAATTAAAGAAAATCTTAATTAAATCTAGATGTACAATTTAAACCGATCGAAAAAATGTTGAAAAAGGCCAGTTTACTAGTGTTTTTAAGGGCGAATAAGATTCTAATATTATAATTTCTAGTTAGAATCTAATTAGAGAAAAAAGAGTAGGTTTTTTTTTTTTCTTTTTTTAGCTTTCAAATTCAAAATAAAATTACGAAGAAAACTTGCTTTCATTGAACAGGTTTCGATCTTTTGATAAATATATATAATCCTCTAGTTTATATTTATAGCAAAATACATCAGAATATTGGAAGATTTATAATAAATTGGACAATAATACATACGACAACATTTACGAGTACTTGACCTTGAACTCAACCTCAACTCTAGCTAATATTCCTTTTATCCAGCATATTTAAAAGATATTGATACACCATTTCACTTTTTATGTTAATATTGTGTCTAAACATTATAGTAACACACCTAGTTTCCCGCAGGTTTAAGTAATTACTATAAATTACCACTTTAAAATACGTAAACAAAAACCTTCACCGAAAACGCGTTCGACACTTTCGATTTTGGAACATTTCACGCTCATTACACTTAGTATCACTGAATAAAATATTAAAATATCATAGAACAGGGTTTTTAGCTTATTTTGGCACCATAACATAAGTAATAATCATTAAAATATAATACTTTGACATCATTTCACGGAGCACGCGCGGCGTACAATAACAAAAAAGCAATAAAAAACACAAAATGGCCGACTCGCAACTTCACTTATTAATTCTCAATAAAATTTATTTCTGTCATGTTGCAATCTTGTGCCCAGATGGTAGACAATCTATTCGTTTACTGTTTAAAATAACCTGTAATTAAGCCTTACGCTCTTTATAATAAAGTTTGAGTCGTTTAATAGAAAATCAAAGCAAAAAGAAGCAAAACTCGATTTTTATTTTGGAAACTCTAGTTTCAAAAGCATGTTAGTCGGCTCAGACAGTTTTCCTAGGAATCACGCTAGACGAGAAAATATACTGCGCGTTTGGTTTAAATAAGTTTCTTCCACAGCATTATGTCATATAGCATTCTACTGTGGGGTCGGGCTGCTGACATTGAATCTACTGCTCCCTTTCACCGGCTTCATAAGTTCCATAACTCATTTGTTGGGCTTGGTATAACCTTTTATAACAAGTTACCCTCTTCTTTACTAGATTTACCTTTTAATGCGTTTAAGGCTCAAGTTAAATCCAACCTTTGTTCAAAGGCATATTATTCCATTAACGACTACTTCAACGATAAGAACTGTTGGTCGCTGTGATTAACTCAAGACAATGTTGGTGTTCTTTCTCCAGAATCAGCTTACCCACTGACAGGGTATATGAGTTCATATATTGTTTTTATTTTATTTTATTTGACGGTATAAGTCAATTATTTTGTAAATTTCATTTATTATTGGCATGATCTACTCATTGCAATGTTTTTTAATGAGCTGTATTGAAATATGTGGTTAGCTAGCGACCTCGACAATTGATAATATTATTCTTGCCTGAGCAACCGGCAGCAAGTTCGTCATGCTCCCTTAGATGTCACTGCTTTCGGTAGCGTCGGGGGTCGGGTTTCCTCCTTCCCTTAAATATGGCGAGGGGGATAATGGCTGATCTTTGCGTTATGCTCGTGAACGGGTGCTGCTTGTGATGACTGGTCGTCTTGCTGTCTATGGTTTTATTATTGTTACAGCTGTAATTGTTCTGTTAATTTATTTTACTTTGATGGTCCTGGTTTATCATTTGTTTATTTTATCTGTTTGTATAATAATTCCAGTATTGCATATGTAAGCTGCCATGCCCTTTAGGCCTGGAGTTTTTCTCTCAAGCCCCGCTGGTCCCATTTGGGATCCAACCGTTTCGCTCGGTTTTATCTCTAACAGTAAAATAAATAAAGGTTATATTAGTCTGAGGTTTGTGTCAGGGTCGAGCCAGATAGTTACTCTATTCATATCAGTCGTTCGAAACCATAAATTTTGTCGGAATATTTTTTAAAAAAATGTTAAAGTCGCGTAGTTTGTCGCCGTGGGTGGTCTGTCAATGGCGCATGTTCGTTTTTTAGTGAATTTAAGTGTTTTTGTGTTTAAATTGACTGTGAGTGGATTGATATTTACATTTTTAAACTTATGAAAAAGTTTTTTTTTTATCAAAACCGCGTAAACGGCGAATTTCCGCGATATCGCGAAATTTTGCGACCGTTTTGCCACATGACGTTAGCCGTTTCCGGGGCCGAGAAAGGTTAAGCTTTATTTACATTCAATTTTTTTTCTCTTTTTTTGGTATTGGCGTGGCTAAATTAATTGCCATACGTCAGCTGACGTATGGCAATTAATTTAATGTTTTGGTAATTACTTACAATTGTTTAGAGTCCAGTTCTTCTAACCGAACAGACAGCTGTGCTGCTAGGGAATTTGTTGCGCCACTTCTTCTTCCCAGCTAAAGCACTAGGGAGTGGTGAGGGGCGGGCGTTTTGGGGGACTGTCTTATGTAATTTTGACGTTCGAAAAGTGCTGATTCTCAGCCTAATTTGAATAAATGACTTTTGATTTTGATTTTTAATGCATTTTTATTTCGCAAAAGAGAGCTGTTAGAGCCATTTACAATCCACGTCGCCGCGAATCTCTTAGGGAACTATTTAAGAAGATTAATATATTGAGGGTACCTTGCTAGTTAATTTATGAAAATACATATTATGTATGTATGTATTAAATGTAAATGTTGACGTTCAAAAGTGCTTTTTAATGCCTATTTGAAATTAATGCTTCGAATTTGATTTTGACATTTCACTTTGATAAGATTTACAGATGAGAAAATATGAGATGTGCCGGCAAAATTTAGAGAGAGATGGGGCTGTATGGATCAATTTTCTCATTAAGATGCGTAGCCGAAAAACATCTGCCAAAGCACAAGAAAGTCTAGTCTTCCAGTGCTTGTCTTAAGAAAAATGGGGCATAAACGAACTGGTTCTGCATCTTGAGGGGTGTTAGACAGGGTTGTGTAGCGTCACCCTGGCTGTTCAACCTGTACATGGATAATTGTCTGATAGATTTGAAAGAGGGTGAATGTGGATTGACGATGAATAAGTTGCTTGTCAAATACTTCTCTACGCAGATGATCAAGTTTTACTTGCATCGTCAGCATAACACTTGCAAAATATGGTGACTGTGATGGATGACGCATATAAGATGAAAGAAACGGATATTAATGTAAATAAGACGAAGTGTTTGAAAGAGAAGAGGATGCACTGGTGTGTGTTGTGAAAAAACATGATAAGAATGTGGAGCAAGTAAGTGAGTTCGTATATTTGAAACATTGATGGAGATGTGGAAATGATAGTGAATGCAAGAAGTAAAGTAAATGGTGCTTCACATGCATTGTGACCAACCAGTTGATGTCCAAAAAGGCACGACTGGCTGTTCTCAATGGGGTGCTGGTGCCTACGCTTATGTATGGAAGTGGTAGTTGGGTGTGCTAAAAGAAGCATGAAAGCAGAATAAATGCTTTAGAAATGCATTCCTTGCGGAGCATGTGTGGTATGACTATGAATGATAGGCTAAGGAATGATGTGAAAAGGCAACGGCAAGAAAAAGAAGATGAAGTGTAAAAACTGATAAAAACATTGACGGTCTTGTCATGTTGAGAGGATGAATGCAAGCCGACTAACGAAGCAGACGTGAGTGGAAACGCCGGGAGGTGGCACCCTAGGTGAACATATACTCGTAGTGACCTTATTAGTGATGTTCTACAGAAAGGTAAGGGGCATAGTACTCGCAACCGGTGCGCGTGTATAACAAGATATATGAACGTAAACGACACAAAAGGAGTATGTAAGGATCGTAGTGTCGTTTTGTAGTTTCTGCGTACCACCATTGGAAGCAGGTGTTAGTTTATGTATGTGTATGTATTGCAAGATAAAAAGAGCTAATTGCAAGCTTTCACAGACGTATAACTTGAAATTCTTGGAAAATATTTTATACTTACATCTTTAGGTATCTTATAGCCCAAAACATTATATTCCTTTGATATCTTCCGTATATTTCCCGAAACTACCGGCATTATTCTCAACGATTCTTTGACACAAGCCCTCAGATAAGGTCTTCGTTCTGCGTTTGACATTATCTCGTCCCTTAGCTTGGCTTGTTTGTCCGGGTGTTTAGCCAGAAGGTAGAGAGTTGCTATTACTGTATTGGCCGCCTGAGTAAAATCAAAAATATTTTAAGTTAAAGATTCATGAATTTCAGTGGACCGCTTAATTTTCTGCATCAAATTGTGTCATTGTTATACGAACCGTATCAACACCAGCAAACAACATATCACTAGCCATAATGTGAGCCACCTCATCGTTGATTTCCAACAGTTTTCCTAAAACACTTCTCTCGTTTTCAGATTTGTTATTGAACTGTTCCTTTCCTTTTTTAATGAAGTGTTTTGTTAAACTGGAATCAATAATGATGTTCCACAATGTAAACAAATGTTTCCCAATTTTCATTAAATTATTTAATTCTAGGAGAAAAAAGTAGGAGGAAATTAACCGACATTGAACTTACTTTTCATGATGCTCATACAACTTCATAGCTTTCTTGAACATTGGCGTCGAAAACCACCTCCAAAGGCTCGGCTTGAAATCCAATTCATTGGCTGTAGCAAATAGGTCGTGGACGCACTGTATCAACTGCCACTCTGGAGAATCCGCGGGCAATTTGGGATTGAAGCAGTTTAGGCGGCAGCCAAGAGCGACTGTGCATATAGATTCCAGTGCCCACAAGTTCATTTCCTTATTGAAGTCGTTACTAATCATGTTATTTTCATCACGGTTGGCTTTCATCCTGCAATTTAATTTGTTATTAAAAAAAAACTTTAAATGCTAGTTTCTTGTTGTTTATGATGATACTTACCTTTTGACCATGTCTTGTGCTACTTCATCAAGTACTACGGCGTACTGTTTGATCGTCTTCGGTTGTAACATCACTGGGTTCACTGTTGAGCGAAACTCTTTCCACAGCTCACCGTGACTGGAAGCAAATATATATATTAATATATTTTTAATTAACCTATTTTCATTCATTATCTTGATCTGGACTTGTGAAACATGCTGTTTCTGATACCTAATCTTTTTTGGTGATTATCACGTGTAGTTATTTTAACTACAGGTTACATATATGTACACACGTTTATATCAGTCAGCATGACCTTATCAAACACACAATTTAATGGCTTGAAACCCACGATTAGTAACCCCCATTTGGTCTTTTGCTTCTTATTGTTTCAATACACCTAGTACACCTAATAGGATAATACACATTGATGTAATGTAACTTACTCAGTAATAAGCCCTGTACCGTGAAAAGTATGGTCTTTGCTTTTCTTAAATTCTTTTCTATAGTATTCAAGGCTTTGGAATCCCGGACGGACGGGCAACGAATTTTCACTGCGCAATATCTGTAAATATGCTTTGAGATGTAATGGCGGAATTGGGAAGTCAGATTTAAAGTCATTAAATTGTTTCTTCTATTTTTAGTTGTTTGTTGATGATTTAAGTTATCTGTCGATTTTATTCCACGTTGAACAAATAATAAGTAAACTTACGTGTTCTGAACATTCAGGATCATAAAGTAGAACCATAGGCGCACGGCCTAATATCCCATCGAATCTGACGATTGGACCATACGACTCAAATAGTTTCATGGTGCCTTCAACTTGTTCGATGCCTTGAAACTGACCTAAGTAAAATATTTCCAATAAATAAAACGGTTCTTACGCTACACAAATAAGTTATTGGTCCTCCTAATGGGAAGTAGCTGCTTCTGATGCTATATGCGACGTGGTGAGCTGAACGTGGACAATCTTAAAGACGAAAATAGTAACGGTGGTAACAGTTCCCGAACGAATATTTTTAAAGAGGTTTACTACTACTAGGCTTGTTCCAAATGTAACTTACCTCCAGGCATGAAATGGAACATTTGCCCAATGATGGGCAAAGACGACGGTCCGGGAATCTCTTTCCATGACTTCAAGTTGGCGTCTGGCTTTACAGCAGCGCTTGCTACTGCTACCGTTCTGAAAACAACATTCATCTTGTTGAAAATCAGAAAATCAGAGAATCATGAAAAGTTATCTTTTATACAGGGCTTCAGGTTAAGTCGACCTAGATCCTTAAAGAGGTTGTAGTTTTCACCATTCCTGACTGATTTGACTACGGAACATCGTACCCCAAACTTAACCGTTTTCAAGATATTGGACTTTGAAGTGTTCTTTTTTAAATTGCCGATTTTTGTCTATTGGCCATTTTTTTGCGGTGTTATCCTTCTTTTTCATTTTGTTTACGATTTTTGTATAGTAGATAAGTCGCTTTATTATTGTCAACACTACAATTGCAGTTAACTGAGCCAACTGGGTCGTAGGAGTAGTAGACGATTGATAGTTTTACAATTAAATAAATTCGACAAAAATACATATTTTTACCTTTCTGAAATATTTTAATAAATGTCTATGACATTCATGCTGCATATGTTTCAAAATATTCTTTGTATCATTACCTATCCAACAAGGTATGACAAGCTAGGGTATTATCAGAATTCTTAGAAAAAACTTTGGTAAAAGGCTCCCAGGTAGTAGTAAAAATAACAATAGAATTCCCGTGATTTCGTTGAATTACTTGCTGCGCCTATTGTCCTTCATGGGATTGCGATGCGTGCGAGCGGGATATCATACGACGTAAGCAGTTGTGAGCGAAAAAGAAAATCCCCCGCCATTTTGTTGTTATTCTCTTTGGTTAGTCTGCTTACGCGATTCGTCCGTAGTAGATGCGATATGAAGTGCTCTTCGTTTCTTCCTCGACTTGGCTTTTGGTGCTGGACTGTTTCTTTCGATTCGTGACTGAGCTTGCCAAACTGGACTCTAATTTGTGCTTCTGATTGGAACTGTTGAAGATGACGACCTTCACGAACGAGGAATATGCTGATATTTTGATTTGTTACTGGTACTGCAATTGTGTATCCGCCCGAGCTCGTGATGAAAACATATCACGTTATCCACGCCGCCGAGTACCGGATGTTAGTGTCTTTGACGGAGTTTACCGAAGACTTAGAGAGACTCGCTCTGTTTCGAGGCGACGAACAGACCTGGGTAGACCACGTGTCAATGATGATGATGAAGAGCAAGACAATGAAATTGTTCAACTGTTTAGATTGGATACAACTACTTCAACTAATATTTTTTCCCGAGAACTTGGACTTTCCCAGTTGAAACTGTGGTTTACTCTGAATACCGGCCTCTACCCCTTAGTTGGGCCTTACTTTCTTCGTGACAATTTAAATGGAGAATTTTATGAAAACTTTTTAAGAGAAGATTTACCCGACTAACTTGATGATTTACCACTTAATTTCATTCGGGACATGTGGTATCAGCATGACGGTTGCCCTGCACACTACAGGAGAAGTGTCAGAGAATGGCTAGACACTAATTTTCACAATAAGTGGATCGGAAGAGGTGGACCCATACCGTGACCAGCTAGAAGTCCAAACCTGACTTCCATGGATTTTAAGGTGTGGGGACACATGACGAGTTTGGTGTACAACGAACCTAATCCAATCACATCTGTTGATGTTTTGAGACAGAGAATAATCAATGCGGCAAATGAAATACGAAGGGGTTTAACAACTGGTGTAGTAAAAAGTGGATTAACACACAGAATGAGAGTATGTGCGCGAAACAGAGGCGGTCACGTGGAACATGAATTCTAATTGTAGACTTTCAGTAAAAATACTAATAAACGTCATTTTGTACCTATTTGTATTGTTTTCTGACCCAAGAGATTAATTAAACTTTTAAGATAATATAAGATAATTTATTGTCAAACATGCGTTTACATAAACTGACTAATCATACATTCAAGGTATTGAAAAATAGATGTTGTGTGCGGCCATGTTTTATGAATAACGGCGTACAAATTTTGTAGGTATAGAACATTACATTTGATTGCATTTTACTTAGTAATTTAAAATTTCATTACAAATTACAAAACAAATAAATAAAAATTGATCTCATGATATTTTAGGTATATTATAGTCAACATAGATTAAATTATGTCCAGGCTATTCAATATTATGCAGTCAAATACAATAATTCAAAATTGATATAAGATTCAAATGATTAAATTGTTTTTCTTTTCTATGTATATTGGAAGTCGGAATAGAAAAGTCCGTTTCATTTAAAAAATCTGTACCGACATCGACATTGTAATACACTTTACTGACTAAAAATGACATGGCCGGATCATGCCCTCAGAACCAATTCAGAGTATAGAATCGTAGAAAAATGTTCTAGAAAAGGCGACAAAAACGCAAAAAAAATATGTGTTAATTGATTTTGTGTGGTTTTTAATTTTGCGTTTGGATACACGCAATGGATAAACACTGTACCTGCAGCACGCCTGAAGGTCAGTCTAAAATTAAAACACCCACGACTGCCAGTGTCGTATTGCTAAGGTACCTATAAAAGTCAACGGTTTCACAATTATCGTAGACAAGATTTTTCCAGCTGCCGTGCGTTAGGATACCGATCACGTTACGCATTATGCACGACAATATATTCAAGTATGTATCCGAACTTCTTAGTTATTTTGACGTTGCTAATCGGTCTGTCTATCCATGTCTATGTCTGTCATATGCTACTCTGTGCAGTCTTGCGTTGATCTTCTCACATATTACTGTGTTGTTATATTGTTACTATGTTGGATTTTTAATTTCACCCCACGCTATAGTTCATCGGACTTTCGTTTTTGCTTCTAATGTTAATATTCTGTTCTGCATATTGGACTTGTTTGCTTGTTTATGATTTGGATTCTGACGCTCACGATGTTGAGGTGCCTGAATTGCTATCTAACAAGATCTATCGAATGGTTATCTATACAAGAGGTATGTACCCACGTAGTAATTATTGTCATATTTTCAACTCAATCAACTTCACCTGTCATTTTAAGCAGTTGAGTTCCATAATCAGAAATAGTGTTAGCACAATAACGTAATCCTTTACTGAGTTAACTATATTTAATGTTTTTCAGCTTCCTTCAGATGGCTTGATTTGCCATGTTATGTATTGTTAAACCGACGCTCCGAAGAAGGTACACATAGCAGAGCACTGGGCTACCCAATGTTGCGTATTGGTTGTGGATGCTCTCTTATGGGGAGGCGTCATTCAGTGCGACACCACACCCTTGATGAAAACAGTCCATTAATCGATATTTTCTTCTCATGGAATACCCACAATCAGGCCAGTGTTTGCTGAGGAACTTATTTTTAGTCCACTTTCTTGCCCTGGCTGCTGTAAATGGTTAATGTATTGTTTACATGATGAAGCAAACTCCGTGTAATTAATCAGTAAGGGTGCAGACTCACTTAGCATATGTAGTCTGCTTAATATGGCCGTGCTATTGACGGGCGCAGTCTCACTCGGTTATATAATATAGCCGAGTGAGCCTGCGCCCTAATAATTACCAATACTATTATACTATCGAAATTATCAAATATATTTACAGGATCGGAGGACAAATCTAGAAGCGTGTCATCCCTGTTGGAAGCGAGGTACTCAATATACACAAACAGGTTGATGAACTAGAGGCAAATGAACCTGGATTGCCCGAACCACCTCCTCTTCCACCAGTTGCTAATGTTCAATTATTATGTTCCCATCAGTTGCCGAATAGACGAGACACATTTATTTGCTAATGAGTGGCATTTATTACCTGAGGACGCAAATACCTCATCTTATTTTACTGTTCAGCAGTCAGAAAATTTTATAGGACTTCTAAAAAGAGATCCGGTGACTTTTGATTTCAATAAAAAAACATCTGATGAATCTTACCTTTTCAGAACTATATGACACGGATGACCCAAACGTAGCTTATAATAATTTCATTGACATTTTGAAGCTATTATACGATCTGTGTTTTCCAATAAAAATGGTTAAAATAAATACATTCGTATTCAATTCCGTATATATATTCTGCAATTTCTAACATTTTATTATTGCTACTTATTCTAGTTTCGTTCGGTTTACTGTTATAGTTTAATTGTGTCAGTTGTGCTTCAGTCTTTCTTACTTTATTGCCAGGACTGTGGATAACACGCCAACTGTTGATGATTTTGTACACTGGTTGTCGATGAGTTTTTTCTCATATACTGATTGGTTTTTGCAGTTTTTTTCTTAATTTTTGGTGATTGTAGCTTTAACTTTAGCAGGGGAGCATGCCACTGTTTTATACAGTGCATTCTGCTTCTGTAGCTCGTGGTTAAGGAGGTTAAGCTTTGTATTTTCTAGAGTTAAGGACTCTATTTCGTTGTGAGCACTATAGAGTTCCAGAGTTAATTGTTCTAATTGATGTTTTAATTTAGTAGTTTCGCCATCTATCGGTGAGTTCGTTAAAAAAGTGTCCTCATCTGTATCATTAGTATCTGTTTAAGGTTTTGAACACTTACGTCTAAACGTGATGTTATCTAAGAAATTCATTTTACAGTACTGTTGAGGTACGAAGCAAAAAGGACCCAAAGATATGGACTTGTAAGGTTGCCTGTATATAATAATAACTAGTCCGTTTGCCCCTAGATGTCTTGCTCGAGCCAGCCCGCGCCGCTGAGCCTGTAGCTTTAAATTCGTCCCAAAATAATATCAATCCTGATCCAGCTAGTCATTTACTACCCTCTTCCAGCGACGCCCTAAGCCGAGGTTCGTACCCCACAGGGAGTGCCCTTAGCGTTGTCGCTTAGTTTTAGTTAGTATTTAAGTTTAAGTCCTGGTTGGAGGCCTTAATTTATTAGGGCAACCACAGGCAAGTCCGCTTAAGCAGACGACAACCTCATAGGTTGACCTGCGAGATGCCAAACAAACAAACAAACAAAGCCGCTAGATGTTGTTGGCACCAAATCGACGAAGCAGATTGGTATGGTATCACCTTAGAATAGTGACTCGCCAGTCAATCGATCAATGTTAACTAACTTCACTTCTTGTTACGCTATTCGCCACTAGATGGCGTTGATAACAGTTTAATACGATTATATTTACTTTATTACATCTGCAACCTAAGAATTAAAGTCAGTTAATAAATCATTTCACAACTAGATGGCGTTGTTTATAGTTTTAGTTAGATTGTGTTTATTTTTCACATCTACAACCCCAGAAATAATGTCACTTCGATTTAATCGAAATTTTCGCCACTGGAGGCGTTAGTAAGGGTTTCAGAGATCACTTTTTAAATATCGTATTTTATAGCAAAATTTTATCTATTATTTATCGTAGTTTAATTTCACTATTTAGTCCAATTTTGTCACATTGAGTTATTGATTTTAGTTTAAATAAAGTTTCTATATACTAGGCCTACCTTGGCGGTGTAGATGACTTTCACGCAGTCATGAGGAAGTCGCAGGCCTTCTTTATGAACCGCGTACATAAATCTGACAATGGAATAGTGAGGGCCATATTCGAGGTTTCGGGGTTAAACTGTTTCTTCGTTTAAGGCAATTAATATTCCTGCTTAAGTTACTCGTACTTATCAATTTTGTTGTGTTTATTGGTATTAATAGTATTGTAATCACATATTAATTATCATTAAGGTGTAATTTGTAATTTTGGTAATCTTGTAACATTTTGTTATCTTGTGCAAATTATATATGGGTGTATTCCTGAAATAAAATGATTTGATTTGATAATTCATTGTTGAGATATAATACTTATTGTTCAAATTCTCCAATTTGAGGAAAAAGGCACAGTTTTGACATAAACATTAATTTAAAGATATAACATAGTTTTAAAAGTTCACCAAAACTGCCACTTATGTAGTCCTATTTTTGCAATTTATATTAGCAAAGTATTCACCATTTAATTATTTAATTTATTTTAATTATGGAGGCGATGTTTACTTCCATAAGTACCGTAATTGTTGTTATTTTTACTACTACCTAGCCTTTCACCAAAGTTTTTTCTAAGAATTCTGTTAATACCCCAGCTTGTCATATCTTGTTGGATAGGTAATGATACAAAGAACATTTTGAAACATATTTAGCATGAATGTCATAGACATTTATTTAAATATTTCAGAAACATAAAAATATGTTTTTTGTTGAATTTATTTCATTGTATAACTATCAATCGTCTACTACGACCCAGTTGGTTCAGTTAACTGCAATTTTAGTGTTGAACATAATAAAGAAACTTATCTCCTACACAATAATCTCAAACATAAATGAATAAGAAGGAAAATACCAAAAAAATATTGGCCAATAGACAAAAATCGAAACTAACTTCAAAGTCCAATATCTTGAAAACGGTTAAGTTTGGGGTACGGTGTTCCGTAGTCAAATCAGTCAGAAATGGTGGAAACTACAACCTCTTTAAGGATCTAGGTCAACTTAACCTGTAGCCCTGTATGTACATGTACCTGCCTACCTAAAATAATTTTGCTAACGTAACTTGAATGCATTTTATTCTGTATTTATAAAACGTCTACGATATCGATAATATTAACAACATGCACAATGAGCGTGCATATCCTTAATAAATGAGAAACGTACGAAATCTGACCTTGAGACATTACCTACTTTTTTATTAGCTGAGATATTTTATCTAAAGATCACCTTGCACGGCTATTTTAAGGCATTCATAACCTTTACTTTTATGAAATATCTGTTTCGCCACATTTTTTCAAACATCATTATACAAAAACCTAAACTAACGCCAAAATAAAAGCGACTTACTGGACGTAATAGTTAGACGGAACAAATTTTGTTGTTATGTAGCATTTGAGGATCAATTCCCGTATTTTTAAGAACATTTGCGTTTTAATTGTAGCTGAGTTGAGATTGCGACTTGAATTTGACCGTTTTTTTAGTAGGATAATTATTGGTCTTCAGATACGAAATAGACCAGTTTTGTAATTGCGTTGAGCAAAAAATAAGATGCTCAACCGCAAGGGCTTTAGCACTGTACCTTAACTTATTAAATAAATAAAGTCAAAAAAGTCATAGTTATTTGATTGTCGATATGGGAGAAATGGTTGGTTTTATGGGTTGTTCCCATCCACTATTTTTTTTTGTTAACAAATGTATTTTGAAAAGGTTTAAAAGTGCCTACAATTTACTTCCTCTTCCAGCTTATTTTAGTGATGCTTTGAAAACAAACATTATTTCATTTATTAATTTTTACCCAAATCTTTGAATACATCGTGTAATATATCTACTTGTATTACCTCTACATAGTCTATACTATTTAAAAAACACGATACGCCTAAAGAAGCCGCTTTGAATCTACTCTTGCAAATAAAACAAGCTGATTATTTATTGGTATTTTACAAATAGGAACAACTATATAACAAACAAGTTACAAAAGATACACTTGTTGATTCGTTATTGGTTGTTTACGTTGAAACTGAATTTCGGATAAGGTGGAGTTAATATACCTAACCTAGCATAACCTCAAATACCCAAATATGGTGTTTAGTAAACCAAAAATAACACTTACCTGATAAATTCCTTATTAATTGCCATTAAATTGTACAGCGGCTTGTATTTTGTCGTCTGCATGTTGATATTGTTGATGACACAATAACACAATCAGCCGTTTGTGTCACAACACGCGTACTGCAGAACTAGAGATATCACTAATGGATCACTGGTAGGTATAATCTGTTGATTAAACGTAGGTTATACATTAGTGGCAGTACCAGCCTTTATAAATACGTCGAGTATTGGATTTTATTCATATAATACAAGAATATCGCGAAACTATTTCATTCGTGGATCAATAGAATACCGAACTTCGAATGATCTGCCGAGACTAATATACGCGTGTGTTTATAAACGCGTTTGACCTTCATTATTATAAAACTGGCTCCTGATAAATATAAGGTTGATTCAGATATTCAAATAACAGTTGTATCTTGTTGAGGCAGAGTCCATTTTTGAAGTTGGTTGTTTCTAGTTGAGTATTGAAGACTCGTGAATGAGGTAGATTGTTTGATATTTGAAAATAAAAATAATATTGAAAATAAAAATTACTGAGTCATTAAATATGTTCTAATATATGATAATTTGTAAGAGTATTTTGAGGGTTTTTGGTCCCCCGTGAATTCATAGCCTTTTTATAGGTGCCCTGATATAGGTTTAAAACACCCCTTTTCACAATTCCAAAATATTTGTTTAAGCCTGATAAGCCAGATTATTAATTTTGATTTCGTTATTGGTATTGATTATTATTATGTCGTCTAGTTTTTTTTTTTTTATGTACGTATGAACCATTCCTATAATATATAAAGATGATTGACAGATGTGTAGCATGATTAATAAAAAAGATAAAAGTATGAAATTGACTAAGAGTAAATGAGATGGTCATTCAATGTAGAAAAATGGGAAAAGGAGGGAGTCTGGAACAAGACTGGAATAGGACGAAAGACGTAGCTAAATAATGAAAAATAAAGATCTAAGTTTGTTTTATAATAATAAAATAATATATTTATTCATATTATTAATCCATTACATTTAAATTTACATTTACATTAATACTGTTGGCATGAAAAACTGTTAGTACCTAATATCTAAGAGGGACTTAGTCCTCTGGGTCAGGTTCCACACCAGTGGGCTGTCCTACTTATTGCCTATCCATACAGGATGCTGTTACTGCTCCCACGCAATCTGCTTAGCAGGGGGCCTGTCTTTTTGTGCCAGGTGGCATCAAAGCTGTTTGTGCGAGACTCAGCGAACATTGTTGATGCACTGCAGAAGCGCGGCAGACGTAACAGCACCCTGTAGGCATTGTTAAACTGGATGCGCAGAGAATTGCAAGCCCCTTGGATATATCTGAACTACAGGCTCGCTGAGTACAGAGATGTGCAATATGCTTTGAATAAAGTAACTTTCACCGCATCTGTACATCGAGCGAACCTGCGGGCCAGCATGTTCGCCCGGTCTAATAATACCCTGCGCTCCATATCCATGCCTACATCATGCCCAAGATTTTCAGTAGCCACAATACTTGAATTGGTTTACTCGACTAAGAGAAATACCATTGAATAACACTGGCGGAACCACAGTTGGACACTTTGTACCCGCCTTGTAGATCATGCACTCTGATTTTGTCACATGATAACTCAGACCGTGTGTGGCCGCATACTTTTCACATACGGCAAGCAACTTCCTCAATGCACAAATCGAGGGAGCCAGCAGCACCATATCATCGCCTAGGTTGTTAACACTGACATCATCTACGTAGCACCCTACGGGCATTTGACTGAGTTCGGGCATTTCTGAGTTTATAAATACAAGCGTTTGTTTGCCTTGCATCAAACTAATCCCACATGTATGTGGCGTATATTCTGTAAATTTTATTTCGTTATGCGGCGGTATTGACTCGCGTCATTAGGTTAAGACTGTTTTTTCGGAATTGTTACCTTCTCCGTCTCCAGCCACGTGTCGGGTGCTACGTTCTGCGTCCAGGCTATACTCATGTGTTTAGTGACAGCTTCCTGCAATATTTGGGGAATCACTTTGTAAAGCTCGATTACCACTTGGTCAGTGCCGGGAGTTTCGCATTTTGTTGATGATTCGCATTACTTCATCTGCAGTGGGTCCTTCGCTTTGTGCTTCAGGTTTTGGCTTTATGTTGAATATACGTTTAAGACTGGGTTTTCGAGAGTTGTCCTTTATCTTCTCGTGTGTTGGGTATTTTTACATTGGTTGCTTCATGCATAAGCTTTGCCGGGATGCTTTTGTATTGTTAGTCTTTGATATCATGACCCAGCTATCAAAATCAAAAAAGTCATTTATTCAAATTAGGCTGAGAATCAGCACTTTTCGAACATCAAAATTACATAAGACAGTCCCCCAAAACGCCCGCCCGTCACCTTATCCTAGTGCTTTAGCTGGGGAGAAGAAGTGGCGCAACAAACTCCCCAGCAGCACAGCTGTCTGTTCGGTTAGAAGAACTGGACTCTAAACAATTGTAAGCAAATTACCAAAACATTAACTTAATTGTCATACGTCAGCTAGCCACGCCAATACAAAAAAAAAATACAAAAAATGAATATCAATAAAACTTAAAACATAAATAAAAGCCTCCAGGCCTAAAGGGCATGGCAGCTTACATATGCAATACTGGATTTATTATACAAACAAATAAAATAAATAAATGATAAACTAGGACCATCAAAGAAAATCAAATTAACGTATCAATTGCTGTAACAATAATAAAACCATAGACAGCAAGACGACCAGTCACCACAAGCAGCACCCGTTCACGAGTATAACGCAAAGGTCAGCCATTACCCCCCTCGCCATATTTGAGGGAAGGAGGAAACCCGACCCCCGACGCTACCGCAAGCAGTCACAACTAAGGGAGCATGACGAACTTGCTGCCGGTTGCTCAGGCAAGAATAATATTATCAATTGTCGAGGTCGCTAGCTAACCACATATTGCAATACAGCTCATTAAAAAACATTGTAATGAGTAGATCACGTCAATAAATATCATAGTGTTGGTCCTTGAAGAGGATGAGTATGTTGCCGAGTGCTGTTTCACTAGCAGGTGAATACAGCCGTGTGTTTCTGTTATTTATGTGTACCTACCATCGATCACTAGGACATTTACGAGATAGAACTCGGGCGCGGCGATCATGAACTCAACTCCTCCCCAGAACGTCTCGTTGAACTGCGCGGTTATGTATTTTGATATCCTTTGTTCTTGGGAGAGCTGCTGATAGGGAGATATTTTAAAATATTATTAATAATCTCTAGGCAAATTATGTCGTCATATGTCAATGCCCCAGAACATACGAAGCGTGTTTTGACGAACGGTCTCGTGAAGGTTATTTATTTGGTGAGCTATTGCTCTAAACAGGTAATTACCATGTTTGAAATGGACTCAATTTTACCCATTGTGAAAGCTTTTGTTTGTAGGTTGTTAACCGTGATGAATATTCTTGACACGTGAAAGAGTGCGGGACCCAAGATGACAAAACTTGAAAAGGGAGAGGCAATTTATGAGTTGGAGCCTTTTTTTGTTTTTCGTTTATTTTTAGATATGGATCTAGTTAGGCAAACTTCAGAATTCAGGGTCGTTTTTGTGCTGTGCGAGCACATGGGTTTACGAACCTGACTTACCTAACAGTCAGTGAACAGAGAGCTTGTCCAAGGTATTTTTGGGAGATTCAGTACAATGTTAAAATAATAAAGCATTAAGTCTAGAGCGATACCCCCTTTAGTGATAGAATAACAGTGTATTTTAGTTTATCCTGCCATATTACAATTTATCTAAATAGGCTGTCCTGAATGAACAACCTAAAATTTAAAAGGAAAAACAAAACCTTTTTACATAAACAATGACATGTTTATATGTACTGTATTAAGTATAATATTATTTTAATTTTGTGAATGTGAGGACTATGTGGGTCATTGTATTTTATTATTTTCAGTTTTTTTAATCATGGTCTGGCTGTTTGAGTACTTTATGCCACCCAAATGTCCTTTCTTTTATATTGTTCATCTAATCGTTGAGCTCCTTAGTTCTGAGTTGAGCTGCACCATGATTGACAAATGCGTGCACTGACTGGACAGGTCCACTCAAATCAGTGTGGTTCTTTCCTCAAAAGACCATTTCAGACACCAATCTACAGGGTCCTCATATGATCTGACCAAGTTTATTCTCGGATTTTTACACTTTGACATACTATACAATGACATGAAAATTTACTTTGTAAAATATTACAATATTTTAATTATTGTGAATGTGAAGGCAGTGTGGATTTGTTGTTTTTTTATATCTCAGTTTATTTTTTATTTTTTAAAGTTAGTTTTAATCGTGGTCTGGCAGTTTGAGTAATTTATGCGGCCTACCCAAATGTCCTTTCTTTGGTAATGTTCGTCGAATGGTTGAGCTGCTTAAGTTCTGTGTTGAGCTGCATTATTACTGACAAATGCGTGCACTGACTGGACAGGTCCACTCATTCTGTGTGGTTCTTTCCTCAAAAGACCATTTCAGACATCAATCTACATGGTTTTCACATAACCTGACCATGATTATGTCTGGACTTTAAAAGAGACTGACCTCTGAGTTTGTTTCGGCCTTTCTTCTCAGAGTAGTCAGATAGGAAACGCCGATCTCATCTACTTTCAAAATATGATTGACCTGTTATAGTGTTTGTAAAAACCTACTTCCAGAAATAAAATCAGTTATCAGTACTAAGATCGCACGACACGACACAAAGACACACACAAAAAGAAACACAGTTTGGTTTTAAAGTCGCGCGTGCTGCCTTATGCGGAAACATTGGCATGACACAACCATCGTGGTCGGCGCCCTAAACCAGAATCCCTTGGAATGTCTATTGGGAGTTGCTACGCCCCCGTAAGGGCGCGTGGCGAGCGGTGCGAGGGCTTGTAAAAAAGGCCCGTAAAAACGGACCAATCATTAGTAGGCTACAGTGGCCAGTAAGATGATTGGGCGCGCGAGCTACGCGCGTTCATGTAATTGATTGCTATTTTATTTCTGTAGGAGCGCCACCCTTTTATTTCTGTAGTAAAGCGTCGTTATCTTCACGACATCTCGGCGGTCTGTCAATGCCAGGTGAGACCCCTAGTTACCTCGTGGTGACCCGGCTACGACGACCTGCGGGGGAGATGGCGACTCGACGAGCCTACAGAGTAGGTGAATAGTCCTTGCCCGTCCAGATCACAGAGCTATAGCCGTTCACTATCCGGGCTAAGGGGCCGTCGTGAGTGTGTGGGTATTGTAGGGAGTATCAACGCCCAGTGTCTACGCGGATCGCGGCCCGCACTGCGCCTCCGCGTGTGAATTTAGGTGCCTGTATAGTGGGAATGCCTGTTTTGGTTTTCGTAACGTGCCTATAGTACACGTTACGCAACGGATCTGTATTGTGTGTGTGGAGTCTAATTGTCACAAATAAGCACGTGTAACTTGAATTACAGCTGATCTGTGCGTCAATCTGTGCGTCAATGCGGGCATGGTCCGCTACCAGGTCGCAGGTTAAGGGTCATGCGTCGGGAGGGCACGCGTGTCTGGGCGCAATGTCTTTGACATACGTGGGCACGCGCGAACATTGCCTTCGCGAGGCGCCGCACAAACTCATCCAGGCTCTTAATACCGAGGTCCCGTTGGATATGATGCCAATTATTCCTCACGAATCGAGGGGCTTCCACTATGGTCCGCAACGCCTGGTTCTGTTGAGAACGGAGCTGCTTCCGGTTTGTCTCGCTCATGAGGGCGAATCAAGCGGGAGCGGCGTACGTCAGTATTGGGCGAATGTACAACTTATACACGCCCAACTTGACACGAGCCGGGATGCGGAACCTTTCCCTGCGCGGCGACCTTACGGACATGTGTACCCATCGTCAGCCGACGGTCGATGGGGACCCCTAGGTATTTGACCCGGGGCGTCTCGAGGCCGGCTCCATTAAGATTCAAGGGTGGCGGGAGAGGCGCGGACCCGGCTACTACCGCCTGCGTCTTACCCACGTTCACGGGCAGCCGCCACTTTGTCAGCCACTCCGGAAGAAGCTCGAAAGCGCGCTGCATTTTGACCGCCGCGTACTTTGCATTAAGCGATGAAGTAATGAACGCGGTGTCGTCAGCATACAGCGGGACTTTCGTGTGTGCAGTGGGCATATTGTGTAACGTGAGAATCACGCCGGCGACATGCAGCTGCCCTACGGCACACCTGCAACACCGGGCGGGAGCTGGACAGCGCTCCATCGACCACCACCCTGAAAGACCTGTTGGACATAAAAGAGGAGACCACTAACAACGCGACGAGGCGCGTCGGACGTGGCCAGTTTATATATGAGGTCGTCGTGCCATACACGGTCGAAGGCCTTCTCCATGACGAGAAATACTGCCACCAAGTATTCCTTTTTATTAATTGCGGCGGTGAGGTGGTGCAGTACCCTCGACAGTTGGAGCGTCGTGCTATGTTCCGCCCGAAACCCAAACAGTTACGGCGCGATGTGAGGTTGGAGGTGTCGCAGCAGGAGTGCTTCAAACACCTTGGTGACCGTCAGCAGCAGAGTAATCGGCAGATAGTTCTCCGGCTTCTAGATGTTTTTCCCGCATTGGGCAGCATAATGACGCGCCCTTCCTTCCACGAAGCGGGAAAGGTCCCGGTGCGCAGTATCGCTGCGCGGTGCAGGCGCGCCAGCGCCGCGACCATTCGGTACGGCAGGTGCCCTTGGAATATCAGAATGGTTACTAATTATTTACTATGTATGAAAGTACCTATGAACTAAGTCAAAGTCAAAACATTTATTTCAAATAGGCACTAAAAGGCACTTTTGAAAGTCAACATTTACATTAAAATTGAATTGATTCTAGGCGCCCCTTCCAAAAGATAGATCCGTATGGAGAAGAAGGGGCAAAAAAACTCCACCGTTACGCTTTTAAAATGTTTAACAATATTTTGTATGCATTATTTATATTTTATATGTGAAGACGATGCACCCAGAATAAATGTACTATATACCACAATACAGATCACAAAGAAAGATCAATCAATCACGTGATAGGAATATGTAGTGTAGGCAAAGGATTTAACGAAGAAGGGCACAGAAAGACAATACTAGGCATTTAACATTGTATGACAAGGTGGACAGCCCCTTTATTAAGCACTGGATGTAGAGGCACGCGTTAGCTAACATGATGTGTTGTGTCAGTTTGTAAGTTTTTCTAACATAGTTGTTTAAGTTGTTGTTGTTAATACTATATGAATGTTGTGTACTTTTATGTGTGATCCGCAATATACGAAATATATTTAATAGTGAAGCAGTGAGACGCGGTCCTTAATTATAACACCTCTAACCCACCAAGGAGGAACAGGAGTATTTCCCGAACAGTGGAAAGTTGCAGCAGTAACCCCAATACATAAATGTGGTCCTAAGAGTAAACCTGAAAATTATAGACCAATAGCACTTCTTAGTATATTATCTAAAATACTGGAAAAGGTGGTTAACACCCGCGTGGTGAATGTTCTAGAAAAACATCATCTAATTTCAGAGTGACTATTTGGTTTTAGATAAGGGAAGATAAATGAAGACGCAGCTTCGCTGCTAACAAACTCCATTTCTTCAACTATAGAAAAGGGTGAACGCTGCATGGTGGTCTTCTTAGACCTAGCTAAAGCGTTCGACACAATTTCAACAGAGCTACTCCTTAAAAAATGCCGATGACTTGCAGTTGTACTGTCACGGGAAGGTTGATGAATTACCAGACACCATCGATAGATTAAATAGGGACTTGGTAGCCATAAAACCTGGGCTGACAGATTTGGTGTAGCAGTAAACCCTACGAAGTGTCAGGCGATCATCATTGGCAGTTCTCGTAGCATTAGTAAGGTGGATGGTACAATATTGCCACCAGTACTCTTCAATGGTACGATCATTCCTTTTAGCACTGACGTGAAGGACCTAGGCTTGCACATTGATAGTACCCTGAACTGGCGTACTCAAGTTGCCCGGGTAAGCCAGAAGGTTACCAGAACGTTGTGGGCTCTGTACCGATTGAAAAATCTATTACCGAGTACGAAGGCAATGCTTGTGCAGTCCTTAATTTTCCATATCATCGATTATGGTGATGTGTGCTACTATGACCTGAATGCAGATCTCCTCAACAAACTTGACCGTCTTCACACTAATTGCATTCGATTCCTTTTCAATCTGCGTAAATATGACCATGTCTCTGCGCATCGGTCGCTTCTAAAGTGGTTGCCCATACGTCAGCGCAGAGAGCAAAGGGCGCTGACCACCTTGTTTTCATTTCTTGACTCTACCTCTTCCCCTGGTTATCTAGCACCCCACTTTCAGTACATTTGCGCCAACCACAATAGAAATCTTCGTTCATCACACAATCGTCTTCTTCAATGTCCCACTCACCGCACAGACTTCATACACTCTTCCTTCTTCATTCAGTCTATCACTCCCCCAAGAAATCAGGATGACAACCAACCGATTAGCCTTTAAAGTTAAAGTTCGTGAGCACATTCGCAAGAAGCTGGCAGTATCATCATAACGGTATAGTTTTCTAATTGTTTGTCTTATTTGTATTTAGTATATTCATTTATATATGTATTTTTATTTGTGTTTGTATTTATATATAATTAGGTATATATCTATTATATCTATAGTTTAGGTATCTTCATATTTAAATATTTATTCCCAATTGATTTTTTATAAATTGCACCGACCAATGTTTGACTCTGCATCACCCAAAGGTTGACTGGTAGAAAATGCCTAAGGAATTAAGTCCGCCTCTGTACATCCTTGTGCGTAAGTATTAAATAAACAAATAAATAAAAAACTAGATGCAGCAGGGATAAGGGGAAAACCACATAAGCAGCTACCTCACCAATCGCCAACAGTATGTGAAATCTGGGGAACACTCAAGTGGACAACTCCTTATCAATTTTGGAGTTCCGCAGGGCAGCTTACTAGGCCCAACACCTTTATAATCTACATGAACGAGATTCTGAATCTCACTCTTCCAAACACGAAAATAATATCTTACGCTGACGACACGGTTATCACATTCCATGCACCTAGCTGGAAACAGGTCTACTCAAACACAGGCAAACACTCGACCATAACTTACTTACACTCAATTTAAAGAAAACCTAATTTATTACATTTTCCAAACATATTTATCTAGCCCTCCTCCTAACCTAACTTTAAAATTTCACACATGTAAAAACCACCTGAACACATCAAGCGAAGTCTGCTCATGCTATGGTATTAACCGAACATAATTATTCATTATTTAGGTCTACTTAGTGAGGAAAATCTATCATTTAAAGCCATCATTCAATTTCTTTCTGGCCGGGTAAGGAAACTTATACTTATCATAAAGAAACTAAGAGACCGCACTCCAAAAGACATAATGCGAATGGCTTTTTTCGCAAAATGCCAGTACATTTTTAAATATGGCGTAACTATTTGGGGTGGAGTTGAAAAAACGATAATGATTGAGCTTGAAAGGGCCCAGAGAGCTGTTATTAAAGTTATCTTAAGAAAACCATTTTTCTACCCTACTGACTCCTTTATACAAAGAGTTTCAAGTTCTACGTGTCCGGCAACTATTTATTCTCAATGCACACCTACGCATACACAAAACCCTAAAAATCCGACCTGACTATCACTCATTGACTTCCAAACGTGTCTTTTACATCCCGCTTCAACGAACCACATCTCTCCTAACAAGACGCTGCCCCGCCTATCTACACACTTTTCTATATAACAAGTTTAGCAGAAGTATGCCTTGTGACCCAAAAGAACTCTTCCTCTCTCTACATGCAAAAATGTTGTCAAACAATTGCCTATTAAGTCTTTCGTATGATGAATCATAGGGAAGCTTTCTCACAACACTCAACTCACTCTCGGAATCCTACTACCACCACAGACATTAACATTATCATCTACTCACCACACACGCACCCACTAACACACACGCACCCACACCTTACTTTGGCTCTTTAGCATTATATTTTTGAATTCTTTAAATTTTATTCTTGATTATTTAACATTTAATTTTATTGTTTAACATTTTTAGTCTTGTGCTTTGCATTATTTTTGTATATATTATCACTTAAGTTTTCACTTTCATACTCGTAATGATCTCAATATTAAATTATTTTCATATAAAAGTTTGCAATTACCTACTCTTACCTACTCTCACAAAACTAGTGGTAAATAGCATCATGTATCACAACTCTGGTCCCCAAGATACAGGCGCCGCCTAGTTTGGGATCCGCCGTAATGATAAAAAGGAAGATCGCTAACAGTTACAGACCGACATTAAGTTAAGGTAATAAGGTAATAATTGTAACATTGATTCAATCATTTAAAAAAAACACATTTTAAGTTAGATTGTTTCTAAATATAAGCTGTATCTATTCATACACGAAATATTAGAAGAACATAGACATCCATACGTCGAACAGAAGCTATAGAAACGAAAAATAATTTTTATCTTAATGTTTTATTTTATTTTACGTAATTATCATAATTTAAAACTGCTTGAGATATTTTGCATAAAACCTCAACCAACCTAAGTCCTACTCTATGAACGACAGACGCGGCGGGGAAGAGGCGCGGGCGCGGTACCCGATGCCCGTTCGTCTGTGCCCGAGTGGCGTCTCTCACATGTCGCCCGCTCGCGACGGTTACCGCACCTCCTTTTAGGTACATGGGACTTAACTTATCACTGGTGAACTGCAATGAACATTCGACAATACATCTTTGCCTATCTCTACGAGGAATGCAGGCGTGATGGTGTTAACATTAAACCAACATAAGAGCGATTTGGATCGATTCGACACTTGGGGAGATGACCTCTGTGAGGTAACGACTTTTACGAGCGAGTATCGAGACGTTTCAATCATTTCTTATTTTTTTACGAAAAGTAATCACCATGAAATCGAATTTACGATCCTTTGACCTGAAGGCAGAGGTCTGACATATTAAATGAAAGTATGAAATATAGCAGTAATCAACTTTTTAATTCCAAAAGCTTGTTCATTAAACGTCAAACTATTTTTGTTTAACTACATGAGGTCGCCGTTTCCTACGGCGTGGGGAGTAGCCCACCGGTATCGGGAACAGGGTCCAAGCTACCAGCGGTCAGGGCTCTAGAGAGAGGAACCTCCTGATAATTGGTGTCTATATATATGTGGCACCGAGTCGTAGGCCTTCTTATAATCTATCCAGCATGTCGACAGATCCTTGCGGGAGCGAGGAACCTGTTGGCTAATGGCAATGTCGATGAGAAGTAGCTCCATAGTATCTCGGGACCCGTTCCTACATCCATTTTGAGAGGCAGACATAATCGAGTTACTGTCAATGTGTGTATTAATTTTCGTTCTCAAAATGGATGTAAGAAGTTTATAGACCGTCGACATACACGTGATCGGTCTATAATTCTTGGGTTCCGTGAGACTACCTCACTTATAGAGCAGGTGGGTAACGCCTGTTGATAGAAACTGCGGTAGCTACCCAGACTCTAAGGATGACTGGAACTGAGATGCCAGGCAAGTATGCGAACTAATAAGCCATTTCATCCAAAAGTAGTGCAATCCATCCGTCCTGTCGATTTCCAATTCGGTAACGGACGGACTGATCTGGCAACGTCTGATGGCGTAATTAAGACTGTTTTCATTTCTGGGATAGTTTTCACACACTCGCTCGACATCCTGTACCCAGTCAGCCTCAGTGTGACAGACGGGTACTGACCAGATGCTGCGCCAGAATGCACTTGTGGCGGCATCATCTGGGCAGCACACGTCCGTCAAATTTTGTTCAGGTCGCTTCCAAGCTCTATACACCCAACTTTCATCACACTGGAACATGCGATTCTGCGAGTATCGATCAACCCGCCACTTATACCACCGAATACGGCTCGTCCATACACAAACTTTCTGCTTCAGTAAGTCGATGCGCTCTGTGACACGGGACATGTATTCTCACGGGCTTATTTCAGTCCCCGAAAATGCCCGCCTTACAGAGCGCATCACTCATGGTCTTGTATTGCCCTCCCTGAAACAGTATAGTTTGCCGATGACTACCCTGGACCCATCGATACGACGCTCGATCCTGCATTGCCAGGCTGGTTCGGTTGGTTTTGGTCAAGCAGCTCCGTCACAGTTTGGAAACTTGACAGCCGCGCAATACAGGATCAAGTATGTATCAATGAGATCCTCGCTGCTCTCGAACACATTCTTAAGTTGCGAGTCCAGGGCACACACGAGCGCCCTATATTATTTTGTGCATAGGTAGGCGTGGTAATCGTGGTCTAAGTTCGGTCGGAGTGGATTTATACTCGCGAAACGAATCCTCCAGTGCGCTCCTCGATCGGTTGTTGCATTGGCTTACTGTGGTAACCCTATCATCTTCTTCTTCAACACCATGATTGGACCGCGGTAGATCAATGGTTGACGCTTGTACCGCGGTTTGTGCCGGTGTCGAGACGATAAGGTTGCTCAGTGTCTCTGAGCGCAGCCTATCAAGTGCAGCATCGTCCAACCTATGATTGCGTTGGATGACCCACACCTGATCCGATAGGCGTTGGGCCGAGACGCTGACGGTTGGTTCTAGTTCCTGAAAGAAAGACAGCATCCTATCACGGTACTCGAGGTGAGTTCCCCCGTCTAATATCCGTCTAATATTTCTACACCGGCAACGGTAGTATATGTGAAGCTGTCCATTAATATTAAGATCTTAATGTACCATGTACTCAGAAATAAATATATAAATATAAATATAATAAATATAAACATAATATGTGCGCATGACGTTCTCGTTCATAGACTTTGTGCATCTCATGCGCTGCACACAACCACCGGCAGCAGGGGACCGGGCTCGGGGCGGGATGGTCCCTAAGTCCCAAGCTCCTCGGTAGCCAGCCTCTACCCTACCGACGAACAGGTGTTGGCGACGTCGGTGGGGAAAAATACTCGTCGCTCGAGCTCGACGCAACTACTGCGGCCGGTGTCGTCACAGCGATCACGGTGGAGCTGGATACCGGCGGCGGCGAGGCGGAGCTGAGCGAAGAGTCCGGAGGTAGTGGGCGTGCTCGTCTGGAAGCTGACCTCGTAAACATTTTTTTTTTTCGTTTTTTTTTTTTTTCAAAATCAAAATCAAAATATTTTATTTCACATAAACCTACATGGGCACTTATGAAACGTCAGATTCTAGGTGCAAGGTTCCAATTGGTCGTTTCCTATGGAGAAGAGCCGGCAAGAAACTCCATGGTTACTCCTTTAAAAATATTTATCTTTTACAATGTTTTATAATTACAGTGTTAATAGGTATGGGAGGACAGTGTAGGCCTGTCAACAAGTACCAATTATGTTAAACAAATAGACAATGGTCTATAAATTTACAATCCACAAGGCTTACGACGTTCTCACATTTATAAAATATAAAATAATCTAATAAAGTAAAATCAAAAACAAATTAAAAATTGTAGGTATATAATGTCAAAGTGTTATGTAAAAGTCAATATATAATTAAAAATAAAAAATTAAACACCATTATTTGAGAGCAGTTATTAGAAATTTACATAGTGATGCCGTTTATGAGGTACCAGGGAAGCCACATGTGCAGAGGGAATTATTGCCAAACTTTCTTGTCTTCGACGTAGTCTTTAATCTTATAGTACGCTTTTTTTATAAGGACACGTTTGATGTGGGTTTTGAACTTTCCATCGCTAAGTTCTGTAACCGACTTTGGCAAATAGTTATAAAAGCGGATACTGTTTATCAGAAATGATTTGCTTGTTTTAGTTAATCTAAATTTGGGTATAACGATTTCATTTTTACTACGTGTATTTATATTATGGAAATCGCTTCTTATTTAAAAAGTCCTAAGTTTTTGCGAACATACAAAATACTTTCTAAGAAGGACCCCGAGGACGTCGCCCCGTTAACGTTCACTTTATGTTGCCAGTTTGATAGATAGGAAAAAACAAGATTAGCGGCTTGTTCACGAATTCCGTAGTGGTGTAATTTACAGATCAGTGTATTGTGGTCAACGCAGTCAAACGCTTTTGAGAGGTCACAGAAAATGACAATTGCATGCTGGGTGACTGGTGACTGATGAGTTTTATTCTCGCATCAGTCGTCGACCTACCTTTCGTGAAACCAAACTGGCGATTATGTAAAATTCCATTTGAATTAAAATGTGACCACATCTGGTCTAGCATGATTTTTTCATAGATTTTACTCAATGCTGTTAGCACAGATATAGGTCTATAATTAGAGGGATCACTCTTACTACCCGATTTGAAAATTGGTACTAGTTTACTATGTTTCATTAAATCAGGAAACGTACCGCTGTCTAAACATTGATTAAATATGCCTGTTAGGACAGGGGCAATTGTGTCAATAATATCTCCAAGAACCTTAACGGAAATCCCCCATAATTTTTTTTTTTTCATTTTTTTTTATGTTAAGACTTTTGAACGCTTTTTTAATTGTGACAACAGAAATAGGCTCGAATTTAAAACTAGGAATGTCCTTACTGAAGTTGTCTTTGAGTAAAGATTCAGCTAATACAGATGATGAGGGAAGAGATTTCGTAACCTCAATTGGGATGTTGGTGAAGAAATTTTCTAGTGACTCAGCAACCTTCAACTTATCTGAAATGGTTTCATTATCAATTTTTAACGACAAGTCATTCTGATCTCGCTGTTTTGTTTTTCCAGTTTCTTTGTTAATTACCTGCCACACAGCTTTTATTTTATTTTGGGAAATACCAAATTTGTTACTTATTTATTTAGATTTAGCTTGAGCGCAGACTCTTTTGAATATTTTGGAATAATTTCTTACATAATCACGAAGAGTTTGATCAGACGTCAATGATTTCTCGTGATACAACCAATATAAAATATCTCTGCTTTTTCTAATGCCAGCAGTGGCCCATTTACTTAATTTTGGTTTTGTATTGATAGTAACTTTTTTTACAGGACATGCTTTATTGAATTCTTGGCATACTGTAGAAAATAGTGTACCATAGTTTAAATTAGGGTCTTGTGAATCAAAACTAGCTGTTGAAAGATTGCTATTAAGATTATTATTAAACATTTTCAACTTATTTTTAGAAAGAGGTCTTATTTCAATGGTTTTATTTGAGTTTAACTTTTTATCTAAGTCAAATGTTGACCAGTATGGTCTGACCTGACGCCACTAATAAAGGTGGAGTCTTTTATTATACAGTTAGTAAATGCGTTGTCTATGCGTGAAGCCGAGGTTCCTGTTATTCTAGTCGCTTCATTAAATATACATTTTAAATTGAATGATTTAAACAATGAGATTAACTTTTTTAACATTTTTCGGGTAAATTAACTGGCAGATCAACATTTAGATATTAAGGCGGTTCGCGCGCGCGCCTCCTTCGCTCTTAGCAGGCTCCACTTTGTACTGACAGCCCGTAGTAAACTGTCACTTAAATGCAAGCTGCCCATCTACACCGCAGTCATCCGTCCCATCATGACATATTCCTGCGTTGTTTTTGCGCACGCTCACCCACGTCATCTCCATAAGATGCAGACCCTCCAGAACCGTTTCCTCAGAAAGGTCACGGGTGCTCCCTTCTTTGTCCGTAATATAAATCTCCACGTCGACCTTAAAATGCCTACCATAAACCAGTTCATGAAACGCTTATGGAAGCGTTTCTTTGACTGTGGCATCAAACACCCAAACCCCTTGATCTCAGTGGCCGCCTGGTACACTCCTTCCCGCATTATTAGTATTCGCCGACCAAGGCATACCTTAATCGCCCCCGACGACGCCACAACCCTCCTCCACGAGAGCAGTAAGGCCACTTTCAATTTACACTTTTTACAAGCGCAAAACCCGATCGCCGTCCTACCGTCCTCGCCGCCGAGGCCTGCCTCGACGCCCAAATCCACGCCCCTCCCGACCCTTGCTCGAGTCAGCCCGCGCCGCTGAGCCTGTAGCTTTAAATTCGTCCCTAAATCACTCAAATCCTGATCCAGCTATTCCCTTGCTGCCCTCTTCCAGAGACGCCCTAAGCCGAGGTTCGTACCCTACAGGGGGTGCCGTTAGCGTGTAGTCGCTTAGTTTTTAGTTAGTATTTAAGTTTATGTCCTGGCTGGAGGCCTTAATTTATTAGGGTAACCACAGGCAAGTCCGTTTAAGCAGACGACGGGACAAGCGGGGCCCGTGGTGGCGCGAGTCGCGGGGCACTGTGGGACTGCCAGCCGCGCGATACTAGTCGACTGCATGTCTCAGCAGACGATGTTTTAACCTGCGTTAAAGGCTTGAAGCATGGCAAGTCACCGGGCCACGACGGGCTCAGCGTAGAGCACATTTTGTTTGCGGGACCATTGTTATTCGATAAGGTTGCAACATTTTTCAACGCTTGTATTGATCACAATTATTTACCGCATAATTTTATGAAGACCACAATGATACATATTGTAAATAATAGAAGCGGAGACTCATCTAGTTTGTCTAGTTATCGACCAATCTCATTAGCAACTGTGATTTCTAAAATATTTGAACGACTCATATCTCAACACTTGAACGAAAATAACATCCCAATAAGTGATGCGCAAGTCGGTTTTCAACAACGTATGTCAACCGACTTAGCTATATTT